>OW052073.1:3755000-5005000 GCA_932526445.1 Phragmatobia fuliginosa
TGTTATTGTGATATATAAGCTAAATATGTCGGTTATGTGCTCAGGCACGAAATATATTTGCGGCTTCAGATAATAATGATAGGCAAGGTGGAGGGGAAGAGAGGCGCTGGGCGAAGAAAGAAATCGTAACTGCGCAATATCCGGGAGTGGACCGGTATCATCTCCGATGAGCAACTGTTCCGCCTGGCCAGTAACAGACAGGAGTACAGCAAGCTGACGGCCAACATTCAGGATTCAAGAAGCACTAAAAGAAGAAGAAGAAGCTAAATGACTGGAAAGTTTCATCCAAATCCGTTCAGTAGTTTTTGCGTGAAAGAGCAATAAACATACCTACATACATACTCACAAACTTTCGCGTTTATAATATTAGTAAGGATGTGTATGTACAGACGTAATTGTTTATGTACATTTGTTATATAATAGTAGAAGCTTTACACGTACAAATTTTTACATTCTTGATTATTTTCACACCCTTTGTGGGCCTTTTATCTAATTTAATTACTAACCTAATTCTCGTCTTTGGGTATGCTTTGGGTATGTATGGGTTTCTGCTCTGCAAAGGATCTAAACCATATGACTTCAAAGTCTTCTGAAATAATATCATGTATATTTCAGCCCTATCTCCGCAAAGTCGCAAACTTTACCCCAGCAATTAATCCAATAGCGACGAAGTTGGAACTTTAACCCATCTTCCTACCACATCTATTATACCATCAGAAGACCTCACTCTCTGGTCTCCCTGTTTTTTAATTTCACTACCACTGAATTTTACGCTTGGGTTCGCTCTCACTCTTTCTAACAGTATTGTACCATCAAATACACTATATATTTTTTGAGATTATATTTGAGGCCGTCAGCGCTTAAACGGCCTAACCCTCAATTTTCCATATTCCGACTTAACTACAAAAAGTGATCTAAAACCTGATAAAATAACATGCTAAAATCAACCTATCTTTAATTTATTATCCTCAGTAAAAGATGGAGCTGCAAAACTATTTTTTGAATTTTTTTTTATCAGTCGTAATGCAAGAGTGGCCTAAACCGCTTAGGCCATTTTTGCATACGGTCATCACACATTTTTGGCGGGACAGGCTGATAGCTGTCAATCGACACACTGTTTCACGACGACTCTTAAGGTCTTAAACATTTTACAAACAATGTTATGTTTCAGCAGTTTTCGGTTCTGATAATGAAGATTCGGGGTCTGAATATTGTCCCTCAGAAAAACATTCTTCATCAGATTTGGAAGATATTTTGCAAGAGGGACTAGATGTTCTTGAAACTTCAGAAAAAGAAATAGACGGAAGAGTTAAGAAACCAAAGAAGAGACTGACAGTGAAAGTTGGGCCCGGAATGTGAAGAAATCAGGATCCAAGTGCAATGACTGATAATGGGGAAGGTATTAATGAGGAAATAGTGACAAGCTTGATACTGAAGACGTATCTAGTACTATAGAGATATTGTGAATCAAGAGGGCAGTAATGACGAAGTGCGTGCGTACGACGAGAGTGAAGATCTACCTACTCCGGATCCGAACCTGATTTTCTGGAAATGTATTAAACTTAACTCTTCAACTTCTCAGACTATAATATTTTTCTTGTAATTAAAAATGTGACTAAAACGTTCACTAACTAGCACAAAATAAATGAAGGAGAACGAACATGCCATATATAACTACAGGTGTGACAAAAAGGATAAACTTTTATTATTTATGAAGTAGAATCTAGGAATTCATATCTAGGCGTCGTCATCAAGAAATAGAGAAGTCAAATGTAAGGATTTTATGTTTATTCCAAATTTACCTACTCAAAATATAGGTATAAGAGGTGTGAATAAAGTCGATTAGAATTTCGCGTTGTATTATCTAGCTATGTTAGACATGACTGTGTTCTAATTTATGTCTATTCCGTGTAATAATAATCACAAGAAGGATCACCTCAATGGGCAAAACCTTATTATTATATGTTATAACAGGACGACAGGCAGACTGATTGTCGCTGGATACGATAATACTTATATCTTAGAGTTTAACGCGAGGTAAATGCGATTAACGTAATTTTGGGGTGGCTATCGAAGGATTGATTTAGAATGTCTACGAGATTGAGGTGTCTGAAGCTCCTTGGGGGAGACCTTTGTTCAGCAGTGAACGGCGACATTTTGATAAAAAATCTAGAATATCGTGCCCGCTTGCACTATTAATACCCAAGCGGTCAGTGTACTCAATTAGGTACACCCCTGAAATTATATGAAAACTAAATTATTTTATTTTTTTACTTTTTTTTTATTTTTTACTTATATATAAAGATATTTTTTTAATAACATTGGTACTTTTCGTTTGACCTCTAATGGGTTAATAAGCTTTTTTTTGTAAAAACTGGAAGTATCCAGTCCTAACTTCTTTTATTAACGGCCTAACCTCGGTTGTAGTGGTGAAACGGCAAAAGAACTTTAAATGCAAAAGTAGCCTAAGCCACACAAATAATACAAATATATGGATTTATTTCAAAATAACAAATTTATGACAGTAATTGCATAAAATATGCTTAAGGGCTAAAATCCACTACAATAAATTGTATGCAAATTAATGTGAGATTTGTGATTATACGAAATCTATTATTTTCATACTATTTGTCTCAAGCTTAGGCCACTTTTGCGCTGACAGCCTGATTTATAAGATTAATTAATTAAATTTAATCAAAAATTAATACATTTATATTTAGTTATCAGATTAATTTATGCAGTATCATACTGTATCATCTCAATAGGTAATCATATTGTATTATCAGTATTTCCAGTGCGGATGGTGACCACAACTCTTGGATTTCATTCCGGCTTTTCATCATTCAGAGTGGAGTCACTTTGGAAAGCTCATACATTGAAAAATCGGCCGTGTGTGTCAGGCCACGCACAGAATAGGGTTCCTCAGTCAGCCATGATGTTATGTGAATTTAAAATCGTGTCCAAGAGATAATTGTTGTGTTTACTTATTAATGCATTACTTTTGTATGAAGTTATGTAAGGCCTCTATAACTCCTGACCCAACCAAGTCATCAAAGCCGTCATAGCTTTCCTTTAAAGTTCATTATATGATCCCGAAAAGGTGGGGGTGGCCGCCTACCTTTACAAAAAAAATGCCCTTTAAAGTGGAATAACTCGCAATGGTATACTTAAATTAAAAAAATCTTCTTAGAAACCTCTTCATAAAGAGCTTCGGTACCCACCAGTCCCGACAATTTTCTGTACATAAATTTCAAAGTGGATTTAAAGCAGTTAAAACCATACATAAATAAATGTTTTAATTATAAATTAAAGATTATAAATACACACTAGAATTTCTCATCATGATTTATACATTGAACATCCTCTTCGGAACAAGCTTAGTCTTATCGACAAATAAATCTTTTCCGTGACATTGCCTTTTTGTGACACAATTCGTGCCCACGTATCATAAAATGTCGTGTGTCGATACGTTAAAGGTCACATAATATTGACATTACATGGAAGTTTTAATATGAATCCGAACACATTGTATTTTTGGTGATGTGTACGTAATAGTTAAAGGATTGACGTCAAACAAGGTCATGATACAGGCTGTTTGGAAAGGATAGCATCTCCAATGTCGAACAAATAAAATTTTTGAAGGTAGTAGACTGATATCAGCATGAATGTGCAGACCAACCTAAAATGACATAATTTGTGTTAACGTATTTCGGTAGTGAGTGCAAGTCCGGAGGTCCACTCATTCAGAACCATCTCAATAGGCCGCCATAATGTGGGTACTACGTAATACTGTCAAAACTCACAATGAGAATAGTTACCCCTACTTTTGGATTCTAATCTTGCTTTCCATCAGGCACAGTGGAGGCTGAAATATAAAAATCGAATAAATAAATAAACATTTCGGATATCTCACACACGACGCTATCTAGTCCCAAAATAAGCAGAGCTTGTATTATGGGTTCTTAATTAAGAAATATAATTTATGTAAATTATATCAGAACGGGCCTGTTGGCCTAGTGGTGAATGACCCTGACTGTGGTTAATGCCAGAAGTCGTAAGTTCGATTCCCATCTAGGACCAATTTTTGTGTGTGATACATGTCTATGAAAAGGTCATAAAGGGAGATTATTATTACTAGAGGCCAGTCACAAAGCTCCTTGGCCGTTACCACGAGCCGAGTCATTCTATGATTACGGCCAGAACAACCTGATCATAACTTTAAACAAGTCCAAGTTATATTTAGTAGTGTTTGCTAAGAACGTTTTGCCCCAAAAATCAAAATTATGATAACGATTTACCGGAATCAAAATAAGCACTGATGTCCCGCAGCAACCTTCCTCGATTCAAAAGACGTAGTCACTCTGTCACGTGACATGCCGTGACCGGTTCTCTAACATTTGCGTTACCATCCTTCTGTACAACCGACTAGTGCTGAAAATTTATCGATACTATGTTTACTATCGTAATCAGAACATCGATAGTTGAGAACTCGATACATGTCAATATTTTAATGATGGGTTCCTGACAAAATAATGGCTTAACAGGTCAGTGCCAGACGAATAAACTTGAAAACAAATCGTAATTTATTCTTTAATATGAAATGTGATTTATAAAGTTATAACTAATATAAAAATATAATTTAAATAAAAATTCTTTTCTCAATATTTTTGCTATTTCTGACTGCCTCGGCTGCGCAGTGGTAATACTGCTATGCTTCAAATCCTGGACTAAATGTTTTGTGTGATACAGATATTTGTTACAGAATTTGGATGTTTTCTTTGTTTAATATGTATGTATTTACATAAAAGTATTGAATCAGTCTTGCTTTTAGCAAGCAAGCTTTACTAAAGGCCGCTGCATATGTGACGGGATTTTACACAGACGGGAAGGGAAGGGAAGTTTTGCAAACATCGTTTCATTCAAAATGTTCAAGGAAATGCATACTTCCCGGAGACACGGATGGGGCGGGGACGTGGCACGCACGGGACGAGCTAAATATCGTCGCCGACGATGTTTAGCACGTCAATAGCAATTAAAGCCAATTCTTGAAATGAAAAATCCATCTTTCCTTGTTCACAACACTAGTACGTTAGATCCGAGTCACAGTCACGGTGCGTATGCGTTTACATGACGTCCCCGTTTATAACGAGGCAACCACGTCCACGTCCCGTCCGAGGTAATATCTCGTTACGTATGCAGCGGCCTTTAGTTTAAAGCAAGATCGCGTTATGTGGGACATGTTCAAAATGTTTATTTTTTAAATATATTAAAACTGCAAAGATTTTACGAAGTAAACAGATGCTCCCTTTACTTATTATTACTTTGAGTCTCGTGGATTCGGTCCTTACATAACTGTATGATACAAATTGTAGGTAGTAAAGCCACGCTGATTTCAGCACGAATGGGCCAGTGCGACCGGGGCAGCACTACCCTCACACAAAAGACCATCCGAATAATGACAGCATACTTGCTGTCGTATTTTGTTGGTAAGTGTGAAACCGGAGGCCCAATCATTTGGTCCCATGCTCCCGCCATGGTATGGGTCACCATAATACATTGCCTACCCACACAATGCGCATGGTGGCCCCTACTCCTGGATTCTACTCATGTTATCCAACAGGCAGAGTAGACACTTTGGTAGGATTAAATATAAAAAAAAAACTTGTGTGTCTTGTATATATGTATATTCATGTTTTGACTCGACGTTCTTTCTTTCTGACATATAATAAATGTATATTATGAAGTCACCTATGACACTGAATATATTCCTAATACTGTGGAAATGTATCCTTTCAAAGATATAATTGGTGTGGTTCTAATAAGGCATTTAATATACTTTTACCAAACTTGGCTATTTTTCTATTCTATCGATATGCCATCGCAACACTAGAATCATATAGCGAGCTTATTAAGCAATTTCGTTAACAAAAAAAGGGGAGAGAACAAATCGAGGCCGCGTTGCCTGCTTCTGTCCATTTTTAACGTGAAATATGGAAGGAGGTAACATAATTACAATAATAATGATTGATTTACGTTTAGCGTAGAACATTGGTTGGCGTTTCTACGACCCTCTTGTCAGTATTTTGAGTCTGATAAATATTATTGATTATTAATTTTTGTGGTGATTTTTCGTATCATATTGACATCGCCGTAAAATGTTGAAACAATCATGATTTTTACTGTAAACAGGAAATAATCGATTAAGATAATGTTAAAATAAAATATTTTTAATGCACATTAATCTTTTATATTTCATTCTCGTATCACATTGTCGTTCACGACCTACACTCAGAACAACGATTTATGAATCACACAAAGTGTTATCCCACTGGATTTGAACTCACGACACTTGTAGTAGTAGAAAGCCGCGTGGCGACCTATTAAACACCTTTCTTTTTTATGTGTGGAAGCCGCTTTGAATTGGAGAGGCCTATGTCCAGCAGTGGACTGCGATAGGCTGATGATGATAATGATGAAGCCCCTTTACACCGCCGGGGTTTGCGGCGGGACGGTGTGTCTGAATCGAACCCACTAAAACCACACGGTGTGCCCACTCTGCGCTTGAAATGGGAGGGCTCTGGGAACATGCTAATACGCCTTCTGGACCACCACTTATACATTCCCCCCACCCCCCTCTACACCTACACAAACTACCTTTTGTAATATTGGCTGTTCATTTACCATCAAGTAACTCGTATACTCGTTGGTACATAAATAAAACATGATTGCTTGACCAGAACTTCTAAAATCCTTGGACCTTAATATACCTATTTCAAGTAATTTCAAACTTTAGCTATCAAGATCAAAATCAGTTATACGGTTTACCTAAGTACTGCATTTCCGACCTTCGTAATGTGGAAAGTTTGGACGGGTGTGCCGGGAGCGTAACAAAAATTAAGTTGCGTGTCTCCTGTGATTTGTATGTACGGAACGAGTAATCAATAATGTGCCTGTTGTACTGTGCAACTTGAGACCCGGCTATTTGATATTTACATACTTCGTATGTTATACCGACTTGGTTACATATATATCCTGCATTATCACTTTCATAACATACCCGTTGTGAACGCATCCTTATTCGGTAAATTTTGACCTATGTCGCTAATTTTTAGGGTTCCGAAGTTTATGACTCGGAACCCTTATAGTTTCGTCATGTCCGTCCGTCCGTCCTCGACTTACCGTCCAAACGGTAAGTGCTAGCAAGATGAAACTGCATGAATATGTATTGTAATTACGTCGACAAAGCGCTACAATAAAATTATTGAAAAATATTTTTATTTGGGGTACCACCTCCCCTACATGTAAAGTGGTGATGATTTTTTTCTTGCGGCTACCCCATCTTGTGGGGTATCATTAGATAGGTCTTTTATAAACAATTAAGGGTTTCTAAGACGATTTTTCGATTTAGGTATCCGTTTGCGGGATATTTCACTTTAAAGGGCACTTTTTTGTAAAAGTAGGGCGTCCCCCCTCTAAAAGATAAACGGTTGACTCAAAAAATCTGGAAAAATTCGCGATGGTGGTCCATATAATGAACTTTGAAGGAAAACCATAACGGATTAGATGACTTTGTTAGTTCAGGGAGTTATAGAGGCTTAACTTGTAAAATGGGCTCACTTGTTAAACGTCATACAAATTTAACGCATTAGTACGTAAACATAACAATTACCTATTGGATACGATTTTAATCCACAATCAAATCCACGTACCATTATGGGCGACTGAGGAACCCTTTCTTGTGCGTGCCCTGACACGAACTTAGCCGATTTTTTAAAACATCTATCAGTTTTGGTATGTCTAACCCTTTCTCGGTATTTGTTTTTCTAATTTTTAATAATAATTATTCGAAAAGTATATTAAAGTTCTTTTAAAAGTACAGTTAATTGGTTAAATAAAAAGTAAGTGAACTAAACCGCGCAATATTAAAACAATATTAATAAAACATCTTTATTGTCATCATCTCTTGAGTTTTGACTTTTTTATTCGACATTAATTTGTCGACGTAATTATAATAAACTTACTTTTGCCCGCGGCTCCGACGGCGAATGTGTCAATTCTTGCGGTAAAATAATCATAATCATATAAAGACATGGGACCTCGGAAAAGGTTCCGAGGTCCCATATATCTCTACACCAAAATTCATCAAAATTGGTTCAGTGGTTTAGGCGTGAAAACGTAACAGACAGAGTTATTTTCGCATTTATAATATTAGTAGGGATGCATTGCATATATGTACATATATTCTAACTCAACGCTGTCTTGCTTCTATAACAAGAAACTTTCAGTAACTACCGATGATTATTCACAATAATAATGTCAATTTTGTCATATTGTTTGTTTCCATTTCTGCCATGCAAACTTTTGGACGAAGACAGTAATTATGTTAGTAGGAATAGACGTGTAGTTGTTCCTTGTCGCATGTTGACCGAGTTACAAATTGCAAATCAATAAGTAGGTAATACAGTTGTCGCAAAAGTGCCTTTTCCGAATTATTTCTGCCGGTTAATCCGTTAAAATAAGTCTAACTGATCCAGGGGTTAGCCAACAGACCCGTCTGTCTATAGCCAGATACAATTTTTTTTTTTTTATATTTAAGCCTGCCAAAGTGACTCTACTCTGCCTGATGGAAAGCATGAGTAGAATTATAAATAAATATTAAAATATTTATATGTAAATACATACACAGACATAGAAAACACCCTAACTCCGAAACGAATATTCGCAGATCATACAAACATTTACATTTATACGAACACCGAGGAGAAGCAACGACGGCGCGGTCAGTACCTCGATGGGTGACCGTTTGTGGCATGCTATGTTATGAGCGTTTTCGTGATTCGGAGGCCGGGAGACTGATGCAGAAACAACTGACCAGGCCGCAATGCTGCATAGCCTACCCTCACAATGATTATGGTGACCCCTATTCCTGGATTCTACTCATGCTTTCCATCAGGCAGAGTATTTCTAAAATCAAAATTCGATCAAATAAATAATAAATAAGTATTTAAAACATGTTACACACAACGTCATCTAATCCCAAACTAAGCAGAGCTTGTATTAAGGGCACTAGACAACTATTATTATTACATAAACATACTTTTTAGGGTTCCGTAGCCAAATGGCAAAAAACGGAACCCTTATAGATTCGTCAAGTCTGTCTGTCTGTCTGTCTGTCTGTCTGTCTGTCCGTCCGTATGTCACAGCCAATTATTTCCGAAACTATAAGAGCTATACTGTTAAAATTTGGTCAGTCGATGTATTCTGTGAACCGCATTAAGATTTTTATATTAAAATAGAAAAAAAACAATACATTTTGGGGGTCCCCATACTTGGAACTGAAACTCAAAATTTTTTTTTTCATCAAACCTATACGTGTGGGGTATCTATGGATAGGTCTTCAAAAATGATGTAGAGGTTTCTAATATCATTTTTTTCTAAACTAAATAGTTTGCGCGAGAGACACTTCCAAAGTGAAAAAATGTGTGTCCCCCCCCCTCTAACTTCTAAAGTAAGAGAGTGATAAAACTAAAAAAAAAATATGTTGTACATTGCCATGTAAACTACCAACGAAAATTAGTTTGAACGAGATATAGTGAGTAGTTTTTTTTTATACGTCATAAATCGTAACACGCAATATACCTTTCATCCAATCAATACACTAGTATAAAAACATCGATGAAAGTTACAACGAACTACAAGAACTTTTATATGATGTTACTTGCTGGTACGGAACCCTTCATGGGCGAGTCCGACTCGCACTTGGCTGCTTTTTTTTGTAAATACATAATTAATACATATAGAAAACACCCAGACTCCGAGATAAATATTTGGGAATAACACAAACATTTGGACCGATCCAGGAATCGAATCCGAGACCTCTTGATTAGCAGCCGCATACGCAAACGACTAGACCAACAAGGCAGTACCAAATAAGTAATTATGGATAACATGACTATTCAGCACATAATATTAAAGTAATTAGTAGTTTATAATTTATACCAGTAATAAACAGACATCTAAACAAAACATAAATTACATTTACACTAACGTTTATTATCAATCGAATCCCACAAGATTAAAACCTGGTCAGGGTTACCTATTCTAACCCATAATTCACATAACCTACCCTTACATGACTTGAACAATTACAGGCGTCAATACATCGTGTCACCAGACGTCAATGCATATGAACAGACGATGAATTAATGATATATTCAGTTGACATTGAACTAGTTCAATTACGAGCACGAAATGTACACATGTGTTTAATTTAAAGTTTTAAAGTCCGTAAAACGGCTGGCAATATCCACAGTGTTAAGAAAATGAAGGGTCTTTAAGAATACGAAATATGAAATACGACTTCATGAAACTTTTTAAAATCCAATTTCTTGATAAAATAATGAAGAAAATATCCTTTTTTTTTAACGTGTCTAAATCCTCTCGAACTGTCATCCGCGCCGGGGTTTGCGGCGGGGCGGTGTGTCGAACCCGAACCGACTAAAACCACACGGTGTGCCCTCTATGCGCATGAATTTTAGGAGGAGTCCAGGAAAGTGATTTCCTTCTGGACCCCTCCCAGCGCCCGCCCGCACTGTTGCGGGAGCCATCACCAGTTTAAATCTCAAATTGGGCAACGTCCGAATTGGGCGACGTCCGTTAATCCTAAATCAACCACACAAAGGACACTTAACTGGAATATTTATCAGACCTAAAACACAGAAGTTTTGGAAGCTAATTTATAATTACAAGATAACTTATAACACCACTTCTTTGACGAGGAGACACTGTCTGTGATTTCTATTCTGTGATAACATTTGCTTTCTTGATTATAATGAAGGAAATATCCATGACCTTCAATGTAACAAATTGTTACTGTTATTACTTAAACGGCCTCAACTATTAATAAACGGGTTACCAAATATTTGTTTAAACGATGATGTTGTACGATGGAATGTAAATAAAACTAAGTTTGTTTGCCGACCGTTTGCGTGGCGGCAGAAGCATTAGAACCTTCGACATCGACTTAGGGGTTCAAGAGGTCGATTTTGGGTTGTCGCTAAACTTTTTATTCCGGTCTATGTTGCCTGGGATATTATGTACCTCAGTGTTGTGATGCAATTTCTGCCACTTTTAAGAGTCCTTTTAGAACATCACCATCTGCAAGGTTAACCTCAATTGAGAACGCTTCTGCTAAAAAACTATCTGAAGATTATCCCAAAAAAGTATGAAATTTCTTTTCCTAGTGTTCTGGAATTCAGTACTTAATAACTTAGAGCGTCACAGGATAGGAATATGCATCCCATCCCACAAAGGTTTCCAATAAGAGTGTTTTCATGGAGCCTATCTACTCTTCAATCGATCTATGGTCTTTATACATTCATCTGTTCTGTCATATCAAAGTTCTGGCGTATTGAATTTATTATCTTTAAAGTTTTTTTTATTATGAATCCTAAAACCCTGATAAGGAATACACCTTACATGCTATTTTTTAACAAACAAAAAATATTGATGCCTCAATTACAAAAACAATCGCTTGTCACTATAAACTTATATATTACTAGTTGACCCAACGAACTTCGTACCGCCCTACTTTAAAATTCCGGAACTTGGTCGCAGCGCCACCTACCGGGTCCAATTGCGAATCTAAACCATTCCCAGATCCCCTTGAACACATACAAAAAATTTCATTAAAATCGGTCCAGTCGTTTGAGAGAAGTTCAGTGACATACACACTCACAGAAGAATTATATATATAAAGATAACAATTAAAACAAAAAAATACAAAATTCACACATCTAAACACATTCTATGTCATCCTACTAATATCCTACTAATATTATAAACGTAAAAGTTTGTATTTTGTTTGCATGTTTGTTGCTCTTTCACGCAAAAACTACTGAATGGATTCTAAAGAAACTTCACAATAATATAGCTTATATATCGGAATAACACATAGGCTACTATTTACTGCCATGACGGACCTACACGCGGGCGGAGCCGCTGGCAAAAGCTAGTAACAATAACAACATAATGCAAATAACTATTTGGGCTTAAGCTTTACAAGATTGGAACGACTACGTATTACTTACTCCCTACCGAGTTGCTCTAGGAATTTTCAAACTTTTAATCATAATATTTTATTTCACAAAACTATGCTTGACTGGAAGAGAACACTTGAGACATTAAGTCAATGTGTAGTACATTAGTGCTTCAAGTACTATAATATAATAACGAACCTGTGTTTTACCAGTAATGAGGGTCAGATTATTATTTAGACTTGAACACTAAAGTCGTTAGTGTATAATTTTCGTGACCTTCACCTTCAAACTTGTGGGTATCATGTCACTAATGTTTTAACTAATTAGAGCGTCATCTGTGACGTAATTGTTCAATTAAAGTACAAAATAATTTGTGACAGTCACGCGATAGAAAAAATAATTGAATGGAGTTTGTAGCGTGGTTTATTTTGGTGTTTTACTCAGTGGTCTAACGGTTAGGGTATGCGACTACTGATCAAGAGGTTTGATTCCCGGGTCGGGTCAAAACTGTTGTTGAGTTTTTACTGATTATGTACGTAATTAATAACAGCCCGGGTCGTAGCCACCGTGCCTCGGAGAAAAAGCTGTCGGTCCTACGCCTGAACGTTTCCCGGTCGTGTCGGATAGTTGACCTATTGAACTGTGAGAAAGAGGGAACAGGAAGTGCACCTGTGTTTGCGCCGAGTTGCCTGGCCACGGAGGCCAACAACGGTTTTGTGTTATTTCTTACTTTTTAGGTTGTAAAAGTTGAAGTTGAAAAAAACAGAAGCGTTGCTTAAAACTTAATTAACGCTTAAGAATAAGGGGGCTAATCACGAGGTCAGTTTTTAGGGTTCCGTACGGCATAACTCGGAACCCTTATAGTTTCGTCATGGCCGTCCATCCTCGACTTAGTCTCCAAGCGGTTACTGCTAGAAAGATGACACTTTGCATGGATATGTGTTACTATCTCGCTACAATAAAATCAAGAAAAATTGGTTTATTTAAGATTTAATACCGATACAATTTTTTTCAACAGATTGCTCAAACAACGAAATGGAATAAATATATAAATATAAAGCACACACATGAAGTCACAGTCCTTCAAAATAATAAATAAATATTGTACTTCGATAATTTATCTCTCCAGGGTCGCCACAGTCGGCTTCATGCTGACAGTACATATTTATAACGTACAAATAGTGCGTGAGATACACATCAAAGGTTTATTGTCTATAAAAGGCTTTAAATAATTTAATAGATGTCATTGACAATAAAATATAATGAATCTCGATTAAATGTTATGATATTGATCTGCGTAATTGTATATACACTATATCTTATACACATACATTCCTATGCAGACGACAGCACAGTCCATGGTCGATATTTTGGAAACCCTACTGCTAAGGCGGCGGATATCGAGGAAAAGCGAAGGGAGCTTGTCGCTGAGCTCGACCTGGTTCTGAGCCGTATTTCTCAATGGGGTGGAGAGAATTTGGTCGAGTTCAACGCCAAGAAAACAAGGTGTGCGCGCTCACTACGAAAAAGTCTCCATTCCTTCCTCTCCCCACTTTTCAGAACGTTCAACTGCCACTACAGGACAAGCTCGGTATCCTGGGCATGGATGTTTGCCGGGATCTCAACTGACGGGAGTACATTGAGAGCGTCACCAAGGCGGCAACAAGGTGAGACGGTTCTTTACGCCGGAGCATCTGTGTCTTCTCTACAAGACCCAAGTTCGTTCCTGCGTGGAGTATTGTTCTCACCTCTGCGATGTATCTGCGCAGTACTTGCTTGACGCTCTCGACCGGTTGCAGCGGCGAGCAGTCCGCATTATAAATAGTCCCGAAACCACAGAGTTCCTTGAGCCTCTGCAGTTACGGAGAGACATCGCCTCTATGGCGGTCCTCTATCGCCTTTACCATGGAGAGTGTTCTGAAGAGCTCTTCCAACTGATCCCTCCCTCTCCCTTCCTTTACAGGACAACACATGCTGGACTCAGAAATCACCGCTTTAAAGTGGAAGAAATACGCACCAGAGCAAAACGGTTCGGCTCTTCTTTCCTATGCCGAGCAGTCAAAGACTGGAACTCACTACCAGCTCACGTGTTTCCTTCCCACTACGATCCCGGGTCCTTTAAGCGGGGCGTGAAAAAGCATCTCACTAAGCTGCTATAGTGTGGGCCGCCATACATTATTGTCTGCATTCGCAGCAAGTGTGGTGGCCCCCACTCTTGGATTCTGCTCATGCTTTCCATCAGGCAGGGTAGAGTCACTTTGGATGGCTTATGTATAAAAAAAAAAAATATAATTCTCATGTCACTACTTCGATCACAAATAGTACTACTTTTATTGATCGAAGGTTTCCATACTCTTCTGAAACAGCTGGATCAATTTGTATAAAAATTTTGTGCAAATCGGGTAGGTCTAAGAATCGACCAACATCTATTTTTCATAACATCAGATAGTCTTATTATATGATATTTAGTAATTAAATTATTTATATCTTTCTTACAATATCCTTACAGACTAATCCAATGCAATATTGTAGTTACATTATTCATATACATATATAAACTAGCTTTGTATGGGTGTAGGTCCGTCATGGCGGTATATAGTATACCTAGCCTTTGTGTTATTCTAATATATAACCTATATTATTGTGAAGTTTCAACAAAATCCATTCAGTAGTTTTTGCGTGAAAGAGCAACAGACATACATACTGCCAAACTTTCGCGTTTATAATATTAGTAAGGATACTACTGTAGTAAACTTAATCAGAGATCGGAATTGGGTGTGTGAAAATACCTAAAGTTTGCAGAAGTTTGCAATAATAATATGGAGCTGTTACAACCACTTAAGTTAAACCATTATAACTAATATTATTGCATGTTCCGAACTCTGAATGTCGAAAATAGTTTACGCACAACTTTCTTGCAATTGAAATAAATGTTTTTAATTTATTTTTTTATGCAGTGCAGGTTTAATAATTAAAAAAAAAGCCAACTTCAAAACTATGTAAAGACGCGAAAATGTTCGTTTTCCTTGCATCAACCTGTAGCAAAACTTTTTAACTTAAGATACAGATCAAAAAAAGAAATTAAAACCGCATTAGCATTTTGCAGATATATAAAATTCTGTGTTTGACCGACAAAGAACAATTGGGACTAAAAGACCGAATTTTAACCGGAAAAGTACAAAACAAAAATTTATTTAGAACTGTATTAGCAGCATGTAAATGTTTATAGTTCGGTGTTTCAAAGGTAAGGAACATGTAGAAAAAAACAAAACTAAACCGGTAAAATTCAAACCCGGTTTAACTTAAGTGGTTGTATCAGCTCCATATTATGTCCCGCCGCAAACTTTAGGTATTTTCACACACCCAATTCCGATCTCTGCTTATAATGTTGAAGAGTTTGTTGGTTAGATGCACCAATCCCAAGAAGTACTGGTCGGATTTTAATAATTCTATTATTGTTATACATTTTCATTGCATATATAACTTGACACAGTTCCTCGTAAACAATAGCCTCCTCTTTTGATGTGTATGAAATACATTAAAATTGTCCTTTCAAGAACTTCGTACAGTTTAAACGTTAATTTCGTAAATATTACAGGAGTAACATTAGTCTATCATAGTTTACCCGTGTGAATTTTGTCCATCGGTGAAATTAGTACACGTAAGTTTTAAGTTACAGGATATCAGCGATTTTTGCTACTTTTACATCTGCAGATAAGACCAAAGAATCCTATTAATGTTGCCGTTATCTCGATAGACGTATATGATCGTAATTATACGTATATGTATAGCTATGGGTTTTTCAAATAAAAGTCGAATACCAATTCTTATTTTTTTATAGATAGATACTTATTTTTTTTGACTCTTCTATTATTTGAGGTATGGAAAATCCTCTGTGTATCCACATTGTACAGACATCTCTGTATTGTGTTCACTACTGTTATAGAAAGTAGATGGCAATTTGCCTTTATTATCAAGATTATTTAGGGTCTGCTCCTAGATCAACCGGTTTTATCTGAATATCAGTTTTTCCACGCAGCGACTGGCATCGGACTTCCGCAACCCTGAGGGCGAACTGAAATTCAAAGGTTGAACTAGTTATCAGTATATTTGATGGATGGGACAGGTTTTCCCGTCCATCCACTGTAGTGGCCAGCCGCGAGGGGACGGCGTCCGCGTGTGACAGACGTTGCCCAATTAGAGAGTTTAAGTGGAAATAGCGCCCGCGTAGTGCGGGCAGGTCTCCTCCTAAAATTCAGGCGCTAAGAGGTAACACTGTGAGGTTTTAGTCGGTTCGAGTCCGACACCACCCCGCCGCAAACCCCGGCGGAGTGACGCCTCGAGGGGATTTCCAGACGTACAAAAAAAGTTATCAGTATATTTGAGCGCACTGATTTTTTATTTCATTCATAATAGCCGGGACCGACGGCTTAAAGTGATTTCAAAGGCACGGACGTGAATGACCGCCAAACTTCCCTACTCCAATTTCCTGTAAAAAAAACCAACAACACTTTTGACACGACCCGGGATTTGAACCCTATTAATCAGCAGTCGCTTAAGCTAACCAATAGACAAATATTAATAATATCAATTACAATTAATTATCATCATCATCATTTGCCTGCCCATAACCCAATTTTATTTGAGTTCGGCGCAGTATGTTTTATCCTTCCATTCTACTCTATCACTCGTCATTTCACTGTTAGCTCCCTTCCTATTCATATCAAGTACAATTAATATTATTTTAAAATCGCTTCGGCTTCAATCTTGTACCACTTTATCCAATAATTATTTATTAACGGTAACAAACTTGATAGACCATCACAAGCCTGTTATTTGTCGTACCGTCTTCGACTTACTACAATTAAAACGCATTACTTCAACAACTGAAATGTTATACTGACATCAAACGATATGTCCTCCATGTACGTATTTTGAATTATTAAGTACTCTTGCTTTGTATTTCAAAGTAGAAATTTCAAGGCAAAATTGACCTAAATAACAGGCCTATCTTGTAATATTCTGTTATTAACCCTTCGGGTGCCTGGTGCCTGAAAATCACTTCGCGTGCCTGGTGGGTCTGTGAGACCCGTAAACAAAATGCTTGGTTTTGACCTACTTAACGAGTCAGAAAACTAAATACAGGGTTTTTATTAATTCTCACTTACATTTATATTATGTGATTGGAAAAATTGAATCTAAAGTTGTTTTACAAAATGTTTATTATCTTATTTAAAATTCTCACATTTTACCTAACAAAAAATAACACCTATGTTTATATCAACAATAGTAAACGTCTTATTAGAGATCAAAAATCAAACTGCACGGTAATTTAAGGCAGAGATGATAAACTTTCTGACTATTATATTTTTTTCCATAAAAATAAAGGGTTTTGCTTATAACTACTCAGTATTTGTGAGACAATTTTAGCAAGCAAACATCGTGTGCATAAATGTAGCTTTCGCAAGAGACAAGTGTACCTGGACTTGCGATCCTTTTTGTTAGGACATAAATAACAAGCCCTTTCTATGCAATAACTGCTTTTAGTTCATTGAGTGTAGTCTCTCAATAAGCATATTTGTTTGTAAAAAACTGTATTATCTTTGCCTTTATAAGGAAGGAAGAAAGGTAGAAGAGCCATGCTGGTTTTAGCACGAATGGGCCGGCTCGACTGGGGCAGTACAACCCTCACATTGAAGACAATCCTAATAATGACAGCATTCTTGCTGTCGTATTTCGAGTGTGAGACCGGAGGCCCAATCATTCTGCATCATTCTCCCGGCCATCGAAGGCTGGGAAATTGATACGGAATTATCTAACCAGGTTGCCAAAGTATGGGTCACCATGCTACTTTGCCTACCCTCACAATGAACATGGTGGCCCCTAGCCCTACTCCTGTATTCTACTCATGCTTTCCATCAAGCAGAGTCACTTTGGTAAGCTAAATTATAAAAAAAAACAGCGTGAGAAAAATTGTTCAATGGCTGAGACATCTCAACATCACTGTCATCACTTTCACTATTATTGGGTTCAGCATGGAAAAATATTATTTTCATAAAAATGTTACCACACAAAACGTAATAAACAAGCAAAAACAAAAGTAAGTAATAACGGAATAAAAGTTACGCGGCGTGCCTGGTCGGGTCCCTGAGACCCGAGCGCATATAAAACACGTCTTATATGAATGCGCGTTGTGGACTACGGGAGAGGAGACAAAATGGCCGTTAGTTCGTATCGCGAAGCTACTGAGAAGCGCAGCGCGTTAGGTTGAAAAAATAAAAAAATATCGTCGATGTTTTGAAGTGATGGGTCTGTCAGACCCACCAGGCACCCGAAGGGTTAAATAGGCAGGATGCCACGGAACCTCTAACCATTATTCTACACGTTAAGAGGTGGAACACCACCCTGCCGTAGACGACGCCCTTCGATGCAGCTGTCTGGGGTCACTCACAACAGTCACATCGTCCCAAGATGTGTATGTGTGTAATTATTATTATTTCTTGTTGCAGGTATATTATAATAAAGTTTTAAAAATGTCTGCGCTTCACGGTCATGTCGTTCAGAATGGATCACTCCAGGCTCTCCCCCTCTACGCCTAGTAGCCGTGGCATGGACAAGTACGAGCAATTGGCGGTGGTTAGTATCCTTATACTCTGATAGTTTCTCTTCAAGATTAGGTTAAATCCATGGGAAATACGGGGGGGATTCTCAGACGGTGCCAATCTGAACTGTTTGTGTTGATTGTAATGATGTTGACACCTTGCGTCGTACCCTGGGATAATCTGGTTGGTGCCACCAATAACGCAGTTAAAGTGGCCGTGTTTTGGGCTGCTAAAATACGTTTTTACTGACAAGCAATGTCGAAACGTCAGGAATAAGTTATCCATATCATCATCATCTCCCTACTCTCTTCCTCTTCCTATTCTTCTCTATCATACGTCATCACACTGCCTTTTCCTGATCATATCCTCTTTCACGTAGTCTGATCTTTCCTTTGATCTCTCTCGTCTTTTAAGCCTTATCCATCAACTCACAAAACTTGTAACATTCCTCACTACATGCATGATCCTCTCTACGCATCATATGTCCGTACCAGAATAACCCGTTGCTTCTCATCTTTTCATCCACTGGTGCTATTAAACTGTTATTATTAAGGCTTCCATTATTATAGTAGTTATTATATTATAATAATAGTTATGATGAGGAATAAGTTCCTCATCATAACTATTCTAGTCACACTACAAATACACCTTAGAATTCGCATTTTATCGCATATCAATCTTCTTCCGAGCCTTATTCCCAAGTTTATTTGGGGTCGGCTACAAGTTCAACCGGTTTTACCTGAATTTCAGTTTTTCCACGGAGCGACTGGTATCGGACCTCCGCAACCCTAAGGGAGAACTTAAATTCGAAGATTGAACTAGTTGTCAGTGTATTTGAGGGCACTGACTTCCCAATAACGATTTTATCGCATATCAATATTAACTGAAAATTAATCCAGTAATTTGATCATAAAGATGCTGCCTTAGAATATGTGTAATTATTCTAAGGAAGCTACATATAAACACATTTACAAACTTTCACCTTCATAGTATTTTTGTAATATGTACTATTTGTGATTATATAAACGAGAACTTGACAATTTATTTTATTTCTTGATACAGAATTTGCTTAAATTATAACTTGTATCAGCCGGTGTCAGGCAGAGCTAGCGAAACTTACGTTGTATAATGTCTCTGATATTACACCGCGTAATCAATGCAACTACGCCGTTAAATTGTATTTGAATCTAATCACAAATTACTTTAATCTGCTAAAAAAATACCTAATTATTCCAACTTATGAGAATTTTGGAAAGTAACTTACAAGATTGAACAAGATGAAATCAAAATTCGATTGTTCTTCTGAATTATAATTTATCGAAATATATGAGATCGTTTTAATATAAAAAGCAGTTCAATCGTAATTAACTGTCCATTCTTATCAAGCAATTTGATGAATATGGCTGTTATTGATAGCCGGAGTCAACATTTAAATTAAAATCAATTGATGCTTTTCTGGTTGACGCTTCATACAATCGGGACAATTTAATTGTCTGGGACACTGTAATTGATGGAAACTCGCTGATTTATTCTAACTCGGCTTGAATATGTTGGCTTTTTGTGTTACGTCTGATTGTTGTTTATATTATTATTTTCAACAATAAAATTACCAAACATAGGCTAAGTACACACGAAGCGTTTTTCTCCCGTGCCCGCTGCGGTTGCGGGCCCGCAGCTTCCGTAGAATGCAGATTTGTATTAAAAAAACAAAGCACAACACACGACGCGTTTTACGCCCGCGGCGTGCGCGGTTGTTTGCGGCTCCCGCTGCACCGGCGGGCAACCTGTAGAACCGCGCGGGTCGCGGTCGCCCGCGCCCTCGGCGGGTTGCGCCCGCGCGCTCTTCGTTCGCTTGGCGGGTACGATCTCTATCTTGAATTAGTGGATGCACCCAAAACCTTCTGGTCTTTCTTTTTTTAATTCTTCTGTGAAGTAAATATATTGCAACAGCTCGTTTCTGGTGTGTGTCCATGACGGTCTGAACCTCAACTGAACATTACCGCATCTTGCAACCGCCTGTCTTGCGATCATTGCCCGCAAACGTGGCGGGCGAAGATCGCAACCGCGACGGCAGCGTAACCGCGCAAATAACCGGTTTCGTGTGTATAGAAAAAAAACCGCAGTTCCACGACCGCAGCGGGCACGGGAGAAAAACGCTTCGTGTGTACTTAGCCATAATGAGCCTATGAAGGCGTCTCCTTCTGACACTAATGGCTCAATAAATAAAATATATTATTCAATTAGTATTACGTTAATAACTGCTTGATGGATCATAAAAATATTGTTTAGCGTACTTTTATAATTTAAAAAATAGTTTTAAGGGTAGTGTGCATTTAAACTAATTTTTAAATACCACAAGTTATTAAATTAAAAAAATAAAAGTTTACTTTAGAGATAAACAATATGAAACCCTTTTTGTATGTATTAAATCCGTCTAAAACTTACAATAATGTTACTATATCACCTTATGGTATCTCATGGGTGGACTTTCCTTAGGTGGGGGAAGGCTCCTACGGCGTGGTACTAAAATGTCGACGCCGAGACACGGGTCAGCTCGTCGCCATCAAAAAGTTCCTGGAAACAGAAGAAGACGCGGCCGTCAGAAAGATGGCCTTGAGAGAAATACGAATGCTAAAGGTAAAATAGACTTTACTGTAACTGTGCGCTGTGTCCTGCAATCGAAGCGTTTTTACTGTACATCATGTATTCTGACTAAATTGCAAAGTGCCTACTTATTCAAAGTTACGAGAAAAATCTCTTTGAAACATGAAATTAAGTCATGACAGCTACAGCTTACTTCACATACATAACACTAATATGCAACTAATGAAAAATTATAGGGTAAAGACATTTTATTACCTTCACATCTAAGTTGGCTATTTTCATATTCTTATTTAATTCAAATCAGGTAGTAGAGCCACGCTGATTTCAGCACGAATGGGCCGACTCGACCAGGGTAGTATTACCCTCACAGAGAAGACCATCCTAATAATGACAGCATTTTTGCTGACGTATTTCGTTGGTGAGTGTGAGACCGGAGGCCCAATCATTCTACATCATTCTCCAGAGGCCGGGAGAATTAGAAACTTCTGCATTACTTACCCTTATAATGAATGCTCATTATAATAAGGAATAGAAGTCACCATGCGGTGACCTTTGGGTTCTACTTATATAGAATAGTCACTTTGGTCGATTTAAGTATAAAAAAAATTAGAACAATCCATTCAAGAATTTGTCAACAAAATTTCACTTGTAATTATTTCCAGAAACTCCGACATGACCATTTAGTAAATATGATTGAAGTGTTTCGTCGCAAGCGGCGGTTCTACCTGGTGTTTGAATACCTTGACCACACGCTGCTGGACGAACTTGAAGCGTCCACTGGTGGACTAGGCGAAGATACCGCTAAGAAACATTTGTACCAGCTTTTAAAGGGAATCGATTACTGTCATCAAAATTCGGTGAGTTATTCCACTTTCACTGTATAAACGTGGTCGGGGAAGTCCCTGAACCCTATTGTCCACTTAAATAAACATTTATTTAAAGGCTTTTGTTCTAACTGGAACAATGCATAGTCCTTGAAGAAACGTGAAATTAAGACATTGTAAACAGTCACTAGCATCTTAAAGTAGAGTATTCTATTATTTTATATCAGACTGATATTAAAAGTTAAAAAAAGAAATTAGGTAATTAATTGGGGACACAACGCCTACGGAAAAGCTTGTCAATATTTTACTAGCGATATTAGCTATTATAGCTAAATTTCATTGAGATTTAGCTTAACCCATATCGGTAGCCGTTTAAGAGTTCCATAAAAACCCATATTTATCATACAGGTATTTAAAACGGTCTTAGATATAAACATGCGTAACTTACGTTTTACATGACATAACCACCTAACCGCATATGGTTCAGGAACGCTCCGGCAGCACTCATTCGGTGAATAATCATTTGTTTCTAACGCCTGTCAACAATTAACTTACAGATAATCCACCGAGACGTGAAGCCAGAAAACGTTTTGGTATCCAATAACGGCATAGTGAAGTTATGTGATCTTGGATTTGCGCGAGCACTGGCAGCGCCCGGTGAGCCGTACACAGAATATGTGGCGACCAGATGGTACCGAGCACCGGAACTGCTAGTTGCAGAACATAGGTCAGTTGGACTTATTTGTATTTCTTCCAAGATAAGAAATAATATGATCTCGAGGTTAATTTATGTGCATGTGTATGTCATTCTCCACCTAAACAGCTGGTCCGATTTTGTTGAAATTTTTTGTTTGTGTGTTCAAGTGGATTTCAAAATGGTTTAAATTCGCAATTGGACTCGGTAGGTGGCGCCGCGATGTGTTCTGGGATTTTTATTTTTCGCGTATCAGAACATAACCCACAAAATCAAACGGTTTACCAATCTTTATATATATAATTCTTCTGTGAGTGTGTATGTCACTGAACTTCTCTCAAACGACTGGACCGATTTTAATGAAATTTTTTGTGTGTGTTCAAGGGGATCTGGGAATGGTTTAGATTCGCATTTGGACCTGGTAGGTGGCGCTGCGATCAAGTTCTGGAATTTTAAAGTTGGGCGGTACGAAGTTCGCTGGGTCAACTAGTTTAAATATAATTTACAAATGCTTCTGCGGTCTCCTAAAATGTGGTACAACATTGAAGATAAATTAATAATTGTACTCCAATATCGTAAAGCAGATAAACTTGAAAAAGACACCCGAGCAGCTACTAGTTCAAATTCAAAAAATATTTTAGTCTAGCCATAGCACAATTTTATATAACAAGCAACGACCAATACGAATCAATCATTAATGAATTAATTAATATAATAGGTAGTAAAGCCAAGTTGATTTCAGCACGAATGGGCTGGCTCGACCGGGGCAGTACTACCCCTCACACAGAAAACCATCCTAATAATGACAGCTTTCTTACTGTCGTATTTCTTTGGTGAGTGTGAGACCGGAGGCCCAATCAATGCATCACTCTTCCAGCCTCCAGAGACCGAAGAATGATGCAGAAACATCTGACCAGAGGCCATGGTAAGGGTCACCATGCTCCATTGCCTACACTCACAATGAGGCTGATAACCCCTACTCTTTCATTTACTTTGGTAGCCTTAAATGTAACACAAAATATGTTACGAGTTATTTTGATTGTAGGTATGGTCCAGAAGTTGATATTTGGGCGATGGGGTGTCTCTTTGCGGAGATGCTCACGGGCGACCCTCTGTTCCCTGGTGACTCTGACATCGATCAACTCGCGCTCATCATAAAAACTGTTGGTGAGTCTAGTATAGATTCTTTAGTCAGTTCTGTCCCCTAGACAATTTGCAAACGTTTTTCGTTTTCTATTCTATACACTATTTTCATTGGCCATCTGTCACTGACATCTGAAAGCAGAAACAGGCCACAGGCGTGAGCGCTACAGAGCGTGCGGGCTCCCTTTTTTGTGGAGAACAAAAGGGAATATCGGGGTTCCCACACAGAAGAGTTCGTACGTACCGAGGTACATCGGGGTTCCAGGGAGCTTCCTTTCGACGGTATACCCGGTTCCTCGGCTCATAGTGCTCCAGACGGCGTGCGGTTTTAGTCGGTTCGAGTCCGACATAGCCACCAAATGGTGGTATCCGTGGGGATTTCCTCACCGCGGAAAAAAACAGGAGGCAGAAGTTGTGTGAATACAAAACAGTAGAATTTGTCTTTTCTCAAATGAAGTTAATCTATCCCCGAGTTCATATAAGAAGCGTGACGTGATATTTTGTTTTGGTTTGTGTAAGGTCTAAAATTACATTTTCACAGTCCGGTAAAATTTCATACATTCATCGTTCATCTTCAATCATCAGCTATGTAATTTTAGTTTCATAGTTTCTTC
This sequence comes from Phragmatobia fuliginosa, assembly GCA_932526445.1. NCBI lineage: Eukaryota > Metazoa > Arthropoda > Insecta > Lepidoptera > Erebidae > Phragmatobia > Phragmatobia fuliginosa. Next base: position 3,779,520 of record OW052073.1, read on the forward strand.
AATGAGAAATACCATATATTTATTATCTTTGTAAATACAAATTTAAGATATAGTGATCTCATAAGTAATTTAGAAGTAGCACATCAAAGTCACGAGCTCTTGCAGACCTAAAACCATCAATTGAACTTAGACAAAGTCCTGCGTCGCCTGGGACTTTACAAACATACATGAAACAGATACGAATAATACCCAGACTCAGAACAACAATTTTGCATCACCCGAAGTCTTGTCCCACCTGGGATTTGAACTTAAGACACTTGGCGCAGTAGAAAGCGGCGTGGCGACCACTTAAACCACTAGGCCAACCCTGCGTGTCTTTGAAAAAAAATATTCTGAGCTGTTTACTATTTCCAGGTAAGTTAGCACCAAGACACCAACAAGTTGTCAGTCGATTAGCAGGCGGGGCTGCTCTCAGTGGGCCAGTGACGGCCCGTGCTGCCCTACCAGGGACTGGATTAACAAAAGATTTCCTAGCAGCCTGTCTACGTACCGAACCAAGAGCCAGACCTTCAGCACAGACGTTGCTTAGACACAAGTAAGTTCACACAATGTTCAAAGGGCCTAGTGTGAGCTATCTCACTTTTATTTGATTGTTATGATGAGCAAATTTGGAGTTTCGCTTCTCATCCATCTATTGCGGTAATCGTAAAAGAGCGAGTTGATATAAAATAACCTCACACTAGGCCTATCTCCACTCGTTAGATAAGAGCAGAAAATCAAAGTTTTAAAATTATTGTCTCTGATTTCAGATATTTCATAGCTGATGGCTTCGCGGAAAATTTCAACGCGGAACTTAGGAAAAAGTTAGGCAAAGATATTGAGGTAAATTTATTCCAGGTAGTTCTAGGTTTTTAGTTGTGACTGATAATGTTTTGATCATCATCAACAACCCATAATGTCCCACTGCAAGGCTCGGGTCCCTCTCGGGAGAGGGTTAAGGCCATACGTCCCCACGCTGGCCGAGTGCGGGTTGGGGACTGGCAAGACACGTTGTGGCTACGTAATCTTGCAGTTGGATGTTTTTAAGCCGTCCGAAGGCCTCCAACTAAGCTTCACGACTCCGACTATCTTATGATAACAACCGGGACTAACCGCTTAACGTGACCTCCGAATCATGGAAACGCTCATAACATATCATGCCACAAACGATCACCCATCCAGGTCAGTCCGCGCCGTCGTTGCTTAACCTCGGTGATTGTTTCTAATCACCTGAATTCACTCGGCTATGAGCGCTTCTGATAATGTTTTATTAATTAATAATTAAACTCTTAATTGTACAGACACCTCCATCACATCAGAGCACAGCTCGAATATCCAGCAAACCACGACAGCAATGGACGTTAAACATCATAACGGTGAGTATTCTGATACGCTTAGGCATTACTAGCTTTTGCGGCTCTGCCCGTGTTTGTTGGTTATCAGAATTAAATGAAGCCTATGTCTTTCACCAAGAATTAGTATTATTACCTTGTTAAATTTAATTGAAACCGATGCAGCGGTTTGGCCCTGAAAGTGTAACTGACAGAGTTACGCCCATATTATGAAAAAGTATGTATGAAAGTAAGTTTTGATGAAAAAAGGGGACAACGAACCCTTTTTGGCGCGATTGGTTCAATTCAGAATTTAAAAAATGTGGAACTTTTAAGAAGTTCTCAATGATAGTTGACCGCCGGGTGTTCTTTTAAAACTTTATATGGTATGAACCTCAAACCGTAACTATGATAGTTGATAATCATATCAATTCTACATTATGATCTAACTACATGAATTCTCGTATTACAGGACAACAACAGATCTAGAACTGACAGTTTAGCTGGAGAGTCACTCATCGACTATCACTACACACCAAGTAAGTCCTAAATATCAGTATATCAGATATATATTTCTGTGTTCTACTGCATTGCCACTCAAACTGTTTGTCTCAACTCAAACAAGTGAATTGTAACTTTATTTAATTGATGTTTGTATGTTAGATTCAGAACATCAAATGGACACAAGCCATCTGGATGCTAAGAAGCAGCAGTCGATAGCCGCAGTCAATACTACAAATGAGGTATTTCTATATATTTTGTTTATAAATCATTATTAGAAACACACACACATTTAACAGACATACTCATTCAAAAACATGCATTGAACCAAAAACCACGAATAAAATATAAACATACTATTGTCAGGGAGTACTATCAGAATTAGGTACAAAACATTTTGCATTACAACGTCAAGGATAATCCTATATTTATCAAAAAATGTTTTCATCAACAACTTCCAGTAGTTCACACCTAGACTTGTCTATTTTAGATACGAGAATTTGACCTACTGTACCACGCTGTCCAACGTTTTTATTTTTTGGAAATCATTAGTTTTGCTATTTTACGTCATTACTACATACATTAATAATAATGTAAATTCACGAGCACAAATTACTACGGATACATCGGAAAAATTATCTACTTCAAGAACTAATGCACTATTTTTGCTTTCCAGGAGGTATTAGAGTATTTTGGAGCTCATGTCGTCACATTTTAGTTAAGAGAAGTTATCACTAGTCACTTTAATAAGATGCTATGAATGTTTGGTGTTTATATTGCGTTCGTACACTCGGATATTATTGTATTAGTTTCTCTTGCAGATGTGTATTATTTGCTATATTTGCACCCATGTACATAGTAACATATTCATGCTCGTGACTGTACACGAAAAGAGTGTTTTGAAAAGAGTCACGTAGTTTATTGCTGATTCTTCTCCATAGGAAGGACGTTTTGGAACCGAGCAACTAGTCGGTAATATAACGTTTCGAAAGTGCAAGAAAAGGCCTACTTTATTTACCATACTAGCTTTCGCCCGCGGCTCCGCCCGCGTGTATGTCGGTTATCGCGGTAAAACGTAGCCTATGTCCTTTCCCAAGTTTAGTTCTATGTTCATACCAAATTTCATCAAAATCGGTTCAGTGGTTTAGGCGTGAAAGTGTAACAGACAGACAGTTACTTTCGCATTTATAATAGTAGTAGGGATTAGTAGGGATTTACCATTTCGATTTTTTGACGTTTGGTACCTACAGAGTTTGTATCAAGTTTTCCTTCTCTTTGCATTGCTGTAACCCTTCTTAATTTGCCGGAAACCGCAGATTTTCTTAATTTATCACCTGGATACAAGCAACCACCCAAATCTCAATCTAATTTGGATGTTGCAACTCTATTTTTTCCTTATGAATGTTCTTGTGACTTGCAGCAAGCACAACAAAATGGTGCGGGGCTTCCACCGCCTGCGGGTCGCGGGAACCCTCCTCAACGGACCCTCTCAAGGGCAATCAATGATACTTTTCAGGTGAGCCTATTCTATGAAACAATAACAACAGAATACCCCTTTCTACCTTAGTATTTATTACAGTGCTATGTATGTTTAGGTTATCTATTATTTGTAGTCGCTACTTATAACTTACTATACTAATAATTTTAGTTTTTCTCTAATCCGCCCCTGTAAAAGTTGCCCCGAGACACTAGCTGAGGTCTATGAGAAGAAAGACTATGATCTAATCCCCTAAACCTTTAGAATCTTTAGGGATTTCAAATTATAATTGCGTTTAGGGAATAGAATACTATTCTCGTGCGATTGGAGTGGCCTATGTCTAGCAGTGAATTGCGATAGGCTGTTGATGACTACAATCGCATCTAAAGAATCGTTTTTTCTCCATTTTCAGACATTTCCAGTTCCCGTTAATACATATCCTAGAACACCATATATCAAAAAGTGAGTATACGAAATTTCTACCTATTTGTACCTAATACTAAGTGGTGCAAAAACATTTGAAATTGTACATCATACTAGTTTATAACTGAAATAAATGGTATATCCGAATCTCTTCTTCCGAGCCTTTATTCCCAAGATAATTTGGGGATGGCTATTAGCTCATCCGGTTTTACTTGAATACCAGTTTTTTAGCGGAGCAACTGGCTTCGGACCTCCCTGAGGGAGAACTGAAATTCCAAGGTTAAACTATTTGCCAGTATATTTTAGAGCAGTGACTTCCCAATAACGATTACCATAGATGTTCATGCCAACCGGGACCGACGGCTTAACGTGCTCTCCGAGGTACTACTACTCAATTATTAAGAATTTCCTGTAAGAAAAGTCCTACAACACTTTTGGCCCGACCCGGGATTTGAACCCGATACCTCTTAATCAGTAGTCGCTACGCTAACTACTAGACCACCAAGGCATTCAATCAGTGATATATCCAAATCTTAGAGATTAATGAGAATAAAAAGAAAATGACTGCACGATTGCCCTAGTGGTTTAAGCGGTCGCCACGCCGCTTCCTACTGCACCAAGGGTCGTGGGTTCAAATCCCACGTGGGATAACACTTTGTGTGATTCAAAATTTGGTGTTCTTTGTGTCCGTTTCATGTATGTTTGTAAAGTTCCACGCGATACAGGAATTTATATTCCTAATGCGGGAGTTGTCTTTTTAAAAGAAGAAATAAATAATCATATTTAGGTAATTTTATCATATTAAATTAATAAACAAAACAAACGGACAGGGTGAATAATAAACTGGTGATGGACGAAGAGTTATTACGGGGGCGTGCTGTGGCCAAGAAGAACAGCAAGAAGACAGTGCCGGAGTTATCACTACCATATGTACCTGGAGGTGAGTGGATAGCCTTAACAACCCATAATATCCCACTTCCTCGGGTCTCCTCTGAGGAGAGGGTTAAGGCCATACGTCCTCACGCTGGCCGAGTGCGGGTTGGGGACTGGCAAGACACGCTGTGGCTACGTAATCTTACGGTTGGATGTTTTTAAGCTACCCGAAGGCCTCCAACTAAGCTTCACGGCTGCTATCTTATTATAACAACCGGGACCTCACAGAAACGTTCATTAGACATAATCCCACAAACGGTAACCCATCTAGTTCTGACCGCGCCATCGCGCGTCGGTGCTTACCTTAGGTGATTGTTTCCAATCACCTAAGGTCCACCCGGGTATGAGATCTTCATCTTTATATATATATAATTCTTCTGTGAGTGTGTATGTCACTGAACTTCTCTCAAACGACTGGACCGATTTTGATGAATTTTTTTGTGTGTGTTCAAGGGGATCTGGGAATGGTTTAGATTCGCAATTGGACCCGGTAGGTGGCGCTGCGATCAAGTTCTGGAATTTTAAAGTTGGGCGGTACGAAGTTCGCTGGGTCAACTAGTTTCATTATATTTATAAGTATATAAGCTAGCTAACGAGACAGTCGATGACAAACTTCAATAAATACTTTGAAGTTAAAAATAATTCAATCTTCCTTTTCTCACAACTTTATTTCAGCTATAATTTTCGTAAAAGCAAGAATTAGTCAAAGTTATATAGTCTTACTAGCTGATGCCCGCGGCTCCGTTTGCATCCTATGAGCATGAAAAGTAAATGGTGGCCGATTCTGAGACCTAAACGATATGCACACAAATTTTATACTAATCGGTACAGCCGTTTTTGAGGAATTTGACAACAAACACCGCAACACGAGAATTTTATTTATTAGATGTAGAAAAATGGTTTTAAAGAAAGGGATAAAAAAATCTATTGTCATGTATTACAGTTTATCAAAATGTTTCAGCCTTCATTAAAATATCGGTTACGAACAAATTGTATCTAATTTTATATTAAATCTTAGATTAATAGTTAGGTGCTTGTATTGCCAGTGAGATTTCAGTGTTCTATTCATAGTTCGCTTCTTGTGTATAGTACAACCAAATGATTTTCACCTCTTACAGCGAGTAACAACACAGTAAAAAAAGTCAAGAAGCCCCACCACTTACACCAATCGATGTCTAAGGTCTACGATAGTTGGGATGGCACGGTGAGTTATGCACGTAATAAATTGAGGTTTCTGTAAATAATCTCCACCTCGACGAGTTAAGGTTCAAAAATTTAAAAAAATATGAAAGCACAATGCTATAAAAGGTAATTGAAGTTCAGTAAATAGTTCATTTCTATCGGACAACTAAATTAATCATAATATTCTGTGGTGGATCTCGACCCCGACTCTTGGATTCTACTCATGCTTTCCATCAAGTAGAGTAGAGTTACTTTGGTAGGCTTAAATATATACTTATATAAAGAAGATAATTCATTGATTCAAGATATCTGCATCTTGTAACTTATAAAATTTCAATAATAATTTTATGTCCCACAGCGCAGCGGAATTGAACTAAGTCAAGCTTCGCGTACACCCACCAACCTGCCTTACATGTGACTGTACCGCGGCTACTGGTGGACGCACTACCAGTAACCGCCACCGAACTGCATTCCACAAAGTTACGCAACATTCCACAACTGCCATTATCATCGGCTGTTGAGAACAGCCTGACTTTGACAACTGACAGAAGTGACAGTTACATTTAAATTTATCGTGTCTAATTAACTTTAATTTTGTAAATTATTTAAATTATAAAATCATAAATATCGATATAACTACTCACGATTAATATAGGTTGATATTTTCAAATAGGAAAATGGTCAAGTCCGTTTGAAAATTTCTTACATGTTATATTTAAAATAATGCTTATTTATTATTATTATTTTCTCATTGTTATATCGATATAAGAAAAAAAAATGAAATTAGTTCAAAAAAGTGTTATTCAAAATTAATGTTTGTTTAATAAAAATGTGAAAGAACGAGATTGTTAACTAACAGATTTGCCAAAGGTTTTAGATTATAGGATTTTCTTGTTTTGACGAGTTTAACCGATGCGACGCGAGATGGCGGTAAAAATGACAATATATATATATATAAATTACATTTTATTACACGCGATATTAATAAACACTTTATGAAATATGAATTAGCCTTATTATTTAATTTCCGAGGCTGCAGCTATTATTAATATGCTCGAAAATATCATTACCTTCTGCATTCCTCAACTGGTTCGACTATTCCTTCCCGTGCTTAGTCAAAAATTTTAACTAGCCACGTGTTTCCCTTCCACTATGACCCTAGATTCTGAGTGTCTACTCACTTTGGCAGGTCAAAAATTAAAAAGTCTACCAATAAGATTAACTTGTATTAATTTTTTGAAAAACATATTTCAGGATATTTCCGGCGAAGAATCCATAATCCATAAAACATTTCTTACATATCCATGTAAAAATATTTTATGGATTATGGATTCTTCGTGTTATGATCAATTTATTCCTTATATATACACTTTTCTCGTAGATAACTTGAAAATGTTCGCTTTAATCCTATTAGATACTTTTTAAATACTGAACAACAGCCGTTGCCGTTAAGTAAACTTTGATAGTGGATTTATCTTTTATCATATTCTTATAGTGTCACCCACCCATATTCATCCCGTAGGTGTAGTAAGCCGAGTATCTGTTATAATCTTCTATCTACTATAATCGTTCACTATTATAAATAACTATCGTTAAGCTGAACTCCGAAGCTAAATATTAATCTCATGAACTGTGATAGATGAAAATTACACTGATGATGTATCTCTGTTGCGGCCATAACAACAAATATCTACTAAAACCAGAATCAAATATTTAAGTGGGCTGCCATACAATCAACATAATATTTGCTCGTTGAAAACGTCAACAGGTAGTCGCTTGAAATATATAGATATCCTTGAATTGTACAAAACCTTCATGCGCGAGCCCGACATGCACTTGAGTATCAGCATTCAAGATTTGCTGTTTATTATATTATCTACTAGATGATGCCCGCGGTTCCGCTCGAGTTCTAGGCATATGAAAAATAGATGCTAGCCGATTCTTAGACCTACCCAATATGTATATAAAATTTCATAAAACTCTGTCCATCCGTTTCAGAGGACGTAATTATGGTAACTAACATTGTAACGCGAGAATTTTATATATTATATTACCTTATTAACCTTTCAGGACGATCCAGACCATAAAAACCAGGAGCAATAATATAAAATAAAAAACAAAGTTACTTTCATAATATTATAATATTATTCTAGTTGGCAGTTAATGACTAAAGTACAATAATATCATAGATGTATACGTCACCTATGTACGATACAAATGGCATACAATATCGCTATAAAATAACAGCTTAACATGGAGACTCCGATTCTGGTTTCAATTTAACTTTGGCTTAATTTATCAGAATTCGGACTATACGGGTAATATATTGAGCTTTTTTTAGAAAATACAAGCATTCTCATAATACTTTAAAATCAAAAAGATACAAAAGAACGATCCAAATAAGATCTTTCATTAGTTTTACAACAGAACTACAGCACATTTGTCCAAAACAATGTTCACTGTGAAGTTAACTACGAATGTTGAAAAGCAACATGAAGTTGGCGCTTTGTTTTTAAATATGGAATGTTGACGACATCAGCGCCATTCTTAACATTCGATTTATAAACTTTACTTTCAACAAAGTAATTTTATGTCTTATTTCCTTAGGTTTGTTTTATATAGTGTTTGTGATATTAACATAAAAGACGCAATATATTCCCCTGACAAGCGGTAATACTGAAGCAATATATGTTTGAAGAATTGGTAAAATATCACATTAGCCTACACGACAACTAACTTACATTTTGTTCATTAATTAGTTACTGCTAACGAAATGCATTTTTAAAATTAAATAATTAAGGAAGAATTTCGAACTATCGAGATCAAATTAAATAAACGTACTTAGTGTTTCACTAATGTTGGAAGGCACTGTGATAGTTTTGCGAAGATATTCTGGTCACAAGATTATCCGACCAATTTCGTCAAGTAGTAACATTTATTTTATACAAATGACAATATGTTGCAGATAGAAATGTGTAAATTTTAAATATGTGCTAAGTTACCATTGTAAAGGATGTATAGGACAAAACGTACCCTTTCATTATATTTTCATAATATTATATTTACAAAATACAATAAAATTTAGACATCTGTTTTGTCCGATTGAAGAATTTAAACTTTTCACATGTAATTCTTATACTTTTCAAATACAGACTGATGATATCACATATTCTACCATCGTAGCACATCAATAAATCAAAATCCAAACCTGCTGGACCATGAGTAAATTAAGCTGTACAAATAGGTACGATTGTCTGTTCATCGACTTCTTTTTATCTTCTTTAGCATTCATAGTCTTGTACATTTATTACCTTTTATAGGTACCCATCAATTTCATTTTATTCTTAGCGTTGGTTTAAGTGCTCGAAGTTGGCATTTATTTCTAGATTGTCACCTGTCTATATTTATAAATCTTTCTATCGAAAATTTTAAATTACTTTTCCTTTACAACGGCAACAGCGTGTTAAATAATTGTCCCACTAATTCTAAATGACTGCTGTATTCAAGATGGCGGCGCGCACAAGATGTCGGGCGGGCTCAGTGGCGCCACCGCCTCGAGGAGCAACTCGCCACCGCTCTCCGTGATCGGAACTGTTTTGTGGTAGTTTATGAGATCAGCTGAAAGAGAATATATTTTTTTGTTAGATTGACAGTGAAAGGTTTTAAGGTAGTATAGCCACGCCACACGAAAGAGCCGACTCGACCGAGGTAGTAATACCCTCACACCGAAGACTAACCTAAAAATGTCATTTTGCGATAAATGTGAGACGCAGAATTAGCAGTATTCATAAATCTATCGAAAGTTTTAAATTACTTTTCCCTTACTATGACAACACGGTTAGACTTGAGGTCCAATGATGCATGAAGCATCTCACTAAGCCGCTATAGTGTGGGTCGGCATTGTGATGATGCGGATGGTGACCACTACTCCTGGATTCTCCTCATGCTTTTTGTAATATTAGGTGTGTGTGTGTGAGATGCTAGACTGTTACTGAAGTCATTGACGAGGGAAAGTTTTTTATTCCTTCCCGAGAGATGGCCTGGTTAATTGTGGGGTCAGCTCAGGGATAACCTGGAACCATAGGGTTCATGTCAGCAAAAGAAGTAGGTACCCAGCGTGTCATGGGCGACGTTTCCCGTGGGCAGCAGGCGGTAGGCAGGCGCGGCCTCCACCAGGTAGTGCTTGCAGCGCGAGCCAGCACGGTACGTCACCGCGTAGCCCCACACGCGCTCCGACAGCCGCACCAAGAAGCTGCCCGTCGGCCGCCCCGCTAGGGCTGTTTCAGCTGCCGATCTACTTATCAGACCTGGAAATGATAATGAATAGGATTTGAATTCAAAGCATTGACTAAATATTATTCTAAAATTTGTAGTTATTTTGAAACGGTTAGGAATGGTTTGAAGAAATGTTTTAGAACTTTCTTTAGAAAGCTTATAGTGGAAGAACTATCGTAGGATTCGGAAATATTAAAGGCTTCAAAACTAAGAATATAAGGATTCAGAGTCCGAAATAAATTATTTGAATTTAGAACAACTTTAATAGCTAACTACCTATTTCATGATTACAGATTATGTAGAATTTAATTATACATTGTCCATTCGTTTAATATTTTTTTGAGAGGTCACGCCTATAAATTACCGGTATTTTTTTTCGTAATAATGTACTACAGTAATGTCGTACTTTATAGACGGGTAGGGAAGTGAGCAGTGTGCATAACTAAAAACAACATGCAAAACAGTTCTAAAAATACGATAAATCGATAAAACGATTAAAGTAATGTATCATTTTATTATAATCAAAATAATTTGACTTCATGTTAGTATTGTTTCTGTAAAATTAACAAAATAAAAAGGTAATTAAAATAGTATGACTTCAAGATTGATTATTTGCAAGGAAATAAGCCGAAATTTTGGAATTTAAGTTCAAACTTAGAATAAAGAACAATAACTCTGTGCATGAATTAATTTATTTTTGGACCACTGACTTAAAATGTAACTATGCACGTGTTAGTAAAATTTAACTTTGAAACGCGTGGTTAATAACGTTTAAATCCTTAGTTATGAGAAAATACATTTGAAAAATCACATAATACTTACTAAACCGACCTTCAAGTGACTGTATTAGGAAGTTTTCTTTGTTCTGGGCCAATTATATAGTGCACATTTTATTGATTTACAATACTGACATAAAGAATATTATATCAATTGATTTTGATTTCAAATCGAATCGGTGACGTGTGAGGGCGTCACTAATTTCGAAATTTGTAGAACTGTCAAAAAGATATTAAAGGAATGGACAGAGTATAGTTAATAGTAACAATGTTGGGAAAAATATTGAACAAAAACATAAATCAATCGTACCATGGAACCATTCAACTGGTTTGTCATTTTCATCCAGTCCAACTCCACGGTGTAATTCGTGTGTCCTAAACCACTCCATCACAGATTCTCTGTTTGGTGGTTTGCCAGCTGAAAATGAGAAATAACCAATTAAAGGATGGAATTTCAATAAAAACGGATGTAGAAGAAAATCAGAACAATTTAATGAAAAATGTTGCATACCTTGTGTAGTATCAGGTGGCGCAACAATGTTTGAGCTACGTCGATGTGCTTCTCTTGCGGCACGTGCGATTTCACGCATGCTAGCTTCGGCTTCTTTTGCTTTGCGCTCTGAGAACAATCGTGATGAATAATGTAGTAGTCACACCAATAACAAAATGCGAGGTCTCAGAATAGTACCCTGAGGTAATCTCCTACTATATTAATTTCTAGTTTTTTCTCACACAAACATTTAAAATATTTATTTCATGTCAATGTGTTATTTCATGTCAATGTCAATGTGTTGAAACCTGTATTGAACGTCTGACTTAAGTCAAAAGCTATTTCAAATTTAGCAAGACAAATACCCACCTTGATCCCTCCAAGTCGCGTCATGCGACAGTGCATTATGCTGAGCAATTCTGTTAGCCCTGGCCCTCCTAGCCTTCAGCCCCCTCAAAATATCTCCAGCTCTTGCTGCCGCAACGCGTCGCTCCCACGCAGCTACTAATACACTTACTCCATCACCACTACTATTCACACCCATGTCCTAAAATAAAGAATACAGATGTTTTAGTATCAACCTTTGAGTCCATTACCCCATGATTCTTGTGTGACTTGTACACTAAAACTTTACTTTTTGGCATATTATTATGCTCATCCTTAACTTCACTATCTATTCTTAGTGAATTTTCGCATCGGCACAGTTTTAAAAAGCTTCACAAAATGTTTCACCTGCTTTCATATTAAATTCTTGAATTTATAATTTTCAAAGGCTGAGATCTAAAGCATTGCTTACTTTTCTATTCATACCTATCAAGAGTTTTGAAACAGGAGAAGAAAATTTGAAACCAACACGTCTGTTGTAGTACAGTACGCTTATTTCTAAGAAAAAGCCTACTAAAAGCTGTTGATGATGATGATGAGAATAAACAACTTTCTTCTACAAACCTGTAATACATCTCGTTTTCCTTCAATAAAGTTAAAATGCAAAGTATTCTTGTTCAGGTCCAGCTTCAAGGAGTCGTTACAAAAGTCCGCCTTATCAGCGAGTTCGTCTCTTATCTCTAGTTCTTTATCAGAAAGTTTAACATCAGGCTCTAACTCTTCGATACGCTGGCGCAGCTCGTCCACCGTACAGTAGATCTCTAGCGTGTCTTCCAAAGGATCGATAGTTTTGGGAGATAGATCAAATTTCTGAAACCGTATCGAGAATTAATCATTGAATTCAGTTGGTCCAGTTTCGGTGTTTTCGTTATATTAATATTGAATTCGACACACATGTCTTTAATAAAACACCATTGTTAATTTAACAAAGTATTAGTCCGTTTACCATCTTAATTAAAACATAAGCTATTGTGTTGAGTGAATCACATTTATGTTTGTGAAACATGTTATGATTTTTTTTATGAAAATGAAACGTTAATAATTACACGGTATTTTGAAACATTGGATCTCTAAATAATGGCATAAGTGAACATAATCTAAATAAAACGCTAAAGTATTGAAGTCCACAAAACTTAAACAAAAACAAAATTTAAACAGCCTAAATTACTTAATAAAACTTTTTTTCTCAATTCTGAAGACTATAGAATTTATGCTTCTTCAAATTTAGAAGCGTGTTATTACGAACCTGTTCCAAGTCGTCAAGAGGTTTATATTCAATGAGTTGTGTGAGTTCCTTTTCAACCGACTTCCTCAACTGCTGCACTTCCTCTCGTGCCTGCGCAATGGCTTTTTCCCGATTTTCTTCCGCTAATATCGTCTCTATGGACTTATCATTCGCGTGCTCGCCCATCACCCAAACCTGGAATAAATATTATGAAATGAATTCTGACTCTACAGATTTTCTGCTATGAGAAGTAGTTTAAAAATATTCGGCCAGTTCTTCCTGATTTCTTGATTCTGAAAAACTTCTACCTGATTAAAATTGTTTCTTTCAGATTTCAGTGTAAAGTCCCGTAAGATTTTAAAGGTTAATCAGGGGTATATCAAACCCTCATATTTTAACGACTACGATTCTAATCCCACAAAAGTTGTTGAAGCCAAGCATATTATTGTAAACCGAGTATTTTTCAAATTAGGTAGAAAAATTGGGAGTTCAATATAAAAAGAAAAGTTGGTAAGAACTACTTTAAATAAATTATTTTTTTATATATATTTATTAAAGCCTACCAAAGTAACCACTCTGCCTGATGGAAAGCATGAGTAAAATCCAGGAGTAGGGGTCACCATACGCATTGTGAGGGTAAGCAATGCAGTATGGTGACCCATACCTTGGTGGCCTGGTCAGAATTTTCCGCATCATACTTCCAGCCTCTGGAAGCCGGAAGAATGATGCAGAATGATTGGGCCTCCGGTCTCACACTCACCAACGAAATACGACAGAAAAAGTGCTGTATTATTAGGATGATTTTTGTGTAAGGTTTCCATTCGTGCCGAAATCAGCATGGCTCTACTACCTATTACTACCTATATATAATTATGAACAATGATAGGAAGGGACACTGCATCGTACACAATGCAATGTAATATAATGCAGATTCACATTATTGCAGGAAAGTCTAGAACTCTAAACAAATTTCATCAACAGTTTTAATAATTCAAATCAATTTATAATAATATCAAAACTAGAACATTGGGCATCGCATAAATAGTATAATTAAACTTCAGGAAACAGATATACTATTTAATTTTAATATAATTGGAACCGGAGACCGAAACTAAACATTAATATTTTGTAAGCTTTTTTTGAGTGGTTAAAGTTAATTCATGATTCACACTGTTCTAACACTAACGGAAGCTTATAAATATTATTTGTGCAGGTATATAATTAAAGTACTTGTTAATTATTAAATACATTGCATGGCCGGAACTATTAAATATTTATGTAATATTAATTTGTTCAATAACCGTGACATTTTGTATTAGATACTTTACAGTGACTAGAAAAATTTCCACAATAGCGATACAAAACCGTTGTTTCTACTTCAGTCCTTATAAATAATAATATTATAGGTGCGAATGTGAGTATATTTGTGCCACTTTCATGTCCTAACTACTCTATCGATTATCATGAATAAAGATAAAGTGGTCCCAAAAGATAAAGCAGTTAACTTTAATGTGTGCAAATCTACAACCCGAAGGTAACAGTAAACGAAAAAACCCAGGAACAATATGGCAATCTATGAAACTGAAAAATGAGTTGATCCTGTCATATCTTAGAACCTATTATAACTAAAAAATTCAAGCACACTCCTTCCTAATGGGTCACCATGCTGCATTCTATGGTCATTGTACTCACTTGAGTTTGACTTCCTTGTTGGCCTAGTGTACTCACACTAGGCCAAAAAGGAAGTCAAACTCATGATTTCCATCAGGCAGATTAGTCACTTTGAAAGGCTTAAATTAAAAAAAGCACTTCATTTTTCTCCTGCTCTCCAAAATGGTTCAAATAAAATAAATTTTATGATGATTTCTGCATGATTTTCTTTCGAAGCATAATTTCCTTCAAGATATGCCAAATATTATGAAAATTGTTAATACCTCGTTAAGCTTGTACATACGTCTGTATATTGTTTACATAAATTTAAAGCAGTTTCACAAAGAGATTAACATAAATATGTCGTACCAGTTACAGTTACTAATGGTTATATTTGCATCCGTAGTCAATAACTTATTGACGGACCTTCAACGAGCGTTTATAGTAATATCATGTTGAAGGTTTTTTCATTGTTCGGTGCGGTTCAACCTCTGAACACAATGATCAATATGTTTTGTGAATCAGCGTCATCAATTTTGTATGAGAGACATATAGTGGATATAGTTACCATATATATGCGGTAGTGTGGTGTGTTGACACTACTGAACAATTAACCTAAGGGCTCATACACACGAATGGCATGTTGTCAACGGCAGCCGTCAACGCGTCGGCGGTAGCTATCGACCTATAGCGACATTGCAATTGTAGCCATTTTGTCAGTCGATTGCATATAGTTTAATATAGTTAAATATGTAAAATGATTTCTAGTGACGAATGATAATAATAATGTTTACTGGACCAAGAGCCCAGAGCCGCCAGACCTACGTCATTCAAGCTGAAATTTTCAGGATTATTAGTACAACGTCTTGTTAAGATGTATGTGTACCCATTAGCTTGAAAGCGGGGCCGTTTCTGAGATAGCGCGAAGTACAGATGGATAAAAATCTTACTTACCTACGTTAAAGGTACAAAGCTAGTATTTACATATTTTTTCAAGAATATTATTTAAAATTAAAATTCATTACTGCCAGACACTTTCCGTGAGCCATTACTTCTGCCAGACGTCTTGAAAGTTGTGAAAAAATTAGGTAAACTACGTTATAGTAGCAAACCTAAATTTTATACAATTATCTAAAGTACTATTTTAAGACCCTTTGTATGCGGCCGAAGGGCCTATCACCCCCCCAGACATATATTTGTAGTAATTAGGAAGCTGAGGTATATCATCTTTGGTATTATTTCAAGAATATAATTGTAAAATTTTAAATGGTTTTTACACGCTTTTTGGATTGGTCATACAAAGGGTCTTAAAATAGTACCTTAGATAATATGTATAAAATTTAGGTTTGCTACTATAACGTAGTTTACCTAATTTATTCACAACTTTCAAGACGTCTGGCAGAAGTAATGGCCCACGGAAAGTGTCTGGCAGTAATGAATTTTAATTTTAAATAATATTCTTGAAAAAATATGTAAATACTAGCTTTGCACCTTTAACGTAGGTAAGTAATATTTTTATCTATCTGTACTTCGCGCTATCTCAGAAACGGCCCCGCTTTCAAGCTAATGGGTACACATACATCTTAACAAGACATTGTACTAATAATCCTGAAAATTTCAGCTTTGCACTAATGACGTAGGTCTGGCGGCTCTGGGCTCTTGCTCTATACTAATTGTGGTCATCAACAAAAATGCTTGTATTTGGAATTATAAATTGAAAGAATACTGTAATAAAACAATAAAAAACAGCATGGATGGCGACATGTGAAGAAGTTATCAGCGATTTTAATAATCCACAATGAACGTGTTTTTATTCTTCGTGTGGGCTTCGACGAAGTAAAAGCAATAACAGTGTTTTTCTTCGAAATCCATTCTGTAAACTCTTATTACTATGTAAATTGACGACGCGACGGCCGCCGTCGACAACATGCCGTTCGTGTGTATGAGCCCTTAGTCATAATGTGAACGATTGCAAGAGGTGAGCTCAAAATCTCTTAGATTCAGGGATAATCTTACCCGTGATTGAATTGTTACAGAGTACTAAAAAAGCAATAATACTAAAATTTTTAATAAAATATGATCCTGAGATGCTTATAGACAATTGCCATAGATTCGTAGAAATAATCACCTAGGGCAGTACCTGAATGGGTGACTGCTGGTGGTATTATGCCATGAACGTCTCAGTGATTCGGAGGTCACGTGTTAGCCATACGAAACAAAATTTCACCTACCCATGGTTCCCCATCCTCTCCAGTCAGAAACTGCACCTGCTTTCTGCCATTCTTCTGGCATTTGGGCCTTTCGTCGTCTTTGCCTATCTTCTCATCCCAAAGCTGCCATCGACGCACCTGAAATATACCATTTTATAATTTAAGTAAATAAATAATCCACGAAAGTTCTCAATTAGAAATGAAAACCACTAAATTTAACTTTCGACCGCGGCTCCGCCCGCGTGTACATTAGTTATCGGGAGTAGCTATGTCCGTTCTCAAGAATCAAATGTCTAATTTTATTAAATCGGTAGGTATTAAAGCGTGACAAACGACAGGCAGACGGACATTTGATTTTTTTAAATATTATTATGGATAAAAATGTAAATTTCATTATTACAATTTATGATGTGGTATTAGTAATAAATTATAAATTATTTAAAACAAGAATTCGGTTACATATTTCGTGCACAATGTGGAAAATATTAAAAGAAGCACACTGAACTTTCTGATTTTATTGAACCCTTCAATAACAAGGTACTTAACTAAGTAATCTATTTAATAGTATGTTTATCGTAAACGAGCCCGTAGACCTGCAGACAATCAGCTAACTGAGATTTATGTTCAAATTCGAAAACCAAACTAAACATTTTGATTTACGAGTAATTGACAGTGATAGAGCAAAATATGAAAGAGACTAAGATGACGTCACAGCTTAGGAGCCGTGCAATTAAGGACCTTGAAATTTATCGAAAGTTCAAAGTAGATAGGCAGGTAGGCAGCATTGTACGAATAGGTTATGCAGAACGTGTTTTTACCTTAGACTAAGAATGACCAAGACCTGACATGTCAACAAGCGTTACCACGAGAGAGTGAGATAACGATACCATTTTCCAGTGTATTAGAGAAAAATAGAGATACGTATTTTTTGTCCTTATCGCCGTACAGGTTTGTCACAAAACATTTGTGTCAAACAAATTTCAAAGCGGGAATTTATCAGGAGTGAAAATAAGACTTTTTGAGTGAATTTCTGTGTGATTTTAAGTTTAATAATTGTTTTCAACCCAGATACTTTAACAAATATGGTACAGTGTTGTGTTTTCGGCTGCAAAAGGCGTAATGAACGCAAATATGAAAATATAACCTTTCACACGTAAGTATAAAAAATCGCGTTTTATTGGCCTAATATTGTTTTTAATATTAACTACGATTAATTACATCAATTTTTGTTTGTTAATGTGCAGAAATAATTGAAAATAAGTGATAAAAACTAGTTTCTAAAGTGTGAAAATTTTGTAATTATCCGACCAAATTGCGTAGGTTGTCACAGCTAAAGTTTGAATGACCATTAATGTGTTAAGGTAATTTTGCAAGGTTACCAGCATTTTAGGGATAACGCATCGGCCTTTTGAAATTACCCAATCTGGTGAGGAAATTTAATTTATACTACACCTGATCGGAACAGTATTCATTATTCCCTGAAAATGAAAAGAGAAAGTTAGTCTTTTCCTTGACCTAAATAAGCGGGAGGAAAAAATGTATGAAAATCCATTTCTAACGTGTTTTAGCGGGAGAGAAAGTTGTATGAATTTTCATTTCTCATGTGTTATCTGATCTATGGCGCGCGCCTGCCCAAAGAGTTTTCATCAACAACCCTTAATGTCCCACTGCTGGGCTCAGGTCTCCTCTCAAAGAGTTTTCATATAATTTAAATATGGAATCTCCGTGCCACTGACATCCTTTTATGAAGAAAAAAAAAAAAACAAAAGCGCGGAATATTTATAAATATTATGTCAAATTCTAAGCTAAATTGTGTCTTACATGGTGTCTTACGTTTTGAGTTTATTTTATAAATACTTTATATGTTCCTCACAGGGTGTAGTATAAAGCACTGTGTAGCACTCGGGTGAAAGTCCCATTCCTACCTCGGGAGTATTATGGCCCTAGGCTGCGCCTTCGGGCCACAAACTGCTCCCTCGCTAGTAATCGGTTCCTTTCCTCCCTCGGTGAACAATGTACTATTGATTTGATTTGTGTTTTATTGTCCTCCAGATTTCCAAAAGATGAAAATGTGCGTAAAATGTGGTTGAAGGCTACTGAACGACAAGGTTGGGCAATAGCAAAGCTATACGTAAAAATATTTGAACGTAAGGATATATTACAGTACAAAAATATGCTAATAACTAGAGACAAGAAAATAAACTAATTTCTTCAACATACTTATTTTATTTAAGGGCCAATAAATACTATAACCTTCTAAAAAATGTTTTTTTTTAATATTATTAATCTTGATCCCGGTTACATCCTCAGCTTTCGTTTTGAAGGCCTTCTATTCTAATCTAACCATATTTGACAGATTTTTAAAACGTTTGGAATAGTAAACGGAATAACGATTCTCCCTTAGTAAAGGGGAATTGTTTTAACCTGGCAACATTAATATTTAATGTACTTTGTTGCTATCCCTTACGGGTGCACGCATATGACCGGTCTAGGTCATTCTTAGTCTAAGGTTTTTACACAAGTCATTTGGCATAGACAAATGAAATTTATTTTTAGAAGTTACGCTTTTTATTTCAACTATTAAATCAAATAAAAATAGTTTTAAAACACTAAACAAAGACGCTTTTAAACTAAAAAGTAGAAAATAATTATAATGTAACAAAGCGTTGGGCGTGTAAAAGCATGATTGTTTAGTTTTTTAAAACTATTATTTTTTTCTAGACTAAAAAAGACTAATTTGTTTAAACATTTTTTTTATTTTTTTTTATATATTAGTGTATTGTCGTCGGTCCTGGATAAATCTACAAGTTTGAACGAAATCTGGCCGGATAATTCATCTGATTAAGTAAATGGACACAAAATGTATGTTCCTGGGTGGGAACTGAACCTCTGAGTAGTTTGGACAGTCAAAATAACTAACCAAAAGCGAAATCTAGTTCCCCTTCAGGGAATGATAAAGGCAAGGAATAATATTTAAGTTAGAAGCGCTATTAGCCGAGTGGCCTCAGGTGATTGGAAACAATCACCGAGGATAAGCAACGAAGGCGCGGTCAAACCTAAGATGGGTGACCGTTTGTGGCATGATATGTTATGAGCACTTCCGTGTTCACGTTAAGCAGTTGGTTCCGGTTGTTATCATAATATAGCAGTCGTGAAGCTTAGTTGAAGGCCTTCGGACGGCTTAAAAACATCCATCGGCAAGATAACAATGTGTCTTGCAAGTCCCCAAGCCGTAACCCTCTTCTGAGAGAAGACCTGAACCCAGCAGTAGGACGTTATGGGTTGTTCACATTTCATTTACATAATAATATTATGATCTATGAATAAATTACGACAAAAACAAAGTCTTTGTTACTACCTTATAGTAAATCAGTCTATTTTATTATACAATTATTATATTACAAAGTATTGCAATAACTAATTTTTTTTTTTGTTTTTTAATAGGCACAACACTGAGTCACTAAGTGTTGAAGCCGCTACAAAAAACGAGTTATTTAAAACGTTTCAATTCCATTCCATTGTTGTTTTAATTTCAAATGTTGTTTTTTATATTTTTTCGTTCTTTTTTATTTTTTATTCTCTTTAAATTTCATTAGTAACAATGAATAATTTATTAAGTAACAAATTGTATAACAATGCTTTTTAGGGTTCCGTAGCCATATGGCAAAAAACGGAACCCTTGTAGATTCGTCATGTTTGTCTGTCTGTCTGTCTGTCTGTCCGTCCGTATGTCACAGCCACTTTTTTCCGAAACCATAAGAGCTATACTTTTGAAACTTGGTAAGTAGATGTAATCTATGAACCGCATTAAGATTTTCACATAAAAATAGAAAAAAATCAATACATTTTGGTGGTCCCCATAGTTGGAACTGAAAATCAAAAAAAAAATTTTCATCAAACCCATACGTAATCTATGGATAGGTATTCGAAAATGATGTTGAGGTTTCTAATATCTTTTTTTTCTAAACTGAATAGTTTGCCGGCAGACACTTCTAAAGTGGAAAAATTTGTGTAATTTCTAAAATAAGAGAGTGATAAAACTAAAAAAAATATATGTTGTACATTACTATGCAAACTAACAACAAAAATTAGTTTCAACGAGATCTAGTAAGTAGTTTTTTTGTTATACGTCATAAATCGTAAACCGCAATTTACCTTTCGTTCTATCATTACACTATTTTAAAAACATCGATCAAACTTACAACGAACTACAAGAACTTTTATATGATGTTACTTGCTGCTACGGAACCCTTCATGGGCGAGTCCGACTAGCACTTGGCCGCTTTTTTTTATAGCCTGGCAAGGTGACTTTATTGTGTTTGATGGAGCCACCTTCACTGCAAATGCAAACAGTATGGGCACCCACACTATGGAGGCCTAGTACGATTTCATGTCTCTTCTTCTTCTTAGCCTATACAACCGCCAAGATTTTTTGGGGTCGTCGGAAAATTAGCTTTTCCACAGAGCTAATTCAGTTTACCACCCTGAAGACAGAATTCGAAGTAGCTGTGAATAGTACTTAGAACTCTTAGTGTATTTTAGGGTATTGATTTCTAAATAACGTTTGCCATTGATGTTCATGACCACCGGGACCGACTGCTTAACGTGCTCTCCGAGATATGAATATGTAATACTGCTAACTTCCATACTCTGGGCTGTTAATAAAAAAATCTTGTAAGAAAAACCCAGTAACACTATTTGGCGCAACCTGGGAATCGAACTTGCGATATCATGATCGACCGCTAAATCAACGAACCAGTTTACGCCCAGTATTAAGTAACAATAACACCTTTTTATTTCAATTATGATTTCTCCAGCTAACAACTTAAATTGTAGTTAAACGAAACGGACTAATTCAAGGCCATTCCACTTCTTACTTGACCTTCTGGCCCACATTCCTTAGGATACGCAAGAACACTGTGAATAAATCAAATAAATAATCTTAACTTTTATTATGAATCAATGGTTTTTAATTTGGCCACATTTGATTGTTACTATTTCACCATTTATGCAGTCAATTATTAAAGAGTGATATTTAAATTGTTATGGCATATGATTATTTAATAATTTACTACACATATTCTGAAATATTGATTTCAAGTTTAATTGTGACTAATTAATAATAACACTGATAATCTTTATTCATACAAAAGTGTATTTACAAAATAATTCACACTAGAATTCTCGGCGTAACTCTAATAGAAAAGGTAGAAGATACCAAACTTGGAATAAGGAAGTGAAGCCACTTTTTGAGTAAAATGTGAGTCACTGAAGTGTTGCCACTTTTAAAAAAAAAAAACCTGCGAATTATCTCAACTTAATGATATGCAAAAATAAATCTGTTATTTCTTAGAAATTTCAATATATAAACAATAAGATCTAAACACAGCAATAAAATGGAAGTGTCTTTTTATACTATTCATGATCATCATCATCAGCCTATCTCAGTCCACTGCTGGATATAGGCCTCTCCCATTGCACACAACTTTGATCGATTTTGGGCTATTAAATGAACATTTTTGTACTAAATGTATATGTAAGTATAAACGGTACCTATATACATTTGTTTGTTCTGGCTAATCTCAGGAACGGCTGCGCCGATTTTGACGGAACTTTTACTAACAGCTAGTTGATGACATAAGATGTAACTTAATAAAATTTAGACTAGCGTTGCCTTTTTTCTGCAAATTGCATTTTTTATGTGTGCTATACAAGTATACTTTCATCATCATCATCATCAACAGCCTTTAACAGTCCACTGCTGGACATAGGCCTCTCCTTAGAAAGGAGATTTTGGCCTACTATACCACGCTGGCCAGACGGGTTGGTATAGGGTTGGTTTCAAGTTCAAAAGGGGCAGAAGAAGGGGGCCGCGAAACCGGCCCAGGCGCCGGCCAAGGCACCGGCCAAAGCGCCGGCCAAGGCACCGGCCAAAGCGCCGGCCAAGGCACCGGCCAAAGCGCCGGCCAAGAAGGGGCCTCAAACGGCGCCCACAAGTGGAGCGGCCTTCCCCCCGCTTCCCGCTCCGGCGCCTCCGACGGGTTCCTCGGAACCAGCCCCCTCTAACGAGGATTGGCAGGTTGTGGGGTCCTCCAAGAGGCGGGGGCAGCGGCAGCGAGCGCGGGCGAGGAAGGCCGCCCAAGGCGCAGCCCAAGCCCCGCAGTCTCCGCCGGTGGCGGCAGCCTCTAAGAAGAGGCCGCGTAAGCTACAGCCGCCCAAAACCGCGGCGGTTGTCGTCACCGTGTCGCCGGAGGCGGCCAGTGGCGGGCTCACGTACGCGGCCCTGTTCAAAGGGGCCCGTCCCGGGCTCGCCGCTGAGTTCGGGGCTGCGGGGATGAGGCTGCGCCGCGCCCAGACGGGAGCTCGAGTATTCGAGTTCCCGGGGGCAGAGGGCTCGAAGACGGCCGACACATTCGCCGAGAGGCTGCGGGAGGTGTTTGCCGCCCAGGACGGTGTCAAGATCGCCAGGCCCACCAAGTGCGCTGAACTGCGCATTTCGGGTCTGGACGACTCCATCACGTCGGAGGATGTCCGCGATGCAGTCATGGAGAAGACTGGCTGCGCCGCGGGCACCATCCGAGTCGGCACCGTCAGGCCGGGCCCGGGAGGCCTCGGCTCGGTGTGGGTGAGCTGTCCCGTGGCGTCGGCCAAATTGTTGGCTGACGCCGGGAGCATGCTCATCGGCTTTGTCAATGCCAGAATCACGGTTCTGGCTGCGAGGCCGATGAGGTGCTATAAGTGCCTAGTCGCGGGACACACTCGCACCAAGTGCGAGAGCTGTTTCGACTGCAGCGAACTTTGTTTCCGCTGCGGTCGAACAGGGCACAAGGCGGCAGAGTGCTCTGCTGCCCCTCACTGCCCGATGTGTGCGGCGGCTAAAAAGCCCGCCAATCACCAGATGGGGCAGGGGGGCTGCAAGCCTCCCCGCGCTTCTCGGCAGACGCCGGAGGCTAGCCCGGCGACCCAGGCTGCCTCCGACGTCGATCAGGCGACGACGTCGTCGCCCATGGAGGGGGTTGTAGAGACGATCCAGTAATGGATCAAGTCTCCAACCTCCTGGTCCAGACGAACCTCAACCACTGTGCCGCGGCGCAAGATCTTTTCCTGCAAACCATGGCGCAGTGGTCTATAGGTGTTGCCGTAGTCGCGGAGCCCTATTTTGTCCCTCCCCGTCCAAACTGGATGGGTGACTGGGACGGCTCCGTGGCAGTCGTCAGCTCCACGGCGGCTCATTCCCCGCCCTTGTCGCTAAAAGACAAGGGTACCGGATATGTTGCCGTCGAATGGGGGGGAATCACCATTTATGGTGTATATTTCTCCCCCAACCGGAGTCTGAGCGACTTCGAGGTCTTCCTCAACAACTTGGAGACCTCGATACGGCGATTGGTGTCTGGGCACGTCCTCGTGCTGGGGGACTTCAATGCAAAGTCCATTGCGTGGGGTTCCCCGGCGACGGACGCCAGGGGCGAAGCCGTCGAGGAATGGGCGGCGTCGGTGGGCCTCTGTTTGCTGAACAGGGGCGCCACCAACACGTGCGTGCGACAGCAGGGGGGGTCGATAGTGGACCTTTCGTTCGCTACCCCTGCAGTCGCCGCACGAGTAAGGAACTGGAGTGTCCTGGAAGAGGTTGAGACGCTCTCGGATCATCGTTATATCCGATTTGAGCTCTCCCGGTCCCAGGACGCCAGTAGGGGTCACGCGGCGCGGCGTCCCTCCCGTTTTTCGCGGTGGGCTGTCGCCAAGCTGGACAGGGACCTACTAGAGGAGGCGGCCATTGTTTGCTCTTGGCTGTCTCCGCAGGCCCCGACCGAGGAGGTCGACGTGGGGGCTGGTCGCTTCGCCGATGCGTTAACGCTCATCTGCGATGCGGCCATGCCCCGCGTTCGTGGCCGTCGGCCTCCTCGGAAGGAGGTCTACTGGTGGTCCCAGGAGTTGGCGGACCTCCGTGCGGCCTGCGTACGTGCCCGGAGGTCCCACACCCGGAGTCGGCGACGTCACCGCGGAGGCGGTGAGGAGGTGGACCGGCTTCACGAGGAGTACCGAGCAGCTCGGGAAACTCTGAGGCTGGCCATTTGCCGCGCCAAAGACGCGAGCAGAAAAGAGATGCTGGAGAGTCTGGAGCGTGACCCCTGGGGTCGCCCTTATCGTGCGGTGCGTAACAAGCTCCGCACGTCGGGCCCCCCCCTTACGGAGACTCTCCAGCCCAGCTTCCTGCAGGAAGTGGTCGAGGGCCTATTCCCGCAGCGGGCGGAACACACACCCCCGTCGATGGCCCGTCGTGGTCGTCGTCGGGGCAGCGTGGGTGATGTTCCGCCTGTCAGGGAATCTGAGGTAGGGGCGGCTGTTCTGCGGATTCGATCCAAGAACACCGCCCCCGGGCCGGACGGGGTTCCAGCCCGAGTGATGGCCCGTGCCCTCGACTACATGTCGGACCACCTCAGGGGAGTGTTGGACGCTAGCCTGGCGTCCGGACGCTTCCCTGAGCGTTGGAAGTGCGGGAAGCTGGTTTTGATCCAAAAGCATGGACGGCCTGCCGATTCGGTCGCGGCCTACAGGCCCATCGTGTTGCTGGACGAGGCGGGTAAGTTGTTCGAGAGGGTTCTCTCTGCCCGCATCGTCCGGCACCTCAGCGAGGTGGGGCCCGACCTGTCGGACGCCCAATTCGGCTTCCGAGAAGGGCGTTCGACGGTCGACGCGATCCTGCGCCTGAGGGCCGTGACCGAAGAGGCGGTGAGAGGCGGCGGAGTGGTGTTGGCGGTGTCATTGGACATCGCCAACGCCTTCAATAGTCTGCCATTCGGCTGCATCAGGGCCGCACTCCAATACCACGGAGTGCCAGGGTACCTGAGGCGGCTGGTGGCAGACTATTTAGAGGAGCGTACCGTCGAGTATGAGGACCGAGATGGCGCCTTGAGACGCAGGGCCATGTCGTGCGGTGTTCCACAGGGGTCTGTCCTAGGACCACTCCTGTGGAACATGGGATACGACTGGGCCCTGCGAGGGCGTCTCCCCCCCGGGCTGGGTGTAATCTGTTACGCAGACGACACCCTGGTCACGGCCCGGGGCGCAAACTTTGAGGAGGCGGCGCGCCTGGCCACCACGGGAGTCTCCCGGGTGGTCGGGCGCATCGAGGCGTTGGGTCTGCGGGTGGCCCTGGAGAAGACGGAGGCCCTGCTATTTCATGGGCCCCGTCGCGGTCCGCCCGCCGGCGCCTCGATCGAGGTCAACTCGGTCCTCGTACCGGTCCGGGCCCAGATGAGGTACCTGGGTCTGGTCCTCGACGGTAGGTGGCTCTTCGACGAGCACTTCCGACAGCTTGGACCTAAATTGGTGGGCACTGCCTCCGCCCTAGGGCGACTTCTGCCCAATTTGGGCGGGGCCAGTGTCCCCACTAGGCAGCTGTACACGGGGGTTGTCCGGTCGATGGCACTTTACGGTGCACCGGTGTGGGCGGCGGCTCTGTCCGCCCAAAACAGGGCGCGCCTCTGGCGCCCCCAGCGGATACTGGCGGTCAGAGCCATACGTGGATACAGCACGGTGTCCACAGAGGCGGCGTGTGCCTTGGCCGGAACACCCCCGTGGGATTTGGAGGCGGAAGTGCTCGCCGAAGTTTATCGGCGAGTGGCTGACTTCCGGGCGGAGAATGGCTTTTGCCCTCCGCCCGAGGACGTGCGCGAGTGGCGCGAAGCCGCTCGCCGAGCCACCATGCAGAGATGGTCGTTCCGGCTGGAGACCCCACGCGCTGGCTTCGCCGCCGTGGAGGCTCTTCAGCCGGTCATCTCGGAGTGGGCAGGGCGGCAGCACGGGACCCTTTCCTTCCGGCTGACGCAGGTGCTTTCCGGGCACGGTTGCTTCGGAAAGTATCTGCACTCGGTCGCTAGGAGGGAACCGAGTCCCGCCTGCCACCACTGCGACTGCAGTGAGGACACGGCCCAGCACACGCTGGCGGTCTGCCCCGCTTGGGCGGCGCAGCGCCGGGTCCTCACTGCAGTCATCGGAGGGGATCTCTCGCTGCCGGCCGTCATAAGATCGATGGCCAGCAGTGACAGTTGTTTTACCGCGGTCGCAACCTTCTGCGAGGACGTAATCTTGCAGAAGGAAGTGGCGGAGAAGGCCCGGGAGGACGATATCCACTCGGACCCGATCCGCCGCCGGCGCCCTGGGCGGCGGAGGCGCGCATATCTGCGTCTCATGCCGCCCTGAGAGTGGCCGCGGATGGGCGGGACGGGTTTCCCGTCCGTCCGCATTAGAGGCCAACCGCGAGGGGGCGGCGTCCGCGTGTGACCGGACGTTGCCCAATTAGAGAATACACACTTGAGGTGGTGCCCGCAACAGTGCGGGCAGGCGCTGGTTGGAGTCCAGAAGGAAATCCCCTCCCTGGACTCCTTCCAATACAAAGGCACAGAGAGGGTCACACCGTGTGGTTTTAGTCGGTTCGAGTCTGACACACCACCCCGCCGTAACCCCCGACGGGGTGACGGTCCGCGGGGATTTCCACACGTAAAAAAAAAAAAAAAAAAAAAGGGTTGGTTTCAAGTTTTCCTTCTCTTTGCATCGATGTTATCTTGCGTAGTTTATCCCTTGTAAATTATGTATTTTTATATATTATATGATGATCTGAGACTCAAAATCCATGTTTTAACACTTTTCCTCTTCGATAACATTACAGCCTTAACCTTACTTACAAAACCAAAATTGTACTTAGACATTATCACAGATAATGTAATAAATCACAGATTGTTAATAACCAAGCCTTCTAAATGTAATACCGACGACTATTATCTTTGAAATAACATTCACTCTTTATCACAAAATAAACAAAGGAAAATTGTATCTCTCTGTTCCATTCTACAACTTACGATAGAGACTTCTATAATAACACTCAAGGTGTAACACACATATGTGGTGACGAATTAAGACTACGAAATGTATACAACTCTATTTCAACATCAACAACCCATAACGTCCCACTACTGAACTCCGGTATCGTCTCAGGTGAGGGTTAAGGCCATACATCCCCGAGTGAGCCGCTGACCGAGTGCGGGTTGAGGACTGGCTAGATAAGTTGTGGCTACGTAATCTTGACGTTGGATGTTTTTCAGCCGCCTTGCTTCTAACTAAACTTCACGACTTATGATAACAACCGGGACCGACTGCTTAACGTGACCCGACTAAGGGATCAAACAGCACAAGCAGGTGGGTGTCACTCCGCAGTTTAGGTATAGCCGGCTGGCTGCCTGCCGGGTCAGACACGCCGGTCGAACAGACATCGTCAGAACAGTTCAGAGTTATACGATAGAAAGAGACGCAATTGTAGGTAAATATAATCGCAGTGATTCGGCGCTGTGCGATCTGAATTGAACTTAATCTTTTGACACCGAGGGTATCTATAACTTTAATTTACTTTTCGGAGTGAGTCTTCTGTGCTGGTACTATTAAGTATTCTGTGGCACAAGGCAAGAGAACTGCAAAGAGAAGGAATAGTTGAAACAAACTATACCAAACCTCTAACCTCTAATACTCCTAACCAGTCAAGTTGCAAACGGTTTCTAATGGTCGCTAACGCTCGCTGACACCTCTATACTCTAGTTTGATTGGCTAATATTTTGTTTTGATCACGTGACTGAGTGTCATTAACCAATCAAACAATAGAATAGAGACATCAGCGAGTGTTAGCGATCGCAGAACGACAAACATTTGCAACTTGGCTAGTTGTGCTGGTATTGTAAGCCAAATACTTTGCAGAAACAGGATTCTGATCACCAGTGGACTGATAAAGGTGTTTGATGAACATCAAAGAACTTCTTATAGTTCTAGTAATCTTATCTAGTCAAAAGATGTGTGTTGCAATCCAGCGAGGCAACGCTGTATTGGTTGTAATTTTTTCAATATAAAATTATGTTTTCTTATTAGGCATTACTATTAATATTCTATCTTATCAGAATTAAAAATGATTGATTTGACAAATCTAAGTGTATTAGAGGTACTTTTAGGTTGAATTTTTATTCTAGAAGTGAATCATTTTCCTATGTATTAAGTACCAATTTATCAAGGTGAAATATAGGCTATAATAGGAGCCGAGGATCAGTAGAATCTGCCCTAGTCATGTTGAATACATTTTTCATTCAGTAATCGCTGATGATTCTATTCTCTTGTTTGATTGGCTAATATTTTGTTTTGATCACGTGACTGAGTGACATTAGCCAATCACCTCTACGTATATGGCAGGGTGTGCAATGTACTCGGGCGCAGCGCTGTAAGTGGCGACGCGGCGCACTTCGGCTTTCAACAAACATGCGCGTTATGATATGTGAGGTGTACTTTTAGGTCCTAGGGCTCAGCTATACCGTATAAATTACGGTATAGCTGAGAACTAGGACATCTGCTTTCTTCCAGAGAAATTCCCGTTGAAACAGACAGACAGACAATTTTTTTTAAAACAGCTTGTTTGATATTAGTACCGTATAAACTTTGATATGCGTTTAGTACTAACTGTTCGTGTAATAGACATACAGACACTCCAATTATATTTATTTGTATAGGTTGGGGTCATCGTTCAAAGGTCTATGGACTTGACTGACGTTTTCTAAAATTCTAAGGTTGAAATCCTTTATATGGACATTATAAATCCATATTAATTGATGATCAATGAAATACCCAATTGACTTTCGTAATTGTTAGATTTATATCATAGACATATCATAACAGGTAGTAGAGTCCCATCAGTATTTCAGCACGAATGGGCCGGTTCGACCAGGTCAGTACGACCCTCACACAGAAGACCATCCTAACAATGACAGCATTCTTGTTGTCATATTTCGTTGGTGAGTGTGAGACCGGAGGCCCATCGTTCTGTATCATTCTGCTGACCAGGCCGCCATGGTATGGGTTATGATGCTGCATTGCCTACTCTCACAATGAGGATAGTGGCCCTGGATTCTACTTTCACTTTGGTAGGGTTTAATATATATAAAAAAATGGGGAAATTGGCCAGAATCAAAGCCAAGAACCATTTCATTACTGAAAATGTATAAGTGAGACTACTCTTAGACCCTACTCATGCTTTCCACCAGGTAAAGAAAAGTCACTTCGGCACTCATAAATAAACACTGTCGATTTGATAAAAACATATATCCAAGTTAAGATTTATATTCCTAGCACTAACCGTTTGGGTGGTAAGTCGAGGACGGACGGATATGATGAAACTATAAGGATTCCGAGTCATTAAACACGGAACCCTAAAAAATAATTACATTTAGATTTCATTAATTTGTAATAAAAGTTGATTTTCATATGCAATAAATGGTTTGATGGCATATATTATCTGTTGCATTCATAACTAATCTGCGGTGCTATGCATTAAGTGATTAATTAATTAAGTAGTGACGTCATAACGAATTAAGATTGGCGATAAATAAGACTTGAAATAATTAAAGACGTACCTACTGCACAGTGCACTGAAGATTGTACTCACAATGTGATAAAATCTATTCCGAACTCGCATAAATGTCAAGTTTTATCATCGAACTCATAGCGATTACTTAAAAAATGTCTGATAAACAAGGCAGAAAGAGTATCATACACACATATTATTAAGTAAGGTCATTTTGACAGGCTTATAAAAAACTAAATGTATACATACACAGAACAAGTGACCGTATTTAACACAATTTTTTTCTTGACTTAGAAACGATTCCACGGCGATGTCAATTTCACTAACAATTGGCTTATAAAGCTCACCCGAAGAATTAAAAATAAAAATAAACATGGTGTGTATTAGATATTCTAGAACAGAGATAACTTATTTCAGAGATATGATAAAATTTTGACAAACCCAGCAATACACAAGCGTAATTTAAATCTTCACAACTTTTGGTCACATATTTCGCGAATATTGATTATACACCCCTCCCTTCCGGACTAGCATCCCGGTACTATCAATCGGCCCATCCGGGCCCAACCCAGTGACCCACCTGTAGTTGCAGGTGGCGTAGCAAACCACTTGAGCAGGTCTTATACCTGGAAAAGTTACCTCGAGACCCTAGCGGGGATTTACGAGATGAACTACTGACATTGATTATTTATTCTAAATCACTCCAAAACAACTGAACAAAAACGTATAAGATCTTGTCTCAGATAGTCAAATGTCTCGGCAAACGTAGTGTAATACGGTGTAGTACAGGTGGAGTTATGATTTTCTCCAGACAGCTGACAGGAGCTGAATGCGAGAATCCGAGAATCAAATCAAGTGGTGTGCAATTGGAGAGGCCTATATCCATCAGGGGACTGCAATAGGCCGATTATGATGATAATAGCTTATTACTATAGAACTCACGTTAATAATACACGCAGGCGCAGTCATGGCCAAAAACTAGCAAAAAATATATTTGTGCATTTTAATTAAATATATTTATACCTTTGCCCAATTAACCGCATGATCTTCAAGGCTACCAATTCGATATGCAGATTGTCTAGCCATAAACCAAATGAACAAGTATAAAGTCATTTGAGATATGGCTAATGGCTTTCGTTACGGTTGAACTCAGTTCCGTGTGGCGATTTAAATTTGACTACAAAGTGGATTGTCATTCCCGTCGTGGCCACTCTTCTAAAAAATCCCTTAATACCTTGGAACCCGCGAGCGATTGAATTCTTGGTTTGAAATACGTGATAAAATTGTTCATAACCTTGATGGCTAGCCTTACATTGAATAGTTTTATATTGAACTTTACATGTAACTGTGATCTGCCTCTGTGGCGCAGCAGTAGCGTATGTGTCCGCTAAAGTTGTACCGTGCATACATACATATGAACTTAGTAAAAAACGGTTATTTTAATATTACAAATAGACACTCCAATTTTATTTATTTGTATAAATAATCGGAAACGGCATTTACGGTTTTGCTGAAATTTAATAGTTCATAGTTTTTGGGGGTGAAAAATCTATCTAGATTAGTCTTATGTTTGGATAAAAGCAAGTTTTAGAGGTTTCATAGACAGAGACATTAAAGTCGGTGTCGCTATTTTTAAAAAGTTAGTGCAATTGAATTGTAAAAAATTTAATTTGATTTCACCTTTTTACAATCGAAAAAAATATCTCGTACTCGACACGTAATCTTTGCTTTACTCCAAAGGTGCAGCTTAGGTATTTTTGATTTATCACCTGTTTCGATGCACGAGCTACTTGTATTCGCTGCTATTGATAAAAATATTTGATAATAAGCTATCAATCAAATACATTGAATTTTCGTGCGTAATTTATGTAATTCAAAATTTGGGCATTCATAATTACTAATGGTCGCCTCGTGGTAGAAATTCGCCTTAATTTTTTTTTAGCTTTCTGCACTCCTCCCCCATACAAACTTTAAATATAAAAAACATTATACTCCTCCAATCTCATAATTTTCGTAAAAAGGGTTTAAAAGTTTTTGTTTCACATATTAATACATAGAAGATAAAAAGTATGAATGTTTAGGGTAAACCCATGATACAGTGGTAATTCTTTACAGTAAATTATGGAAACTTGAAAGTCAAGACTCCTCAACTCTCCACCCATCCCTTCGAGAATCCGGAAAACACCAAATATAAACTCACTTAGGCTAAGGAATGGCTTGAAGTCAATTTTCTGCACAGGAGTTGCATGTGTGCCAAATTATGACTCTCTTACGAAGCAACGTGGTAAAAGTAAATACATTATTGCTAATATCGTTGGTTTCAAGAAGAAATGAAAGAGCTTACCTGTTCTTCTCTCATTTTGCAGAAGAGTGTCTGTTTCTGGGTCTCGTCCAGCTCTGCCAGGATCTCGGGGTCCACCCACATGTCGCGCAGGATTTGCTGCAACATGTTGCTGACCCTGGAAAAAGACGAAAGAATTTGGATAAATTACTAGATTCTGATACTGTGAGGTTACAGTATCCTGGCTAAATTTCTGAACAAAGAGTTAAAGTTGCTTGAATGTGTCATATTCAAATTGCTGTGTATTTCATTGCTATAGCCCGGGACTTCACTCCCTTGATTATATACACATAAATATTTCTTACACGAACGACCACGAACGACTAACGTGCATCTATTTTCATGCTGAATATGCAAAGTCAAAGGCCCCGAAATATGAAATACCTGATAGCCTAATGACAATTTATCTGTCAAAAAACTATAGTTGTTATGTTTACAAGTCTGGAATAGAGAAATATGTCAGATAGAAATATATTTATCAGCAACTTTTATCTCATCAACAACCCATAACGTCCCACTGCTGGGCTCAGGTCTCCTCTCAAGGGAGGGTTAAGGCCATACGTCCCCACGCTGGCCGAGTGCGGGTTGGGGACAGGCAAGACACGTTGTGGCAACGTAATCTTGCTGTTGGATGTTTTTAAGCCGCCCGAAGGCCTCCAACTAAGCTTCACGACTGCTATCTTATGATAACAACCGGGACCGACTGCTTAACGTGACCTCCGAATCACGGAAACGCTCATATATATCATGCCACAAACGGTCACCCATCTAGGTCCGACCGCGCCGTCGTTGCTTACCCTTGGTGATTGTTTCCAATCACCTAAGGCCACTCGGCCACTTTATCTGTTTAATACTATTGTATGGTAGATAATTATCTCTAACTTAATTGGGTTTTGGTAAAATTTACCCTAAGTATTTTTACCCGTGTTTTATGTTTTAACAGAACGATATATCAACAAAATCACTTCAGATAAGTTTGTATCAACTAAATTAGGGTCTTGACATATTGTCAGCGTAATCTCAAGTGGTACCAAATAGTGACAGTGTCAAAATTAATCTACCAAAACGTTATCATAATGGTAACGTCAATGCAAAAAAAAATGCAAATTAGACGGAGCTGATTTCACGGCTTTTATTAAATGGATTCATAGAATTTATACAGTTACGATTAGGATTAAAAAGTGTAAACAAGTGATTGAATAGTAAGCGACAACTTATACGCAGAAACACAATTTAAAGAAGCACAAGTACCTTATCGGTCTTTGAGGTGAGAAAAACTAAAATCTTTCACTTTCCGACGTTTCGAACGGGTTGTACCGCTCGTGGTCACGGGTAGAAAATTATACGAGCGGTATAACCCGTTCGAAACTTTGGAAAGTGGAAGATATCGTAACCTTTTTAATTTATCGCGAATAAGTCCCGTTTACAGCGAGATCTTTCTTTACAGTTATTTGAAGGTCTTGCCAAAAAATACTGAAGGTTGCAATTTATTAAGCAGGCTGTAAAATCATTTACTGTCTGACAAAAAGATAAAACTGTGGCTATCGTCCATGAAGTCAAATGCTGTTCTTAAATTTTAATAGAAATCTAAGCACATAAGTGTCTCCTCAAAGTTATTGAAAACGTAAATATCACTAGTTAGCTAATTCTCTCTAAGTGGTCCTTAAATTTTGGGGACGCTGGTGAAAATGGCCATAATAGACTCTTGAAATACATTAGTAGTTTATAAATAAAGTAATTATAACTCTCGTTACTACTAGTTCTTATCAAACCTTTCGAAAAATGTCTTTACTGTTTTTAGACTTTCGCACACATGTTTCTAGTTAGAAACATGACTTGTTCGCGATAAAAGTTACAATTTCTATCAAATTTCTTTCATCATCATCAACAGCCTTTAACAGTCCACTGCTGGACATAGGCCTCTCCTTTGAAAGGAGGTTTTGGCCTACTATACCACGCTGGCCAGACGGGTTGGTAAAGGGTTTGTTTCAAGTTTTCCTTCTCTTGGCAGTGATGTTAGCTGCTTATTTTGATCCTGTAGTCGCCTCTTACGACACCCATGGAATGAATAGGGGTGGTGACACTTTGTATTCTTAATCCGTCACCACACGGAGTAATTTCTTTAGTTCACGTTTTTCCCAACATCTCTTATCATCTGTCTATTTACGCTCGATGTAATCTCTGAGCCCTGGATCAAGTTTACATCTCGACACACTAGTTTTTTCCATATTTACTAACGTTTTAACAGATAAGAGGTACACGTTAAGAATATTTTAATGGCTCTGGAATTAAAAATCTGGTACAAGGTTTATGTAGTGCATATAAAATAAATCTTTCCTTTCCTGGAGAAGGTTGTAAACCGTGAATCGTGTAATGATAAAAACTGACCATTTGATAAATATTATAGTGTTAGAAAAGAGTTGCTCTCTAAAATCCTTTCAAAATCTAGAAACTACAATACAATAAGTTAATACATGAAATTTTTCAAGTAAACATATTTTAAATATAAATAAATAAATATTTCGGACATCTTACGCACAACGTCATCTAGTCCCAAACTAAGCAGAAAGTGTATTAAGGGTACTAAACAACTGATATAAATACATAAACATACTTTTTTTGTAAATACATTCATATTATACATATAAGTTTTTCTATGTATAATATGTACCCTGACTAAGAAACAAATATTTGTGGATCACACAAATATTTTATCAGCAGCCGCATACGCTAACCACTAAACCAACAAGGCAGTCTTATTTTAAAAGTTAGGTCTCTACAAGTCTTTACAAGTTAGGTCTTTATAACTCCTGAACTAACAAAGTTAGCTTAGCCGTTATAGTTATCGTTTCCAGTTCAATAGACTACTATCATGAATTTTTCAGATTTTTCGAGCCAGCCGAGGACGCCCTGTTTCAACAAAAAAAGCGCTTTGAATTTGAATAACTTACAACTAATGAGGTTAACTTTATCTTACCATAACTTTTATACAATGAAAACGGGTATAAGCGTTAACTATTCCTTAAACAATCAGATTATTTTCCAGTAAAACAAAAAATACACTCTTTGAATACACTTGAAATAAAGCTGTATAATACGAGTCATAACGACGCGGCGATACAAAAAGCAACACACCTAATGCGAATATGGGCGTGTGGCGTGCTAAGGATTTCAATCACTAAACTTAATACATTATGCAAAAGCCTGTGAGCTTGTCTACATGGTAACTAGATTCAACTTGGCTGGCTTCTTGTTGCATACAAATTTGAACTTTAAAACGATGTGCTTCAGATTACAATCAGACTATCGGATGTTCTATTAAGGTGTACGGTTGCTAGACATTTGCAAAATATGTTATAGGATTTACGTAACTAAATGAGTCATAGCAAAAGCCCCACCTAAGCTTGCATTATGGGGAAGTATAGGGAAGGATTCGCATGTTTTACAGGCTTTTTTCGATTGCAACTGTTTTTTTATAAACCATTTTTATATAGTGGTTATGACTGCTGAAGAGCTTTGGAGTAATGAATCCTATAGCATGGAAAATAAAAGATAAGACGCTAGTCCGATCTGAAGTAGGTAGTTGTGGCAAAATATTTATAGAAAGAGGCGTGTTATGTAGTATTGCGCACATTGAAAGAAGCTTATATCAAATGGTGGGCTGCCATAGACTAATCGAATGTTTTTTTTATAAATGTAAGACTGCGAAAGTGGCTGTCTTCTGCCTGATGAATAGCATAGATAAAATCTAAGATTAGGGGTTACCATACTCTTTGCGAATGCCGAAAATCTAGTTTGTTGACTCACACTAATACTTTTGCAACATTGGCCCTCCGGTCTCGCACTTAAAATTGATTAAATTCGAATCACTTATAAATAAATCGTTTATTAAAGTTTTAGAAATTAAACGATGAGTTTCATCAAAAGGTATAAAATACGTGGGCAATAGAATTATAATTATGTAGATAAAGTAAGACAAATAGAGTGAAATTTTAATTTACTTACTAAATATGGCGAGTTATTGATCGAGTCATGCGGGCGAAACAAATAAATAACCACATAACCATAAAAGCATATCAACCCGTATAAACCTATATTGTACCCGTATTAACTCGTTTAAATCAACACCCCATAATGTCCCCATAATGTGCCATAAGTCCCCAGTTCCCCACGCTGGTCGAGTGCAGGTTGGGATATGGCAAGACACGTTGTGGCTACGTAATCTTGCCGATGGATGTTTTTAAGACACCCAAAGAACTCCAACTAAGCTTCGCGACTGCTATCTTGTGATAAAAACCGGGACTACTTAACGTGACCACGGAATCGCTCATAACATATCATGTCGGTCACCCATCTATGTCTGACCGCGCCATCGTTCGTTACCAACGATGATTGCTTCCAATCACCTAAGGCCCACTCGGCTATGAGCTTCGTGCGTATAAATCTACATTAATGTACCAAAATCACCATTTCAATTGAAAATATTGAACCTAAAAGGTTAATCAATTCCTTGCACCGTTAGCTCAGTACATGTATTTTCAAAACAAAAGCCATACGAAAGTATTATTGTTATATCTCTTGTATAAGCCATTCGTCCGTCAATGACAAAGGACTCGTGAGCCATATTACAACACAAGTCGTGATGAATACATACAACATGGCTATAGATCAAAAGTGAAGGTGAGGCAAATGCTATAACCAAGAGCTTTGCGCACGTATTCTGAGAAACATAATGGCTTTGGTCTTTGCGTCGTGATTTACCTTTGTTTTTTTTTCATCATTAATTTGATTGGTCAATTTTAGGAAACGAGTTAATTATTAAAAGTAATAAAGAAAGGGTTTTTATTATATTGATGATCCCGTTTATTCCTGACACGTTTTTGACATAAACATTGAACCGATAAAAGAAATCTAATTCTTACAATTTCAGAAACTGTATTACACCCAACAAGCGCCCACGATCCCGGACAGACACCATGGTATTATGATTGTTGTCCTAAAAAGCTGATATCCCTATATTTCAATTCGCTTCGTTTCTAACTTACTGCTATTACGTACAGTTTTATCCATTTATAATCTAACCAAAACTAACACGATAATATGGCTAGTTTATTTACATAAATATGTTTGGTACCTGGGCGACCAAGCTCTGCTAGGTTACCACTATTTATTGTTCAGTAACACCATCTTATTCTCTCAAGTATTTGTGGTGTTGCTGTGTGGGTGTACTAACCACCAACCAAGTGTTACTGAAAAGTAATATAGATGTCGCAAGCAACGCTAAGAGTAACCCTTAAAAAACTCGAAAATTAGTTTTTTCCCAAAACCCAAGACTAATCTAGATATATTCATATTATTTAGGAAGCATAATCATGTGAAAACATAAGAATTCCTTTGTCAATTAAATTATTTATCTAGATGTATATTTGACAAATACCGAATTTCAATTGTTAGAAATTGTTAGAACCGTTTCCGATAACACAAATTTTAATACATTTGTATCAAAAATATATGTAGAAGAATTCCTCGTTGATAGTTTTTTTATTAGGTTAAACAATAACTTAAGTTTTATTATTTTCATGTAAAACAGAAATAACACAAAATAATAATATTAGGATAATTACATATCGCTTTACTAAACAACAGATCAATTGCAAAAATATCTTAAAGCTAGGAGGTACAATTGGCGGCTTTATCGCTCGAAGACAATCTCACAGGCAACCATAAAATTTTGTAATTCGAATCCTCTATTTAATCATTACGTCATGTATAAATAAATATAGTCTTGAAAGATGAAGGTAGTGCACACACAATGATGCTCAATGAAGAAGAAAGTGCGCAAGCGCAGCTCGATCGACGTGTGGGTGACCGCTACGGGGTCAAGGATAACGTGAAGTTCATTCAAGTTTTATATGTATTGAAGTGTTCGTGGGCGCTTAGTATTTCCTATGTGCAATAATTATTGTTTTATTATCTAAAGTGAAACTTTTTTGGCTGACGACGATTCTGGCCTAGTTAAGTTTTTTTTTTCCCTTGAAAGAAATCCCCTGGGGTGTACACATTTTTTTACATTCAAGCCTACAAAAGTGACTATACTCTGCCTGATGGAAAGCATGAATAGAATCCAGGAGTATAGGCAACCATTCATTGTGAGTGCATACAATGCAGCATGGTGACCCACACAGTGGCGGCTTAGTGAGATGATTGGGCCTCCAGTTTCACAATCACCAACTAAAGACGACTGCAAGAAAAGGTTGGTGTGAGGACAGTACTGCCCCGGTCGAGCTGACCCATTCGTGTTGAAATCAGCGTAACTACACTACCTACATGTACGTACTGGTGGCTATGTATAACTCCCTACAAAGGTAATCCCTGGAACCTCGATGTATCTCGGGCCATCATACAGATAAGGTAAGATAATTCTCTTGTCCGTCCACCATACCATCCTTATTCATCCCGTGGATGTCGTAAAAGCCGATTAGGGGAGTGAACTACTGAAACTACGCAGGATAAGTGTGAACGCAGTGAAATGATTTTTGTTGATTTCTAATGCTAGTATTGTAGTTTTTATATTAATATCATTGTTATCATAAGATGTACAATCGCTGTCACACCATAATTCTCGACTCAGGCCACCTTACATAAGGTGGCGCGGTGTCCGCGAAGGGAGACCTACAATCCCAAGGTGGCGGGGTTCCTGGCAAACAAGTCCCTATATAATGGAGTTGTGTTGAACAGGGTACCGTACCTCATTGTCAAGCTCCGTGGTGATATTATCTATACGAATAAATAAAATCGAAGCGTCTGTTTGTAATTACAGCTTTTCATTAAATACATATGAAAGTATATACGGTACTTGCATAAAAAAAAAACAAATTCGGCGTTACCCTTGATTATATAACAACCACCGGTAAACCCGCAGGGCTTAGCTAGTATGATCATAAAATTATTACGCACAGGTCAAGGTACAGTCAGCAGTAGTAATATATACAGTCGCTCCTTACGACATTTGCAATCATATGCTAAATTATTGAATATGAATATTACTATATTTATTGTTTCTTTTCTTTCTTCCTATTTTATATCAAAATTGTGATACCAACATACACAGACACTCAAAGCATCATCATCATCATTAGTTTATCGCAGTTCACTGGTTCGGTGGAATACTCGGCTTCTCGTATAATGTTCTTACCAGCCGTCTTGCGCAAATCATCATTCCTCCTGGCCTGAGGACGTCCAAAGTTTTAGTACGTAGTTCAATCTTCTTCCTAGCCTTATTCCCAATATTATTTGGGGTCGGCTACTAGTTCAACCGGTTTTACCTGAATATCAGTTTTTCCACGGAGCGACTGGCATCGGACCTCCGCAATCTTAAGGGAGAACTGAAATTCGAAAGGTAAACTAGTTGTCATTAAATTTGAAGGTACTGACTTGCCAATAACGATAATAATTGCCAT
This sequence comes from Phragmatobia fuliginosa, assembly GCA_932526445.1. Lineage (NCBI taxonomy): Eukaryota > Metazoa > Arthropoda > Insecta > Lepidoptera > Erebidae > Phragmatobia > Phragmatobia fuliginosa. Next base: position 3,819,550 of record OW052073.1, read on the forward strand.
AGATGTTAGTGTTTACACTAAAAATTTAAATATTAACAATCATCTTAATAAAAGCTTTTCAGTGCCTAAAATATGCCTACATTTTACGCCTACCAGTGTAACCGGCTTAAAAATGTGCATGCAAGTATAAGGAGATAAATTAGGAGAGAGGAAATGTTTTAATTGAAAAGATTTCAATGCAAAATTGAGGAATTTAACTACGGTGCTAAAGTTCCTAAAGTTCAAGCAATTTTGGGTATTTTGCACACAAACGAACAAGTAGCGGTCACAGACGATAATTGACACGAATAGTTGTGAAGTGGGCCGCAATGATTGTTATATGTGGGTTGATTGTACCTAACTGTTACTTTGTCCAAATTGAGGTCAATTGGTGTGAAATTGACTGCTTTTCCATGCATAAATGATCAAATGAAAACTGTTTTTTATGGATTTTCAGAAAAAAAAAGTATTTCTTCTTTAGGAACTCTTAATATCAGCCCGGAGTACGGAAGTTTGGTGGTGTTTCAAACCCGCGCCTCAGAGAGCACGCTGAGCAGTCGGTCCCGGTCGTCATTAATATATATAGCAACCAATGGGTATTGGGAAGTCAGTGCCCTCAAATATCAATATATTTGAGGGCAACTAGTGACAACTAGTTCAACCTTCGAATTTCATTTCTCTCTCAGGAGTGCGGAGGTCTGATGCCAGTTGCTCAATGGAAAACTGATATTCTGGTTAAACCTGCTGAACTGGTGGCAGAGTAAATTAACTTGGGAATGATGAAGGCTAGGAAGATGATGATTTCTGATAAATTTTTAATTTTTTTCTGAAATATTGATATAACGACTTTTGAAAGTAGTTTTCAAATTTATGAACTAACTGTAGACAAGAAATTGTACAGACACTTTTACACGAACACACTATTATTTCTTTATACCCATAACTGTTACGTTTTAGATGTGTATTAATTGAAATAAATAAATAAATATTTCGGACATCTTACACACAATATCGTCTAGTCCCAAACTAAGCAGAGCTTGTATTATGGGTACTAAACAACTGATATAAATACATAAACATACTTTTTTTTTGTAAATACATACATATTATACATAGAAAACACCCTGACTCCGAAACAAATATTTGTGGATCACACAAATACTTGGTCCGACCCGGGAATCGAACCCGAGACCTCTTGATCAGCAGCCGCATGTTAACCACTAGACTAACAAGGCAATCAAAAATACTCTTTGATAAAGCTATAAAGCGAAACCGGTCAGGTCAAAGTTTATTAAATAGTGGTATTATACAATTGAGTTTAGTTTCAAGAATGCATTTTAACAAGTTCCACCAAGTACTGACAATCGAGAGTATAAAAATAAATAATGACATTAGTTCACGTAAAATATTAGTAATTTTCCAATTGCCTAATGCTCAGAAACTGTTTATTATTATTATATATAAAAAATGAAACCGATTACTTAGTTTACATTTAATAGAATCTAAAATAAAGTATAGTTTGGTAAGTTTCAAGTTACCTAAACTGCAACGTTTATTGCACTTTAACATTGCGCCAACATGCGCATGATCAAACGTCGATATATCAGAGCTGTGTGCAGTCATTAGTTACGGTGAACTGTCGAGTTTCGTTATCGATAATTGATTTAATGGGCATATAAAACACCTATAAAGTACCAAATAAATTGAATTTTTTTTGATCTAATTAATATACCCGTACTCTTTTATAGTCTAGTTTATTTTTAACACATCTTTGAAACTCAGCCGGAAGACGACTACTGGACGTTAGGGCTTCCCCAAGACTCTTCACAACAACCATATGACATAACATGACCAACCCTATCAACATCATCATCAGCAACCTTTAACAGTGCATAGTTTGGCGTTAGCCTTTCATTCGACAGGAACTCAGAGAATGAAAATAACTAGAACTACGATTATCAGCGTTGGATATACAAGTTGAAGAGCCAGTGGGCTGGACATATCAGCCACAGAACTGACAAATTTTCTATTTAGATTTTATATCAAACGTTAAAAATTTTAAGATTTCTAAAATTACTATTTTTGTGATACTTATTTTTTTTCCTCCAACATTTTAAGAAATTAAAATCAATTATAGTACCTGCCTATTTTGTAAATTAATAAAAGAAAATTAATTTTCACGCATTACGTTTTTCTGATTTAAGCTACATGGAAGTTTATATATTATTATAAAATGTTTGATAACGAGTAAATTTCCATATGATATAATCCACACGAGTTTCCATAATAATATTATTTCCACGTGTTAAAAACACGTGTTCTGAACGCATGGGTTCTTGGCATGGGTTTGATAACGTCTATGCGAATTGTAAACAGTTTAAGGTGGTAGAATAAGTATAACAGATGGGTCATCTGCTTTAAATGTCTTACCGCCCGTTGCCATATAGAACGGAAAAAACAGAAGTGCGTTGATGATCTTCAATGACCTACCTCCCTTTCCCCCTCAGAGTTATGAGGCTCCTGAAACTGTATTATAGAACAAAATAGTTGCTTAACTTAAGTTTTTTTTAAGGACGTGACATTTCTGACAAGCTATACAAAGTATCATTATCCCTATTCATCCTATGGGTGTCGTTAAAGTCAACTGCGCAGGACGACAGAAAACTGCAAAAGAAACACCCGTCTGGCCAACGTGGTGTCACAGTTAACTATAATAAGCTTATGAAGAATGACACGTACAGCCAGGAGTTTTATTTTCTATTATTAATTTGGTTTTTCAAATGGATTATGGTTTTTCAAACCTTTCTCAGTCTTTAGAATTTATCTTTTATGACCGTAAAATCTGTAATAAATTAGAGTTAGCCATCTTAGAAATTTAGAATGCAAACTTTCACATTAGAGAAGCGATATTCTAATTGTTTATAAACAGTGATTTATACCACCAATTTATTTACCAAAGGCGATGCGTGTTGCACGCCTAAACGATAATTCACACGTCGAAAACAGTAAAAATCTAGAACAGTGGAAACTTGAAATACGCAGACGTAAAATTCAAATTTTGTCAATGCCACTTTTTGCAACAACAAAAAAATTACCTGTCAAAGTGACATACGTCATACGGCTTTGCGCGGGAAACAAAGAGCGTTCGAAAGTGGGATGCACGGACAAATTAGAGGTCTCTACGTGTCATGGAGTTCGCGTAACAAGATTTCTATCTCATCATGATTCGTATCACTTTCGCCACCGCATAATTATGTAAAAAAATTGCCGTTTAAGTATTGTAAAGTACATAAATGAAGAAAGTCATATTTTTTACAGTATGCAGTGTAAGTATCGTATATGGGAAGGCTGCTAATTAAAATAAATGTCTTGGTGAATGTTTGCAACTGCACTAATATTGGCAACATTATAAAAGACAGTCTTAAAAACAATTTTTTTATCCTTCCGGATTTAGGTTGACAACTAAAGTCATTTCAATTGTGTAGACTAGGTACTATGTATATGTCTATAGACAATATAGTAACTACATAGAAATTATAAATTTTAGTCGAATAAAACGCCAACACTAATAAAAGAACAAATAGGAAAGTAAATTTTTAATTAACTTTTTAGCATAGATAATAAATACTGTTAGAAATGTTTTAAGAAAATAAATCTTACCATAGCTTGTAATACATATTGTATTCAGCCATTACCGTACAATATAATACTTTTATAATTTATTCAATATATGTGTATGAATAAATATTAACGAATACCTACCTATTTAATTCACACTACTAGTAAGTGTAACCTACCCAATCTACCCATTACTAAACAGTTATAAAAAAAGTAAAGGTAATTTATTTGAACACAAGTCGTATGAGAATTTTTTAAGTACACGTTTATCTACGCGTGAGCAATAGGGCGTGGCGGAACAAGTGCACACGTGTGTGCAAAATTAAAAAAGTAACTGACAGTAATGACAGTAATGGGCATAGTGTCACGCACTGTGCCCGAGTTTTTGTCTACATGTCGTTGAACTTTTCTGTATCCAGTGAAGCGGCCTCTTTGCTATGATTACGAAATATTAGTTTTTGTTACCGTAATAAAATGGAACTTTCAAATGTGAATTCTAATGTAAACTGTTAAAATTGTAAAATAGAGGCATCTTTTACATTATTCACATATTACATAGTTCACATTGAACAACTCTTTTAATTATTAATTTCTTGTGTATCCATAAGGATCCTTAACTTAAACCTACTACAAAAAAAGAAAGAAACGTAGTATACGTCTCTTTGTTATAAAGTTATAATGAAAATTTGACAAAATAACTTTTATTCATACGAAAAAACGTAAAAAATAGAAAAGAGGTTCATTATCATACGTATAATTTTGATAATGAGTACCTAAGATATGCGGTAACACAAAAGAAAAGTTACATTTAAATAAAGAACCCGCGAGTCATTTAAAAAGTTAAACAATGATAATAATTAACCATAAAATTCAAAACATTCACTTTCAGTTATAATTATGGAATAGAAAAATAAAACGCGACACAGACCGACGCGACGTTTAGTAATTACAATAGACAGGACTTTTTAGGTGAATTACAGAGTACTGTTAGGTAAAATACATACCATAGACAAGTCATAATGAGCCATAGAACCTTGATGTTCATCCACTGTGAAAAAGAGAACACGCGGTACAAAGGTTACGAAGATTAACCAGTTTAACTTACAGTTTTGTGTGACACACCGTTATAAGTAAGTACAATCGAGAACAGAGTGAAAACAATGCAAGATCTCAATTAACTGTTTATTTTTCGTTCTGTATTATACCTAGGAATATATTTCTGTTTAAAACGTTACAAGACCATGACCTATTCAGGGCAGGTGGTAGAGAATCCCATAATGTATTGCATTGACAATGTATAATAAAGAAGTAACACTAGAAATAATTCAACAGTGACTTTTTAAACTTTCGCGAGTTTTACACATACTCATGTTTTTTGCTGCAATCGACTCACATCAGTCTACTCGTGACCACGAGCGGTATAACTCGTTCGAAACGTTGGAAAGTAGAAGGTATCGTAAAATTGATCACTCTACCAAGACATCTATAAAATTACATAACAAAAAAAACAAAGTCCCATTCTTATTAAAATATATAAACACGCAATCATTTAAACAATTACTCACCTAATACTTTCATAAACACATCTCTTCTTAAAAGTAACTGAAATGCTTACACAAAATTAATTAAATTTACTTAAACAATTACTTTTCGCAACGAAATTACTCTGTGATTACGCAAATTACAACTATGAGTGTTGAAAACGAGAAATCACATTACGGTCAATGCCCCTTGCGGTGGTCGTGCGAAAATAAAACATTGCCATGTGCGTCCAAAATGTGCGGAAATACTTGACTTCATTCAACTTCATTTAAATTCTGAGCAATATTGATTCAAACTTAAAGCAATAAAAAAAAATAGGATATATATATCGCTAACAATGTGGATGGCAACTTAAATGAAAAAAAATCCTTGAATAGAGTACCCGAAGATGGCCATTGGGGTGGTTTTTAACTAAAACAGCATACTAGCTCTCGTCTCCCAAAGAAGTTTTTATATTCTTTATACTTTTTGACTGTACTCTTCCTGATTAAATACATGAGTAGAAGCCAAGAATAGTGGTCATCAACTCAGTATCCTCACTGTGAATGCATGATTCTTTTATTTCGGTTGATAGTCTACCGTTACTTTGATCGAATCCCTGGATCCTTTTGGGTCCCTTGGCGGTTTGGTCTATGGTAAATTAAGGTGCAGTATGAAGTGCTTGGTCCATTTGATGTAATAACTTATTTTTGTTCTTGGAAGTTGTTAGTTGATGGCATTTGTTTAGATGGGCATGATAACATGTTTCTGATACTATATATGTTTACCATAACCAGGCTCAACAAAATATATTTTAGCGTCAAAAATCTACACCGGTAACTATCATCAACAACCCTTATCGTCCCACTGCTGGGCTCAGGTCTCCTCTTAAGAGAGGGTTAAGGCCATACGTCCCCACGCTGGCCGAGTGCGGGTTGGGGACTGGCAAGACACGTTGTGGTTACGTAATCTTGCTGTTGGATGTTTTTAAGCCGCCCGAAGGCCTCCAACTAAGCTTCACGACTGCTGTCTTATGACAACAACCGGGACCGACTGCTTAACGTGACCTCCGAATCACGGAAACGCTCATTATATAAAATGCCACAAACGGTCACCCATCTACGTCCGACCGCGCCGTCGTTGCTTACCCTTGGTGATCGTTTCCAATCACCTAAGGCCACTCGGCTATGAGCGCTTCGGTACACCGGTAACTATGTATCCTACTAATATTATAAACGCGAAAGTTTGTGAGTATGTATGTATGTTTGTTGCTCTTTCACGCAAGAACTACTGAAAGGATTTGGATGAAACTTTACTTTACAGTAATATAGCTTAGATATCAGAATAACACATAGGCTACTTTTTACTGCAGTGATCGAGATACACGCGGGCGGATGAAAGCTAGTACATATAACATAATCTATAGGTACAACATTTATTTAACACCCACACATAAAAAAAGAAATTCAATATAGTCTAACTAAAAAGTAGGACTACTGTTTAGTAAAATCTTTGATCAAACATTGGTCGAAACATGCAATTAACAAATGACGTAATTAGTCGGAACTCGGAACAAATTTACATGTTGAATAATAAATGAGATAACACTGCGTAACATGCCCAAGTATTTAGAGTACAATGTTCTTTGATTATTGTCCATACTTACTGGCTATATCTCTACTTACTCGCTGGGTATCTCTAACCTAATGGTCATTCCTATAGGAACATGCGTTTGGAATGGTCTGTATGCCTATTGCTAACCTACACACATTACATACTTCCCAATTTAGCAATGGAAGCTATAATCTTTGATCACTACTGTCTTCTGTCTTTGTCCCACCTTTCTGAAATACGGTTATTACGGTTAATGTTACCGCTATTAAGTGACAAAGTCACTTAGTCATTAACTGTTGTAGTTAAATACATAGCATTTCTAAAAGAGAGATCTCCTGGGAATAATGTTCCTGCCTCTATTTATTCTAAACCTTATACACATTGTGACAATCAGAGGGAGCTCTAGCACTTATATTAGAAGTTTAATCTTAGCTTGAATGCTAGAGGTCATAACTGTGGACCCAATACAATTTAAGAAAAAGCGGCCAAGTGCGAGTCGGACTCGAACATTAAGGGTTCTGTAGCAGCAAGTAACATCATATAAAAGTTTTTGTAGTTCGTTGTAACTTTCATCGATGTTTTAATAATAGTGTTTTTATTGAAAGAAATGTAAATTGCGGTATATGATTTATGACGTAGTAAAAAAACTACTTACTAGATCTCGTTCAACCCAATTTTCGTTGGAAGTTTGCATGGTAATGTACATGATATTCTTTTTTTAGTTTTATCATTCTCTTAGTTTAGAAGTTACAGGGGGGGGGACACACATTTTACCACTTTGGAAGTGTCTCTCGCGAAAACTATTCAGTTTAGAAAAAAATGATATTAGAAACCTCAATATCATTTTTGAAGACCTATCCATAGATGTGGTGAAAGAATTTTTTTTAAGTTTCAGTTCTAAGTATGGTATAAATTTATTGCATATTTTCTATTTTTGTGTAAAAATGTTAATGCGGTTCATAGCTGACTAAGTTTCAACAGTATAGCTCTTATAGTTTCGGAAAAAAGTGGCTGTGACATACGGACGGACAGACGGACAGACAGACAGACAGACAGACAGACAGACATGACGAATCTATAAGGGTTCCGTTTTTTGCCATTTGGCAACGGAACCCTAATAAAGTATCTAACATGTAGTTCAGAAAGTGTTTGAAGCTTAAAGTTGTAATTTGCAAAAAAAGCTTTGAAATAATTTTGTTTGTAATTTTCATGCATTTTCATTTGCATTTTCATTTCAGCTGATTTTTACGTCTGGCCGTCTATCTCGCGCTGCTTTAAAAATTCAAACAAGCGAGGTAAGCGCACCCCAACCTACACTTTTCTCCTGTTCCTTCTTCGGCGGGGTGAGGCACTAAAAGGGCAGTAATCCTCTTGTGTCTGCTGAGTTGGAGGTATCCACAGACAAAAGCATTCAGTCACCAACAGATACTCAGTCTTCTTGTTCACTCTCTCCATACAAAATAACAATAATGATGCAGAATGTCACCATGCTAAATTGTTTACATTCACAATGAGCATGGTAATCACTACTGTTAGATTCTACACATGATTTCCATCCAGAGAAAAGTCATTTTAGCAGTCTCATAAATAAAAAACACAAATATACAAACAGAAACAGTATTGTACCTAGTTTTTAGTATCTTTTGAGGTCAATCTTTCGAAAACGAGGTCAGAATAATACATCTAGATGTAACAAAACTAATTAATAAAGAGCTTTTACATGATTACGTACCGTAAAGGAGTTTTGTAATATTAAACTATTTCTTTAAGACAAATAATTATATTTTATGTTATATTTGCGTGTTACTACTCACGTATTTCTTATACTTACATTTAGATAAACGTAAGTATGAGAAATACGATTTACGGCCAATTAATGTGTCAAGGAATACTTCCTTAGGTAAGGATTAATTGATGACATCTGTTCTTTTTTATGACATACTTAACTTTAAATAGCCCTAAACAAAGTAAGCCTTGGAAATTATTTTTTTTACTTTTGCTCAATCTTCTAGCTCCTAGGAGATCCTCGAGAACAGAGCCCCTAAGTTTCTTTTAATCAAATGTGTAAGGAGCGACTGGCATCGAAAAAAGAATTGACGGTAAGCCGTCAATTTATTTTTCGATGCCAGTCGCTCCGTGGAAAAACTGATGTTCAGATAAAACCGGTTGAACTAGTAGCAGACCCCAAATAATATTTGAAATAAGGCTAGGAAAAAGAATATGAATTTCTAAGAAAACATCTTTAAACCTAAAGTTCGTAGTTGCCTCATTTTACATACATAATATATTTTATTATGTCATATAAAAGCAGAAGAACAGTCTTAAACAAACACTGCACTATATATATATATATAGTGCACAGAATTGTTTAATTCAACATGGTGTCATTTTCTAATTGTCTTCACTGTCGTCTAACAACTCTCACGAGATTTAAATACTTTCAATGCACTCATAATAAAGTACAAGATAATTTTCTCTTTAAACTCACCACAAAAAATTAGCAGAAATGTAATCTCCTCTCACCAAAGAAAACCACCTTGTAACCATTCCATAAAACCCCATTTTTTATCCAGATCAACATTTTCTAGGCGCTCTCCTCAGATTAAGTGAAATAGGCATTTATCGGTCAGTAAGTGAAAATGGTTAAGAAAGCTGATGATTCTTTTACGCGAGTGCTCCTAAGTAGTATGAGTGCGAATGCTCCATTAAAGTATTTTTTATCAAAAATGATTTGCATATAGTATAGCAAATAGTAAGTAATATATAATCATCATCATCATCAACAGCCTTTAACAGTCCACTGTTGGGCATAGGCCTCTCCTTCGAAAGGAGGTTTTGGCCTACTATACCACGCTGGCCAGACGGGATGGAAAAGGGTTTGTTTCAAGTTTTCCTTCTCTTGGCAGTGATGTGAGCTGCTTATTTTGTTCCTTTAGTCGCCTCTTACGACACCCATGAAATGAATAGGGGTGGTGACACTTTGTATTCTTAATCCGTCACCACACGTAAGTAATATATAGCATAGCAAATTAGCAAAAGACAAGATACTTATTGATTTCATTATAAAATGTGTCCTAGTTAAATATATTTACAACAGTTTATTTTGCTGTTATACTATATGTAATATAGTATAACAGCAAAATAAACTGTTGGCTTTATCCGTAGTATATAGTGTATTGATATACAAAACAAATGCCGGATCTTTCTTACATCAAATCAAATCAAATCATTTTTATTTCAAATAAATCAATACAAATGCACTTGAAGTTAGCTAGTAGAATCAAAAGGTTAGTTTTTTAACCTTTGTTACTTACTATTTTCTTCATAAACGCGTAAGCAATAAAAATTTGCATACGTCCATATTTTAATGGCTTTTTACCAGAAAACGTTATCACATGCAAGCATTTACAAAACCTTCGTTCGTTCAAAACAACAGTAGACCTTATCAAGTTTCTAACCTATTTAGGAAGCGATTCGTTTCTAGATTGTCGCATGGTCTAGAATGTTAATGTCATATAGTTGTGCCCATTCGTGTGTAATGAACTAATGACGTCTGTAAGCGGTGGCCACATGCGACTATTACTAAAGCGGTACTCCATTAAAACCATCGAGCAGATTTATGTGGGTAGCTTGTTGATTAATGGCGCTTTTTTATACATACTTGTCAAACAAGATGGCGACGCGCCTGATGGTTGGCGGGAAATTTCACTGCGGGAATGTATTTTTTTTATTCGTGTAAAGAGGTTGGATACCTTATTAACAGCATGAGGCATTTTTTAATTTAAGATTTTTTCGCTTTAAAGAACTTTCGTTTTAAGGAACTTCTTTGTACGGCATATTTAAGAGGCCTATGTCCAACAGTGGACTACGATATGCTGATGATGATGATTAAACCCATGTTGCAATCAGAAGTTGTAGGTATAGGGTTTGTTCACAACACTCAACAATACTCCACGAAATTATAATACCTTACTTAACTCACTTAATTTTCATCAGAATGCACTATACTGAGTGTAAATTTTATAAATCATATATTTAAAAATGTCTAAAAAAATTCAAAGTCTTATCAGAAAGTTAATAAGCATTCTTTCATTGCTTGCCTTGCCTGTTTAATTCCATAAAGATTTATTTCAACCGCATTCGTTTAAAGTGTGACCAATTTAAAACAATCAACGGAGACAAAATTGCACTGAACAATGGCTACAATCCTGGTAGTTAAGGAATTTAGAACGGAATCTACAAATAACTGTGTCGGTGGCCCTAAACCATGATTGTGGTAACAAAACGTGGGCAAAACAATAAAGTATCGAAATACCGTAAAAATTCGAGGTCAACAAATTAGGGTTGTCGATTCTCTAAATAAATTGAGACTAATAAAGACTTTTCTTTTGTTTATTTATTTACATAAAAAGTCCCGACGATTTCAGCACGAACAGGCCATATCGACCTGTGCGGTATTATCTTCTCAAAGAAGACTAATTTAGAATAATAACATTCGTGGTGTCGTATTTCATTGGTGAGTGCAAGACCCGAGGTCTAATGATGCACAAGAATCTCAATGTCCTAGTCACCATACTCCATTGTCTGCATTTGCAATAAATATGGCGATTACTACTTTTGGATTCGACCTATACTTTCTATCAGGCAGAATGAACTCATTATCACAGGCAAACTTAAATATAAAAAAATCGTAAAAATTGTTGTGAGTTCTTATTACTACATACTTTTTTATATTTATGACCTTGCCAAAGCCACCCTGCTCTGCCTGATGCTTAACATGAGCAGTATCCAAGAGTGTTGTGTTGTGTGCACTCACAATGAGGACCATCTTCATTGTGAGTGCACACAATGCAGCTAGGTGACCCATACTATGGCAGCCTAGTGAAATGCTTCTGCATTATTGGGCTTCTAGTTTTTCACTCACCAATGAAACAAGACACCACGAATGCTGTGTGGATTTGAATTACTTTTTACTAAACTTTAAATTAAATATCTTATCAGAAAACTAATTAAATATTGTACATTGTCAGGCAACAATCTGAACAAGTTGGCAACCCTATTGAGACACAGAAAATTGCAGCACTGTTCTAAACTCAAATGTAAACAATGGCGTCTTTTGTCCTTGAGAAGGTGAAAGTTGTCACCGGCCACATGTTCCGGAAGTCTAACATTTTAAACCTGACCTTTTTAGAACCAGCTGTGTAATCAGATGAGAAAAAAAAACACCTTGTTATTATGTTACTAGTACGTTTTATGAGTACGCATATGTACATGTACACTCAAATGTCATTCATATAGTTTTAATTTCGAAAAGATTATAAATTTAAAAGTACTTTGTACATCTGTCCGTCAGATATATTGAAATACTTTCTGATATAGGCTCTTTACCGTAACAACTAAAATATAAGCGAGCGTTGAATTGTTGTTTGAAAATATCAATATTTTAGTTTCTTAGCGATCAATATATTTTTGAGTGACTTCAAGAAAGAAACATGCCCTTAATTCGATTGATTGATTTTGTTTTATACTAAAAAACCTGGGCGCCCTGTGGCACGATGGGCCGATGATATGAAGAAATTTGCTAGTGGTGGATGGAGGCAGACTGTCCAAGATCAATGACGGAGACCTTAGAGACGGAGAGAAGTTGATACAAGACGGATTAAAAATACAGCCAACTAATGAAGCCAACTGTAAAGTACAACAGCACCAGCTCCATGCAAGCGGCAGCAAGAAAGACTTGAAATAAACTACATATTTACAGACCCATGTAGCCAGCGTGGTACAGTAGGACAAAACCGCCTTTTTAAGGAGAGGCATATTAACCGTTAAGGTGGATGTTTATGATTATGAATCATTTTATCGAGTCTTACAGTAAAAACTGCTTATCAATGATGAACCGGTACTGATAACAATGACAGTCATGAGTTTTAAGCCAAAATGAGTCAGAAATAGTCTTAATACTTTGTGTTAGTATTGTTGGCTTTTCCAGACAATGTTTATCATATCAACAGAAGTAAAAACCCTTGAATAATACCGCACCCCTTTTCTAACTCGTACAAGTGAAGAATACCGCGAAAATTTAGACCTGACAGTTCGTTTTTTAAAAACTTTTAAGATATTAGTTAGTATGTACGGAGAAGAACATAGACAATTTTGTGAAACGTTTTAAACTTTTGCTTACATTTTATCATATTCATGAAATTAGAACAAAAATAATTCACTTAAATATTTATTCTTCAGAACTGTGTACCTCATTTCTTTTTCTAGCTCTTTCCATATTTTTATGTCTAAAATTGATAGCTGGACAGAACTTTAGTTACTCTAGTGGAATACGTGTTGTATGAAACCAAAAAACAATGTCTAAATTAAAATACAAAATAATAAATATAAATAATAATAATATACAAAATAATAATAAATCTAATAAAACAAGCTTGAACGAGAATTTTTCTCATTGAGATTGAAATTAAGACGAGACCGGCGGTCCAGTGGTGAGGAAGCATCTCACTAAGCCACCATGCTGTTGTCAGGAGGGGGGGGTTGATCTGAAGTAACATGGTCCTACTTAGAACAGGGCCGGAGCCGGGTGTCGGGGTAGTTTAAGTGGATACAACACATACTCCTTCCTCCTGAGCCCCGAGGAACCGGGGATTCCAAAAGACTTTTCCAACTCGTCAACAAAAATATTGTGGGCACTTACAATGAACATGCTGACCTCAACTCTTGGATACTACTCATGCTTTCCATCAGGCAGAGTAGAGAACCTTTGGCAGGCTCATAAAAAAATAAAGCAACAATAGCATTTCACAATTCTAAAACAAAATTCTACTACGCAGACCTCTTCTTCAAAAGTCGGTTTAAATCCTATATATCAAAGAACTTAATACAAATTTTTCAAAGGAATGGTCACAAAACGAGACAAGAATTATCCGCACAAATTCGTAAAACCCTGACCAAAACAAACACAATTATACGCGGTAAGTTAAAACGAATATCGCTAACTGTAAACAGAAAGCCGTGTGACAATTACATTTAGGCATTACTTAGCAGTTACCACGTGAATTGAACTTTCTCCTGTGAAAACACTTAGTGCCAACATTCACTGTTCACAGGCGTAAAAGAGCTAAATTGATTTATAGCGCGACTATCTTTTGTCCGTGGATCCGTCCGCATGCTTGCGCCTTCCTCAGGGATCAAAGTATATCGGGGCTATAAGTTTATGTAAGTATAAGTATAGTCGGGGCTGGTCATCTCACAACTTCTATATTTTATAATGGTTTAATTATTGGACACTACCTGTGTAAAGCATCTGCATCGTTACATTGTCCTCACATTTAATAAAACGCTTTAAACAATGTAACCAAAAATTGTAAAAACAATGTTGGACAAGAGTGTCCATGGAGATTCTTGTCTGTTCTTATTCATAGGATCTACGAATTGGAACAGACAATTAGCTTCACGACTGACTACTGACTGACTTCTTGACGTTTCAAAAGTGCCGCTGTATTGGTTTATTTGAAATAAAAATGGTTTGATTTGATTTGATATCCATGCCAAATTTCTTTGTCATTTGAGCAGCGGGTGGGTCTGGAAAGCGTAACAGACAGACAGATTTAGAGAAAGGGACATAGTTTTTTGCCCTGTTCCAAAAATCGAAGGGGATGAGGAAGACCTTCATTGGTAATGAGAATCTTTGAATAGTGAGGCTTAATTCGGGCTTCAAACAAATAAACAAAACATAATTAAACAGATGCTAGCTTAGATATCTTTGTGTAATACATTATTTTGGGGTATATATCTAATAGTTTAGATGACAACACGGAACAAATAGCTAATTATAAAATATGATGTAATTAATTAAATATAATATTTTTTATAAAATATGTACGTGTGATGTATGTAGTACTACACTGTTACTATAAATTCTTAATTAATACATATTTAAGTGTGTGTGTGTGTTTGTAGCTATACAGTTAAGTACAATTTAAGTATCTGTTAGTTATTTCAAATTGTCAGCTTTTCACTAAATGCTTATGGAAGTATATTATACGCAACTTACATCAGTATATACATATATTTTTTAAATTTTGTCCGACAGTCTGTCTCTCTGTCAAGTTATGCCTGGAGTGGCAGGACTGATTTTGACGGGATTGCCATTGACATATAGCTAATAATATAAGTACTCGTAATAACTCAAGTTACTTTTTTAGATTCGTTTCTCATAGTAGTAGTATTTACTTGGTTAATTTATTCTAAATGTATATTACAGTCATTTTCTCTTTACAAAGCAAACAAAAGCTGTACTTATGATACCTATCTATATTATTCTAAAATTCTCATGTCACAATATTGACTTACTCCTCCGAAACCACTTGATACAATTTCTATAAAAATTAACTTTGTAAAATCTTTGCTATATACTTCTTCTTACAAACTCTTGTGCTGTTACTAGTATCCTTTCCTAATTGTACTGTCCTATCTTATTGTCTATTAAACGGTGTACGACGTGAAAACTTCTAGAAGAAATTTTATTTCACTGCCACCTTCCGAGCATACTACAGATTCATATGACATTTTATGTATCTATTCAGTAGGTCTGAATATAGGTCGTAAATTATTTTCATACCCATAAGTACTAAAAAATGAAACGGACCCGAGCAGATAGCTACTGGTTTTATAAAATTTCAAAGACTGGATCGTCTGCCAACCACAATTTAGTAGTCCATTAAAATCATAAGTAAAATCATAAGTAAGAATTTCTAACCACATATCTTATAATTCAGTTAATAAAACATGACAGTAGCAAATAATTGCTCACTTTCATTTTCTGCTAATTAAAAATATACGCCGTCTAACTTGTAACGAAACCGGCTCGGTAACGAAAAGATGATAATTATGTTAGTTATTATTCAGTATGGCAATTCATCTGCTTTATGCTGTAATTATTTTTATGGCAACATTTTTATCTACTTAGTAAAAGTTTTGAAAATTGTTTCGTCAACGGCTTGGTCAGTCATATGATAATTATAGCTTTGCCCGCGCTTTTTTTTTTTTTTTTTTTTTATTTTCATAATGTGTGAATTGAACATAGTAAGCATGTACTGTGTTTTGGAGCTATATCATTAGTGACGACGTATCCCCGCTCTACAGACCACATCACAACAGCCTTTAATATCCCACTGCTGGACCTCCTCCTCCATCTCCTTATAGGTTTCGGTCTACTGTGACACGGTCGCTAGCCAGTTTGATCTAGGTTTGTATCAAAGTGTTTTTGCAATTATACTGTCCTGAGCGATTAGCTCTTACGACACCCACGGGATGAATAGGATGGTGACATTCCGAATCCAACACAACACACAATTTTACACTTTATATTTTTTAAGTATAAAGTGTAAAATTGCTACTTTATAAAATCTGAGATTTTTATTCTATTGTTTGCCGCGATAACGGCCAGTTAGCTAACCGTACATAAAGTATTGGTAATAAAAATTTCGCAATGAATGTAAATTGATAGAAAAACTGTAAAACACAATCAAAATCTATATGTGCCGTGCTGTTATATTTTTATTGGTTAACCAGCTGTGATTGCGGCCGTAACCTGAGTTTATTTCATAAAAAGTACACTGTATACAAAATAGACATTTTACTAGATCACGGCAGCCATAACATGCTGCATTACCTGAATTTACAATGAGCATTATAACCACTACTCTTGGGTTCTACTCATGCTTTCCATCAGGTTTATTAGTAAGATGTGACCGCTGCAAACGACCCGAGACAGGTGACACCCCCGGTGCGACCGGGGGGTTTCGTTTTAGGTAGGTCGATGTTCCGCCTCGTACTGCACAGAGCGGTGAGAGGCGCAACAGCATCCTGCCCTGGAGGTGAGTCCAGTACCCCAGTTGTGGGGTATGGCAGGGTGGACACCCGAAGCCGCTGTTACGATCCCGGTGTTCCTCCGGACCGTCGAAGTAGGCCGCCGCGGGGTTTAGTGGGTAGGTATAATAGTCATTGTGGCAGGCTTAAATCCTTACCAATATCTGTAGTCTGCTGAAGTCATAGCTTTGCTAATTGACTGTGATGGACCGTGTATATTATTAAACTTTGCCACGGCCTATATAGCCTATGTCCGTAATCAAGAATCAAAGTATTCCAGTACCAAATTTCATTGAAATCAGTTTCGCCGTAACAGACAGAAAGATCACCTTTCGAATTTACAATATAAGTCTGAATTATCATCATTCACAACATGATCCACTGCTAGACATAAGCATCTCTTTACAATAATCCTTCTCTTTGAGTACCAAATCCTACGTAGTGTGTGTCTCTTAGTTTGTTTTCTACGATACCAGCAGAATGAATTTATATTCTGTATACTTATTCCATGGGTGTCGTAAGAGGCGACTTAAGGAACAAAATAAGCAGCTGACTTTACTGCCAAGAGAAGGAAAACTTGAAACAAACCCTTTACCAACCCGTCTGGCCAGCGTGGTATAGTAGGCCAAAACCTTTCCTTTCAAAGGAGAGGCCTATGTCCAGCAGTGGATTGTTGATGATTGATGATGATACTTATCCCGTCAGTTGTTATTTATACGCCAATAAAATGCCCTTGCTATCATTGCTCACCGCAATATCTTCATATAACCGACTATAACCGAAATTTTACGGCTTTTCGACATTTGAATACATTAGGTAACGTTTGTAACGGTCATAAGTGTCAGCTGACATCATCGGGACCATGATTTTTTGCGTAAAAATTTACGCAAATCTTTACACGATAACGCAATTTTATTTCTGCACAGAACTTCCATGGTTGATACCAAATACTACAATGAACCATTACTTTTGAAAACAGTTAATTACTCAATGTCTTTTATTGAGGTACTTTAAACTTTTTTCGAAATTCATTTTTATTTGTTACATACCATATGTTTTAAGAAATACCGTGGTATAGATGAAAACTTAGTAATATTTCTCATAATTAATATATTGTTACTATTTTGTAATCTTATTTTTAATTACTTTGAATAGAAATAAATCTTATTTGGGAACTGAAATTACATAGTTTATAAATATGTGAAATCACTAAAGAGGAAGAGTCTTACAAATACGATAAGCTGTAAAAAGGATGAGGTTCAAAAACCATGGAATTCATTTGACGTAATTTGTAGATACTCCCTTACAATGATCATGGATAATAGAGACGACCCTTTGTAAAATAAACCGTCTAATACCAAGTTAAGGCAAAGACTGAATGCCACACTGATATTGAATAAGATTGGTGATAAAGGCAGAAGGTTTTCTTTTTATATGAGCCTTTCAAAGGGACTCTGTTTGATGGAAATCTTGAGCAGTATCCAACGCGGGTGGCGAAGACTCCTATGCGAAGGTAGTACCCTCCCGGTGGAGCCGGCCGATTCATGTTGAAATCAGCGTGGCTACCTTGTGATAATAAGAATCCTGGAAGAATATGGGTGAGCACGTAAATCTCAGGAACCAGTTTTCTAATGTTGGATAGTTTATTAATTATTGAAGAAAATTATAGAATGCATACCATCACGCTGCGACCAATAGCAGTCAAGCATCAATGAAGAACATTTCAAATACTGGAATAATTTATTTTTTCGAGAAACGCAGACCAAGGCACAGGAATCAGTTATAAAGTTTGATCAAATCAAAGATGTAAATTTAAACAAGCAATTTCATTTTATATCACCTAAATTTTATTCTTTACCTGCAGTTAGGTCTTAATTACAAATGAAGTTCATTACAAATACACACATCAAAAGTGTCTAGGGATCAACATATATTTTTGCAATAACTTTTCTCCTGATTGATATTAATTAAAAATTTCTTTAAGGATTCATCAAATAAAGTGTTTTCGTTTGTCACAGTAACGATAAACCAAGCCACCTTTGCATTAGTAAAGAAATTTGCCATTTTCCTAATAAAGGGATTTTTGACATTTGAACCACTAACATTAAAGTTCGAAAAAAAGACTGAAATAACAGTTTTCTTTAAAATTTTATTAGGTAACTTAAACAATTAATAATCCGTGTTTCTACCGCGAACACTAACAACACAAGAACATCGGTTTGGCATACTCAAAATGAGTTCATCCAAATCACGCTGTGGAATGGCCGCCCATGTTCGTTGCAACAACAAAAAAAGGTCTTCTTGCGACTGGATACCCTCCATATTCGGCAGAGCTCTTCTCTGTAGCATATCCCATGCATGCTCAATCGGGTTCAAGTCTGGCGACTGAGCAGGCCAGGGCAGGACATTGATGTTAGCTGCGGCGAGAGTCTGTCTTACAACTCTTGCGGTGTGCGGTCGTGCATTATCATGCATTAACTGAAATAAGGGACCGATTTGCACTTGTAGAGGAACGATGACGTCTGATACAATCGTCTCAGCATAAATTTGAGCGTTGAGGTTGCCTCTGATCCAAATCAACTCAGTTCTTCCGCCGATCCAAATACCCGCCCATACCATGATGGTTCCACCACTATAAGGATGGACTTCCTGGCAGGATTTTAATCGCTGTTGGCGTCCAGGGGTTCTCCAGTGTCGTATACGTCTTGTATCCGGTCTCATACCAAAACGAGACTCATCAGAAAAGCACACGAAACGCCATTGTTCTTCTGCCCAATTTCTGTGTTCAAGAGCCCATTGATATCGAATCCTACGATTGTGCATTGCTATAGGTGGTACCCGTAGCGGTCTTCGGGAATGAAGGTTCACTTCATGCAAGCGGTTTCTGACTGTTTGGTCGCTAATTAAGTTCCCTGAAGAGTGATGAAGCCTCACGGCTAACATCATGGCGGTTATTGTTGGAGCTCTTCGAGTTAAGATTTGAATGTATCGGTCTTGTCTCCGTGTGGTGCAGCGATACCGTCCTCCATGGCGCTCAGCCACGGTACCAGTGCTTCGGTAACGTGTCCAAAGTCGACTGATAACACTCTGACTTGTATTCAGAGCTAAAGCCACAGTACGTTGCCGGGAACCAGCTTCTATCATTCCCACGGCTCTGAGCATTTCTTCCCTGCTTAAATGACGTCGCCGCTCCATAATAACGTTGGTTTTAATCAGTAGTAGGGAAACAGTAGCACTAATAATTTCTTCAATGCGTTGTATGTTTTTATAGGGAAAATATTGGCAGCTGATTTTCATCTTTTACTCGAATTTGATTGACAGTTCCTGATTCAAATTATAAAATGCACCAAAAAGGATCCATATAAATTTATAAAATCATAAATTTATTACAAAGCCACATCTCAATCTCAAGAAATCCGCATAAAAATGCTTGATCCCTAGACACTTTTGATGTGTGTATTTCGGGTGTGTATATAATTCATACCAACACATACAGGATGTATGTGTTGGTATGAACTAAATATTAAAGGAAAGGAACTAAATATTCTTGAGCGCTTATCAACCTAATGCCTCCTCAGAATTCTTGAATACTTTGGCCACATTGCGGGGAGAGGAGTTGATAACTTCTAAAGAAATAAAGAGTACAGACCTAGTTTGCTTTACTCTCGGCATTACTATCTATGCTGTCCTACACACTTCTCAATGTAGGAACAGCTATCAGAAGCTAAGACCCACAGAATTGAAGACAACATCACAAAGTGATGTGAATTTTCACCTTAAATGTATCTCGTAAGATCTAAAATCACACTCAATACAACCGACACAGGAATCACGCAATATATCTATACAAATAAATAAAATTGGAGTGTCTGTTTGTAATATTAAAATAACCACTTTTTACTAAATACATGTATACACGGTACATATACCAAAATAATATTTTTTTCTAATTTTCTGTCTGTCTGTTTGTTCCGGGTAATCTTGGAACGGCTCGACCGATTTCAAGGGAACTTTCACTGGCAGATAGCTAATGATATAGGAGTAACATAGACTATTTTTTTTGCCTGCGATTACAACAACAAACGCGGGTAACACCGCGGGGCTCAACTAGTTAGAAATAAAGTTACAAATGAAAAAGGAATCCCTACTAATATTATAAATGCGAAAGAAACTCAGTCTGTCTGTCTGTCTGTCTGTTACGCTTTCACGCCTAAACCACAGAACCGATTTTGATGAAATTTGGTGTGAAGATAGAACTGAACTTGGTAAAGGACATAGGCTACTATTTACCGCGACAACCGACATACACGCGGGCGCAGACGCAGGCGAAAGCTAGTATTACTTTATGTTAGACATTGACAGAAACAAATAACGTACAATTGGACTATTGGACCTCGTCTAGTGCAACCCCACAAATGCTACTTAACAAGATTATTCAGACAGCCACACTTGACAGAAATAACAATGGTCTCTATAATAAGGCTTAAGAAAACGTGCACATGAACGAATTTATTTGATAATATTATGTTCTTTTGGTAGATTTTAAAGAGAGTGTTGGTAGTAAGTTTTTAACCAAACGACTAAAGTTACCGTTACTCAAACGTTCCTTCGCCCACTGATTTTAAGATGAAGGAATCAAAGGGAGGCAACGCAATTAAAATTTATTTTCTTTTATTAAATTTCGTAGCTTGTATTTGAATTGAATTTTATGTTTAACTAGCTGACCCGGCGACTTTGTACCGCCTTAAAAAATAGGAGTTGATCGTAGAGAGTTGTATGTATTTTTTAATGCCACTTAATAAAAAAATACAAAAAAAAGCAGTTTGTGGGGTGAACTTAGAGGTTTAAAAAATAGATAGTAGCCGATTCTCAGACTTACTGAATATGAATAAAAATTTTCATAAGAATCGGTCAAGCCGTTTCGGAGGAGTATGGGAACGAACATTGTGACACGAGAATTTTATATATTAGAAAGATTATCACTACTTTAATCATACTAAATTGCATCCTGTATTCACCTGTAACAATGTAGACAATTGGAAGGAGACTTCATTACATTTATAAAACTGTACGAACATCTGTCTATGATTGTACATTAAATTAAACAAACGTTTGTTTGGGGTCAAGGGGTCACCAGATCAACTTATATTTAGTTTTATCAGCAAAACAATATCGAAAACAAAACTCGAGTTCTGTTATCAGATGACTTCACAAATAAAGAATATGACTGTCTTGTTGGTCTAGTGGTTGGCGTATGCGGCTGCTGATCAAGTGGTCTCGGGTTCGATTCCCGGGTCGGACCAAATATTTGTATGATCTGCAAATATTTGTTTCGGAGTTTGGGTGTTTTCTATGTATAATATAAATGTATTTACAAAAAAAAGTATGTAATTTGTGTATTTATATCAGTTGCCTAGTATCCATAGTACAAGCTCTGCTTAGTTTGGGACTAGATGATATTGTGTATAAGATGTCTGGAATATTTATTTTTTATTTAATTTAATATTGCTATTACTTTCATTTCGATTCTAAAGAAAACCCTGTAGGACTAATGTGTAATCCTCAACACACCCTATTTCTGAACACTCTCGAACTGAACAGATCGTCGGCTTATTGCAAGAAGTCATTAACTGCAAAAAATCACTAAATATTTTTTTATCTTTGATGGTCTCACAATTATAGATAAAAACGTATTTAGTGATTTTTTGCAGTAATTATTATATCGTTGGCTTATTGCAAGAAGTTATTAACTGCAAAAAATCACTAAATACGTTTTAATCTATAATTGTGAGACCATTATAGGTGAAAAAGTATTTATTGATTTTTTGCACTTAATGACTTCTTGCAATAAGCCGACGAGATATAGTGTGATTAAAACATAAGTACGGGAATTGGTAAATAGTAGAAGCATGGCGTGGTACGACAATAAGCGCGTACACATTTACGCTCTATTTCCAAAACACAATGTTATCAAACGCGCAAGTTGACAAACGATGCGCGAGCGCACACATTTTTTGATTTATTAAACGACGTTATTATTGGTGTTTGCGGTATTGGATCAATATTCTTGTTTCAGAATCATTTATAAACTAGATCAACAGGCCGGTCTATTAATAAATTGTAGATGCAAGAAAATTAACCAAGAAAGCTAATGGAAAATTATAGATAATCGATAATTTTACGTCCTCGATTACCAAGTACGATTGATGAAAGAAAATTACAATTTTTTTCGTTCCCTTTCCATTATTTTCTAATTGAATGATAACAATATTATAGATTATCGTTTTATAATTTATTAAATATATTTAACATCAGCATTACGGGCAATTAATTTAACAAAACAAGTGGTAATTATTATTTAAAACTATCCATACACTTAAATTTTTTAGTTCATTTAAGTTCTATTTCGACTTCCCGCAAATTCCTACGTTGCCATTACAAAAAAAAATTAAAACATGAATTAACTGAGCAAGCGATACAAAAAAAAAGAAATAGCGTTCTCATTGAGTTATTAATTGTTATTATTATACGGTTTTTTTATTGTAATAAACACATTACATATCTGTGTACTAATGGTTTGTTGTAATTATGAAAAATACAATTGCAATTATTGCGCTTTAATCTCACAAGAATAACCGTTAAAAAAATTTTGTTATACGATCTTCAAGGTCCTGGAATGTATGATAATTTCATTTCAAGCTGTGTTTCTTCTTAAAATTAATAATTAATTAAGCCTAGAAGTAGACAAGCTGAGCAACCTTGTGGAGAAGCCTATGTCCAGCAGTGAACGGCGATAAGTTGATGTTGATGATGAATAAAATATTTGAACGTACTCAATGTAATGCAGCATTAATTTATAATTTGTAACATCTTTTAATTGTTATTAATACAGTTTATGTAATTTATTCGTGTTAATTCATTATAAAAACATTATCTGCGGGGTAAAGGAATAAGCTGGTTTGCAGCAGTACAGTTGTTAGATTATAAAGTTGATTGTCTCACCTTTTATATCCTCTTGGCTGAATACAGACGAACTAAGACATTAATATCTGGAATAGAAAAAATTAATATCAAAAACAGATTCATTTGAAATAAAGAAGGGTCAGTGAAATGTACCATTCATCAATGGCATCGAGTCCGATTCATCATCGTGCTGTCCAGAGACAGAGAGACCAGAGCCCGATCAGCCTGCATCATTCTCCTTCAGACACCGGGAGAAGGATGCAGAAAGAGCTCAATAGACCACCATGGTTTGGGTCACCATGCTGCATTGTTTGCAACTCAAAATGAGGATGGTGACCACTACTCCTGGATTCTACTCATGCTTTCCATGACGCAGAGTATAGTCACATTAGTAGGCCAAAATATATGAAAGAAAACATATCAGTGGTTTACCCGTGAAAGTGCAACCGGCAGACAGTTACTTACGCATTTATAATATTAGTAGGGATAGTAAGCCTCTTTATAGTAGAAAGGAGACCAGAAATGTCATTTTTTGTTCAATATATAAACAATGTATAATAATTTCCTCTGAGCTCGATAGATGGCGCTGTACCGATTTTTGTATCGCGATATTGAGAGACTGCGGACTATTATATAAATACCAGCTAATTTAATATAAATTATCCTCGCTTGTTCAATATCCGCACTTGGGTTTTTTTCATTTCCGACCGCGTTCCTAAAGGCGCTTTTTAGGATTACGATCCAATAATAATAAAAAATATTTCTCATCATAACCTAACAAAGCAAAATAAGCAAATACATCGAATGAAAACCGGTAAGGTTATTTTATCATTATTTATTTAAATTCCTAATTTAAATCCGACTATCTCACTGTCCAACATATTTTAACATTAATTTGTTTAAAATTAGAACAATAGCAGCACTCCACTAGTCGATGAAGATATTTAAAATAGAAAAATTTACATTAATATCCGTCAATGTACTGAAGCATGAAGACTATTTACACACACATCTATACAAATAAACAAAATTGGAGTGTCTGTTTGTAATATTAAAATAACCGCTTTTTACTAAATGCGTATGTATACTTGGTACATATACCAAAATATTTTTTTTACAATTTTTGTCTGTCTGGCTGTTTGTTCCGGGTAATCTCTGGAACGGCTGGACCGATTTCGACGGGACTTCCACTGGCAGATAGTTAATGATATAAGGAGTAACTTAGGCTACTTTTTTTAAACTAGCTTCGATAACACCGCGGGGCTCAGCTAGTACTAATAATATATAAAGCTGAAGAGTTTGTTTGTTTAGTTGAACGCGCTAATCTCAGGAAATACTGGTCCGATTTGTCAAGTTCTTTTAGTGTTAGATAGCCCATTTATTGAGAAAGGCTATAGGTTATATATCATCACGCTAAGACCAATATGAGTTGAGCACCAATGAAGAATGTTTCAAAATCGGGTTTTTTTTTTCCTCCTAAGAGCTTCAACTGCGTGCACTGCGCAAACGATTAAAGTTCTAAAAAAAGCATGTCTATCTTTTATGATTGACTCACTATAACCTTTTATTGGAAACAAATTGGATTCCGCGGGATAATATCACGCTACTGGCAATAGAAGACATAAACGGGGATATGTGGGTATGCTAGTATTTTATACAAACCCCTTTCTTGCGTGTTTTAATAACATTTCATTATTATTATAAGTTAGATATATTTTTTTATGAAGAAAATCAAAATCAGATCAATTTAAAAAAAAGAAATAACACTTTGTGTGATTCACAATTTGTTGTTCTGAGTCTGGGTGTTCTTTGTGTCCGTTTCGTGTATGTTTGTAAAGTCCCCCGCGACACAGGAAAATTTAATTTCTAATGCAGGATTTGTCTTGAATGTATATATATGTAGTGTTATTCTTAGAACTATATTATGAGGATTTGTTTTGTGTGTATTTTTTTGTGTAATTAAATGTTAATATCTAGTATGTCTTCTTGTTTTAATGTTTGTAAGTAGTAGGTAGTAAAATATGTGCATTTTTATATGTTACGTATGTTTCGTGTCCATGTTTACTAGTAGAAGCATTTTTAATTGAGAAATGCTTTCCGTTTAATGATGTAGGGTGACTTTCTGTTTTAATATGAAAAGGTGATTTATTGTAGTTTTTACAGGGACTCTGTTGAAGCACACAAGTAGATCATCATCACCTGCCTGCCCTTATCCCAATTATTTTAATTATTTTTTTCAATTACACAAGTAGATACAAGTAAACAAATAGATGAAAAAATTATAATAAATTGGCAATAGTGTTACTCAAGTTACTTAAGCTCACTATGAACATATATAATATCTGTGTATTACTACGTAATATTGATGTCATTTATTCCTTCGTTCTTCAGCTCAATCTTATGTTGCTAGAACAAAAAAAAACAACACAATATTTCACATAACTTTTACATACGAAACAAAAGGATGGCTTGAACGTCAATTGCGAATACGGAAGCTACGTTTTATAGGTTCTTTAAGTTATTTTTACAAGACCCATGGACTACTTGTAACCTATTTTAAACGTATCTCACGTTCGGAATCAAGTAAGAAAATACTAAACAGGAATTTGCAATTCGCGCCTTCCGAGCCCAGCCGGTTGAGTCTGCTGAACGAATAATAAGTTGTTACTTGAACAAGAATGTTGGTTTGGTAACTCTAGAACATAGATTACTTTTTAAAATTCTAGAGGCGAAGGAGTTCTGAGCTAACCGAGTCTATGCTCTGTTTCTATATTTGTGAGATAGTGTGGTAAAATATAATGGTAATTTTTTAGTTTTTTTTAATGGCAACAAAAGTTAAAAAAAGTGTTTAAAGAAATTAATTTATACATTGTGTTATTGCGACCGTTAATGTTCATTGACAATGAAATATAAACCTTACTGCAACAAATTACGTCTAATAGAGAGGCTAATAATAACATAATCAATTACTCCATTTAAATTTAACCTTGATATCGATTTTAAGTGCAAATTGTAATTGCTTTTAAACTTAAGACTACTTTCATGCAATAGCATTTTAAAGGTATCAGGGCCTTTTTGTTCAATATTTTTTTATTCATTATATCTATTAAAGGAGCAGTTTTAATATTTCTTTTTTTAATTACGTATATTTATTTTAAGCGTATCACGCAACTTACTTCTGGTCACCTATGTTCTCCCAGTCTTATCTATAAGTAAATTTATAAAGCAAGAAGAGTTGGTTTAATTGGTTAGACTCGCTAATTTCGGGAAGTACTGGTCTCATTTGAAAATTCTTTAAGTGATAGATATCCCAGTTATCGAGGAAGGCTATAGACCAACACGCTATGCAAAATGAGTAGATATCAATAAAAAGTGTTGAGAAAAGGAGGCAAAATTATTCGTTTTGAGAGCTTCCTTGCGTGCGCTCCATAAAAGGCTAAAGTTTCGCAAAAACAATGTACACCTTAAACTATCGTTCCCTTTTTAAATTTAAAAAAGAGTCCGTCACAGCAGTAGTCTTTGTTTTAAGATTGGCTCACTATAAAACTTTTTTTTGGTAAAGAAATTTGTTCACGCTGTTATAATATCACGCTGCGGGCAATGGGATGAGGAGATGAGGTTGCGTGGATCAGCAATTTAAAAAAGAAAAGGCTCTATTTATCTAAAATAATTAATAAGTTCAGATTCCTCTCGTGTGTGTTTGAGTTTTTCTTTAATTAACCATCGTTAAAAGTGTTGTCTCCATCCGGATCAATTTAAACTTTGTATATGTAAAGTAAACACATCTCTGGAATTCGTTTGATGTAAGTAAATACCAGAAAATTCATGTAAAACGGATTTGTACTGTCACCTTGATTCTTCGTGGTAGAAAGTAATGACCTTAACTGGGTAACTCTTAACCGTGTTAAAAGTCAATAACTCCTAACGGTTCTACTAACACTTAACAAATAGCAGTAAATCACACAAATCGGTTTTAAACGCATAACGAGTGTTGCAACCTTTTAATTTAAATAAATATTAGTAGTTTTTATTTATTAGCATTAGATTAAAACATCGATGAATTATGTAGATTCGATAACATTATATAACTTTAATTGTTACAAAACTTATAACACACCATTTGTGATTATAAAAATCAACAGGTTTTTTCTAATTTAAATACATGTATTCGATATATTGATATATTTAGCATAACATTTATAAAATAGGTAAATTGGCTATCTTCCGTTCTTTTACATTCGAAACCTTTATTAAAACAGCATTATTTTAATTATGAAACAAAAAAAAATTAGGAAATAATGTTGCTACGCGGAATATAATTTTATACGACTTGTTCTTTTATATTATCAAATATTGTTTATTAAAAATTCTTCATAAAATATAACGTTACACTCAGTTACACAAAAATTAATACATTTTATTATGTACAGTGTCGTGAACTGTACATTACTGTTAGTTAGTTAGTTAAGTTGTGAGTGTGCTGGTGAGAAGAAACTCTTCACGTAATATTAAAAGGTTTATTGTTTATTTGTTACACCAATTAATATAGAGTGATTCTTACAACGTAGCGAACGTTACCGAGTTAAAGTGCACACTGAGTCGACAAAGATTATTACGGCGAAAAGGCAAGGAATCCACCGATTTGCGTAATCAGCGAAATAACGTTATTGTTGCCTAAGTGTACGTAAACCGTACATATTCCCAACCCGGGAAAAGTAGCAAAAATAATAGTCTAACCATGTAAGAATCACCCGTACATAGCAAAAAATTGTTAAAAATTAAAAATCAACATCGAGTGTAGGCTTCGACGTGTAGTAGCAGGAACGGTTGCCTACGCTTCATCTCGAGTCCTTGTTTGTTCTATCCAGGGTAGGAATTTGAATGTCGTAATCCAGCTTGACATTGCTGTAATAGTGATTGTGAGAGTATATTTTTAAGTAACTTGTTTGAAGAAGACAACATTGTTTTAGAGATACAATTGATGATGTATTAATGACGTGAATTCTGACGTCACGTCACCAGCCACGTATTCGTGTTGTGTAATTCAACCCAGGTTGTATCGCATTCCGTTTTCTTTGTGATACAGGGTAAAGTTGATTGATGTCCTAATAGTTTGGCTTCACACGGTGCGTTGGTGCTTTGTAAGTTGATAACTCCACTCTAGTAGGTGGATAAATTGTAGTACATCAGCAGTCTCCATTCTTTATGAATCAGTTGTACTTTCCCAATAGTGTCGTAGTATATAGGGCGATCGCCTCCAAAACTTGTTATTTGAATACTTGAAGTGAGGAATCCTGGTGGTACGGCGTTGCACGGCGTTCCAATCGCCGAAAAAATAAAAAGAAGTAGTGAAGTTGTTACCATGTTGTACTAATTTTTGTTTAAGTTGATGTTTAATTTGTCTCTGTTAATTGATGAGCTAATAATGAATTCATATTATAAATTTGTTTGTAAGTTATTGTGAGGTTTCAAGTGGCAGTAACGACAATTTCGTAATCGGTCGTTTCAATATGCTAGCTTGCGTTTTTATAGTTGCAACTCGCACGTGTCCGTCGCTCCCAGGGTGGACTTCGATCACACGCCCGAGTGCCCACTTTCCAGGGGGAAGGTTGTTGTCCTTGACTAAGACGATGTCACCTATTTTCATATTAGGCGTGGGTCTCAGCCATTTGCTGCGAGCTTGTAAACTTGTTAAATACTCCGAGGACCAGTGCTTCCAAAACTGATGGAACATGTTTTCAGTTAGCTGCCATCTTCTTCGCAGATTTAGGTGGCGGTCATCTTCATAGCTCGATAGTGGAAGGGTCATAGTTGGGCTGCCTGTGAGAAAATGTCCAGGCGTTAAGTAATGATAAAATTCGTCTGGGTCCTCTGTGAGTGAGCAAAGCGGCCGGGAGTTCATGCATGCTTCTATTTTAGATAATAGGGTCGCAAACTCCTCGAAAGTGAGTTTCTGTTCGCCAAGTACCCGACGCAAGTGGTGTTTCATTGAACGCACGGCAGCCTCCCAAATTCCCCCTGCCGTTGGCCACGCAGCTGCGTTGAAGTGCCACTGCACTCTCATGTCAGTCATTTTGTCAAAAAAGTCGGGAGACAATTCTGTTTTAAATAACTCGTATTCGTTGTTTAGCATCTTCGATGCCCCTATAAAGTTAGTCCCGCAGTCAGAATAAACGTGGCTTGGTGTGCCACGTCTTGCACACATCCGCTGAAAAGCACTGATGAAAGTTTCAGTGCCCAAGTCAGAGACTAGTTCTATGTGAACTGCCTTCGTTGCTAAACAAACAAAGATGGCGATATATCCTTTGGATGTTTTAACGCCTCTCCCTTTGTTTAATTTGACATCCACGTGGCCTGTAAAGTCGACCCCCGTGTGAGTGAAGGGACGCGCAGGTGTCACGCGTTGAGAAGGAAGATCGGCCATGAGCTGGTAGTTTTCGTTAGTCTTAAATCGATGGCACCGCACACATCGGCGTAATTGAGTTTTTACAGCTCTGTTACCCCCTACTATCCAATATAGTTGACGGATGTAGGCGAGCGTAAGTCGGGCTCCTCCGTGTAAAGTCGCCGCATGAGCTTGATTTATTAATAACTGGGTAAGTCTGCTTTTTCTAGGAATAATTGCAGGATTTTTCATTCCCACAGGTAAGTTCGTTTTGTTCAAGCGCCCACCCACACGCATAATGCCCTTCTCGTCCAAATAAGGGTATAATTTGCGAATAATACTTTTTGTAGGTAAAGATGAACCTTTAAGTAATAAATCGTATTCTAGGTTGAATTCAAATTGTTGAATATTTCTTATTATTATTGTCATAGCGTTGTCAAGTTCACGTATTGTTAAGTGATCGTGAGGCATTTGTTGGACGGTGTCAAGTTCCTTCAATGTTGCAGCGCTATTAAGTGCAATTGTACTGAATCGCGTTACCCAAGCGATAATACGCGCAACTTGACTCAACGTTCTGTGTTTATTTAATAAATCGTTTATAATATTGTCTGTTTGACTTAGGGCTGGCACTTTACATTTTTCGTCGACCGTTGTTGTAAATAGACAACGTTGTTCTTCGGGTTTGCTCGTAAATGTTTTCAGCATATCCGGACCGGCCCACCATAACTGATTGTTTACAAGTTGTTTCGGAGATAAGCCTCTGGTTGCACAATCTGCAGGATTAAGTTTCGATTCGACGTAGGACCACTGGGATGCTGGTACCACTTGTGTGATTTTAATGACACGGTTTTCCACATATTTTTCGTATTTGGTTGCGTCTCCATGTAGCCAGGCTAGGACCACTTTTGAGTCACACCATGCCCACACCGTTACGTTGTGTGCCGGAAGAGACTCAGTGACCTTATGAACCAGTTCCGACAAGAGTAAGGCACCGCTTAGTTCAAGTCGTGGCAGAGATAGTTTTTGTGCGAGTGGGGCAACCCTAGTTTTCGCTACGAGCAAACTTAGTACAGGCTGACCGTATTCATTTAAAGCTCGTGTATAAATCACACATGAGTAGGCCTTCTCACTCGCGTCGCTAAATGCTAGTAGCTCAATGTTGTTTTGAGTGCTCCCAATCCAGCGACTTATTTTTATAGTTTTAAGTTGTTCGAGTTGACTTTTCAGTTTCAGCCACTCATCCTGTATGTCATTGGGTAATGACTCATCCCACGCTAGTTTCTCTGTCCAGACGCGTTGGAAAATAAGCTTCGCACGTATAGTAACCGGTGAGAACCAGCCAAGGGGGTCGTATAGTTGTGAAATTTGCGATAGTAGTAATCGCTTCGTTAGTGTTTTCTTAGAATTTGGTTTGAAGTTCCAGCTAAACGTAAATGTATCCGAGGTAGGATTCCAGCCCAGGCCAAGAGTTTTCATGGAGTCCTCGTGTTTAAAGTTAAAGTTAGTTTTGGAAATTTGGTCTTCGTTCAGTTGTTCTAAAAGCTCGACACAATTACTAGACCATTTTCTGAGGTTCATACCTCCTCGTTGTAAAAGTTTTATCAAATCCGTTTGCAGTTTTTTGGCGGTTTGGAGACAGTTATGCCCGCTAGTCAAATCGTCAACATAGAACTCGTTGCGTAATAGGTTGGCGGCCTCGGGGTATAAGTGACCATCGTCTGTCGCTAACTGCTGCAAACTTCGTAATGCCAACCATGGCGCGCACTTTGTACCATATGTAACTGTACATAGAGTGTATTCTTGTAATTTTTCAGAGGGCGAATTCCTCCATACAATTTTTTGAAGATGTTTCTGGTCGTCATCAATCCATAAACAGCGGTACATTTTTTCTATGTCCGCCGTAAATGCATATCGGTAAGTCCTCCACTTTAAGATGAGTGCTTGTATGTCCTTTTGTAGGTTGGGGCCTTTCTCCATTAGGCTGTTTAAACTTTTGCCACTAGAAGTTTTTTGTGAGGCGTTAAACACCACTCGTAATTTGGTGGTTGTAGATTGGTCCCGTAAAACGCCGTGGTGGGGTAAATAATATTCAGATTGGGGTGATGTTGTTTCAGACGTAGGCTCCATATGTTGTAAATCTAAGTATTCATTCATAAAGCTTTTGTACATAGTTAGTAATTGTTTATTTTTTTGTAGTCGTTTTTCTTGTTTTAAAAATTGTGCAATGGCAGCTGACTTTGAGTATCCGAGTTGTTGTTCATAGCCCTGGACCATAGGCATTTGTACTATATATCTGCCGTCAGAACATCTCTTAGTTGTTTGCTTGTAGTAAATTTCACATTGCTCATCTCGTTGTATGTCTTGAAAACTTTGAGCAATATCTTCACTCTCCCAGTATCTCGACAGATCAGACGTGTTTGCTATAGTCAGGTAACAGTTAAAAGTTTTCAATTTACCGCACAAAATCCAACCAAGACGAGTTTGCTGGGCGGTGGGTGAGTGCTGGTCACCTCTCAAGACTCCGTCTAGGATGATATCTGCGTAAACATCAGCTCCCAGCAGGAGGTCTATTGAGCTGGACACGTTATAGTTAGGATCTGCAAGCTTTAAGTTTTGTAGATGTGTCCAGTCTGTGCTATGGAAGGAGCAGCCGGGCAACTTAGTAGTTAAGTTAGTCAGTACCAATGCTTTTACATTAAACATGTATTCAGAGTGTATTGATTTGCAGTTAAGATGAAGAAGACCCTTGCAGTTACGTGACGTTGATCCGATTCCAGTTATAGCGGCGTCAAACTTGTTTCGAGGCAAGCGTAGCAGTTGAGCTGCACTTTCCGATATTAAGTTTGTTTGGGATCCTTGATCTAGGAGACCCCGCAAAGTTATGTAGTTTCCGTCGGCAGATTGCACCTTGACCTGAACTGTAGTTAATAAGACTTCAGTGCTGTCAGCCGCCAAATGGTGAGCGCCGGGTTGAGTTGACGTTGAAGGACTTGGATTCGAATTCCGGTCATGATCCCTTTTAACATTTGGTTCATTGTAGAAAAGTTTATTAAAATGTAATAACGTATGATGTTTCAGATTACATTCGTGGCATGTTTTCCTCGAATTACAAGCGGCACTGCCGTGGCTGTATAGACAATTTCTGCAAACCTTTAGTTTCGCAACTGTTTTATTTCGTTGCGCAATGTCCATTTCGAGGAACTTATCACATTGCATCAACACGTGCTCCTTTTGACAAAGAGGGCATTGCCCATAAGACGCATGGAAAATTTTAGAATAGTTATATTTTTTCGTGTCTTGTTGTTTATTAAAAAAAATATTGGGCTTATGGTTATTGTTCCAGTTCTTGTTGTTTAGCCTTTGAGTTTTATTTTCAGTAGATTCTTTAATACAGCTTATTGCAGTTTCGTAAGCGAGAAAACTGACTTCCAGGAAGCTAAGGAATTCCTCTAAGTTTGGCAATTCCCTGTTATTCTGCGTTTTCTTGGTATATTCGTTAAGAGTGGTCGAATCCAATTTTTGTGACATATTGTAAACAATGATTGGTCCCCAACTCGATACGTCAACTCCCATGTTGCTAAGGCCATTTAAGCACTCTTTTAGTACATCATGCATGCGTTTCAAGTTGTTGGCGTTAGGTTGTTGAATAGTAGGCAAATGCTGCATGGTTCTCATAAACGATGTGAACTGAAGCCGACGGTTATTATATCGGTGTGATAATATTTGCCAGCAGGAGTCATAGTTGTCCGCACTAATAGACAGATGTTGAACAAGACGTTCTGCTTCACCCTTTAATTTTGTTTTTAAATACTGCATTTTCTGCGCTTTAGAAATGCTCGGGTTATTGTGGATTGTTTCGAGAAAGATGTCCTTAAAAGTAATCCAGTGAATGTAGTTTCCAGAAAACTCTGGTACATCGATTTTCGGCGCGGAATGCTGGTAATGTATAGTAGACCAAATTTTGCTGTTTAACTCTCGTTTGACATTATTGTACCTTTCTTCAAT
Source organism: Phragmatobia fuliginosa (assembly GCA_932526445.1). Lineage (NCBI taxonomy): Eukaryota > Metazoa > Arthropoda > Insecta > Lepidoptera > Erebidae > Phragmatobia > Phragmatobia fuliginosa. Next base: position 3,853,511 of record OW052073.1, read on the forward strand.
GGCTTCGTATTTTTCGTTGTAATCTGTGCTCAAGCTAGAAGCTTTAAGTTCGTCTTCTAGCTCCCAGTGTATTTTGTCAATCAATTCCCATTTACATTTCAAGGTGGTCAGATGTTCTTCGAACTCCCACTTCTCAGTGATGAAATTAATATTTACCTTTGATATAGCCTTGTTCAAAGCCTTAAAATTACGTTCTTGTTGAGTTATCAGCTTTTTTACGTCATCTTCCGTGTCCTCGTTCATAAGGCCAGTTAAATCAAACTCTAAAGGATGTTGCTGTTGTTTCCGTTGGAAGGACAGTAGATCCAACATATTCTTCTTTGTAGAGCCGTACAAGTTTTTAGTTTTCTCGTAGACACAGTCGTTAAAATATCCGATTTTTTTGTTTTCAATATTTTGTTCCAGTATTTGATGTTGTTCATCAAAGTTCACCCATAGTTTCTCTAAGTTAGCCAAACGTTTCTCCAGGTAATCCACAGTTTTTCTGGTTGTGCTGTCCTTATTATAGTTGGTGCACAAAGTTTTGATGTCTTCAAAGACGCCGACTTGTTTAGTAAGTTGCAGTTCCATGGTAAATAGTTACGTTTGTATAAAGATAAGTTAAGTAGTTTTTTGTTAGATGTATTAAAAGTATGTAGTAGTTAGTTACCTTAAGATAGTTGTTTCCTGAAGCGTTTGTAGAAAACTGAAGTTTATGATGCTTAGTTTATCTGTGCCCTCGTGATGACACTCGACTCTCAATTTGCACTGGTGAGACCCGCTTGTGGGAGGCCAGCCAAACCGATTCGCTATCACACTTTAGAAGACACAGAGATCACTCAGCATCCGTCTCGAAGGACCATTTAATGTACAGTGTCGTGAACTGTACATTACTGTTAGTTAGTTAGTTAAGTTGTGAGTGTGCTGGTGAGAAGAAACTCTTCACGTAATATTAATCGGTTTATTGTTTATTAGTTACACCAATTAATATAGAGTGATTCTTACATAGTAGCGAACGTTACCGAGTTATAGTGCACACTGAGTCGACAAAGATTATTACGGCGAAAAGGCAAGGAATCCACCGATTTGCGTAATCAGCGAAATAACGTTATTGTTGCCTAAGTGTACGTAAACCGTACATATTACATCATCCTATTTTTATTACATTCGTTACTGTTAATTGAAATCTATACTATTATTATAAAGAAGTAAAGTTTGTGTGTTTGTTAAATTGTAAGGGGTAATCTCGGGATCTACTGAACCGATTTTAAAAATTCTTTCACCAACAAAAAGCCACATTATTGCTGAGTGTCATAGGTTATATAAAAAACCGGAAAATAAAAAGGCTTTTACGTGGTAGTCCGTTTTGCAAAGTAATTCGGGGAAAAAACGGTCGAATGAAAGCGTTTCTTACGAACGCTGCCTTAACTATGAAAGATATATATTTGAGTTCTAGAGAAAAGATGTGGAGCTTAAAAATGCCTACAAAAAAGTCAACGACAGCATATGTCTAACTTTTATATTTAAGTTATGCCCAACGAAGTGGGCACGGGTCAGCTAGTAAATTATAATTTAAACGGCAAACCATGTGTAATGTCAATATTATGTCAAAGTGACATAACCAATACACAATCGGTTTGATTTAAACCGAGTTTTGTACGTCATTTGTATGCAATGTGTATACTATCCTTTGTATACATTTGTGTATTGTATACTGGCCGAAAACATTGCGTTATGCAACTTGCTCTGAGAAAGCGTGGCAAAATAGTCGGTTTACGCTCATCATAACCAGAATTGTGTGTTACTAGAGATGTGAAGGAAACGTAATTAGTGTTTGACAGATTTTCTTTTTAAATCCGTACCATAGATTAAGTATATTACAATAGATATAATGTAACTTAATTCCTCGAAGTATGTCTATTGACTTTTTTTTTGTTACAAGTGCGTAAGACATTGTGTAATAGGAATAAGTTGATGTAATGTTAACTTTTTTTTTTAAATTACATAATTTTAACTTTTGGGTCCCAGTAGCAAAATTTACATGCAACTCTTTTTTTTTACCGTTAATGAGATGACATCTTATTGATTTGCACGTTTCATATATCTGATAATATATTTTTCTACCGGGTTCAAACCCTACTTAGGACAATACTTTGTGTCATCCACAAATTGATGTGTTTTTTATATCCGTTTCATGTAAACTGTGTCCTTTAATGTTAATAAACTTCTGCGACACAGGATTTAAATATAAAAAGGGAGTTATATAGCATGAAAGTTCTTTTCAATATCATATGCAACGTTAAAATTATGAAAATACAAAACTACGTTCAATTCATTTACATTTATAGTGATAATCAGGAATTCTGCGAATAAGTCACAACCGTAATTTGTCTCACTCAGTTTATTACATGATTAACTAAATCAATTGTCTTAACACACCAATACTTTAAAAGTAACTTGCCCTGATTGACAGATTCATCAATTTTCAAGTTAAGCTACACTGATTTCAGCACGCAAGGGGCAGCTTGACCGGGGCTATAGTACCCTGTCACAGAAAACTGTGATTGCATTGCCTACATTCGCAGTGTAACAGTAAGCTCACTTGCCTACTTTGTGCTAGGGAGTTTGCTGCGAAGATCGGCTATATAAGCCAACTCCGGGCGCATCAGTTCCAGGACCTATAAGGAGTCGAAGTAGTTGCTATGGCCGAAATCGGTCGGATTATTACATACAGTGACCATTGGAGTCAACAGTGGAGTCACTGTGGCAGGCTGTACATTAAAAAAGACGACGACGACTTAAACTCTTTCCTCATATACATACCTCTTTTAATAAAATGAATATTAAACCACTTATCAAAACAACGGAACTTCAAATTATGATGAATGAATAAAACATGATGAAAAAAATAAGTTGGATGCGTTCCAAGAACGTCAAACGACCAACAATGGGAGGTCTTTTTCAAAGGATGTGTGTCTTGAATTTATAATTAAGATGTATATGTATAACATCGCATTATTGTTTGATAGGCCATTGACACTAGGGCTAGGGTCTAGTATATTCGATTGTCGTAGTAAGCTCGGGACTTATAAATATATACAAACAATCGATTAGTTTCATGGTTTTCAAGATCAAAGCAAACATACTCGTACAATCAATTCTTGCCGTGCTATTGTAAAGTGCTGCGCATCGTATCTGTAAAGCATTCAACTTATTTCACGGGTTCGATACCCGGATATATTTATAAAGAAATATGTCCTGTCTTATCCACAGTGAAAGTGAGGTAATATCAGGGGGGTGTCACTCCGCAGTTTAGGTATAGTCGGCCGGCTGCCTGCCGGGTCAGACACGCCGGTCGAACAGACATCGTCAGAACAGGTAAGAGTTACACGATATAAAGAGACGCAATCGTAGGTAAATATAATCGTAGTGATTCGGCGCTGTGCGATCTGAATTGAACTTAATCTTTTGACACCGAGGGTATCTATAACTTTAATTTACTTTTCGGAGTGAGTCTTCTGTACGGGTACTATTTTGGTCTGGAGATTCTCTGATGGCTCCGAAATCAGTGTTATATAGACAGATGATCGATTCTGTCCCTGAATTTGGTAGTTCTACCTTCACATCTATACCAATAAATTGAATTTAAGTATCTGTTTATAATATTTACCAAATGCACAGTTTTTTTTCTTAATGCACATGAGTGTACGGTACTACAAAACTTTTCGTGTTTATCAATTTGTTCTGACTAATCTCTTGAACTGCTGTACCGATTTTTCACAAGAATTCCTCTTCCAGATAGCTTTTTTTTTTTTTTTTTTGTTGTCCTGGGCGGTTTCCGCACTTAGTCCCTACTATTGGACCATTGTGCGTGTGAGAAATTTCCCGTTTACTCCAGCCAGCCCAGATCGGTCCAGAAGGAGAGCAGCCTCCGAAGATTGCTGCAGGCCTCCCTGAGTGTTGCCGGTGACTCGAGAAATTTTGCCCGTTGCTCGGCCACACTGTTGCATTCCATGATGACATGCTGTGGCGTTTCTTCTGCTTCCATGCATCCTCTGCATAGAGGGCTATCTGTTACTCCTATCGTGTGTAGGTGTTTGTTCAGGAGACAATGCTTCCAGATAGCTAATGACATATGGAGAAACTTTAGCTAGTAATTTTAGACTAGCTTCGCTCCTTTACTTTTATTTACGTTACTCGCGACTAATCCTCCGCGATTTAATACCGCTGGACTCAGATTGTAATATATAATTTAACTAAACCTGATTGATTTATCAAAGCAAAGCCTAACCCGATGGAGCTGCAAGTTTAAAATTTTCGCAACAAATACTTTTGGGCTTGTAAGCAGATATCCATAAAATTCCACAATTATGAAGGCAAATTGAGGAATGAACTTTTTGTACAGAAGTAAGTTCTTCAGTTTCAAACTTAAAAACACGGAATAAGAATTAATCACCGAAAGAAAGCCGCAGGTAAACTAGTATTATATACTTGTATATTGTAATTATGTAATGATTTCGTATCAACATCATATCATCAAAATGATAGTACGTACTTTCAACTTCCTGTATCCGGCGAGTTTAAACTATATCTTCCCTCGTATGTGGGTTAAATAACAGTATCATAAATGTACAAGTTCATATTAATAAGGAGACAAATAAACAAATAATGATAAGTATCAAAAAGTTTGAAGCAAAAAAGTGCTTTCAAGAAATCCATAAAAATTGTTACGGTCTTGGATTTTCTGTAAATCGATTGAAAATCAAACCGAAGCTTGCAATACAATAAGGATATTTAATTTTAAAGCTTCATCCTTTTAGCATTTATTATTCTCAATATTAATTGGAGTCGGCTACTAGTTCAATCAGTTTCATCTGAATATCAGTTTTTACGCGGAGCGACTGATATCAGACCTCTGCAATCGCGAGGGCGAACTGAAATTCGAAAATTGAACTAGTTGTCAGTGAATTGGAGGGCACTGACTTCGATTGCCATTGATATTTGTGACAAACGGGACACACGGTCTAACGTTCTCTCCGAGGCACGGGCTTGAAACACTGCTAACTTCCACACTCCGGGCTATTATTAAGAATTTCTTGTAAGATAATCCAAACAACACCTTTGGCCCGACCCGGGATATGAACCCGTGTCCTCTTGATTGCCAGTCGCATACGCTATCGTAGACCAAAGAGGTTATCTTTTATTTTAATGCCTCTGTAGGAGTTTAACCAATACTTACTTTCGTTCTCGTACAAATAAAGACATTTCATTTCATTTTTATTTATTTCTCTTCATAAACTTTAACTTTACCGTACAAATAATTTACAAATAGTTTAGTTATTTTACTCACCATGGAAAAATGAAATCTCCAAGAACAGTTTAACTTACCGTGTGATAAGTAAATCTGACCATTGAACCAAGAACTATGGGTTTAAAACAAAACAAAGAGCTACTCAGCGGGAGGCTGAGGTCACGGAGGTGGTCACTTAGCGCGTTCTATTTAACTTTCATTTTCTTAAACATTCCATCGTTTTGAGTTCAAGGCTAATACGCAGTCAGACCGCTTCCTATGGTGTTTGGAGATTAATATAAAGTATTATTCTTTCGTAGGTCAAAATTCATTATTTCTAACTACCTACGTGTGTGCCTCTTATAAATAATTATTTCTTACACCTTACACAACGCAATCTAGTCCTAAACTAAGCAGAGCTTGTATTATGGGTAATTGACAACTGATACAAATACATAAACATATTTTTTGGTAAATATATAAAATATTTAAAAAAAATATTTTTTTGACATCTTACACACAACATCATCTAGTCCCAAAGTAAGCAGAGCTTGTGTTATGGGTACTAAACAACTGATATAAATACATAAACATACTTTTTTTTTGTAAATACATACATATTATACACAGAAAACATCCAAACTCCGAAACAAATATCTACGGATCACACAAACATTTGGTCCGACCAGGAAATCGAACCCGAGACCTCAAGCATAGCATTCGCATACACTACCACGGCGCTACCGAGATAGCAATCTTATCACGGTTTATTAACCGGTTAACCGGTTTATTTATAGTAACTTATGTTCTTGCTCAAGAATCTCCCATTTCTGATATATTTTTAAGTAGCAATTTAAGTTGGTGCGTTTCTTCTACGTAGTTTGCTCCCTTAGTCATCTTTTACGACACCCAAGGGATTTATAGGAATAGTAACACCCTGTATTCTTAATGAGTCACCACACGGAGAGAGACACACCAACTTAAATTGCTACTTAAAAATATATCAGAAATGGGAAATCTTCATTCAGTTAGTATAAGCAAAATGCGACTCACACTTTAAAGAAATAAGGTCATGTTCAGTTCATGTTGACTTAGCTACTTAAGTTCCACGTTTAAATTGTGAAAGTATATGACATTTACAGCACAGAACTAAGCGTTTATTGGTCAGAATCTATTGTCTAAAATTGTCAGATTAAAAAAAAAATTGTTTGACCGTCCGTTTAATTGTCATTCAATTAGACTTTATGAGACTATCTGGTGTACTAATTTAAATATTGTCTAAAAATAAAAAAGTCTTAGTTTCAATAGTATCACGAATTATAATTAATCTTATGACACCTTATTCACTAAAATCAATTGAGTAGTTTATGAGCTACGATGGAACACACAAACATACATAAACTGCCATAAATTTAACCGTTACGTTTGGCTTCCCAGCATTTGAGTAAACACATACTCCATGTAACAAAAATATGTCAAATTAATAAGTAACTACCTACTTATCCTGTATCGCACAATGAAAGTTTTCCCACCGAGAACATTTACTTAGACTTACAAGTAAAGCTGATGTTACAAGGAGTAACTTTTATTTTTTAAATAGTATTAGGTGAAAGCAATATTAAAATCAAACAAAACCGCAGGAACCAATGCGGGGCTCAGCTAGTACTTAATATATCTTCTTAAAACATCGGTAACGTCAATGTTGACATTGATTAAAATTTATCGAATAGAAAGCGACCGAGTTTGACCTTAGTAAACAAATAGTGATAATTTTGTTAATTTATTATTAGTAACCATTTATCAACGGACACTATGTTACAGAGTTCAAATATTATGACGTAACATCCTATGCCCTCACATACATAATTTATGTTGTATTGAAGTGAATACCCGATAATAGATTTGAATGTTCATTGGGCACATCTCTAGAAAGGCAGATTCGATGGAGAAGCTTGTCGTGCAAAGTCGTATGGAGAGTACGAGATCGAGGGGTCGGTCCCCAACCCGATGGATAGACCTAATTAAAGCTACGACCAAATCGACTGTAGTATAGTGTGTCCGCAATGCACAAATCGACAACAGTGGAGAGACATCGCAAGACGTGCAGCGGCCCTGAAATTGAGCGGCGACGATGAGTCGCAACACTACCTATCGACTGTCACGACCACTCTGTTTTTTTTTTAATATTGAAGCCTACCAAAGTGACTCTCCACTGCCTGATGGAGAACATGAATAGAATACAGGAGTAGGGGTGTGAAAACAATGCATCATGGTGACCTCTTGGATTCAACTGATGATTTCCATCAGATCGAAGAGAGTCATTTTGGCAGTCTTAAAAAAGTCATAAATTCATCATTAACTGAATTTTGGTCCCAGTTAAGTAATAAAGGAAGGAAAGCTCACATCAGTCTACACGTGACCACGAGCGGTATAACCCGTTCGAAACGTCGGAAAATAGAAGGTATCGTAACCTTTATAGTATTATCGCGAATAAGTCCCGTTTACAGTGAAAACATGAGTATGTGTAAAAGTCACGAAAGTCTAATAATTTTAACAAAAAGGAACCGACTTCAAAGTAAAACTATTCCGAATACCCAAATCGCGACAATTGTACCTATGATATTTGAGGAGTTTCCTCGATTTCCTTGGGATCCCATGATCAGATCTCGATATGGCCACGATGGGACCAGCTGTAAGCTACGCCCATTCCAATGCAAAAATAATTTTTGAAATCAGTTCATAAACGACGAAATTATCGCTGAACATACTTATTAAAAAAAAAAAAAAGATTCCGACGAATTGAGAACCTCCTCCTTTTTTTGAAGTCCGTTAAAACAGTAATAAAAAGTAAAGAAAGTATAGTGATAGAAATTTTTGTTTGGTTGGCTAGCCTTGCTATATCTATTATTAGATTTCGCCCGCGGCTCCGCCCGCGTCTATGTCGGTTATCGCAGTAAAAAGTAGTCTATGTCCTTTCTCAGACTTTAGTCTATCTGGGTACAAAATTTCATATAAATTGGTGCAGTGGTTTTTGAGTTTATCACGAATAGACAGGCAGACAAACGCGGTGGAAGACTGCTTTATAAAATGTAGTGATAATCTGAATAATTCTTTACCGTTTCGATAATTTCATAAAAAATAGAATTATTCCTTTTATCTAATTACATTTAAAGCATGTTATTGTTATTTTTTATTTACAAATTGTTATCTTGTTATTAACTTTCATGATAATCTTCATAGCACTGTTTTCGTTACAAAATAAATAGGGCGCAGTTACGTGTTGTTATCTGGATAAAAACTAATCTATACTATTTTAATGTTATAAAGCTGCAAATTTTGTTTGTTTGTATGATTGAGCGCACTAATCTCAGAAAGTACTAGTCCAATTTAAAAGAAACTTTCAGTATGCAGCTAAGTAATCGAGGAAAACTGTAGGCTATTTAAGATTACGCTACGTAAAAAAAGCGGAGTATCAATATAAAATGTTGCAAAAATGGGGAAAATATGATTATTTTAGTTTTACTAAAACAATTTATGAAAGGATTGTACCTTTTAAAAGTTCTAAAATCAGTCCGGAACAGCATTAGTCTATCTTTTATGATTGATTCACTAAAATCTTTTTCATGCTAAACAGATTCAAACGATGTTTCGTGATCTATCAGGTAGTTTCTTGTTAAAATAAATAAATCAAAATATTAATAAATACATCATACATCTTACACAAAACGTTATCTAGTCCCAAACTAAGCAGAACTTGTATAATGGATAAGTACTTGACAAGCGATATAAATACATAAACATACTCTTTTTATGTAAATACATACCTACATACATATTATACATAGAAAACTCTCAAACTCCGACAACCATTTGACCCGAACCGGGAATCGAATCCGAGGAGACCTCCTGATCAACAGCCGCATACAGTAACCACTAGACCAACAAGGCAGTCAAAATACTTAGGGAGTTCTCTTTGCAATGCTGTTCATCCTTTGTAGTTCATTCTCTTAGTTGCCTCTTACCCACACATACACCCACGGACTGAATAGGGGTGTAGACACTCCATATTTCTAACTCATCACCGTTTAGAAAATAATATATGTAAATGTACGTATATAAATGAAATGAATGAATGTGGTGCTGGAGGCGGATGATGAACATCAGTTGGACAGAGAAAAAATTAAACGAGGAAGTCCTACTAATGGTTCACGAAGAAAGAAGACTTCTGAATACTGTTGACAACAGAAGAGGCAAAATGGTTGGCCATTTGATAAGACACGACAACCTTTTTAAAACCATTCTAGAAGGAAAGATAGAAGGTAAAAGAAAACGCGGAAGGCCTAGATTGGCGTACATACAGCAAGTAAAGGAGAAAGTAGGAGTCGTGGCCTATCAAGAGGTCAAACGGATTGCGGAAAATAGACAGGAGTGGCGATTGCTCCACCGACAAGGGACTGACCCTTAAATTGAGAAGAAGAAGAAATATACGTATACATATCAATTACGGGAGCCCTTGTGACGTATGTATGCATACCTACTTCTTCTTCCTAGCCTTATTCCTATTATTATTTGGGGTCGGCTACTAGTTCAATCGGTTTTACCTAAATATCAGTTTTCCACGGAGCGACTGTATGTATAAAAATAGTGACAACTGACAGGAGGACAAGCTTATCATGTATTATCGGCCGCTCCGAACTCAATTCTGTTAAAGTAATACATTTTCCTGTTTGAATTGTTGTTTAAAGAGAAATATGTGTTTATTATTTTCCTAGAATTTACATACGACATTAATTAACGTATTTGATTGCGAAAGTGAGTTGTAAGTTAGGGAATATTTACTTACTTCTACTTCCTACGCAGAGAATTTACAAACATACATGATTCGATCACTATTAATATTTAAAATCGGGATAACAGTCTGTAGGTTACAAAAAGTGTAATTCTATGAGGGATTTGAACCCACAACACTGTGCAGTAGATAGCGATATGCAGTCAATTATAAAATTAAAACCACCATTGTTTTAAAATTTTTACTCTGAAACTTAAGAGTTACCTCTTTGTACCATACTTTGAAATGAAATTAACTTCATCACCGTGAACAATGTTAAGCAGTGCACTGCAATTTTGTTATTTATTAGGGTTCCGTAGCCAAATGGCAAAAAACGGAACCCTTATAGATTCGTCATGTCTGTCTGTCCGTCCGTATGTCACAGCCACTTTTTCGGAAACTATAAGAGCTATAACTTTGAAACTTGGTTCGTCGATGTATTCTGTGAACCGCATTAAGATTTTCTCACAAAAATAGAAAAAAACAATCAATTTTGGGGGTTCTGCATACTTGGAACTAAAACTAAAAAAAATTTTTTCATCAAACCCATACGTGTTATTGTTACGTTCATCTTTGGATAGGTCTTCAAAAATGATATTGAGGTTTCTAATGTCATTTTTTTCTAAAGCGCATTTTACCTTTCATTCAATCAATACACTATTATTAAAACGTCGATCAAAGTTACAACGAACTAAAAGAACTATTATATGATGTTACTTGCTTCTACGGAACCCTTCATGGGCGAGTCCGACTCGCACTTGGCCGCATTTTTGACCATGCCAAAGTGACGCTATCTGATAGAAAGCATAAGTAGATTCCAAGAGTAATGCTCATTGCAAATGCAGTGCAGTGCTGAATGCAGTGCAGTGACCCACATTATAGCAGCCTGTTGATATGCTTCTGCACCAATTATTTCAAAGAGTAAATTACAATATCGATAATTTAACTGGTATATTTATATACTAATAATTCTAAATGTATGAAATAAATAAATAATGACATATTAATAAGACTAATAAAACGGTCTGTAGTAAAATAGTTCCATCTTTTTACTGCTATATCTTAGTGCACACAAATTACTTCTTACAATTTGTATATAATAACGGTCAGGCATGAAATACAACGGTAAGGACATCATTAATCATTTGATCATGACGGTCAATCAAAGAGGCCAACACGTCAACTCGATTAATTGACGTATACAAAGTGTCTCAAAGTTTAGGGTTGATTTTAGGGCATAAACTTTGAGACACCTTGTACTTTAAGGTCATATTGTAAATGTATTATAACATACCTAACTCTTGTGAAATGAGAATCCAAGTTGTAAACTTAACAGGGTTTAAAAGTAGTTTATGAAACTCATATTTATAGTAAAGCACTAAATACCAAAGAGAATAAAATTATGGACAAGGAACCATTTAAGGAACACATTAGTATAGTTTTACGCGTTTACACTAAACCATAAAAGATAATTATGGTTTAGTGTAAACGTAGAACAGCTAACATACCTATTAAAGTGTAATTTACGGTAAATTTGATTGACATGCTGAGAAATTAATCAAGATCTTTTTACATGTTCCAAAATTCGTCTACCCATATTGACAAACTATAAGCTATTTGTATGGTATTCAATCAACTCGGCTGGTCAGTGTGGTATATTAGAACAAGCAAAACCTCCTTCTTAAGCAGAGGCAAATATACAGCAGAGTTCTAATAAAAGCTTTTGATATTTTCGTACAATGGTTATGGTAAACACATTAAAATAAACAAACAAAATGGTAATTGTAAATGAACCTTAATTATACTTTAATCAATTCTACAATTTGCTTATTGCAACACCAGGAATGCATCCAAACTTAACATTATGACAAAGTTACCCACATTCGATATTTAAATACTGCCAACTTCATCATAATATTTAAATAGTGACATAACATTTTAGGATGTTCTTTTTTTAAATGCGGTGTTCGAAGACCGGAAACTGACACACCTATGTCAACGTTAAAAAAACAAGATTGTCAAGTCTGTGCGAGATGACAGTTACATATGTGCAACTAAAATTAAATTAAAAATGCCTTTTTACTTTTCTTTAGAAATAGTGAATAATCGTACAATGATAATTAAGTAAATACTTAGTAGTATCTAATACGTAGTAATGTTACTCAACAAACAACGCAATAATGACATAAAGATAAAAAGTACAGAACGCTATCACACAAGGCGCCGTCGGTGAAGCATATCTATGGTTTGTTAAACATGTATGTACACTAGAGATACACTAATGCGGAAGTTATAATAAAAGGATAATATTCTTTAACACACTATACACCCTTATCTAAGCTGAGACTAGGCTGAACTTGAACCTACTGTGGTTTGTAATCCAAGGATAAAAATATTTTAGTACATTTTCACACAAACCTGTGTTTTCTAATCAACATAAATATATGCATATTTTGTACATATATTACTTGCCCTGACTGACTGATTCATCAAACGACAGCTCAAACCACGAAGCTCAATAACTTGCAATTATGGCAGATAATGCTTTTAATATTTTTAAGTTCTGTTTAAACTTTTTAAAAGAGGTTAAACGGCTGTACGCAATTTTTAAAGTTGAAAAAACGAAATATAAATGTATGATCTTAGTATTTTTGGCAATACTACACAGCACCATCTAGATACAGACTATGCAAAGTGTGTACTGTGATTACTAAACCAGGGATAAAAATACATGAGGCCATTTTTACTCAGGACTGTGTCTATTGACATTCATGAAGGTTTTTAAATACATATTTGCACGTGACGCCCAACTTGACAGTTGAATGCACTGTTGTCACGTCACAGAGCCAACGTTTGTCAAAGTTTTTTTTTAAAGCAGGAATGGCAAGACACAAGTAACACGATTAGGACGTAAGTAGTGAGGCTTGAGTCACTATCATTCATAAAAAGGAACCAAACCTTGATTTATAACATTTTATCACCATTTCTTTATGATGTATTATTTTGCAACAAACATGATAAGATTAATTGGTGAATCATATGGATTAACCGATTACGTGCTGTCTGGTCAGGAAATTGATTGATTTCTTTATAATGTACGGTACTAACACTCACCTTAAGTATAGATAAAACGCCATTTGGAACCTACGAATAATAATTGCTATATTTTTGAGACTAACTGCAGAATTTAATTGGTTCTTTTGATAGGTTAGTGACCCTGACAGCAGTTGGTTCACCTGGATGTTGTGGGGTTCGAGTTCCAACCAGGACAAATAATTACAAAGATCAGCATGATCATTTATTTTATGTCTAGATGTAGTGTGTGTTAGTGTGTATATACATATACATGTATAAATTTAGAAGTAAATTTATGTACAATCTGGCACATAGCACAACCTCTGCCTAGTTTAGGATATGTGAGCATTTATTTATATAAATGTACTATTAATGGCCTAGACGCAGAAATTACGAACAAGGCATAATCTCTTAAAACTTGGAAAAGACCAAATAGATTTGTATTTTAATTTACCAAAATATCATCATGGATTTTTGTGTATTGTCATACATCCGCACATAAAATGAACTGCGTCCTATAGTCCTTGAGATTAGCACCAACGATGCGTCAACAAGAGATATCAACTGTATCCGTCACTCATACTATTTAAACAGTAGTGCTATAAGCAGTGGAGATATTATTATGAAGTTTCTTTCGTTCGATTTACAAATCTATCGAGTCTATGGGAATTGTAAGTTGACATGACTGATCCATATTTTCATTCGGCATAATATCAGCATCGTTACATTGTCCTCACATTTAATGATATTCCTTAAACAATGTAACCAAAAATTGTAAAAACAATGTTGGAAAAGAGGGTCCATGGAGTTTCTTGTCTGTTCTTCTCCATAGGATCTACGAATTGGAACAGACAATTAGCTTCACGACTGACTACTGACTGACTACTTGACGTTTCAAAAGTGCCGTTGTATGGTTTATTTGAAATAAAAATGGTTTGATTTGATTTGATTTAAACTGAAACAATATCTTTTAAATTAAATTATTAATTTTTATTATAGAATCAATTAATATTTGAAATTAAATCAATCGGTCACGTACTGGGCTATCATCTATTAGTAGGGATCCTCACTGCACTCTGAGGTCCTTGAAGATCCTGAAGATCTTGAATATCCAGAATACTCTGAAGAATCAGTTCCCCCATCTTCATCGTCAACTCTGAAGGGACCGTTTGTGGTAGGAGTTATTTGATTCTGTGTCTCTAATTCTCTCAATAAAAGCAAGATACCATTGACTAGCATACACAGCGGGCAAACTATGCGTCCTTCGTATCTTGTCCATATATGTTGGTGCGGCGGGGGGACTTTCGGCGGTGGTTCCATCTACATATAGAATTCTAAGCAAGATGTAGGGGGTCCTGTTAGGTTTATAAAATCAAATGAGGTTGATATAGAGTCTTTAAAATGAGACGATAACAGCTTCTTCACCTTCTTTGGTGCTATGAAAAGTTTTCTACTGTTAATTCAAATAAAATTGATTTATTTTTTCATTTTTTTCATTTATTTCGATTTGAAAATTAGGGACATATTCCCTCAGATTACGAAATTTCTAATCTGAGGATATGCCTACATAAAATTATTTGTCATCTTGTGGAAGAGTTCTTATTTAAATAAAAAAAAATACATAGGTATCTTCAATATATCTTTTAACAATATCATGTTTTTAATAATATTACCACCTATTTACTCATACATTTCTGCATAATTCGACCATTTTAACAATATTCAAAGTATGTACAGATTTGCTATAAATTTATCTATTTACATAAATATCTCTTCATTTAGTTTTTCTTGAATAGTGGAACTTGTTCGCGATAAATTTATTTAAAATGTTACGATACCTTCTGTCCCTACCCGTCTACTAGTGACCACGAGAATCTTCTCTCTTCGAAACGTCAGAATATAGAAAGAAGGTATCGGAACTGGATTTTCGTGAATAACAAAAACAATAGTTAAAAGTCACGAAAGTCTAAACACAGCTCATCATGAACAACACAACAGCCCACTGCTCGGGTTTCAGCCTCTCAGGAGAGGTGCACGAGAGGAGCCTCCCCGAGCGACGTAAAAAAGATAACAAGAGTCCCGACGTACCTGGACCCTGGACACCTAACACTCGGTATCGCAGAGTTTAGGTGTCAATTCCTCTCACCATAATGGATCAACACAATGAAAAACGCAATCCGCGTCACCGAGCACTAGGCCAAAACCGTGTAAAGTGTTGCCATTGATACGATAAGAAGAAGAATGAGAGGGTTAAGGCCAAACTTCCCCACCCTGGCCGAGTGCTTGTTGGGGACTCTGACAAGACGCGCTGTGGCTACGTAATCTAGCCGTTGAATGTTAGTTAGCTCATCATTGAAAAGCAATATCAGGGAACAGTAGCTTACTTGAGTATCATTTCTCCCTACTTAGCTAGCTATTGTTTTTTTTAACTCATTGCCCGTGGTCGTCAGCCGCTAATATTAAAATTCTGGAATGTCTACTAATTGTTAATAGTATTACTAATTCTCGTCTATTCAGCGCGGTGGTGGATTAAGAATAGTTATATGGTGGTGCTATGGGTACTAGAGAAACTAATATAAATATGTACATATATATTTTACTTTTCATTGTGTTAAAAAAATCTTTGCCTTATAACACTTATGCAGGATGGCTCAACACGTTTATTTTTTCTTTAAATAAAATTTACTTTAAATTATTCAAATCCCAAAGAAGAACTAATGTTACTTTTATTTATTTAATCGTTTACATATTGTAACTAAATCATTATAAAACCTTTGGACAAATAAAGTTCTACACTACGAAAGGAAGTGGCTAGTTTTTAAATACACTTCCTAATAGTAAACAAACTAAGGAGGTAGAAATAAAAATATACACGAATTCAACCTTCATACTCATTAAACAACTACTCAAACGATTGCAATAAAGTATTAATAATTTACACTTTCACGCATTTTACTATTTTTCCTTAATTAAACAAAAAATCCACACCTAAGTTTATAGTATCAATGCACGCCAAAACTATAAAAAAGTCAGTTTACAATTAAAGTTTCAAGCGTAACATGTAGAAAATATTAATTTGCCAACACTTAACAATGGCTATGAACCTAACTAATGAGAAATAAAAACGTTGAATGCTGTATCTAATTGGGAAATTCTTTATCTTCCCTCAAAATGGTTGTCTAAACCTTGAATATTGAAGAAATTATTTTACGACATGTTATTGTCAAAAACTTAGTTTATTACCTAAATATTATGAAGCAATTAAGCTATTTTCTTATTTTTGTGTTTTCCTTTTTCTATTTTTCGTGTTTTCACTTCAGTTTTAGTACATATCACGCAAATTGTGTTCACAGGATTAGCAGTTGACGAATTAACTATAAAATTACCTTCAGTTTTCAATCTAATATTTCAACCAGTATTGTCAAAATGAATTGTCAAACCCCTAATATTTGCAATGCAATGTACAAAATAATGTTATCTCAGAATACTAAAACTTTTGAGAAATCTGTAACAACATTTAAAATGGGTTTAGAGTTGTAACACAAATAAAAATATAAACAAAGACATAGGAAACAAAGCGAAGAAAGAGTTATTTTAAATGAAGTAATACTCACAGAATAAAAAAGTGTAAACAGTCCTCTTTACTCCTATTAAAATGTCACGTGTTCACTGCACAGATAATTCACGATTTTATAACTTTTTAATTCAACTTTCAAATTGGCGCAAAGAACGCAATATTTTTTTTATCCGATACGCAACGCACACCGTGGCTGCGCGCTCTCGACCGACTGCCAGCGATATTGCCTCCGCTGGGAAACGAGAGAATGTATGGCTCGACGCAACTTAGCAATTGTAGCAGCTGTAATGCTTAGTGTATTGTACGCACTCGCCGCAAAAATGTTGATAAATTGGGCAAAAAGATATGAGTCATTTAACTAATCATTCAACAGTATGGTGAAAAAACAAATGGGCCATGGCTGGATGTCTGGCAGAGTTGAATCGTCTACAATCGTATGCAAGAACAGTTATTTTCTTAGTGAATTTCATAATGGTATAAGGTCATATAATATATTTTCAGACATTATTTAAGGCACGTGGGTAAATATTATTTATGTGTTTAGCAAATGGTTACTATACATGCAATTTTATGAAGATATTTGTTTAAACTCTTACTCAAAGCGATAGTAACGATTATTTATGCTGTGGCAAAAAGACAGATTCCTTAATCTAAATTTAAAAACAATGTGAGATACACAAACGCCATATTTCATTTTAATTTAAATTAAGAATGTTACGAAACGCTTACAAAACAATAATTAAGTCTAATATAGTATCTATTCAGTTTTCACTGTCTCAAAGTGGCAGGTGAAACTTGAAATATTTGCACCATATTCGTTCGGAAACGTAGTCTAATCCCATATACAAGTTAATCTGACTTTTGCAAGCAATTCTGTTAAAAGCCTCTCAGCATGAAAGCAGCTGTATTGTACCAATGCTACACTGTACGCATTTTAATGTAAGCGTAATTCTGCAAAAAAAAATAGGAGTGTGGCTCATTAAATGGTATTTCCAGACGTCGCCGTGTCGTCTGTCTATATTATAACTAGCTTTAACCCGTGGTTCTACGTGGCAAGAAATAATCCATGTCTTTTTTCAAGAATCAAAATAAAATCATATCATAGTATGGATAGTACAGATGAAGCTTATTCCTAATACGAGAGGTATCTGTTTTAAAAACAAAATGCTCATAAGTTAGTTACTTAAAAATAAATCAAGGAGGCCAAAGAACACACACTCCCCAATCTGTTTCTATAAAAAAACTCAACAACAACCCATACCGTCCACTGCGGGGCACGGGTCTCCTCTTAGGGGAGGATTAAGGCCATACGTCCCCACGCTGGTACGGTACAAGTGCAGGTTGGAGACTGACAAGACACGTAGTCTTGCCATTAGATGTTTTTTAAGCCACCCACAGGCCAAAGGCAACGTCTTTGCTTAAACTTGGTGTTTTTTTTCAATCGCATAAGGCCATTTAGCTATGAGAACTTCATAAACTAAATGTCTAGTTGTTACTTATCCATAGAGTAACTAAAAAACTCCTTATGACGATACCCGTGTGACGTTATATCCAGGGTCGTCTTTAACGGTACGGGGGCCTCAGGGCACACAACAGTTTCGGGGGCCCCAAATTATAGTGTCTAATAAAAATATAAATCATGAATATTTATTTTATTTCCGTATTGAACTGTAACTATTTTGCGCAAAAAAAAATGTGTCAAATAATATTTTTCGAGACTATATGTGTGAGAGAAATAAATCATCGGTCCGTTGGAGGGCCCCCTGACGATGGTGAACCCTGGGCACTGGCCCCGTCTGCCCATATGGTAAAGACGGTAATGGTTCTACCTATTCTCATTATTCATGATATTACCGACTTGTTACAAAGATTACTGTACATTCAAAAGTAACAATGCACTCTTCATATATATATGCAGCGGATTCACGCATTTAAATTTATAGTCATTTACTCCGTTGCGGCAACAGCCGTTATGTATGTTGAATTATTTTATCTTATTATAATTTGCTAGCTTTCACTAAGGCTTTGGTCGCATTAATGTGTAATTAGTTAAAGTAGACGAGGATTGGTCATCTGGTTTTGGTCAAAAAGAGTTCAAGGACAGTTGTCAATAAAAAATCCCACAACCCTGAAGGCAAACTCTATACTACAACAACAACAACACGTGCTAGTCTTGGAAATCGCCGCTTTAGAGTGAAAGAAATACGCACCAGCACGAAACGGTTCGGCTCTTCCTTCCTATGACGAGCAGTCAAAAACTGGAATTCACTACCAGCTCACGTGTTTTCTTCCCACTATGATCTCGGGTCCTTAAACGGGGAGATAAAAAGCATCTCATTAAGCCGCCATAGTGTAGGCCGCCATACTTTGTTGTCTGGTATAGTATAAGTGTGGTGGCCCCCACTCTTGAATTCTGTTCATGATTTCTATTAAGCAGGGTAGAGTCACTTTGGTAGGCTAAATATAAAAATATATATTATATACCAAAAAACCCAACTGCATAAGGCAATGAACTGCAGTTACACTATCTTAATAAGTTTCGACTGACTTATGCATTGTTTTGTAGACTTACTAAACACTTTACGGTGCTGCATGAGGTGACAAACGTAGTTTGGTAGATTTTAGAGTTTGCCCGTAGGAAACACAGTATTGTTTGTCCCCGCATGCAACTCCATAACTATGTTGTCATTTCTAGCACTTATCTGTTTTCAAGAAATGTTTACCAATATTTGCACTATTTTTACATTATGTACCCCAAATTTAACTATTTCAACAATTATTTGCAGAATAACTCAGAATACCTACACACCTCTCCGGCCTATCACGAATCAAATTGTGTCGTAAATTGACTACGTTTATCACGATGCATCACACTATAAATACGTATTAAAGCTGTGATTAGTTCCTGTAAGGCTAGGCTAGGCTTGCCCTGGTTTGAAGCTTTACGTCCCGGTGTCTCGGTTCATAATTCATTGGTAACATGTACCGATTTGAAAAGTTACGTCTTTCCCGGTTAATAAGTTATTTTTCTCGGTTTGGTAGCCAGGTTTAAAAGCACGAGTCGTACGCAATTCTTCTTGCCAGTCCCCAACCCTCACTTCACCAGGGTGGGGACATATGACCTTAACCACTGAAGGACATGAGGACACCTGAAGCATTATTTGATGTTGATGGTTGATGACTACTAAGTTCTACTGAACCACTAATAAAATCCACTTTGAGCTATCAACTAGCCACTAAAAGCATATTGCTTTATATATAAGCATATCGCAACTAAAAAGTGAGGGAGGAGGGTCAGAACCTTAGTGGTTCAGAGCCCAGTAGGTTTTGATGGTTCAGGATTTACTTTTTTAATTCTCGAATTTGTCTACATAAGGCAACAGCGTTGTAAATAGAAGGTAAATTTACAACAAATCCCTTACGAACCCGACTGGCCAGCTTGGTATACTAGGTCAAACCTCATTTCTAAGCAGAGCCCTATGTCCAGCCGTGGGCTATTAAAATATTACTGTATGTGATAACTAGCTTTTGCCCGCGTCTCTGAAAGTAGCCTATGTGTTATTCAGATTTATAAGCTATATTACTGTAAAGTTTCATCCAAATCCTGTAGTTTCATCCAAATTCTGTAGTTTTTGCGTGAAACAGCAACAAATATACATACTCACAAACTTTCGCGTTTATAATAATAGTAGAATATTCTCCTGTTACGCCAGCCTTAAAATACTCCCATCGTGATAATAACACCATGGCACATTACTGGCCGTATTAAAAAATGTTTCAAAATGAAAACCAGTTTTTGTTACTGTATAGTTAATGATGTGCGTCGAACTACGGGTATATTATGATGCAAGACAAATGAGAATATTGTGTTGAAAGATCTAATGGCCTATTGTATGTGTATTGGGAAAGTAATTGGGTGTATGGAGATGTTTTATTTATTTATGTACTTTATGTTAGCAAATGTTTATAAAACTATAACCGCATTACGTTAAACCTTGAGATGTTTATGTAGTCTATGTCACAAGGACCATTATAATGAATCTACTGATTCTCATTTATTGAAATCGCTTCAGTAGTTTATGCATTTTGGTGAAACACATAAACATACATAAACTGCCAAAATTATTTATCTTTCTTTTGTCTACACCGTAGTTGGGTAAAATCGGCCAAGTGCGTGTCAGGCCACGCACAGGAAAGGGTTCCTCAGTAATTTAAAATCGTATCCAATAGATAATTGTTACGTTTACGTATTAGGCCTCATTCGCACGACAGTTTTTTTAACGGACGTTAAAAAAGCGTTTATGAATATTCAACAAATGCATTCCCAAGTAAACTCTTTAGCAAAAAAAGGGCACTTAAGCAAAGAACTATTTTTAGTTACCATTTGTTTGTTTGACAATTTTAGGTATTTTTATCCTCAGAATGTTATAAATTAATTAGGAAGGAATAGTTTCCATCAGTTTTATCATAACATTTAAATTAAATTATTGAGAAATAATGTTTAAGCTCAAAACACTATTATTGTACCTGCTCGCTGAATAAAAATGAAACGCGTTAATTTCTTTATTTTTATTGAATACATTAAAAGCAGATAAAAGTTTAGTATTTAGTGTGACCCCCTCTTGCTGAAATCACGGCTTGCATTCGTCTGGGCATGCTAGCAAGTTTAACTTTTATGGTTTCTTGGGGAATACGTTCCCACTCCGCGGTAATGACATTCTTTAGCTCTCTGATGGTCTGCGGAGCCGGCTGCACTGAACTCACTCGTCGCATCAGAACATCCCAGACATGCTCTATGGGATTGAGGTCCGGACTTCTAGCTGGCCAGTCCAAACGACGAATTCCGACTTCTAGCATATACGCTTCCACATCGCCAGACCGGTGGGCGCGAGCGTTGTCGTCCATAAAAATTGAGTTTTCGTCAAGAGCGGTTAAAGCGGGTTGTGCATAAGAATTAGAACTTCCGTTATGTATCGGTATCCAGTCAGTGTACCGTTTTCGATGAAGACTAACTCCGTACGATCCATAGAATTTTTTCCTGCCCAAAACATAACAGAGCCCCCTCCATAAAGTGTGATTTCTTTTAAACATGCCTCTGCTAAGCGTTCTCCTCGTCTACGTAGCACTCGCCGACTTCGGACTTCACCATCCAGGGATATTCGGGCTTCATCGGAGAACAATACCCTATTCCAGTCTTCATGAGTCCATGACACACATTCTTCATGAGTAATTTAGGGCCGCGTGCCGGGCGATGACTGTGTATATTAGCAGCGAGAAGCCTCCTCCTGACCATCCATAGATTAATTTGCACATTTCTTACTTCTTCGAGTCTGTTCTTGAGGTCCACATAAGAAGATTTGCGATTTCTCAACGCTTGACTAACTAGAAAACGATCATCCCGTGGTTCGGTACATGTCTTTCTGCCAGAACCAGGCCTTCTCTTGACGGAACCGGTCTCTTGATATCGCTGCCAGGTCCTTTGAACTGTCGACCGACTCACATTTAGCCTCTGAGCCACGAAGCATTGGCTGCAACCTTCTTCAAGCAGCGCAATAATTTTGCTCGCTTTTATCAATTTATCTACCATTTTCGAGATTGCTGAACAGCAGTAACAATACTTTTAAATGTCAAGGACATTTAAAAGTATTGTTAGGGGAATAACACACGGCACCGCTCGACCTTTCGGTCGGTCGGTGTACGTGTGTTAAGCATCAACGGATTCAGTAGATCCCAATATCACATGAGATCCGCTTCACCGCCTACCGCGGCGGTGCGCGGTGCCGTGTGTTAATCGCTTTACTGATAGATATATATTAAGATAATTTAATATTACCTATATTATTATAAGATAATAATTTAATAAGAATTGAAAAAAAAGTTAGTTATAGTCGATATTAACTTAACTATATAAGTAGTTTTCTTTGAAAACCAGGCTCAGTCAAAAATTTGAATTTGGAAGGTACTCTTATAAACATTATGGCACTTTTAAAACTGGCCAGTAACATGTTTAAATGATTAAAACCTTTCTGGTATTTTATTTTTTTCAGCCAGGAAGAAAATCGAACCCGCCGGTTTTTTTTGCAAATGAGTGTACCTATATATTCACACCACAGCGTATTTAAAACACGACGCTATTTTATCGAGCAGTGTTGCATTTTCAACTTTGGGCGTTGAAAATAGACCATATATTATTATGCAATTTCATACTTGAACGCTTTTTTAACGTTCGTTAAAAAAACTCTAATGTGATTGAGGCCTTAATGCGTTAATTTTGTATGACGTTTTCCAAGTCAGCGCATTTTAGAAGTTAAGCCTCTATAACTCCTGAAATAACAAAGTCATCTTATCCCTTATAGTTTTCCTTCAAAGTTCAGTATATGGACCACCTTCACGAATTTTCCCAGATTTTTTGAGCCAGCCGTTTAGCTTTTAGTGGGGGGGGGACGCCCTGTTTTTACAAGAAAGTGCCCTTTAAAGTGGAATATCCCGCGAACGGATACCTAAATCAAAAAATTTTCTTAGAAACCCTTTATTGTTTTTAAAAGACCTATGAAATGATACCCCACACGATGGGGTAGCCGCGAGAAAAAAAAAACATCCCCACTTTACGTGTAGGGGAGGTACCCTAAATAAAAATATTTTTCATAATTTTATTGTAGCACTTTGTCGGCGTAGTTACAACACATATTCATGCAAAGTTTCATCTTTCTAGCACTTACCGTTTGGACGGTAAGTCGAGGACGGACGGACGGACGGACGGACGGACGGACGGACATGACGAATCTATAAGGGTTCCGAGTGATGAACTTCGGAACCCTAAAAAATGATTGTTTTAAATTGTAATAGGTGACAGTTTTTTTTAAACATCTACACACAAGACACTGCTAATAAAATAAATTACCCCCAGGTTTTTTTTATGGTTATAATTGAATAGGCGTTTGTTTTCCACCTCACCTGATGGAAAATGTAGATGAAGACGAAGATGGTACACGCCCATCCAAAAGATACCTGTTCACTCTACTCTTAAAGGCCTGTAAAAGTCAACAAATTATTAGTTTTTTTATTTTAATTATTCAAAACATTTTTTTTTGGCTCAAGCGCAGCACTACATGAATTAAATCCTTCGACAGATTGTCTTGCAAATACATGACATTAGCAAAACTTTGGTCACAATTTACCTCAGGGCCATTAATCTTATGTTAAAGTTGAAAGTACGCCAAAAATCAGAAGAATAATTTGATGACCACATATAGTTGTACCCGACAAAACACAGTTGATTTCAGCACCAAACAGTATCTTCGCCCGGGGCCATCCTACCTTCGCATAGAAGAAGACCAACCTAAAATTTACAACAATCGTGCTATTGTATTTCGTTAGTGAGTGCGAGACCGAATGATGCTGAACCTGTTCACTAGGCCGCCATAGTGATAGGTCCCATGCTCACAATGAGAATGGTAACAACCACTGCTGGATTCCGTTCAAGCTTTCAATCAGTCAGACTACAGTTATTTTGGCAGGGTCATATAAAAAGACGCACAAGGAAGGTGACCGATAGGTAAGTAGTATAATCGAAATACATTCATTCACAGTTTCATTCATTTTTCAAAAACATAGAGCAACAAAGTAGGCGTTACCATCTGTTAAAATATAAGCCCAAATGGGCCTATGTATTACATTGTTATGACACAATGTGTTTGTGTGTGTGTGTGTGTGTATGTGAGTTTATAGCGTGTATATAGACTGGCATTTTGGGCACCGAAAACAATAATTATCTTTTAAGTACCTATCCAAGATTTATCTGTAAGGGTGGAGAGTTTCCTATACTAACTTTCTAAGAACTTTCTCATTCGATCATATGTCAATAGCGGTAACGCACGGTCAACGCGCCAGCTCCGGACAGAAGCGAGATGTGAAAGATAGCAGTGACTAGCTATTCGTGAATCAGCTGATTCTGTTTGCATCTGAAAGTTTAACTTTCTTAGTACTATCTATGTATTTTATGATTGCACAGTTGGACTAGTGGTTTAAGCGATCACCACACCGCTCTCTACTGTGATAAATGTTGTGGGTTCAAGTTCTACATGGGACAAAACGTTGTGTGATCCACAAATTGTTGTTCTATTTCTAGGTGTTCTTTGTTTCCGCTTTATGTACGTTTGTAAAGTCCCCCGCGACACAAGATAAATATTCCTGCTGTGGGAGTTGTCTTTGTTAGGAAAAAAAACTAGTACATATTTTAATTTGCTTTAAATTCGTGTGAAAAACATACTTCAATAAGTCTAATGACCGTTTTAACCAACTTTACATAAACCGTCTTCTTATAAGGAGCCCCCTAACGTAGGAAAAGCACCAAGATTTACCTAACTGTCTCTAAGTGGTCCCTTAAAGTGAGACTTTGGTGAAAACCGCGATAACTGACCTATTTTTATGGCCAAAAATGTAAACTCTTTGCCATTACTTTAGAGCTGAAAATGATATCATCATCATCATCATCAACAGCCTTTAACAGTCCACTGCTGGACATAGGCCTCTCCTTAGAAAGGAGGTTTTGGCCTACTATGCATGTACTAAAAAGCAAGATTACCAAGCAATAAATAGATAAAATAAATAAATATTTCGGACATCTTACACACAACATCATCTAGTCCCAAACTAAGCAGGGCTTGTACTATGGCAATTGACAAAAATACATGAACATACTTTTTTGTAAATAAATACATAAATACAAATATTTGCAGATCACCAAACATTTGAACCAACCTAGGAATCGAACCCGAGACCTCAAGCACAGTAGCCGTACTCGATACCACTGCGCCACCGAGGCAGTCAAGTCAATCAACCCGCAATGTTCGAGTTCTAGTTATTAAGTTGAAGATATCTACATATAAAATAATATTCTTCTTTTTATCGTATCAATGGCAACACTTTACATGGTTTTGGCCTAGTGCTTAGCAACGCGGATTGCATTTGGCCTTGTGTTGATCCATTGTGGAGAGAGGATTTGTCACCTAAACTCTGCGATACCGAGTGTTAGGTGTCCAGGGTGCGCCGGACGTTGGGACTCTTGTTCTCTTTTTTACGCTCGCTATTAACTGAATGGCTTTATAAGAAATTAAATGAAGATAGTATAAAAATAAATAAATATTTCGAACATCTTATACACAACGTCACTGGTCTAGTAGTTAATGTATGCGACTGCTGATCAAGAGGTCCCGGGTTCAAATCCCGGGTCGGGCCAAAAATTTTGTTAGGTTTTTCTGACAGGAAATTCTGGAGTATGGAAGTTTGGCGGTGATTCACGCGAGTGCCTCGGAGAGCAAGTTAAGCTGTCGGTCTCGGTTTTCATGAACATCTAAGGATTCTATGGCAATCGTTATTGGGAATAAAGTTCCCTCAAATATACTAACAACTCGTTCAAGCACCGAATTTCGGTTATCCCTCATTTTAGTCAGTTCAACTCCGTCAAAAACAAATACAAAAAGACTTATTTACTTTTCAGAGCGTTAAAACGGTTATCTTCATTTTGTGTATAATTCATATGATGCATAATTTATTGTAGGAAGATACGGTAGTATTTTTAGAGAAATCATTTAACGCGTATTTTAACTGGCAAGAGCCAATTAATAACTTTGTTTATGGAGATTATGAAGGCCTTTTTTGTAGCACAAAGACGCTTTGAGTCTTAGTAACTTTCTCAAACAATATATTCGTATAGTAAAACTAAGCTTGTTTCCTAAACCTTCTGCCTATTTTCAACTATACTTAAACCTTACTAACTTACAGTTATCTAACTCTCTCTAAGTGGCTCCTTAAGTTTAGAATCCTATATTCTAGACTTGACTTATCTGTCCCCATAGCCAACATACAGGTGTTCCGCGTCAATTCTCTTTCTACAATCGCTAGAGCCTTTATTCTCTTGCATAATGGACGGATAGTTTGTCTTGGCCGCGTTACTTGTCAATTAAGATGTCATTCTCATAATTGTTTTTATTAAAAGGTGACGTTTGTAGCATGAAGCGATGAAGGCTGTTTGCTTATAGAATATTTGTTCTGGCTGTCTATTGGTTAAGTTGGCACATTCGTAACTTCCAATATTTGTTAAAAACATACGCCAATGTTTGTAATACTTATAATACGAAGATTCATTTTATATTATTTATATAATTACCTCATCTTATACAATATGTGAAATAATTGTAATGAAAAACATAACAAATATTATACTGAAACTCATAACGTCTTAAATAATACTAAACATTTTTGTAAATCAAAATTTAATTTGAAGAAACAAAACTGCTGAAGAGTTTTGTAAAAATCATTTTAATTCGTTTGTTTAATTATATGAATGTCAAATTTTACAAACGTTTCTGCTGCGTTGTATTTATTAACATTTGAAATGCGTTTTTTCATTTGCAGTTTTTGTCAATTAACCATCACTATGATCACTGCATATAATAATCATAATTCATACTACATTAATGCAGAAATAAGTGCATATTTTGGCTGTTACGCTTTCGTGGCATAAAAACATATGATAGATAATTACACCAAGTACCTATGCCTCGGTCAAACAAAACTGTAAGTTACTTGAAAACACCATATCGGCGGTATGGCCGCGAGTAGCCTGGTATGCCTTCGACATAATCACCACATCCACGCCATCACATTTCACTGCAGACCGCAGAGCTTTATGTAAGACAGTCAAGTGGTACTTATATTTATAACACGAACACACACCCACCGGCATTAGCTCCGACAGCTCAATGGCTAGTTAGGGCGTGTTTTGGATCTTTTAATGCTATCTCTCTTAGTCTTAAAAGATCCAAAACATACACACACAAGATATCAAAAGCACTAAAGACACATATTAACCAATTCAAAAGAAATCTGTTGGATCATTTGTGAGCTCACGTAATCATTAGCACATCTCTATGTCAAAAGACTATATATATTTTTAGCTTTTAATGTAATACAATCAGGCAGTATATCAATCAGTCTGTCAACTGTCTAGTAGTTGGTCGATTAACCTACTTACATAAAACCAGGCCACACGACTCAATCTCTGCACATCTCTGCGTTGATAAAAATGCTTTTAAGTAAACACGAAACTGTAATTATATCGCTATGATAACAAACACAAACAAAGAATACGTACAAGTCCTTTGTCTCTCATCTGTTTTTTCATTCTGATTAGCAAGTTTATATCATTACAAATAAGGCTTGAATTTGAAAACTACGCAGGACAACTGTAAAGAAAAACTTGAAACAACCGTCTGGCCACCGTGGTATAGGCTAAAATTATGTTATGTAAACAGAGGTAGTACTAGGGTCTTGTAGTAGATTAATAAAGGGTGCTGCTAAAAAAATTATATAAATCAAACTATGGGTTTACTGCTAATTATATATTACTGGAGGGACATCATAGATTTTCTCCATAACCTTTCTTTATGGTGTAAATTAATATACTTTAACAAATATAGTTTCAGTGTTTTTTTTTCATTTGATGCTTAAACCTTTATTTTAAACTCAAAGTGTACTTTCCAAAGGTATCAGCCGCCAAACCAACTCCAAACGACTTGTTCTCTGCGTTGATGGATCATACAGAGTATGTATTATATGTCTAGATTATACAAGTATTGTCTCTTAATTAAAGTTGAACTCATCATGTACGAGAGCGACTTGCACTTGGCTTATTTTGAAAAGCAAAAAGGTGCATCGTAACCGTAGGAAGGTGCGCAGGCGCATGTATTGTTGGTAGAGCCGGCGAAAGCGGTTACATAATTGAACGTTTGAAACGGGGCATGAACAGGGTTGCCAGATTTAGTATTGTGTTGCCACATTTAATTTATTAATCAAAGAATATAAATACAAAATTCAGTTACATGAGATACAATACCACAACAATCCATTTAAAAAAATATATAGTGAAGGTATATTAAAAACATGCATATATTTGAAACATTTGTTGTTTTACTAAGAGAATCAATGGTGACTCTAAGGTTTTAATTTATTTCATCATCATCATCATCAACAGCCTTCAACAGTCCACTGCTGGACATAGGCCTCTCCTTAGAAAGGAAGTTTTGGCCTACTATACCACGCTGGCCAGACGTGTTTCTATAGGGTTGGTTTCAAGTTTTCCTTCTCTTTGCATTGATGTTGCCTTGCGTAGTTTATCCCTTAGTCGCCTGCTACGACACCCGCGGGATGAACAGGGGTGGTAACACTCTGTATTGTTAATCCGTCACCACACGGACGTTAATTTATTAACTTTGCATTTTATTTTTAAAGGTTAACATGACGTCATCGATTCCCGCTTTATTCTAGGATTATTACTTTAAAATATCTTACAATATTTTCTTCCTGACTACAAATTTCTTTTGTGAGTATAAAAAATTTGCCATATACTTATAGATATTATACTAATGAGTTAACTGATAAGTCACTACGTGATATACTAGTTCAAAAAAAAAAACTTAAAAAAACACGGATACTATTATTTGAGTTAATAACGACAATTTTTTTACCATATTTTGCAACAGTAGGGTAAAGGCTTACAAAATTATATTAAACGACACGAAAAACACCCGGACTCAGAATAACAATTTGTGGATCGCACAAAATACAAAGTATTGTCCCATGTGGGATTGTATGTACCCAACAGCACTGGGTCAACTGGCTTAAATATATGGTGGTAAATTTTATAAAAATAAATATTCCAATTACATGAAATCAGTAAAAAACAAGCCTACTTTAACTATAAATAAATATGAGCCTGATAATATAATATGCTGATGGAAAGCATGAGCAGAATTCAAAAGTGCTGTTCACCATCTTTATTGTGAGTGTGAGTCCGATATACTGCAGCATGGCGACTCACACTATGGCAGCCTTCTCTTATAAGAATAAATAAATATATGAATATTCCGGACATCTTACACACAAACTAAGCAGATCTTGTATTATGGGTACTAAACAACTGATATAAATACATAAACATACTTTTTTTTGTAAATACATACATACTCTACATAGAAAAACACCCAGACTCCGAAACAAATATTTGTGGATCACACAAATATTTGTTTATTTGTCACAGTGGACTGAGATAAGCTGATGATGATGATGACACAAATATTTGGTCCAAACCGGGAATCAAACCCGAGACCTCTTGATCAGCAGCCGCATACGCTAACCACTAGGCTAACAAGGTAGTAAAAATAAAAATTAAGATGAAAGAGTGCCAACCCTAGTTTCCACACTAATTATAGCAATTCATTAACAACATTTTTACTTACAGTCTTAGTATTTAAACCTGCGTTATGCGACGTGCGAATCTTTTTCATAATTCTAAAATACTGTAATTAAGATTTCTTTTTTGATAGCAGTTTTATTGTCTATTCTCATTCCAAACTTAAAAAATATTTTACCATACTTTTTAAACTTTTACGGCAACATTAAACAAAAACATGCGTCACCAATGAGTATTCTTGTTGTCGTATTTCATTGGTCGGATTGAGACCGGAGGCCCAAACATTGTACATCATTCTCCCGGGTTCTAGATAATAAATCTAGTAGAATAATGCAGAAACATCTGACCAGGCCGCCATGGTATGGGTCACCATGCTGCATTACTTACTCTCAAAATGTGGATGGTGACCCCTACTCCTGGATTCTACTCATGCTTTCCTTCAGGCAGAGTAGAGTCAATTTGGTAGGTTTAAACATTAAAAATGAATAAATAAAACGGTCCCCTAACAATTGGAGGTCTATAATATTCCACAGAATTATTCTTTTAGGGTATTTAATTATTATTATATAATTTAATTTAGGTCGTAAGAGGCGACTAAAGGAACCAAATAGGCAGCTAACATCACTGCCA
This sequence comes from Phragmatobia fuliginosa, assembly GCA_932526445.1. Lineage (NCBI taxonomy): Eukaryota > Metazoa > Arthropoda > Insecta > Lepidoptera > Erebidae > Phragmatobia > Phragmatobia fuliginosa. The sequence continues at coordinate 3,884,142 of OW052073.1, forward strand.
AGAGAGGGAAAACTTGAAACAAACCCTTTACCAACCCGTCTGGCCAGCGTGGTATAGTAGGCCAAAACCTCCTTTCAAAGGAGAGGCCTATGTCCAACAATGGACCGTTAAAGGCTGTTGATGAGGGTATTAAAATCTGCAAAAATAATACTGATATGGAGGTTAACGATGTGCTGACGAATTGAGAACACGGAGTGTCACCACTCACCACTCCTATCCATCCCATGGGTATCGTAAGAGGAGACTAAGGGAGCTACCTGCACAGGACAACATCACTGCATCAAAGAGAAGGAAAACTTGAAATTATACCATACCCTCTGGACAGCCTGGTATAGTAGGACACAACCTCCTTTCTAATAAGGGGCCTTAGTCCAGCCGAGGACCGTTAAAAACTGTTGATGACTATGAATCTTGACGTATAATATGATCTATAAGTTAGGATTTCTCATGGGCTGTCTATCTTATTGTCTGTAAATAAATTAAAAAAAAAAAAAAAAAAAAAAACAGACATCTTATCTTAACCTTTCCAAAGTAAGCAGAGCTTGTATTATGGGTCCCAACTGATATAAATACATAAACATACTTTTTTTGGAAATACATACATATTACCTATACATCGAAAAAAAAAACTTAACTCCGAAACAAATATTTGCGGATCACACAAACAAGTCGCGTACGCTATCACTGCGCCACCGAGGCAGTTTAAGTGATACTTAATGTATTTTATGGTAGGTAGAAACTGACTTTTAGACTGTTTGTATCTCATAAACTCATATGACCGTCTATACTCATTGCAACCAAGGTTCATCTTCAGACAGCACATGCACACATACGCGCTGACCTTATCTTGCCGGTTAGTTTAATTTACTCTCAATGTGTCGTCAATCTATATTAGTTGCCTCAAGTTTAGGCTAACTAATTGATATTGTTGAAGTTTCAATAAATATATTTTAATGGATAGATAACTCATAATTGTACAATAAGACAAGGAAACAAAAAATACATTTTGTAACAAAAAATGTTGTACAAATGGAGGCCTTATCGCGAAATGTGATCTCTTCAGGCTCGGGATAAAATAAAAAAGTTGGGAGTTGAGTATTATAGTATGAATTATATATGTTAATCTATTAGAAATTTACAAACTCATAATAGAAAATATATTTAAAAAAAAGCAAAGAAAATACTTGAAAAACTTATTTCAATTATAAGAATATTTTAATTTTAAAAATCTATTTAGATAAAAACCTAATGCTACCGATATCTATTACTTGTGTTTATGATAAATTAATAGTTAGCCCATATTGTTCACTCCATACCCAAATCTGCTTTATGTCCCGGTATATTTTTTCATCATTATCAGTCATTATCATATTATGATGACGTACTCTAAGCCAATTTCAGCCACGACGACCAGTCTCTGAACAACAGGCTTTTACATATAAAGCATTTGAATAGCGGAGAATACCTTGTGCTATTTATCCTACGCATTAAATTGCAATATAAAATAACAACATGACAGTGTTGTGCGGAAGTGTGCACAATTTAATAGCATTTGTGGTATAATGATAATGTAGGATGTCGGCCGGATGAATCTGTGTAGGTAGATATGCTTCACTGCGTTAGCGCATGTTACCAGAGAACTGCCGAAAAACGTGATAAATAATAATTGTAGACTTTTCTACGAGGCCCGTCAAGCCGAAATTTAGTATTTTTCAAGAGTCATCATTGTCACCATCATCATCAACAGCCTTTAACAGTCCACTGCTGGACATAGGCCTCTCCGTAGAAAGGAGGTTTTGGCCTACTGTATCACGCTGGCCAGACGGGTTGGTATAGGGTTGGTTTCAAGTTTTTCTTCTCTTTGCATCGATTTGTTTTGCGTAGTTTATCCCTTAGCCACCTTTTACGACACCCGCGGGATGAATAGGAGTGGTGACACTCTGTATTCTTAATCCGACACCACACGGACAGAGTTTCAAGAGTCATCAACCCGTAATGTCCCACTGCTGGGCTCAGGTCATCTCTCATGATTAAGGCCATACGTTCCCATGCTGGCTGAATGCGGGTTGAGAACTGGCAAGACAACGCTGTGGCTTCGTAATCTTGCCGCTAGATGACTTTATGCCCACCTAAGGCGTCCAACTAAGCTTCACGAATGTTATCCTATAATAACAACCAGGACCGACTGCTTAACATGACCTCCTAATCACGTAGACGCTCATGTTATCATGCCACTAACGGTCACCCGTCCAGGTATTGACCGCACCGTCGCTGCTTACCCTCAGTGATTGTGGGCAACTAGGCTATGATAGCCTATTTCAATAGTAATCTGAGTAAAACAGTGAGAATTTTAACTAAAGATCAACATACTACAAACTGATTGAAAGAAAGTTAGCATAGCAACAATAAAAGCCGATCACCATTAATTTTTTTGAACGTATAAATTAAATTTGTATTATAACTACGAAATAGCTGCATTCCACAATGGATTACGTGTTTAATTATAATCTTAAATAACATATTAACGATATGTATATTAGAAAGTTTCATTTCCACGCAGGTTCACCTACATTTCAACCATAATTGTCTCCCCGTCTATGTTTAGTTTAGTACACAGTATTTGAGATAATGTTTTCTTTGTATATGTATTTTTCATAAATATGTATATTCACATGAATATATTATGTTTTTAACTTTAAAATATATGGTCTTGACAGACAACATGGTGTTGTATAAGGGTACCGTCATTTTCCTTTTGAGGTACAGAACCTTAAAATTACTAAAAATATCCCTGTGCCGCAGGAAGCTTATGGGTATTTTCATCAACGACCCTGAATTTAAGAGGTCATTTAGAGAGAGCTAGGTAATATTTAGAGATATTTTCGTTAGTGCTTTGATATATTTTAATATTTTGGGGTTACCTACGTTACGGGATCCTAGTAAGGAGACGAGAGGGAGGAGCTTAGTTCGGAGACGATAGTTATTGAAAACGGGCTAATGTCCGAATTCTTATCATATGTCAAATAAATTGTTGTCCTGTGTGGAGCTGTAATTCACAACACACACTTTGTCTCTTATAAAAACCACTTGAATTGTATATCTAAAGGTTAATGGTGTAGTTCATATTCGATCTGTGATAAAATCGATACCATTATCACATTACAATACTTCAAAGGGTATCTTATCAGACAACGGACAAAATAAACATGTTAGATCATCATAGCTCGTTTCCACTTGACATTTAGCCGCCTGGCTGGTCAAGTGCACCCACTCAAAAACCATGTAGAATATGATTGCCTTTCATGGTTGTAGATAGTACACACATAGAGGTAGGCAGACACAATTCATCTCCACAACCGCGGTCCTTTTTTTTGGCTGTGCGGAAATCCTTTCGGATACCACCAGTTATTAGCTATGTCGGACTCGAACCGACTAAAACCGCACGTCGTCACAGATACTAGAAGCCGAAGAACCAGGTGTACCCTCGAAAGGAAATCGCTGGGACCTTGACGTACCTCGGATCGCCTACAGTTTGTAGATAAACTGTGTGGTAAACCTACTGATTCTTTCCTGATCAACAGAATGGACGCGCGGTTCTTGTAGTGCTTGCACCGCCACTCCGGCTTGCTTCTGCTAGGGTGACATCTGTCACCCTCAGGCCATTTACACGTCTTTTGCTTTGTCCATATCCAAACAATAGCTGCATTGCTGCTGCCCTTTTATAGAACATCATCAATTTGGTCGGTGAGTGTTTGCTGTGGACAATCTGTTCCGATACTTCCACACATTTCCTTTATTTTTATTCCCATTCAAATTTAAGAAAATATACCACAAACCAAAGCCGTCTACTGCTAAACAATGTGGACTCCACTCCAGTGCAAATAGGGCTAACGAAGGTGAATCTACATATTGATGAAAACTAGAGATTTAGATCCATGATATTTTGCACAAATGTTCTTTAGGTGAGGTAGGTAAGCATTATATAAAGGATGTTTTAAAAACCATCTCTAAATGAACAACTCATCATTAATTGTATCCTTTACTATGCTTGATATCAACAACCAGCCAGGCAAAGTTAAGAGCAAAAGAAGATATAAATCATTAATGAAGTCAGTGACACATTTTTCAAAATTGACCATTTGACATAGGTTGTGTAACAAAGCCATATCAGTTTATCGCGTGTTGAGATTGAGGCCTTGATAGAGACCTTCTGGGTATGGAATCACGCACTGATGCACGCTACAAAACTACTAACATAGAATAAATACCTACATGGGTGTATATGGTGTCGGTAGGCTGCTTCCTGTCATCACTCGATGAATTCTAACAAGCCTATAAATTGAAATACAATTTATTTTAGCTTTTATAAATTGCTAGCTAACTCCTCAGATGAATATTTATCTGAGGCTAACACCTAGCACGCTTTGATATTATAGTGGTTGTATTGATATTTAACAGAATTACATTTATTTTCGGTTTCATTTTTGATGAAAAGCATTAATAGAATCCAGGGAATGACAGCACGAATGCTGTCATTCATTTTTAACCGACTTCACAAAAAAGGAGGAGGTTCTCAATTCGTCGGAATCTTTTTTTATTCTTTTTTTTTATGTATGTTCAGTTGTCGTTTATGAACCGATTTCAAAAATTATTTTTGCATTGGAATGGGCATAGCTTACAGGTGGTCCCATCGTCACCATATCGGAATCTGATGATGGGATCCCAAGGAAATCGAGGGAACTCCTCAAATATCATAGGCACAATTGTCGCGATTTGGGTACTCGGAATAGTTTTTCATTGAAGTCGGTTCCTTTTTGTTAAAATTATAGGTCTGTGTGAAAGTACTACCCCGGTCGAGCCGGCCTATTCGTGCTGAAATCAGCGTGGCTCTACTACCTAATAAAATTATCTTAAATAAATAACCGTGTAATCACACTTTTAAATAAATTGAAAATACACAAATTTTATAAAAAATGCACGTCAATAGTTCCGTTACCCCTATCGGAGTCGTCCATATGATTTGCAACAACGGTCCTTTGTAGAACACTTAGTTCTGCTGTTTGCCCCCACTTTTTAATAAAATGCAGGTTATCATAGACAATTATTTCATATAATTTAAAAAGTTACATAAACAGTTAGTTTACAGTAGTGTCAATGAACTCACGCAGCCGTTCGAGAAGTATGCCACGTGTTTTAGTATAAATATACACTTTTACATTTAAAATATAAAGATTAAACTTTGGTGAAACTCTTTTTATTTATTTTTTGCTGTCTAACTAAACTTAACGCACAGATTACGTCGTACGAGTTTGTTGTTGTTGTTTAAATTTGCACCTAGCGCTTAACTACTCTATACTAATATTATAAGGATTTTGTTTGTTTCGTTGAACGCGCTAATCTTAGGAATTACTTGACCGATTTAAAAAAATATTTTAATGTTAGGTAGCCCATTTATCCAGGAAGGCGAGGAGCACCAATGAAGAATGTTTCAAAATAGGGGTTGTTTTTCTTCTTGAGAGCTGCCTCTGCGTGCGCTTCGTAAACGGTTAAAGTATCGCAAATATCATGTACGACAGAGTTGCTTCCCTTTATAAGTTCTAAAAAATAGTCCGCAACAGCTTAAGTCTCTATATGTTAAGGTTGAATCCCTGTAACCTTTTTTATGGGAAACTTTGTTTCCTTGGTATGACATCACGCTACGGGCAGTAGAAGACACAGACAAGGCTGTATGGGTCAGCTAGCCGAAGTTAGGTACCCTTGGAATGCCTCTCTTCGATTCCACCGAATTAAGAGGTAGGGTTAAACTCTGGTTCAGCTTTGGTCTTTTAAGTTAAAAATACATTTCTTCAGTAAACTTATTCGTCAACATTCGTTTATAAAAGAATACCTACACACGCAAATTAGAGTTTTTAGAAATTAGAGTAAGATGAAGACTTATTATTAGACATCGAATTAAATGCACTATCAAGGTGCCGGAGGATTGTTGATTTCAGTTCTGGTGTTGCTAAATTCTAGTTAGCACTTTCAAAATGCTAAAGGATTGCTGGTTTCAGTTCTAATATTACTCACTACAAGACAGACGGGCACCGACTTATCAAGAAATCAACGCGATCAAGTACGGGTAGACACAACCTGCACATCACGAAGTCGACGCTAAGCTCACATCAGTCTACCCGTGACCACGAGCGGTATAACCCGTTCGAAACATCGGAAAATAGAAGGTGTCGTAACCTTTTTAATATTATCGCGAATAAGTCCCGTATACAGTAAAAACATGAGTATGTGTAAAAGTCCCGAGTCTCAAAACAGTTACCAGCTTTCGCCCGTGGCTTTGTACACATGTTGGTTATGGCGGTAAAAAGCAAGCCTATTTCCTTTTTCAGATTCTAAACTATCTCTATAACAATTTCTTTTACATCGGTGCAATGGTTTTTGCGTGAAGATAAATTTGCTTACTATACTACAGATTTCGCTCAATTTAGGATGCAATGGCCTTGTGTTAAGTCCCACAAAATAACGCATATTAACTAATTTTCCTTAATACCTTAATACTAGGTCTCTAGATTTAATAAAAAAAAAGTCTAAATCGACGATAGAAACAAACCTACTATTCTATTGTCGTATTCTAGTATCGTGTTGATGTAGGTTTCCCCGTTGCTATCACCGTTATATCTCGGGCTCCAGTTCATACGGAACGTGTAATTATTACGTGGGAAATGCTCCACAACTCCACATCTATATTCGAAAGTGATAACATACCATAGACAACTGGTTTTGTTGCCATTTCGCTTTCCGTTATTGTCTTTGAATGTTATTGATATTTTGGCGGCAATATCAATGTGTGTTCAGCGAGTTCGGTGGAATTTGTAGTTAGAAGGCAGACTAATAATTCTGTTGTAGATTGAATCGTAACCCTTCTAAACAGTACCTAGACTCCAGATCATAGACTATTGTGAGGTAACTTTTTAGTTTTAATCGATGTACTTATATGTGATAACCGTAGATTTAATACAATCGTGATTATGATGATGATTAGAAAACAAGACACATGTATACAAAAACGTTTCTACAGCCATGAAAATCGCACTTAGTTGCTATACTATATTAAGCTTTATGGCCATAGCTATAAAGCCATAGCAAATTTCTCAGAAGTATTCCTGCTTACCATAGATAAGTTTCTATTGGACATTCTATACCTTTAAAATCAAAACTTTTTACGATGACAAACCAGCCAAGTCGTTTGTGGACGCAAGATTGTTGTAATATTATTTCATCCTTTTTATTCCTTAAAAAAAGTTTAGCTACATATTTTTATACAATTATTATTCTGTGGAGGTAAAAATCGGGGTCATGTCCCTTCAACACAAAGGGACCCTGCCTCCCTCCAACCAGGCGAGCAGCTAGGGTCTTGATTTGACTTCTCCAGGTGTACAACCTGACATAGTAGTCTTCCACACCGACTGTCACTACAGTCACTACAGGCGGATCACTGGACCTAACCTAAAAGGGTCTATGAATAGTTCTAAGGTAACATTCCGGGGGGAGAACGTAGTTATCGAAGTCGATCCTTTGCGAGCGAGCCCCGTGGGGTGCGCCTAAGTCTTGCCCAATGTCACCACTTCTGTACATAGTGAGGTCGAACTCCAAGGGGTGGGGACCTACAGGTTAGTAAGTGTACGTTGTAGTATGTTTTTTGTTGCGCTGTATATACAAGTCACCACAAATTTAACAAAAGCAATTTATCAATGAATACAAGCCAGCCGTCATGTCAAGATCTGCTTGTCTTGTATCTCAGAAAAAACTCAATCTAGATAATACCACTAACTACATTTAATTAACAAGTTAATAAAAGAACTAATTATCACACACACATTTGTATTTAATTAGAATCGCTTAAAATTATAATTTATTACACAATTTCTCAGTTACGTAAGGCGAATACACGTAGAACCACTTTCGTTGTCGCGACGTGACAGCCACAGAGCAACTAGTGACAGCTATAGAAAAACCTGTTTCGTTTTTATAACGATTATTTAAATCGATTACCGATCTATAATCGTCAAACAGAAATATTTTATCTAGTTTGTGTCGTATCTATAAATTATGAGAGATTTTATTGGTGCTAAATTGACATAAAAGCTAAAAAACTATACAAAAATTTAGTTTTCAACAAAACTATTCTTATAAAGTGAAATATAGCCCATTTGACTCCCAACTTTACATCCTTTTTATTTATATTTAAAGTTTATTAGGTATATTTACAATAGAGGTTGGTACATTATGAATACAGTAATGTCCCATCTTTCATGCCAAAACAAAAAAAAACCGTGTAACCAGTTGATCTATGGGATAGACCATCTGAATAAATTTACCTACGAAGTAAAATTACACATGATCAAGTTCGATTAAATGTCAATATGTTTATAATTCTTCTAAACTGAAATAAATTCGTGTTTACTATAAATATATGACGTCAGTGTGTTTATGATTTAAAATTGATTTATAGATAATAATTATTTTTAGAATAACAGAGAAAAGAAGTATCAAACAGTCATCCTGCTTGACAGCAAATCTAGGATCAGCCCGAAGACACGACTAGGGTCGATGGAACTGGCCCTTTTTTTCCGAATGCACATCACTATACAATTGATTACAAAATACTACCATAGTTAACTTTACTACTATTCAATAGGCAACCGAGCAGACTCGTTACTAATACTAGCCAAGATGCAAGTGTTCCGCATCAATTCTCTTTCTAGAATCTCTAACGACTTTAGTCTCTTGTATTACTGGCTAATACTTTGTATTAAAGACGCGACTTAACGTCATTTGCACACGTTTCGTAGTTTTCTATTAATATTTACGTTTGTAGAATATCAATTTGTCTAGGAGGCAACAAGCCCAAACTCGAAGAATTAGATTCAAAGCTTACGTCTTGTGCAATAACTCAAGAACTTGTACCCACAGACCATGCACTTATAAGCTGAGACATGTAGCTTTGACACACCCATATTCGTTAAACCTGTCTGGTAAGATAGTACACTGCTTTGTTCGGGCCACATACCTACAGTAGATATAATTATATAATTTATATCTGTGTAAGCATACAAGGTTGAACAAGTAATGCGGATCTTAAAAGGATTGGATTCAAATTACGAACAATAGACAATGAGGTTTAACCTTTTTAAATACGAACGAAAAAAAGAGGAAGTTTTAATCATAAATTATAGAATAAAACATAGAGGAACAGTAACGTCATTGCATGTTTCAAATACTTGTTTACGGCCAGTGTTTTATTTTGAATTAAATAATTAGTTAAGGCAAAAGTATCAAATTATATAGGTTAGAGGAAATCCGTTAAAAAGTGCGGCTTTCATTTTAGCACTTTAAACGAACATTTAAGTAGTAAAGGTGAAAATAAAGATATTAACACTTTTTTAACGGAAATCCGAAGTGATAATAAAGTATTTAATTAAATAAAGTAAAGAAGACATTTTTATTTCGTGCCCGCGTGATATACTGATTGTCAGAATAATGAGTTACTAAGAATTTATTCAATACATAAACAGATGTAACAATAATAATTTTAAATTAAAAATAATTACTTAATTGATATCGTGATGCACAGTAAATCTCCAATGAGATTGTGAATGCATTCAATGTAAGCACTATGTTAGTCTTCCGTCTTCCATCGTAATAAGGATTAGAGAGGGGCAGGTTCAAGGTTCCGGCAATCTCAATCTCTGGGTGAAAAAAAAAACTAAACAATTGCGTAGAACCGGTTTTCTTTAAGACAGTAGTATTACGAGATAATCTTTGTTTGTCTATATGTGTACTAGTCACAACCTTACGAATTTACCTAATTGAAACCTACCATCATCATCTTCCGTACCCTCTTCCCAAATTTATTTGTTGTCGGTGCAAAGAATTTTATACTACACCTGATCGGAACAGTAGTCAATATTCCCTGAAAATTAAAAGAGAACGTTTGTCTTTTCCTTGACCTGAATAAGCGAGAGGAAAAAATGTATGAAAATCCATTTCTAACGTGTTTTAGCGGGAGAGAAAGTTGTATGAATTTTCATTTCTCATGTGTTATCTTATCTATGGCGCGCGCCTGCCCAAGGAGTTTTCATATAATTTAAATATGGAATCTCCATGCCACTGACATCCTTTTGTGAAGAATAAAAAAAAACAAAAGAGCGCGAAATATTGGTCAAATTATAAGCTAAATTGTGTCTTACATGGTGTCTTAAGTTTTGATTTTATTTTAAAAATACTTTAAATGTTCCTCACAGGTGTAGTATAAAGCACTGTGTAGCACTCGGGTGAAAGTCCCATTCCTACCTCGGGAGTATTGTGGCTCTAGGCTGAGGCTGCGCCTTCGGGCCACAAACTGCTCCCTCGCTAGTAATCGTTTCCTTTCCTCCCTCGCTGAACAATGTACTATTCTTCTTCCATTCTTCTCTATTACTCGTCAGTTCACTGTCTATTCCTTTTCTGGCCATATCCTCTTTCACACAGTATATCCATTTTTTCTTTGGTCTACTCCTATATCTGTCAACTTTCATACTGAAAACTTTCTTCACAACATTTTGCTCCTCTCTACGCATCACATGTCCATACCAGGATAATCTCTTGCTTCTCAACTTTGCATCTACTTTAGGTCTCTCATTTGTTTTCTGTGTTGGCCAACACTCAGATACATGCAAGACGGCAAATGAAACCTACCACACCAACTATTAGTAATATAAATATAATATGTCTTATAACAACTTTAGTTAATTAGTTTATTTTATTTATTTATTTATAACTTTATGCACTTTTGTACATCGGCGGACTTAATGCCCAAGGCATTCTCTGCCAGTCAACCTTAGGGTGGTGTAGAAATCTTGTAAGGTAGGCGCACATGGGTTATAGGACTATATATACAAAAAAAAAAAAATTACAAACTGACACTTCAATTTTAGTTATTCATCATAATCATCATTCATGTAGACCAAAATATGAATATGAGAATTATCAACTCGTTTTTACTATCTGAGTCCCGCGGTGTCTAGCAGTAAGTGTATGCGACTACCGATATCAATAGGTGTCGGGTTCGATTCCCGGGTTGGTCCAAAGTATTGGTGGATTTTTCTTAATAGCAGCCTGGAGTATGAAAAGTTTAATGGTGTCGCACATTAAGCAGTCGGTCCCGGTTGTCATTAACATCCATGCCAATCGTTATTGAGAAGACAATACCCTCAAATACACTGACTAGTTCAACCAGCGAATTCAGTTCGCGGAGATCCGATGCCAGTCGCTCCGTGTAAAAACTGATATTCAGGTAAAACCGGATGAACTAGTAGCTGACCCGAAATAATATTGTTTATTAAAAATATTATTAAAAGCTAACTTAAATAAAGCTAGGAAGATGATATATAATATATCCGGTTGTTGTCACAACATGAAGAACTATCGTCATGATATTCAAATATAGGACTTCTGTAGGCTACGATAACCATAACAATCTTTTATCAAGCAATTGTTATACCAATATTATAATTTTATGGATGTTTGATAATAAGGCACCTGTGTTTATCTATAAACAAGACCGTATAACGCAAAATAACTCTAATGACACACATAATGTTATTGTCTATGGCAAGGCAGCTAAGCAAATCGAAACCAAAACGTTAAATAAAAACGCCATTAATAATCGATTTTAACTTTTCGATTTATGATATAGATCACTTAAACGAATGTATAATATGCAGTCCTAAACAGATTACAAATTAGATTTTAACACTTTGTAAAGTCCGTTTTTAAGAAGGGCGGGAAAGTTACAAATCATAATGTTGCGTCTGAACTATCAGCAACAGACTGGCGTACTCTATAAATATTTTAATTTAACTATGTATTAATAATCTTGGAGAATTCGTATTCCGAACAGATACAGCCCCCCTAGCCGTTTTTCATTTCAATTCTATTTCTCTTACTTGATTGGCTAATGTCACTCAGTCACGTGATCAAAACAAAATATTAGCCAATGAAACAAGAGAATAGAGAAAAAGAATAGAAACGAAAAACGTTTGCAACAGGTCTAGAGGAGCAGGCCCGTGAGGTTGCGCAGTGTTCCGCGTGCGATCTAAGAAGCATGACCGATGGGCGACTGTTGCAACGGGTGACGGGATCTGTCTTGGGTGAAGTGTGTCATTGCCTGTTGGGATTGGCGTAAGAATGCAATTTCGGTTCTCACTCCCCCGGCTATTGGCAAGTAGAATGACAACGGAGTGGTTTTCACTCGGTAAGAGTCCGACAGACTCCTTCTTTCGCCCCCAGTGGGCGAAGGACACCCCTTTGGATCTTCCTTTTAAAAATTGATAACGAACTTGGAAAATACAATAAATTAATGCAGTAATCCAAGAATACAAAAGACAACAATTGCAATCGGAAGCATCAGTGGGTATTATATTTCAATTGATGTAACTTCTGCAAAGTGTAGATATACGAGTACTTCCGAATAGCAAATCACAGTAATTTATTAAAATATCCGTAGGCAAATGTAACCAATTACCAACAATTAATGCTATGTTATTTCCTTTATTATGTCCATTACTATTCTTCTGTAAAGTTTCTTTGTGAATATAATTTCTACTTATTGTCCTAAAACTTTTGTGCTTTTTTAATTCTTACATAATAATTTGGTATGGAACCTAAACATATTAACTTCATAGCAAGCATTTTGACTTTACGATAAAAAAATCAAAACTGACATTACTGAATGAACGATGTAGGTTAAATGCAATCGGAGTAAATTAGTAGAAAAAAAAGCGAAGTATCTATGGCAATTACTTGCTTTCTCTGTGACAATAAAAAAAATATGCAATGGAATATCAAAATTGGCGCTAGAACGCACTGAGCCGCCTAAAGACATAAATCGTGCGTTTCCCGGCGCATACTGTCGCTGTCAGATACTCCGGCTGCACTTTCGTGTGCCAATCTTCTAATTGCTCTCTAGAAAGTCATAGCCACAGTTTTTTTTATCAAACTATTCAGTGCTTCCGAGCAGTGAGCTATGATTTTTGTACGTTACTTTATTATTATTACGTACGTTTAGATTCCTCGCTAACAAGATGAAAGTCAGATCACACTTTTAATGAATTCCGTTTGCATTCCCGCGGCGACTGGCTGCGATCTCGAAAAGTGAATAACGTTACAGACCACACGAAAGATGATAATTAACTAAATTTGTTAATTAGTCAAGTCCTATTTTTGTTATTTAATAAGTACTAACATTAATTAAACATTCAGTTCATTTAGATGAGTTACGATGACTTATAATTTTAAATATTCAGCAGTAACACTTAAAGTATTAGTTTTTAGACGGCCATTACTATTATATGGACATGCGAGAACGCCTCAGTTCCTCTTTCCTAATACTATTTTCCTCTTTCTATTTAACGATTCCCAAAAGCGGGTTAGTCAAGCTTTGGCACATTACTGTCGTAGTAATCAAGAGAGCAGTACCTAATTCAGAAAAGGCAGTTTCGAAACGACAAACGCTCGAGTTTTTTCTTAACTTACTATAAAAAACGTTAAATTAGTAACGTAAAGTTAGAACTATAAATTATAATAATGTTTCTTTCTCCAAAACACAAGAACCAAGCAAGTAAATTTTCTGGAAAAATGACAAAGACACGAATTGTTGATCTGATTCATACTACGATTTTTGTTGGTTGATCGTTATAAAAAGCAGTATGTACATTCCGATATTTATATCAAAATTAATTGTCTTTGAAAAGTCTAATAAAATCGTAAAGGTTATTTTCCTGGCTTTTAATGTTATGTGCGAAGTGCGATCATTCATCTGTAACAAAGCATCGGTCACGCCTCTAAACGATATAATATCGTACGTTATATCAGGTTTCCGCACACTTGATTAAACCAATAATTAGTCTATATTGTTCCTTGTGTTGTTGAATACAACAAAGTTCACAATACAATTCTTAAACAGGAGTATCGGCCAGTGCTAGTCATTGTGAAAAAAATTATATTCAGGTAAAACCGGTGGACCAAATAATCCAAAATAATATTGGGAATCAAAGATAAAGAAACAGGAGTGCCGATATACACACGAATCTTGTAAATATTTTGGTGTGATTAGACATCTAAGATTTAGATTATTTGTAATATATATTATAATCTTTAGACTTACTGAAGTCTCAGTGCGTTGTCTCATCCGAGACTTGCGGTATCATTTACATTAGTTTTGTTATTCTATCTGTTTTCTTCATAATGCCTATAATATATATTTAATATAATTACATTCAAGGACCGACCCGATGCATTACTCCTTCTTTAAAGCAATTGGAAAAAAGACAAGACAATTCGATAATATTGAATCATAAAATAGCGCTGAAATAAAAATTTGGGTTAACACTAGCCTCAATGTGTGGACTAACTACCTAAGTCCAATATCATCTTCCTAGCCATTATTATTCCAAGACTTTTTGGGGTCGGCTACTAGTTCAACCGGTTTTACCTGAATTTCAGTTTTTATCGGCATCGGACCTCCGCAACCCTGAGGGCGAACCGAAATTCCAAGATTAAAGTAGTCGTCAGTATATTATTGAGGGCACTGACTTCCCAATAACGATTGCCATAGCTGTTCATGACTACCGGGACCGACGGCCAGCATGCATAGTTTTTTTTAATAACTACCTAAGTACCTATAAAATGTTTCTTGACCATGTCTAGTAAAATAGAACGATTCTTGAGAAACTAAAGACTGTAGCTATGAAAATAATACTCACTATGCTAATAAATAAAACTAACAACATGTTAAGACCAATAAAAGTTGAGCATCAATGAAATATACCTATTGCAGAAACGCTAGTTTCAATAGAAGGAGTAGGTCACTCAAACAATATTACATAAATGAAACAGTACATTTAGTTACAGTGGCCGTACATACTGATAAGCAAAATACCGAGTGGACGGAACAATAGGCAATATAGTTACATATGAATAACGTCTCATAGTTCCGTAATTCCGTCATTTTATGCACACTTATATCAAAATAGAAAACAGCTGAAAATATCGCACCTACATTTCACTAAGCCAAACAGGTAATAAACAGTTGGTACAGTCAGCGTCATAATCATATTGGCGTTCAAAGTGTTCAAAATGATGTGAAAAACATTAATTCAATTTTATGTTGGCTCGCAAGGTGCTCAAATTGTTGTACGCATTCAAAGTGGTCAAAAGATCTTAGCAATCAGTTGTCAATAATATGTTGGCTAACAGAGTGTTCATATTGATGTTATCAAATAGGTTGTTCATTGGTTTCTAAGCATGCAAACTAGTCAAAAATATCTTAGCAATAAACAGAAACCAACGTTATCGCCCACAGATAGAGTATACTTTGCAGTTTCATTATTACTTTTAAATGTTTGTCCTTTTTTGTCTTGAATACCTTTCTCACTCATTTCTTGCATGACGTAATTGACAAGTCTTTTGTTTCGAATGTTATTAAAAAATATAGTCCAATATTCTAATAAATCATAGGTAATCTACAATTATACTGAGAAAAGGAGTTTGGATGTAGGTATTTAAATGAGATATAACCAATTGAATTTTTTTTGATAAAAAGTGGAATTAATGATACGATTATTTATTTTCGAGTAAAAATTCTCATTTGATTCGTCTTCTTGACGAGTACTTTGACACTCTAATATGGTAACCAGGGTTTGAAGATGGAGCTGGAAGGTGGCCATAGGAACTCCGTAATTCGACACAACCCCGTCGAGTTTGGGCTCATTATATTCGGCTTGACGAGTACTTTGACACCATATGGTCAGTAACCAGGGTCTGAAGATGGAGCTGGAAGGTGGCCATAGAAACTTCAGCAAATGAGTCGATGTGGTTGCGTTTTTGGTTTTTTGTATAAGTTACATATTAATCAACTGTTCGGCTTTGTAGAACGTATTTTAATATCCTACAATGTACGCAATGTATCTTGTCATGTCGTAAAGCTCGTAGGATTCATTCAAGCTACACGCCGGGTACAGAAAGTACCTATTATAATTGAACGGTCAAATATTATTAAATTTTTACGCAGTTCAATAAAAAGCATTGTCAGTCCGCTCTGATCATTTAAATTACGCAAGATATTTAAACGCGGTTTTCATCATAATTAAAGTTATCTTTTAGGGAAGATTTAATAATGTGATTATATTATTGTACTAGATGCGCCCCGCGGTGTTACTCGCGTATCATTATGGTTGCTATGCAAATGTGTTATGCCTAGCAACCTGTGAAGTTTTGACAGGAAATAAACAGTGATGTATTTTGACATCTACGATTTAATGTATTTTTATAATCACCTAGCTTTCACCCATTTATCTCGATTATTGCAGTAAAAAGTAGCTTAAGTGTTATTCTGATATTAGGTCTTTACCTATGAAATTGCCGTTTTGTATGCAATGAGTGAAAGTACTTATTTTATAAAAAATTTTATTCCTGTTATTCGAAGTAATCACCCATGCAATCGACGCATCTTTGCCAACGCATTGGCAGTTTATTGATGCCCTTTTTGTAAAAATCAGCTGGACGGGAGGCAACACACTCTTCAAAGGCATTTTGTACTCCCTCTCGGGAATTGAATTTTTTACCCACTAAAAAGTAGTCTAAATTTAGGAAAAAGTAATAGTCGGTATGTGCAAGGTCTGGTGAGTATGGCGGATGAGGGAGAGCTTCCAACCCCAGCTCTTGCAGCTTGGAGACTGTCTGTTGCGCAGTATGGGGTCGCGCGTTGTCGTGAAGGAGCAGTGAGGACGACCGATTGAACAAAGCTGGTTGCAGATGTGCAAGCTTCTCCATCATTCTCTCCAGTTCTTCACAGTACACATCTGCATTAATGCTCATGCCGTTTTGTAAAAAGCTGTAGCGAATCACACCCGCACTTGACCACCAAACAGTGACCATCACCTTTTTAGGCGTCATTTTTGGTTTAGGACATTGCTTTGGTGCTTAACCAGGGTCTAACCAACTTACTGAGCGCTTTCGATTGTCGAACAGAATCCATTTTTCGTCGCACGAATAAATTTTTAGTTTTAGACAACTTTTTAGTGGGTAAAAAATTCAATTCCCGAGAGGCAGTACAAAATGCCTTTGAAGAGTTTGTTGCCTCTCGTCCAGCTGATTTTTACAAGAAGGGTATCAATAAACTGCTAATGCATTGGCAAAGATGCGTCGATTGCATGGGTGATTACTTCAAATAACAGAAATAAAAAAGTTTGATAAAATAAGTACTTTCACTTATTGCATACAAAACGGCAATTTCATGGGTAAAGACCTATTATATAAGCTATATTACTGTAAAGTTTCATCCAAATCCGTTCAGTAGTTTTTGCGTGAAAGAGCAACAAACATACCCACATACATACATACATACTCACAAACTTTCACGTTTATAATATTAATAGGATTATTTTACTGGAACACATATAAAGTCAATGTTTCTTAAAAACATAATATTTTTTATATTATAGCCAATACTGACAAAATTTTACGAGTAACATAAACTACAAATAACCTACAGTAATGATTTAGAAATTTTTAATATAAATTTTTGTTATAATTTATTTGTGGATTATACCAACACATATTTTGAATAGGTGACTCATTTCTGGATTCTAATTCCAACTATAAGCTTCTCAAGTAAATGGTTTATTTACTTGCCTTACAAATATTATGGTCATATATTCAGCTTCTGTGCTAGATTAAGCTAATGTTGGTTGTTTTTTACACTTAAAAGACATGACACTACCACACATCTTAAATATGTATCCAGTACAAGACTTACGGTCCACACAATATGATGCCCATTCAGCATTGACATAACCCATAAACCAAAATGCTTTATTTTTTCAAGTATTTTAAAATATGTTTTACATGTTTCCAATGTGTTTCATTATAATTATAATTAAACTGGCTCTAGTAACAAACATCATACAATGTATCTGGGCGGGTTAACATAGATAAATAAACTAAAGTTCCTATTAATTGCTGGTAAGGATACTGAGTACAATGAGTGTCTCCGTTCTCTAGCTTCAAATTTACTTCCATTGGTGTACTGACTGGGTTACAATTTTTCATGATAATCCTATCTAATAAATGATCTACAAATTGTTCCTGATCTACAAAAATCTCATTATTGTTTCATCTGACTCTCATTCCTAAGCATTGTCTAATATTTCCCAATGCTTTTAATTTAAATTTAGATTTTAACTTAGTCTTAGGGTATTCAGTTTACAATTACAAAAAATAAATAAAATTGGCACATACAAGGCTATATATCATCCTGAAATTATCAATATGTTTAACAAATAAACAAGGTTCATTGATAGACTTTCTATACCCCAAGGTTTGTAAAAAATCATCCACACGCTTATACCATGCCCTAACTGATTCTTCCAATCCGTAGATGAACTTTTAGGGCTCCGAAGTTTATGACTCGGAACCCATAAAGATTCGTCATGTCCGTCTGTCCGTCCGTCCGTCTGTCCTCGACTTACCGTCCAAACGGTAAGTGCTAGAAAGATGAAACTTAGTATGAATATGTGTTGTAATTACGACAAAAAAGTGCTACAATAAAATTATGAAAAATATTTTTACTTGGGGTACCTCCCCTACACGTAAAGTGGAGATGATTTATTTTCACGCGGCTACCCCATCGTGTGGGGTATTATTAGATAGGTCTTTTGAAAAAAATAATGGATTTTTAAGAGGATTTTTTGATTGAGGTGTCCGTTTGCGAGAAACTCCACTTTAAAGGGAACTTTTTTGTAAAAACAGAGCGTCCCCCCCACCCCTGTAAAAGCTAAACGGCGCAAAAAATCTGGAAAAATTCGTGATGGTGGTCTATATAATGAACTTTAAAGGAAAACTGTAGCAGATTAGATGACTTTGTTAGTTCAGGAGTTATAGAGGCTTAAGTTGTAAAAGGCGCTTCCTTGGAAAACATCATAAATTAACACATTAATACGTAAATGTAGCAGTTATCTATTGGATACGATTTTAAATCCACGTATCATTATGGGTGACTGAGGAACCCTTTTATGTGCGTGGGGGATTTTATTATTTAACATATTTATTTAATCAAAATATCTACCATTAATATATATACACTGCTGCCATCTAATAGGAAGGTCCTTTATGTCTTTGCGATAGAACTCTAGTGATCTAGATTCTACAAACTGTGTAAAAGCATTTTGTACTGCCTCCTGGGAAGAAAACTTTTTATCACGTAGAAAATTGACCAAATTACGAAAAAAATGGTAGTCCGTTGAAGCAAGGTCTGGCGAATACGGAGGGTGACGTAACACTGAATACAAGCAATAGTCTTATTGTAGTGACGGTCCACTGGTGAGAATGTTTCTGTATAGTCTGTGCCTGGTCTTTGTGTAAAACCCTTGGCGACTAACTGACCATAATATCGCACAGTATCACAACTGTCCACTTTTTTCTTGAACACCCACTTACACTTAACCTCTGTTGTTTGTTTTGGCTTGTCCACTACTTTCCAAGCTTCGTTTTCTTCAAATGATTTTCCGATTCCTCCTGCAAAGCTTTACACCATTCTCTTGATTCTAGGCCATTTAAAGCCTCTTTATATGTTATATTGGCTGGTCTACACATGGATTTGTACCGGTTTCAACACACACATTACTATAACTAAACCTCTTTCTTCATCTAACATTTTTAGCGGGCTTAGTACTCTGTTTTTTTTAACTCTCAAACACTGCCAAGTGTTTCACCTGAAAGACTAATGTCTATGTTTGGTTCTTCCTATGTACTGTCCTCATTGTTGCTTTTCTTAGTTGATTGTTCAGAGTCCGAATTATCAGAAGATGACTTATGTTCTATAATAATCACTATAATCAGAAGATGAGTTATTGTTATCATTTATTACAGCTTGTATATTATCCCGTAACGATTCCCAAATCGCATTTACGTTAGGATATACGTAATAGGATAGGATTTACGTTAGACTTTTTAAGGTGTACAATACTGTAGTACATTATTTTGATCTATCTCTTAGGGTAAAGCCAGCGTTTACAACGTAAGCGTAAAAAATTGGTTTATTTACGACATCACATTAGAAACCTCTAAAATTATCAATGCTTCTCTACTACATTAAGCATGTATTAGACATATAAACCTTCCCCTTGAACTCTGTCTATTAAAGAAAACGGCATTAAAATCCGTTGTGTAGTTTCAAAGATCTAAGTATTCATAGGGACAGACAGAGAGCGGAAGCGACTTTGTTTTATACTATGTAGTGAAACTGCAAAGTATACTCTATGTGTGGGTGATAACGTTGCTTTCTCTTTATTGCTAAGATATTTTTGACTAGTTTGCATGCTTAGATACCAATGAACAACCTATTTGATAACATCAATTTGAACACTCTGTCAGCTAACATATTATTGACAACTGAGTGCTAAGATCTTTTGACCACTCTGAATGCGTACAACAATTTGAGCACCTTGCGAGCCAACATAAAATTGAATTATTGTTTTTCACATCATTTTGACCACTTTGAACGCCAATATCATTATGACGCTGACTGTACCAGATACTGAGCAAATTCTCTTTTACAAGATACTGTTTTAGTTTTGACTTAAAAGACAGAGTCTGGTACCTGACTTTAAGGGGAAGCTCATCCCAAAGAAGAATGGCATGTATAACATAGAGTATGGACCAACAAACTCAGACGTATGAGAGGGACAACAAAGGAGAAGATTAGGTACAAGAGGACCGTATATTTCTGTCATAATTGTCACATAGTTGGAAGCAGGCGTTTAAATATGTTGGCGAATATTTGTCATCGATAACACAGATATTTACTAACCAACATGTGTAACTTGATAGGTTAAAACTTAAACAGTCGTCGATAAAGTTCAAACCGCAGTAAAAGTCTTTATTAGATAAATTAAAAAGAAACATCATCTTCTCGAGTTCCGAACTTACCCAATCCACTGCATCCAATACACAAGAGGTTCCGTGACTGATTTCATGTAAGAAACAATCGAGAACAAACGCGTATCCGGCGACACCGGTCGCAAGCACGGCGACGCGCCGACTGATCTGCACCAGCAGCCGTCCAACAAGCTGAACAAAAAATTTCACTGCGTTTTGTTTACTGCCTAAGTGCACTTTAGCATGGCGAGTTTTAAGCCCCACTTTAAAAAAAAACTAGTTAAAACTGCTTTGTAGGGCCGACTTTCTTACTGCAAGACAGATCTTGGAAATGATATATTTTCAGAATATAATATGAGTTTTATAGTTATTGCCTTATGTTTTATATTCAAACGGCTGAAACAATTACATAGAACACCATGGCGTAATTCTCCAGGTCGTAGAGTCACTCTAATTTCACTACGAACAGGCCTGGAAGACTTTTATATTTATTTAAAAAAAAATTCGTTCTACGCAGGTAGATTCTATTCGATTCCGGCTTGTGTGAGAGTGCTTTGCATGATATGTAAACCTTGTTAGAGCTAATTATGAGTATTCATAATTAACGTATTTAAATAATTATTATAACACATGTTTCGGACGAATTACACACATCATCTAGTCCCAAACTAAGCAGAGCTTGTGCTATGGGTACTTGGACATCTGATATAATACATAAACATAGTTTTTTTTTTTGTAAAGACCGAGAACTCCTAATCAAATATTTGCAGATCGAACAAACATTTGGTCCGACCTGGGAATCGAACCCGAGAACTCTTGATCAGCAGACGCATACGCTAACCACTAGACCAAAAAGGCAGTGTAATTTATAATTACATACTAATAGGAATAATAATAATAATCGATATCTCGTGTGGAGGCGCGATCGTGATTATTCTCGTACTCAACAACAACTTGGCGGTGGTGTATTGATTGCGATTAAAAGTGAATTTACTGTGGTCGAAAGACCGGACTGGCGTAGTTCAGCTGAGGATATTTGGGTCACACTTATACTAAAGAAGTCAAGACCACAGGTAACGTACAATATACATATCTGTGCTATTTATCTTTGTGATGAAAACCGAGGTAATTTCTATAAAACACAACTTCAAAATTTTCATAATAACATTAGTAAACTAATTCTTGCGTACCCTCTCGATAAATTTATAATTCTAGGTGATTTTAATTTTGCTGACAAGGTACAGTGGTCTCACGCGTGTAGTGGTAGTGCTGAATTACTCCCTAGTAGCATTTCATGCCCTCATATCGTAGAATTTTGGGATACCATGCAGACATGTAACTTGTCGCAATTTAATTGGATTCACAATTTCAATGATAGACTGCTGGACTTAGTGTTTTGTAACGATTCGGTAACTGTGACTGAGTGTAAAACTGATCCTCTGATAGTGCCAATTGACTTAAATCATAAACCATTTATTATAGAGGCCGGATTTGTAGAAATTCACGCGCTTCCAGAAAAAAATTACAAAAAGTATATTTTTTCGCAAGGGGACTACACGGCTTTAAAAAGTGAACTAGATAGCATTAATTGGCGGGAGATGCTGACGTCTGATTCGTTGGATGCTGCCGTGGCCTCTTTTTAGAATAAGTTGTATGAGCTTAGAGATAAATACATACCTTTAAAATCAAATAAGCTCTCCTCGCACCCTCTGTGGTATAACTCTGCTTTAATAAATATTTTGAAAGAAAAACACAAATATCACCGTAAGTTTAAAACCTATGGAAATAGATCGGACTACCATTCGTACTCGATACTTCGCAGTAGGGCATTATCTATGGAAAAATCATGTTTTGAAAGTTATATGGAAAAGATTGAAACCTCCATTATAAGAAATCCAAAATCATTCTGGACCTATGTAAAGAGTAGGAGGGTTACGGGTGTAATACCTAATGTAATGCAATTCGGTGAGGTTACAGCGAGTACAGGTGAGGAAATTAGCAATCTGTTTGCTACTTATTTCTACACGACCTATCAGAAACCTATTCCGACTACAAATGACCGCAATATCTCTTGTAACCCTTACCACATTAATAATGGGGCTTCTATAGGTACTGTTGAGGTATGCCCCTCGCAAATACTCAAACTGCTCAAAACCTTGGATCTGTCAAAGTCTGGAGGTCCTGACTTAATACCTCCAATTTATATAGTCAGATGTGCTGATAGTCTTGTTGTTCCCGTTTGTATTTTATTTAAAAGGTCTTTATCTGAAGGCATAGTTCCGACTATCTGGAAATCTGCTTTTGTTACCCCTATCTTCAAGAAGGGAAATAAATCCGATGTCGAAAACTACCGCCCAATTTCTAAAATGTGTTTATTTTCAAAAATACTTGAACGTTTAGTCCATACAAATGTCTACAGGGTGGTTAGAAGTATTATCGATGAGGAGCAACACGGTTTCCTTAAAGACCGTTCCACTACCTCAAACTTGATCCTTTCACATGAATTTGTCTCTAGTGGAATGGAAGAGGGTGCACAGGTGGATGTCATATACACTGACTATAGTAAATGTTTCGACAGAATAGATCATCAGCTACTTCTGCAGAAATTATTAGCTTCTGGGATTCATGGTGATTTGTTTAGATGGTTTACTTCTTATATAGAAAATCGGACACAGGCTGTTGTGCTTAGGGGTTACACTTCTGACTGGCAAGCTATCCCTTCCGGGGTTCCACAGGGATCAATTTTAGGACCTCTGTTGTTTACATTATTCGTGGCTGACATCAAGAGATGTTTCGAGCACTCTTACATCCTTCTATATGCTGATGATATGAAAATTCACAAAAAAGTAAAAAACATGTCTGACATTCAGAAACTTCAGGCTGATCTTGACAGATTTGGGGTATACTGTGAAGCTAACAAACTTCATCTTAATGTTTCCAAATGTTATCAGATAACATTCTCTAGGAAAGCATCGAAAATTGGTCCTGGCTACGTGTTAAACCAGCAACTGAGCAACAGGGTTGATAATGTCCGAGATTTAGGAGTTATACAGGACAGCAAGCTAATATATGACCAACATATTAATTGCATTGTCAATAAAGCGTCAAAAGCCTTGGGTTTCATTATGAGGACCGCGACCTGCTTTCACAATATTAAACCCATAAAGGTTTTGTACTGTTCCTTTGTGCGCAGTATCTTGGAATACGCATCACAAGTTTGGAACCCACAATACGAAGTTTATAAGTCTCGTATTGAGGGTATCCAAAAGAAATTTCTCCGATATTTAGACTTTAAAGCATAGCAATGCTCACTTGATTACTTTCATCGTTGTAGACGATATCACTTCCTTCCACTGGAATATAGGCGCCTTATAAGTGACATTTGCTATTTGACCAGCATCGCAAATGGAACGATAGACTGCCCAGAGCTGTTGGCTAAGATAAGTTTGCGTACCAACCAAATCGGTCTAAGACAACGACCTTTGCTGCATGTGCCTTTTGTGACCACCAACTACAGGAGCAATTCCTTCCTTCTCAGAGGTGCACGAAGCTTCAATGAACTCTGTGGCTCTCTACAGTATGATTTGTTCTGTACTAGTCCGATCGCGGTGAGGCAGCTTTTGTCGAGGCCATTTTTTGATGCAGGTGTCGTGTGCGGTGCTCAAACAATTAGTTAGTTAAAATATATGTTGTACGTAGGTACTTTTAACTAAAAAAAAAATTAAAAAAAACGGTTTTAAATAAGTATTATATATGTTGTGTCTATATGTATAATTTTAAATTGTGTTTCAGATTGCTCTCTTAAATAATCTTAATATTTTCTTGTGTAATATTGTAGTTTTGCTGTAGGTTTACCATTAGTTTCACTATAATTAATTTTTTATTTTTATTATTTGTCTGTCTGCTTTTGTATCTGTTTATGCATGTATATAACCAAAAAGTAACTTCTATTTATATAAGTAGCACTGAGCCCAGTGTAATATGTACAACATACATACGGAGGCTTGTTGTTAGCAACTTAAAAACTTAATTGTATTAACCATAAGTATATTAGTCTGTAAGCCTTCTTCAAAAATAAATAAATAAATAAATAAATATCTCGACACATTCTCACAAACGCACACGACTGTCTGTAGCCAAGCTAGGCGGAGCCTGTACTATGGCAACCAGCCATAAACAAACATAACAAACGATTGCACGGTTGGGCTAGTGGTTTAAACAGTCACCATGCCGTTCTCTTCTGCGCTAAGTATTGAGGGTCAAAATCCTACACGGAAAAACACAGTGATCCACGCATTGTTATTCTGAGTCTGGGCGTTCTTTGTGTCCGTTTCATGTATGTTTGTAAAGTCCCCCGCGACACAGGAATTTATATTCCTAATGCAGGAGTAGTCTTTAAGAAATATAAATATATTTAATAGTGTTTCTCATTTGCATGTCGAAATCGATACAAATAATTATTGAATAACTTTTTCATTAAATTTAAGGGTTTTCACCCTTCTTGTAGGAAAAGATATTCCCTTAAAACTACTTCGCCTAAACTTTAAGAACTTTATTATTATTATTGTAATAAATTGATCATTACAACGCCATCTATCATCTAAAGGTAAGACTTTCAAAATAAGGAGCTCGGGCAAGCTAACAGCGACATCTATCACTACAGGAACCTAATGCCTAAATACAAAAACGAACAAACAATAAATAACTTTAATAAAATAAAATATAAGTACTGTAATAAAATATGACGTCATCATAAATATAAAATTCGTGTATAACAATGTGTGTTGAAGTTAAGTTTTAAACATAACTTGGATAATTCACATCATCTGCCTATAAGTGGTGCGTAAAACTCTGATATATGAGAGTATTCGAAACATTTCGATACTTAAATTATTATGAAATCTTCTGCAAAAATTCTGATCAAGTGCAAAACATATTTGGCACAATATTTTACATGTTAATACCCAAAACAATATTATACTAACTTTAACCCAACTATCATGAATTTTATCAAATTCTGTATGTATCAAGAGGTTTTTAAACATCCTCAAACTCGAATCGTACTATTATAATCCTATACGTATTAAATATATATTTGACATATTACTATAAGAATACAGGCAGTGATTAGCTATTTGTACTATTATTTTAACTCGGCTGGCATATTACTGCCTTGTAAGGCTGCCAGTATATTCTTCGCTACAAGCTCACTCATCGTATTCCTGGCTTCAATAGAAGCACTTCCTATATGAGGTAGAACCACACAATTTTTCAACTTAAATAACGGATTATCCAGCGGTAACGGTTCTGGAGTGGTCACATCCAGTCCAGCAGCCCTTATTGTATTATTTTGCAATGCTTCAATCAAAGCATTTTGATCTACAAGTTGCCCACGACTGGTATTGACAAAAATGGCTGACTTCTTCATCTTTTCAAAGGCTGCTTTGTTAAATAACTCCTTAGTTTCAGGTACTAATGCTGAACAACAAATGATGAAGTCGCTTTCTGTTAAAAGCTCGTCGAATTCCACTTTAACAGCACCAACTTCTTGGGCCTCTTTTCGCTCGCTGCGATTGAAGTAGAGAATCCTTTCAGTGTTGAAAGCCTTGACACGTTTGGCGACGGCCTGGCCGATGCGACCGAAGCCAGCGATTCCGACAGTAGCGCCCTGCAGGCCTGGTCCCGTCATCCACGTCGGAGCCCAGGACACCCAACCACCACTGCGAGCCTCGTTAATAGCTTCAGGTAAACGACGTGATGTTGCGAGGAGCAGAGCTACCTGAAGTAACCAGAGAGAAAATGGTGAACTCATTAAAAACATAATTAACTTGCATTATTTATATTTCAATATGAGAAGCTTTACAAAGCTGACGTACTTTTAAGTGATATCCGTTACTTTTAAAATAAACATATAAAATATGTACAGTAAAAATAAAGAACACCGTTTTTATCAATCCATCTCCCCTTATTTTACAAATAATATTAGCAAAACAAATAGAAAAGACTTCAAAATTAAAGTAACAAAAACCATTGTAATGAGAATGACATAACAAAACCATGAAATTGTTTCAAATCACACTTCATTAATTTGTAATTAATTATAACTAGCTTCCTGGATTATAATCTACCTCTTATTTTAATTGAGTTCTTGTCATGAATTTTTGTTGTTTCTCATTTTATTTTAATGACAGTCTTTTTAACCAGTGGACAGTAACAGGCTGATGATGATGATGATGATGATGATGAATTCATTTAATTTATATGCAGCAAAGAGATATCTATCTAATTATGAATTCCTCCTCAGAAACATTATAACATGACTTATAAATGTGTATATGCATGGATGAAACTTTTGGCTTCTTTTACGTAATTGGGACATTATACCAAACATGTGATAATGAATCCATATTTCATGTGGTCAGAGGACACAAGGCTGAACTGTTAAACCAAATTTAACATTTGTGTTAGTGTTAGACATTCCTTTTATCTAGGAAGGTCACATAATAACATGCTACAACCAATAGGGATTATTAAACAAAGGGCACATGTCGCTGGACTGACTGCCCTGCACGACAAGATGCTTTAAGTTTGAGTTAAGACCCTATGCTAAATGTTAACACGGAACAAAAAAATTGGTGTTGGATTTTTATATTCAAATTTACATGGAGCCAACATCGGGGTATACTCTCTCCAATAAAAAAAATAATTATCAAAATTGGACTACTTTGTAAAAAGTTATTCATACATAAAAAAAATATATGCATCGACTTGAGAACCTCCTCCGATTTTTCGTTGGTTATAAAACAACCAATATGAGCTGATCAACAATCATTTTCAAAAATAAAACTTACAGTCAATTCAGCAGTAGCATCAGTCAAAACATCAGGAGTATATCCTATCCTGATACCTCTCTTCTTGCACTCATTTAAATCTATATGGTCATAGCCCACAGATATAGTAGACACCACCTTCAAGCTGGAGCCCGCAGCTTCCAAAACCTCCTTGTCAATCTTGTCATTGAGAGAGCAGAAGATAGCATCCATACCAGGTATGGATTTCAGGAAATCTGCTCTCGGTACTGGTGATGGTTTGTTCCATAAAGTTACATCACATCTGAAAGTAACAAATATTAAAATTCTTTATTATTAGAAATGCTCAACATTTAATATCAAGAATTTGAAAATTTAATATAATAAAAAAAAAAAAATTTTATTCCTATAAGTAATTTGAGTTAGTCTTTTAGTTTAGACTAGGTAATTGGGATAGTAAAAAAGTGGCTGTGACATACGGACGGACAGACAGACAGACATGACGAATCTATAAGGGTTCAGTTTTTTGCCATTTGGTTACTGAACCCTAAAACATACATCCACACTCTATAATCAGCGCTATTGAGTATAAAATAAAATCATGTTACAAAAAAAAATAAGAAGGGAGACAGAACAGATATCAAGGACATTTAAGTTATATTATATTGGGTACTTCAATGAAATACTTGCATACCACTTAACATACTACTCCATCATTTAGTAAAACTGATTTATAAAGAACAAAACACCCAAAAAACTATGAATATGTATCTAGAATTAAATAAATTAAATAAATACCATAGAGAATTAAAACAGAGTTTCTGTAGGAACACAAAAGGTAGAAATTAACCCTGGCCATATGTAAGTCAATAATGATTAAACTTAAGCAACTTTTATATATTTTAGAATAGTTTTGTGAGGTGCTAAGACCAGTTAAATTTATAAATAAGTATTTTGGACATCTTACACACAACATCATCTATTTGAGAATAGATAGTTGTGTAAGCAGAACTTGGGAAAGGTTGTAGCAAAAGAAAGTTACCTCCCCTACGATAAAATTAGCTGTGCCTTATTAGTAAAGTTCTATATCTTTAATATTTAAAAAAATTATAACCCCGACTTCACTGATTAAGATAAAACAAAATAGTTTTTTAGCTTTCCTTTCATCTTAGTCACTTTGGGTGTGATGGAATCACAGAATAGAAATATAACCTATAAAGAGTACTTAAAACATACCGGTGGGGCTTCTGACCGTATATTTACGTTTACTTTTGTTATTAAAATAATGTTACTTACTCTTTCTTCAACAACGAGATACCCAGTTCTGGCATATCAGAACGGGTAACAAACACCTTGTATTTAGCCAGTGAGCGCTTCATTTTCTCCACAATATCACAAACAGAACCACAAAACTAACGATGAATGGCGCGTCTCTTATATATAAATCATTACAAAACTAATTTCCGGATTTTCTTGCAAGCGTATCGACTAAGAGCAAGGTCAATCAATTCTCGGGTAAGTATTTAGGCGCTACTACTTGAGGTTTAGCGGTATTTTCGCTCTTGAAAAATGAAGGCTTTGCAAAATATATTGTAACGTGTAGTGCAGCCACCGTGGCTAATATCACCTTGCCCTTACTTGATTTAATAAACGAGAACGCGCTCATGTTATTAAAGGTTGAAATTAAATCGTAGTAATCGTATTGTTACGTAAAAACTAGTCATGTTAAGTGAGTTGTTTCCTAAATATTGTTGGTTGGTTGGTTAACATCAGTTCAGTTCAGATAACATCGCCTGATATTGACACTTGACATTAAAGACATTGACAGTGAAATATGTTTGTCAATATTGTCATGACCGTAGATCTTGTACTATATTTGTAAAAATCGTTAAAATTTATGCTACTTTTTATGGACCAGTCTAATATTTTAGGCAAATGTGTTGAAATGAAAGACTTTAAAACATAGTACATTTTCTGATACCGTTCCCCCGCGTGATACCCCTCTGTCGTCTTGCGAGTAGCGTTAGCATCACTATTACCGTTGCACGAATCTTTCCATAATAATTTTAATTTATTAGGTATTCACTAATGTCATGTAAATCACTCCACGAATTTATTTTAGTAATATATCATTAGATTCGTCTGAATAAACCAAATGTTTTAAGAAAGGTCACACGAAAAATACCAGCCTGATGACTATGAGACGAAATAGTTTAAAAAAAAGAATATCCATATACATATGATATTTAGGGCCTACGATTAAAAGGCTTATCATGACGATTTAAAATTGTATATTATACCCATATTTCAGTCCCTAATTTCATTTTTATTAGGTAATACCTGATATTATTTAAATCTCTGCACGAAGACTACATTCGGGTAAATAATGAATGAGGCCTACTTCCTTTTGGTATGCAAAATTATGTATTTTCTTAACTCAGGTAGTAAAGTACCACTTAAGATAAAGTAGTATGTTATGAGAAACTACTTGAAGCAAAATAAATGTTGAAATTTAAAACAACTAGAATAAATTATATTTTTCTTGCACTCAGTACTTTATACGACTGACATTTGAGTCAGGTGCCATCTTAGGTCGTACGAGTTATATATCTTTCGAGCTTTTAGCTGACGTGACATTCCCTTCTGGAAGCCCTTGCCAACAAGTTTTCAAAGCTTTTATTAGATTCTGCTGGGAGTTGGTGGGGATATCAAATGTACAATAAAATACAAGTATGTATTCCTGGCTGGCTGTCACAGTGGCCACTGTAACACATAGATTTCAGCTACGGTTAATTTGGAGATAATTAGTGGCGTCGTATATGGTAGAGCATTGTGCTGATAAAATGAAATCTGGCCAAGCTTGTAAGTACAAGCTTGGCCAGATACAATAATAAGATAATAATATGGAATAATATATATATTATTTAATATAGAAATACAAATAGAATAATAAGGAACTGTACCATATTTGTCAGGTAAGTTGGGGTTGAAATAGTACCCTCATTGAACTATACTTATTGAATCGAAATGAATTATAAAATTAATAAGAACAATGAAACTAAATCGTAATATGACAGTTTTTAATGTCTAATTATTTTTTTAATTAGAAGTTAAAAAAAATTAAATCGGAATGTTCTTCAGTTCTAATTTTTTAAATTAGTAAGCTTGTGAAATCCTGCGTAATACGTAACACAGGTAATTCAGTGCAAAAAATATATCGTAGCTTTCTTGTATTTTTTTATAAATGTTGCAGTATTCACTGCTTATGCAAATGTGACTCAAAATAATAGATTCTACTCACGCGTTATTAACGTAATCTGATAGAGAGTGAGACGGGCTCGAAATATATTTTAAATAAATTTATAAACATCTTTTTAATTTTGAATAGGAATGAAGTAGATCTAATGATCGAAAGATGTATATTAATAATCTTTATTTCATAAGACAATTGTATTACTTAATAGGTAACACAGAATTGAAGTTAGATAGTGCGTACATTCAATGGTTAGAGCGCTATCCCCTAGAAAGGTTTTAGAAAACCTGTAATAAGGAGTAGGTAACAACCCCTATTCGGTGGTATATTTTAAAATATTTTATCAAATACGATTTCCAGTAAGAGTTAAAAGTACGTTCTTTTAGATATGTACCCTTTTTTTTGTTTTCGCGGGGAATGCTTTTCGCACCATACACTCCGTAGGGGAAACGAAGGGCGTGTGTGGGACTGCCGACAAACCGGTCTACCCACTAAGCCCGGCGGCGGCCTACCTCGGCAGTAGGGAGGAGCTCCAGGAACGCATCAACGACTTCTGGAGTCCCCCTGCCGTACCCCATGACTGGGGTACATCGCAGGGTACTCAAAAAATTACTCTTGGGGTAGGATGATATCGCGCCTTTTTACGCGTCTCTCACGTAATAAAAAGTATGTAATAAGTAATAAAAAGGCGGGACACCGAACCGTCCTAGACGAGGCCCCTCAGCCGAACCGGGGTGTCACCTGTCTCGAGACGCTTGCAGCGGTCACAATTCCTCAAGAATGGGGGGGGGGGGGGGGCGATGGCCACCATGAGGTATGCTTAAGACCCAAGCGCAGACAGTATTACGAACTATAATAATATAATGGAGGATAACAATATAAAGGCAGACAAATCTACTCGTAGACAAACAGCAATTTGACAAAAGTTCCAAAGACTGAGTACGGTTAAAGAAAAACACGTAATGATAAGTTTCAATCTGAACAATTTTATTTATAAAAAAATAATATGCTTAAGTTATTCGTACTGAAGGTCGTCAGTTTCTTAATTTGTTCCACACTTTTAAACACTAATGATCTATAATGTGTAAATTGTCGTATGATAAACGTTAAATCAGAGACGAGTGCAAGCCCGTAAGTAAAAATATTTTTAAACACCATTTCAATTTAAAAAATGTTATCAACACCGTTTTAAGCAATTCATGTTCTTGACATATCAGTACGCGGTCTAGATTTATTCGAGCTACTGAAAAATTAATCCTGTGTCCCTTAGGAGACCTCTGTCTATAAAGCACAGTTACATTAATACGTCTCCCCGAATTAAAGAGATATATAGGTATTTTAATTATTAGGTATTTATAAGCCTGCCAAAGTGAATACTGTAGTGTAGGAACATTTTTTTTTTAAATTTAAGATTACCAAAGTGACTCTACTCTGCCTGATGGAAAGCATGAGTAGAATCCAGGAGTAGGGGTCACCATGCTTATGGCAGCCTGGTAAGATAATTCTCCATCATTCTCCCGGCCTTCGAAGGCCAGGAGAATGATGCAGGATGATTGGGCTTCCGGTCTCACACTCACCAACGAAATTCGACAGCAAGAATGCTGTCATTATTAGAATGGGCTTCAGTGTGAGGGTAGTACTGCCCCGGTCGAGCCGGACCATTCGTGCTGAAATCAGCGTGGCTCTACAACCTACTTACCTACTAATACAGACAATAAAGCATGGTGATCCGCACTATGGCGGCCTATTGAAATGGATCCTTGGTCTCGCACTCACCAACGAAACACGATTGCTGTCATTTTACTATGGTCTTCTGTGAGAGGGTTGTACCGCCGGAGTCGAACCGTTCGTGTTGAAATCACCATGAATTTTGGACGCGAACTTTGCCCTTGACATAACAATTTTTAGTCACTTAAATGCATTTCTTCGTATTATGTCTAAAGATACCTTGAATGTATAAAAATATTTACTAATTCTAAAGTATTACCTACTTTGAACTAGTGAATCGTAAACGTAATTTATTGACACCAACCTATTTGCTTGACACTGTCGTCATGATTTGTTTGAACAAATATTCTAACTAATATTTCAAGTGCGAGTGTAAGTTTGTTACGACAAGCGACTTGTCGACTAAGCTTTTCAACGAATTATTGTATATTTTTGCCAACACTGTTACAGTTACAAGAAAAAACATCAAGTAATTTTCATAAAGAAAATTACTATTCGAAATGTCTTTCAATCAATTTCCTATCCTACATAAAGCTGAGAGAAGTCGCGGCCTAAAGCTAGTATAAAATAAAAAGAACTGATGCCCAAAATTATTGACGCAAGAATTTGGCCGGTTTTCCTCGTCTCAGGATTGTTTTACACAGTTTAGGACGCATCGATTGTCATATAAAGAGGTGTTTAGTTCACACTACATTATTGAGAGCCTTGGAACATAGTGCAAATGAACGTCGCGTCGTACGAGAGATACGAGTACTTTTGTTCATAGACTATTTGGCTATAAGCTAAGTACTACAAATTATTTGAGTGAGATATAGGTGCATTCGCAATTTATCTGTAAAGTATTATTATCATGGATCTAAAATTAGGTAAGTATTTTTTTATTAAAATTGTGTACTGTATAATAAATTTATATATGATATATGTTATGATGTATTGCGATATTTTATTTCTTTTATTTGTTATATTTATTTTACATTTTTTCGTTCTCATTATTTCTAGTTTATCTTAACACTAGCTAGTGATTTTTTTTCTAACTTTGAATCTTCTTCGAATTTTCATAAAACTGTTCATACCCTATTTTACCCACTTAGGAGAGAAATTTTCAAAAGCCCATTCATAGTGGGCTCTGCTATAATAAAAACCATCACGTGAGATTATGTCTCAACTCTTGCAAAATGGACCAAGGGTCTCATTTTAGTATTTGTTTCTGTGCAGCAGTTGACCCACTCAAGCTGTGATAATTATGATTTGTCTTTTAATTTGCCTACCACCTGAAAGTTTCATACGCTACGGAAAGGCATATATTACTATACTAATCAACAGTCGCCCGACTATAAATCTTTTCAAAAGTATATACATATCTTTACAGCCCTCGTATTCATCGTATCAGCGCATCTATGGTTAGAAACACCAGCCCAGACCACATGCCATTGCCCCCGACATTCACAACCCGTATGCGGTTCTGACGGCGTCACGTACAGCAATCCTTGTGTTTTAAGATGCACCCATGCCAGAAGCCTTCGACCTCTGACCATCGCAAGCGAGGGCCCTTGTCAGAACCAAGGAGACGGCGGTAACTGCGGATGCAGTTTGGACTTCGTACCAGTTTGCGGTTCTGATGGAAACACGTACCCAAATGCATGCACTGTTAGCTGTATGAGTATAAATAATCCTTCATTAAGGGTTGCTTCTGAAGGAGAATGTAGACGGAATAATTGTGCATGTCCTGACGTGTACCAACCAGTTTGTGGTACTAATGGCGTCACCTACAGTAATGATTGTGAACTGAATTGCGAGACCACTAGCGATCCTTCTTTGGGAGTTGCTCATTACTCAGCTTGTTAAGCTCTCTTTTTTAATAAACATGTTGGAACTTAAACTTCTTGTGATTAATATATTTAACGTTTTTATTATTCTATTTATTTATTATTAAAGTTTAGTAATTTAGTAAGTAGGTAGTAAAACAGATTAGTTTTTTTTTTTGGGCTGCGAATAAGAGATTCTCACTCCTTTTTTGTGCAATTTCCTTTCAATAAAATATTTTTTATGAGTTATTTACAAGCATTCATGCAGCAATTGATGAATGTTAACGAAGCAAGAGAGGTTTGTCAGGTACGTAGTAAGTGGAGACCAATTGTCTCTGCCAACCACCTTGAAAAATAGGTGTGAGTCTACTTGGTTTGTGATAGTTTTTTTTTACGTTTTTTGCTTTGTTGGTTGTTGTTTCGAGAGATCCGCGATTCTAACTTTTCACAATTTCTCAAAACACTCAGTTGGCGGTAATGACCCCTATTACGGAAGTTACTCTTGGCGGTTATTGGCCTGTCCAGTATAAGGGACGTGACTAAATTATTTTTTTATCAATTATTTTTTTTGCAGAAACAGTTTAAAAAACTCCTAGTTCAAGAGAATTAAATAGTTTTCATACTATTTGTATTATTTCTTTGATGAAATTAGGTAATCAGGGTTTTATGATCACATAAATAATCATTGTATTGTTCTATTCAGCAAAAATATATTCATAAATAATTGATTAACAAAAAACACTCAGTTCAAATTTCCATTCGAATACCAAGTTGAATCAGCACCTGTTCCTTAATGCCGGCAACCAACGGTTTCTGTGTTGTTAAATAACGATGAATCGCAGTAGATACTGCGATTCATCGTTATTCATTGAAGTCTTTTTAGGCCTACTGCCTAACATCTCTAATATCTGCTAGAGTTCTAATGACATATTCATCATTTTTTATATCGACATTTACACAGTTATTAGCAAACGCATTAACATTCAGGATCAGATTTGCAGTGATCTACGAAAAAACTCGAACGGAACTTTTTTCGTTACAGTTAACACTTTACCGAATGTAACTTTTCTACTTACTCTAAGAAATGGTTTAGAAATTTAGGAACTAGGATCACGTTAAAGAGTTTCTGTAATTATCGCGTAACTTCTGGACTCGTCTGGAAATTGTACTGTATATGACATCTATCATCAGTCTGGGTAGGTCTCGAAGGCAACGAGTTTCGACTTGTCTGCTCGGCCAGCTTCCGCTTGTTCACTGGGGAACCTAAAATTAAAAATGCTTTCACCTTAATAATGACTATTGATTTAAGATATTGTATTCTACATGTAATTTGCAACAATAGATAGCTTTACTGAAACAGTTTATATCCTCACCGATATAGCTGAGAATGACGGGAAGGAAGATGAGACCGTGAGCCGCGCCCAGCACCACAATGCCGAGGTACATGCGGAAATAGAAGACCTGCGGGAGGCGAGAAGCGGGATGAGTAATAATAATGACACCTCGACACATTCTATACGTAGCCATTTGATCCCACACTAGACAGAGCCTGTGCTCACCAGAAATGTGCTCACTGATGAAAAACATACATTGCACCCAGACATAATATTAAATGGTCGGAGTGGCGTACCTGGAAGATCTGGCTCTTGGCCGTGCCTAGCACGATGATGCCGCCGAACTTGGTGAGCGTGATGCCGGAGAGCACGGAGGAGCCCATGCGCGTGAGCGCCTCGGTGGCGCGCGCCACTTGGGACCCGCCGCTCGCCACGCTGAAGCTGTGCACGATGTGCGAGCAGAACTCCACCGCGATGCCCACTGCCATAACCTACGCGAATATGTCACAACATTGTCAATATGCCAAAGTTATTTAAATTCCGTGTAAGTATTACTTGAAAGAACCGTAGTCGGCTGTATGTGATCCTTTACAAGAATAGAAATCATAACTAATTGACATATTTTGATATCATTAAGTAATTCATTATAAATTCCTAAATTCAGGAGAATGGACCGAGTGTAGAAAGAACTTATTGAGACTGGATACAAAATTCAACAGGCATTCAAATTCCATTAAATTGCAGCAAAAAAAAATGTTCATTCAATAATTATATCATGCTATCTGATACGGTACCCATTGTATGTAAAAAAAAAATTGGCATGGTTTGTCTGCTTCACCGCTCGCAATAGAGGAAGTATCTGTACCTAGTGATAACGTCATCCACAAACACACGACAGTTGCTTCACTTTGCATAACCTTGAACATGACTGACAAATATCAAGATTCTATTCGAACTTTATGTAATCACCGCTTTTTTTAACCATCCGTTTTAAAAAACCATGAACGTTGTAAGTTTTTACGTTTACGCGGCGGCCATGAACCGTTACCAAATAAATGTAACGATTTCTTGGATTGATCGATTTATATTAAATTGCCTGGTATATTACATATAGTAAGTAACTTACCAAGTTAACCAACGAGATAGCGTTGAGACTGATCCCCCACCAGTACATAACGCCAAATAGGTTCACAATTATCATCGTTATGGTAATCACCACCACCTTCAAGAAACAATTCACAATTTATATAAATAATATTAGTTCACTCGCCTCACTTTTGGCATCGGAAGTGGAGTTGACTTACTTAATTCACTTGAACTTATGTTTCATACGAAGTTTCATACGTTTTCTACAAATATCATCATCAGCCTATTACAGTCAACTTCTGGACAAGTATCTCTTTAAAATAAGGTTTTGGCCTAGTATATCCGCTAACCAGACGTTGGTTAAGGTTTGTTTCAAGTTTTCCTTCTCTTTGGAGTGCTTTTGTTCTGCATAGTTTGTCTCTTAGTCGCATCTTGGACCACCTACATGATGAATAGGGGTGATGACAGTTGTTATACCGTCACTAAATTAATCAAAGTTAACGTAGATTATAAATTAGCACTATGCGTGACAATAGTTTTTCCTCACAAGCTCAATCTGATACGTGGTTAACCACAACGTTTTCTTTTGAATAAAGTTCGACATATTGTACATTTGCAATGTAAAATTAGCTAAATTTAAATAACTTTATACTTACCAAAGCCAAGTATACATCGAAGCCCATTAAAAGGAAAGTCACTATAAAAATAGACAGTAACGAAATGCCCAATGACTTCAGCGTATCCGGCCACATGGTCAGAAATTGTTCGTAGAATACGTAGAACACTGAATACGGGAACACCTTTACTGTGTCAGGCTTCCCCTGTTCACGAAGGTTTCTAATCAAAGTTTCTGTCAGATTTGCTGCTACATCTCTTGCTGCTCTCAACGCGGAATAATAGTCATGACTAGTTTTAAGCACAGTGTGGTATGTTTGAAAATAAGTGGCTCCTATTTTATTGTTTTTATGATTAACGCCCTGTGCATAAGCTGCATGTCCTCCTTTGATACAAAGACCATTGGGTGAAGGGTTATCTTGTAGAAAGAATGGTATATAATGTTTGAAATCGGTGCTGTTTGGACGTTGTTCTGCACCTTGCAGAGGTATTTTGCATAATTTACAATCTTGTGATGGACCTGTAAGCATTTATTTTAGTTGTCATATGTAAAATGCTCATTGTACACTGATCTTGTAAGTTTTACGGCATTATGTTACATTCTTTATACCAAAGATGCATGGGTAAATATAATAATATTTTACTTAATACACTTTCTTGAAACCATGTTTTAAAGAGATTATTAAATATAGGTCGATATTTCTATAAACTAACAGAAAGCAAGAAAGAAGGCCAAGAATGTATCCATATGGTACACCCGTATAAGCATGTATCGTTTATATGACCATATCACGTATTATAACTCTAAAGAACGTACCTTCTAATGGGGAAACTATGGTTCACTCAGTAAAACAGCGAAAATTTAATTTGGTCTTTAAATACAAAACTGACAAACGTGCCACGTAATCAAAAGCTATAGAAGTGTCGATCATATATCAGTAAGGCCGATACTTACTATCGCTTGGGCAGAAACTTGAGTTAGATGGGAAGTACTTGCAGCAAGACTCAGATGAGACACTCCAGTCAAAGAAGTCGTCCAACCAAGAGTTTGGCGGTTGCGCTATGT
This sequence comes from Phragmatobia fuliginosa, assembly GCA_932526445.1. NCBI lineage: Eukaryota > Metazoa > Arthropoda > Insecta > Lepidoptera > Erebidae > Phragmatobia > Phragmatobia fuliginosa. The sequence continues at coordinate 3,922,808 of OW052073.1, forward strand.
ATGTTTCTTTCTGATTACGGTAGGCTATGAAAAACACACAAATCAGTTTTCAATACATGTAGTTGATAATATGAAATAGATGCTACATAGTATTATACAATACAAAATATATTAAAGACTACCCGTGACCACAAGCGGGTGTAACTCGTTCAAAAGGTTGAGAAATAGAAAATATCATAATCTTTTAAATAATATAATGGTGAATAGCTTCCACTATACGACAAAAACTAGATGCTACATCAAGCGAAATTTTAAATATTATATTCTTGATATTAAGTGAGTTTAATTTCAAGAATGTATTATATTTTAACAAGTTCCACCAAGTGCGACAATCGAGAGTATAAATTTTATATTTAAAAACACACTTTATAGGATCTTTAAAAATTTTCTTCAAGAGTACGGTCGCAGATTAGTGTAGTTAATTTCGAATCAGGCAAGGAAAGGAGAAGGGATTACTTACAAACATGACTGAATCATGTTTTCCAAAAACTAATTCCGTTCAGCGTTTAAATATTCATTTTTATCGGGGTATAGGGTTTCATTTTACGCAATATTAGTAGTAACAATGAATCAAATTTTATTCTAAAAGATTAAGGTCGTTATTAATTTTTAAAGTGATTATTAATTAGAGAGAAAAAAGATAGTAAAAATATTAATTTAGGCAACTAACGAAAGTGATTGAAAAAATAAAATAGCAACATACACCAATTCTGCAGGGCCAATAATGGACCCAATTCAGCATTGTGTTAGACAAAACGTCTGACGCTGATTTTTAATTGGTCCAAGTGATGCCATCCATCCGATCTATCCGATGCCAGCTAAGATCAGGTTAGTACTTACCTCCATAGAGCTGCATAGACACACTGTCAGGTCGGCAGTATCGCGTACCACATATCATGTTCTGTGTTGCCCTGTCCGAGTAGTCAAGACCTTCGGTGACAACGAAATAGACAGGAAGGCCGATGTTAAGATAACGGTTTAAGAATTGAAAATACTTCAGTTGGTAACTGTCTTGGGGCATCGACAGTTCTTGGTCAAGACCAATTTCTACATGTGGGATGACCTACGGAAAATAAATATTTAGTTTGCTATTTGCATAAGAGAATTAGATACTACAGAATTTTTATCAATACTTACGGCTATAGACGAACAAAGCCACGCGAAAAATATGACCATAACAGCTGCTCGGACTTCACGCTTCATCACGAAGGGAACGTACACAAATTTGAATATTTTGTACAGCACTCCTTCCTTGACTGCCGTGTCTGTATCTGCTTTAGTGCCATGTATACAACAGAATACGTCGAACCTGACAAGAGAGGTAATAGCTAAGTGAAAAGTTTACAGGTTTTGACAAAGAAACCGTTACAGGAGTTCCTGCATGCGGTAGAAGATATCACACTGTTTTAGCAGTACGTGAGTTGTGCTGTACTACACTATACTGACCTGTTCGCGTTCTGGCGGTGCGTGTCGATGGCGAGCAGCGCCACGAAGCACGTGATCTTCAGCAGGAAGTGCTATGCTGTACTGAAGGTACTACACTGTACTGACCTGTTCGCGTTCTGGCGGTGCGTGTCGATGGCGAGCAGCGCCACGAAGCACGTGATCTTCAGCAGGAAGTGCTATGCTGTACTGAAGGTACTACACTGTACTGACCTGTTCGCGTTCTGGCGGTGCGTGTCGATGGCGAGCAGCGCCACGAAGCACGTGACCTGCAGCAGGAAGTCCACGAGCAGCGCGGCGCCCGCGTACAGCGCGAAGGCGCGCACGGCCGGCATGTCGCTCAGCGCGCCCAGGAAGAAGCACACAGACTCCGACGCGGACGTCAGGAACATCGAGGGACCCACTTGCCCCAATCTATAACAATATTGTTTAATAAAATATTTTTCCGTTACTCAGGTATCAAATTCAAGGGATTAACTTTCAAAATTGTAAGATCTGAACAGTCAAAACAAAAAATTATAATACGGCGACAAATTGACAATAGTAGCGTATTAGACACGTGAGATACTAAGATTCCTTCTCCTGCGAGTTATCATTATTATTTAGCCTAAAACTTACAGCTTAAGCTGTAAAACTGATACAGATAAAAAAGCAGCGTTGGAAATTGACGAAAGAGGTAGGAGTCCAAGATCTGACAATAACTCCCAAAATACGAGTGACCTTTCCTAAAGAACTGGAAAATTCAGTCAAGAAAACAATTTCATCAAGTACTTTTGTAATATTTTATGTAACCTTACATCATAAATTTAACAGGTGTAATAATTGAAATACTTACGTTCTTCCAATTTGCTCAGGAACACTTTCTTTTGGGAGCTTCTCTATTCTTTGATTAGTCTGAACAAGAATGAATATGTTGTCGACTCCAACCGCAAGTACCAAAAATGGAATTACTTCGATGATTATCAAAGATGCAGATACACCAGCATAACTAAATATGCCAATGGAACATATGACGGATGCTAATACAATGATCACACCTGGAAAATAACGATTTTTATGAAAGGGCTTTTAGTACATCATGTTCGGGATTACTGGAGAATCAAAAATCTCTTGAAATTTTTCTTTTAACGGACAAATACGCAAATGTTTTTCAGTAACATTAAATAACCATGTAAATAATTCCCTGCGGTTTATTTATTTCAGTAATGAAAAAGAATGAAACATTTATTTCTAAGCTAATACAGGTGCCATAACATAAAAAAAGAAAAAAAATAACTTGCCTCCAAGTCCCAAGGTAACTTTACTGTCGATGAGGAGCCGGGAAAAGCTGGTGAACCTGCCCAAAGATATCGCGATGTACGCGAACATAATGAAGTAGGAGACGAGGATGGTAGACACGTCGGACTGAGACTCCCGGTCCAGCTCGTCCTCGATGGACCGTTCCGAGGTATACGCTATGTCCATGTACGGAGGCATTTGGGTCTCCGTGTAGTTCTTCATGAAGTTTATAAACTCTTTCTCCCATTTTAATACCGGTTCCAACTGGAAATTGCAATCAAAATTTTACATTTCTAGTAGAGAGTAATACTAGTAGAGAGAGCTACTAGACCGATAATTTTGAACTTGACTAACATAGATTTTTCGAGAGAGAAGATTTCAGACGGAAAAAAATACAGAAAACAATTGACAAAATCTTTGTTATTAATGCTAGCAAAGGCATTGAAATGCAGCAAAGAAAATAATTTATTAATTTCATACCACTAGTACGAACCTGTTCCCTGTCCTTGTTATTCTTGACGAGGAAGGTGATTATCAGCGCGTTGGCTTCGTGGAACCGTGAATGCTTTGTGAGGGTCTCTCCAGGTTTCAAGAAACCACCCAATGCCACTGCCGGGAGGACTGGACCTTTGTAGTTCGAGAGGCACTCTTTCAGGTATGGATTCCTTGAAATGTTATTTCAAAACTTTAAAAAAATATTTATCTAAAATATTAACGAAATTCAATGTACGTTTTTCAGAAATTAACTTTATTATTATTACTGGTTGTAATTGATGCAAAAATAGTATGTGTAGCGACATTCATTTACAAGAAAATAACTTCAACATAATCTAGGAAAACATTAAACTTCACGGTACTAAAAGGATTTTTAATACGGGCTGTGGCTGTCAGAGCTAATGAGAGCTGATCGCGAGAATTCCTAAATCGATCAGAGTGGCATGTAATGGGGAGAGGCATATGTTCAGCTGTACAGACAGACTGCAATAGGCTGTTGATTATGATGATTATTATATATGAGAGAAGTCACTGGATGGGCAGTAGCGAACATAGTTACAAGGTTAATCAGAGTAAACGAATAATTTTAAAATTAATAACTACTTAAAATGTATGAGTTAGATACATTAATTAAGTAGTTCATCATCATCATCAGCCTATCTCAGTCCACAGCTGGACATAGGCCGCTCCCATTGCACACCACCATGGTTGCCTGTAAGAGATTGCCTTCGGGCGATAAGGCCGCCACTTGTACCACCTTTTTTTTTTTTTTTTTTTTTACGTGTGGAAATCCCCGCGGACCGTCACCCCGTCGGGGGTTACGGCGGGGTGGTGTGTCGGACTCGAACCGACTAAAACCACACGGTGTGACCCTCTCTGCGTCTTTGTATTGGAAGGAGTCCAGGGAGGGGATTTCCTTCTGGACTCCGACCGGCGCCTGCCCGCACTGTTGCGGGCACCACCTTAGCTCTCGACTCTCTATTGGGCAACGTCCGGTCACACGCGGACGCCGCCCCCTCGCGGTTGGCCTCTACTGCGGACGGACGGGAAACCCGTCCCGCCCATCCGCGGCCACTCTCAGGGCGGCATGAGACGCAGGTATGCGCGCCTCCGCCGCCCAGGGCGCCGGCGGCGGATCGGGTCCGAGTGGATATCGTCCTCCCGGGCCTTCTCCGCCACCTCCTTCTGCAAGATTACGTCCTCGCAGAAGGTTGCGACCGCGGTGAAACAACTGTCGCTGCCGACCATCGATCTTATGACGGCCGGCAGCGAGAGATCCCCTCCGATGACTGCAGTGAGGACCCGGCGCTGCGCCGCCCAAGCGGGGCAGACCGCCAGCGTGTGCTGGGCCGTGTCCAGGCGCGGTCGCAGCCTGAAATTTTGGAGGGGGTCACTCAATACACCAATAAAAAAGTAGCTAAGTGCGAGTCGGGCTCGCCCATGAAGTGTTCCGTAGAAGCAAGTAATCATCATATAAAAGTTCTCATAGTTCGTTGTAAATTTGATCGATGTTTTATTAATAGTGTATTGATCGAATGAAAGGTAAATTACGGTTTACGATTTATGACGTATTAAAAAAAACTACTTACTAGATCTCGTTCAAACCAATTTTTGGTGGAAGTTGGCATAGTAATGTACATCATATATTTTTTTTCAGTTTTATCACTCTCTATTTTAAAAGTTATAAGGGGGACACACACATTTTACCACTTTGGAAGCGTCTCTCGCGCAAACTATTCAGTTTAGAAAAAAATGATATTAAAAACTTCAATATCATTTTTGAAGACCTATCCATAGATGGGTACCCACACGTATGGGTTTGATGAAAAAAATGTTTTTGAGTTTCAGTTCCAAGTATGGGGAGCCCCCAAAATTTATTGTATTTTTCTATTTTTGTGTGAAAATGTTAATGCGGTTCACAGAATACATCTACTTATCAAATTTCAACAGTATAGTTCTTATAGTTTTGGAAAAAAGTGGCTGTGACATACGGACGGACAGACAAGACAGACAGACATGACGAATCTATAAGGGTTCCGTTTTTTGCCATTTGGCTACGGAACCCTAAAAATAGGTATCTGGAATAAAATAACATTACTTATAAAACAAATGGAAGTCGCCTTTTTGTATTTGCGACTCGGGTGATAATATTTGAGACGTACCTAATATTTACACGCCTAAGCGTAGAAAAGGATCGCTCTGCTGTCGCACTACTTAAGGGAAGAGTTGCCAGAATTTTGAGAAATGTGTTTATATTTGGGTATAAATCATCATCACAAACTTCGATGGTAGAAACTACACACTTTCTAAGCATTTTCTGCGACCTCCCGTTTCCACTTTGTAATCAATAGCTGATACTCTGTAACGACTGTGGCAGCAGGAACATTTAGAAAATGGGAATAGAGTTCAGATACTTTCTTGGCAATAAGATCTTCTTCTGTGTAGTCAGATTTCGGCATAAAAATGCCTAATCCTAACAAGTATATTCAATTTCACCTTAGATTTTGGGGGGGGTCATGTCCCCTGTGACCCCCCCCTTCGGACCGCGCCTGGCCGTGTCCTCACTGCAGTCGCAGTGGTGGCAGGCGGGACTCGGTTCCCTCCTAGCGACCGAGTGCAGGTACTTTCCGAAGCAACCGTGCCCGGAAAGTACCTGCGTCAGCCGGAAGGAAAGGGTCCCGTGCTGCCGCCCTGCCCACTCCGCGATGACCGGCTGAAGAGCCTCCACGGCGGCGAAGCCAGCGCGTGGGGTCTCCAGCCGGAGCGACCATCTCAGCATGGTGGCTCGGCGAGCGGCTTCGCGCCACTCGCGCACGTCCTCGGGCGGAGGGCGAAATCCGCTCTCCGCCCGGAAGTCAGCCACTCGCCGATAAACTTCGGCGAGCACTTCCGCCTCCAAATCCCACGGGGGTGTTCCGGCCAAGGCACACGCCGCCTCTGTGGACACCGTGCGGTATCCACGTATGGCTCTGACCGCCAGTATCCGCTGGGGGCGCCAGAGGCGCGCCCTGTTCTGGGCGGACAGAGCCGCCGCCCACACCGGTGCACCGTAAAGTGCCATTGACCGGACAACCCCCGTGTACAGCTGCCTAGTGGGGACACTGGCCCCGCCCAAGTTGGGCAGAAGTCGCCCTAGGGCGGAGGCAGTGCTCACCAATTTAGGTCCAAGCTGTCGGAAGTGCTCGTCGAAGAGCCACCTACCGTCGAGGACCAGACCCAGGTACCTCATCTGGGCCCGGACCGGTACGAGGACCGAGTTGACCTCGATCGAGGCGCCGGCGGGCGGGCCGCGACGGGGCCCATGAAATAGCAGGGCCTCCGTCTTCTCCAGAGCCACCCGCAGACCCAACGCCTCGATGCGCCCGACCACCCGGGAGACTCCCGTGGTGGCCAGGCGCGCCGCCTCCTCAAAGTTTGCCCCCCGGGCCGTGACCAGGGTGTCGTCTGCGTAACAGATTACACCCAGCCCGGGGGGGAGACGCCCTCGTAGGGCCCAGTCGTATCCCATGTTCCACAGGAGTGGTCCTAGGACAGACCCCTGTGGAACACCGCACGACATGGACCTGCGTCTCAAGGCGCCATCTCGGTCCTCGTACTCGACGGTACGCTCCTCTAAATAGTCTGCCACCAGCCGCCGCAGGTACCCTGGCACTCCGTGGTATTGGAGTGCGGCCCTGATGCAGCCGAATGGCAGACTATTGAAGGCGTTGGCGATGTCCAATGACACCGCCAACACCACTCCGCCGCCTCTCACCGCCTCTTCGGTCACGGCCCTCAGGCGCAGGATCGCGTCGACCGTCGAACGCCCTTCTCGGAAGCCGAATTGGGCGTCCGACAGGTCGGGCCCCACCTCGCTGAGGTGCCGGACGATGCGGACAGAGAGAACCCTCTCAAACAACTTGCCCGCCTCGTCCAGCAACACGATGGGCCTGTAGGCCGCGACCGAATCGGCAGGCCGTCCATGCTTCTGGATCAGTACCAGCTTCCCGCACTTCCAACGCTCAGGGAAGTGTCCGGACGCCAGGCTAGCGTCCAACACTCCCCTGAGGTGGTCCGACATGTAGTCGAGGGCACGGGCCATCACTCGGGCTGGAACCCCGTCCGGCCCGGGGGCGGTGTTCTTGGACCGAATCCGTAGAACAGCCGCCCCTACCTCCGATTCCCTGACAGGCGGCACATCACCCACGCTGTCCCGACGACGACCACGACGGGCCATCGACGGGGGTGTGTGTTCCGCCTGCTGTGGGAATAGGCCCTCGACCACTTCCTGCAGGAAGCTGGGCTGGAGAGTCTCCGTAAAGGGGGGGCCCTGTGTGCGGAGCTTTTGTCGCACCGCACGGTAAGGCCGACCCCAGGGGTCACGCTCGAGACTCTCTAGCATCTCCACTCTGGACGCGTCTTTGGCGCGGCAGATGGCCAGCCTCAGAGTTTCCCGAGCTGCTCGGTACTCCTCGTGAAGCCGGTCCACCTCCTCACCGCCTCCGCGGTGACGTCGCCGACTCCGGGTGTGGGACCTCCGGGCACGTACGCAGGCCGCACGGAGGTCCGCCAACTCCTGGGACCACCAGTAGACCTCCTTCCGAGGAGGCCGACGGCCACGAACGCGGGGCATGGCCGCATCGCAGATGAGCGTTAACGCATCGGCGAAGCGACCAGCCCCCACGTCGACCTCCTCGGTCGGGGCCTGCGGAGACAGCCAAGAGCAAACAATGGCCGCCTCCTCTAGTAGGTCCCTGTCCAGCTTGGCGACAGCCCACCGCGGAAAACGGGAGGGACGCCGCGCCGCGTGACCCCTACTGGCGTCCTGGGACCGGGAGAGCTCGAATCGGATATAAAGGTGATCCGAGAGCGTCTCGACCTCATCCAGGACACTCCAGTTCCTTACTCGTGCGGCGACTGCAGGGGTAGCGAACGAAAGGTCCACTATCGACCCCCCCTGCTGTCGCACGCACGTGTTGGTGGCGCCTCTGTTCAGCAAACAGAGGCCCACCGACGCCGCCCATTCCTCGACGGCTTCGCCCCTGGCGTCCGTGGCCGGGGAACCCCACGCAATGGACTTTGCATTGAAGTCCCCCAGCACGAGGACGTGCCCAGACCCCAATCGCCGTATCGAGGTCTCCAGGTTGTTTAGGAAGACCTCGAAGTCGCTCAGACTCCGGTTGGGGGAGAAATATACACCATAAATGGTGGTTCCCCCCCATTCGACGGCAACATATCCAGTACCCTTGTCTCTTAGCGACAAGGGCGGGGAATGAGCCGCCGTGGAGCTGACGACTGCCACGGAGCCGTCCCAGTCACCCATCCAATTTGGACGGGGAGGGACAAAATAGGGCTCCGCGACTACGGCAACACCTATCGACCACTGTGCCATCGTTTGCAGGAGGAGATCCTGCGCCGCGGCACAGTGGTTGAGGTTCGTCTGGACCAGGAGGTTGGAGACTTGATCCATTACTGGATCGTCTCTACAACCCCCTCCATGGGCGACGACGTCGTCGCCTGATTGACGTCGGAGGCAGCCTGGGTCGCCGGGCTAGCCTCCGGCGTCTGCCGAGAAGCGCGGGGAGGCTTGCAGCCCCCCTGCCCCATCTGGTGATTGGCGGGTTTATTACCCGCCGCACACATCGGGCAGTGAGGGGCGGCAGAGCACTCTGCCGCCTTGTGCCCGGGTCGACCGCAGCGGAAGCAAAGTTCGCTGCAGTCGAAGCAACTCTCGCACTTGGTGCGAGTGTGTCCCGCGACTAGGCACTTGAAGCACCTCATCGGCCTCGCGGCCAGAACCGTGATTCTGGCATTCACAAAGCCGATGAGCATGCTCCCGGCGTCGGCCAAAACTTTGGCCGCCGCCACGGGACAGCTCACCCACACCGAGCCGAGGCCTCCCGGGCCCGGCCGGACGGTGCCGACTCGGATGGTGCCCGCGGTGCAGCCAGTCTTCTCCGTGACTGCATCGCGGACATCCTCCGACGTGATGGAGTCGTCCAGACCCGAAATGCGCAGTTCCGCGCACTTGGTGGGCCTGGCGACTTTGACACCATCCTGGGCGGCAAACACCTCCCGCAGCCTCTCGGCGAACGTGTCGGCCGTCTTGGCGCCCTCAGTCCCCGGGAACTCGAATACTCGAGCTCCCGTCTGGGCGCGGCGCAGCCTCATCCCCGCGGCCCCGAACTCAGCGGCGAGCCCGGGACGGGCCTCTTTGAACAGGGCCGCGTACGTGAGCCCGCCACTGGCCGCCTCCGGCGACACGGTAACCACAACAGCCGCGGTCTTGGGCGGCTGCAGCTTCCGCGGCCTCTTCTTGGAGGCCGCTGCCGCCACCGGCGGCGACTGCGGGGCTTGGGCTGCGCCTTGGGCGGCCTTCCTCGCCCGCTTTCGCTGCTGCTGCCCCCGCCTCTTCGAGGCCCCCACAACCTGCCAATCCTCGTTTGAGGCGGCTGGTCCCGAGGAACCCGTCGGAGGTGCCGGAGCGGGAAGCGGGGGGAAGTCCGCTCCGCTTGAGGGCGCCGTTTGAGGCCCCTTCTTGGCCGGCGCTTTGGCCGGGGCCTTGGCCGGCGCCTTGGCCGGTGCCTTGGCCGGCGCCTGGGCTGGTTTCGCGGCCCCCTTCTTCGGCTGTTGTTGTTGCCTTTGGGGAGCCGGGCCCGCCATCGCCGCCGCGTAGGTGACGCGGCTTCCCACCAGGGTGGCAACCGGGGGCCCCTGCGACGCGAGCGGGGGGCGGACAACCGGCGCGGGGGGAAGCCTCGCCTCCAGGCCGGCCAGTCGCCCGTCCACTTGTACCACCTAGTTTAAGCTACCACTTTATGTTTCTTTTCTGGTGTACAATAAAGAGATATATTATTATTATTATTATTATTACCACTTTGATCGATTTTGGGCTTCTCGCATCCAGCTATTGCCAGCCACAGTCTTCACTCCACCTGGCCTGTGGACGTCCAGAACTCTTCTACCCCAACGGTCATCAGTTCTGCGGCTAATATGGCCAGCCCACTGCCACTTCAGCTTGCTTATCCGGTGGGCTATGTCGATGACTTAAGTTCTCTGACGGATAACTTCATTTCTGATACGATCCCTCAGAGAAACGCCGAGCATAGCCCTTTCCATAACACGCTGAGCAACTTTGACCTTGTGGACCAACCGCACCGTAAGTGTCCACGTCTCGGCTCCGTATGTCATGACGGACACACTGATTAAAAACTTTCGTTTTTAGGCACTGTGGGATCGACGATGAGAAGACTCGACGTAACTTTCCAAATGCTGCCCAACCTAGCTGAATTCTTCTTTTCACCTCGTCCTCGAGGTTATTCCTACAGTACAGGCAGTTGGGTAGGAATAACCAAGATAGACATATTTTTGAACAACCTCGAGAGCGGTACCATGTATTGCAATCGGTTTCGGTAGTACATGTTGATTGGACATGACCTTGGTTTTGTCCAAGTTCATCCGTAGGCCGATGCGCATAGAAGAATCAGCTAGGTCATTCACCATCTGCTGCAGGTCCTGCAGTGTCTCTGCCATTATGACGATGTCGTCCGCAAATCGCAAGTGAGAGATGTAATCGCCATTGATGTTAATGCCACGTCCTTTCCAGTTCAGCGTCTTAAACATATCCTCCATTGCATTTGTGAACAATTTCGGGGAAATAATGTCCCCTTGTCTCACTCCTCGATGCAATAGTATGGGCTTTGTTTGCTGGTTCTGTACTTGGACGGACATGGTGGCGTTATCGTAGAGACATCTCATCACTTGGATGTATCGCCAATCTACCTGGCAACGCTGCAGGGACTCCAGAACAGACCAGATCTCAACCGAGTCAAAGGCCTTCTCATAGTCCACGAATGCTAGACACACTAGTTATTAATATTAATTTTATAGTATATATTTAGTAACTAGTTATTAATAGAATTAAGTAGTTATTAATATTAATTTAGTCGTGATCAGGGTTGCGGAGGTCCGATGTCAGTCTGTGGCTCAACTAATGTTTCGGAAAAACCGTTGAAACTAGTAACTAACCCTAAATAATCTAGGACTAACGAAGATACTCAAAATATTTAAAGATTTTATTTTCGGAGAAGTTTTACATTACTACATAATAAAATGTCGGTTTCAATTATTATCACACAAACGACAGTTATTATATAATAGTAATTCGGGTATGTTTGTATTCTTAACAAGCTGACATTAAACTTAGTCAGGATTTTGCCATTGCTATCCAAATTTTAAGCTATATTAGCACTCACCTAGAACATATTAGAATTTGATCGAGATAAGTATCGGACTCGAAATCTTTGATTTTATTCTGGAACCAGCCCCAGACGGTCATCACCGCGCACTCGTCCGGGGTGACGGGGCCACTGAACGGAGACGACATCGGAGCGAAGCAGATGTCCTCGATACCCGTCTCGTTACCCAAAGCTAGAATAAAATCTTATATCATCATACAGAATTTGGAACTGACTGTTTAGATAGCGAAGAATGATGAACATACAGTACTTCTAAATTGATATGTTCTTAATTTACACGAATTTGAACAATAATTGAGGCACTCATAGCCAAGGTGAATGTTGTTACCATGAGCGTCTCAGTGATTCATGAGGTCAAGTTAAGCAGTCGGTCCCGGTTGTTATAATATTATAACAGTGGTGAAGCATAGTTGGAGGCCTTCGGACGCCTTAAAAACAACCAACGACAAAATTACGCAGCCACAACGTTGTCTTGCCAATCCCCAATTCGTAATCGGCCATCGATAAACAGACAAAACAATTTCTGTTATCGATATATATTATTTTACGTCGTGCAAAACCGGTTTGAAACGCCGAGCCGCTTAGGGCCTGCGCCGGCGTCCACGCTCCAGTCGCATAAATACCACGCGCGACACTTACCCCTTGCCTGTCGCCCCTTATCGGTTGCACTTCTCACATCTAGAGTACTTTATTTATAGTTTAATTTCGCCTAAATTTACATCTAATTCTATCGCTTCCAGTTCGTTTCTCTTTCTAAACTATTGCGTATCAGTGTTCTTGTGTATTCTTTCGTGTGTGGCTTACTATAACTGTTACTGTTATACATAGATATTTCCTACCTTTAACGGACTATTCTTTCTCCAAACCACCTCATTACTCTCTTTGTCTGTCAGTTACGCTTTCACGACTAAACCACTGCTCAGTTTTAAATGAAATTTGGCATGGCTTGATTATGTAAGGACATAGGACATACTATTTGCCGGGAAAACTATCATACAAAAGCTAGTATATTATAAAAACATATCACTCTACTATGTTTTCTAATTAAATAACTTCAATTTTTAAACAGTGATTACGGTATTTAATAACCAAAATAAGACAAAAATAACTTACCTAATATTTTTTCCTGCAAATAGAACACATCTTTTAGGAACTCAAAATTGAATACAGGCCCGAAAGTAATATTTCCAGACGGTCTAGGATGCTCAATGGTGGGTAAGCCTTTTGAAGTGATTATCAACATTTCTGTCCTGAAAAATAAAATAATTAATTTATAATAAGAATCGTTACTCCTTGTCATCAGACAAACCCGAAACAAACAGACTGACAAAAATTTTAAACATTAGTTTTTGATATAAGAACCATTTATACTTTCATATACTATGTAAACATTTTTCATGTGATTATTACAAAGAGACAATTCAATTTTATTTACTTATATCAATAGGGAGCAAACAAAAATAAACATCTTCCGAGCCTTTATTCCCAAGTTTATTTGGGGTCGGCTACTAGTTCAACCGGTTTTACCTGAATTTCAGTTTTTCCACGGAGCGAGTGGCATCGGACCTCCGCAACCCTATTAAGGGAGAACTGAAATTCGAAGATTGAACTAGTTGTCAGTATATTTGAGGGCACTGACTTCCCAATAACGATTGCCATAGATGTTCATGACAACCGGGACCGACGGCTTTACGTGCTCTCCGAGGCACGGGCGTGAATCACCGTCAAACTTCCAAGCTCCGGGCTGCCATTAGGAATTTCCTAAGAAAAGCCCAAAAACACTTTGGCCCGACCCGGGATTTGAACCCGAGACCTCTTGATTAGCAGTCGCATACGCTAACCACTAGACCAACGAGGCAGTTAACAAAAATAAACAAAGAAAATAATTTTCCGAATAACATAAATGGCAGAGTTTTGGAATAACTAAATTAAATATTTATAATAGAAAAAATAAAGACATTTAAAAAGTAAAACTATTTCTATAAACACTTTACCTATAGAACGGTTCGAAGTGGGAATCGAAATAATCTTTTTCTATGCGCGATCTTGTATTTGGTGCGGCCCACAGCTCTACGGGGTTCATTGTTACTTTTATATATTTAATTCCATAACCCAAAGTCACTACCACGACTAGACCTAAAAATAATATAATTAATATATAATAATATTATCAAAGAGGTAAACTTCGTGACGTTATGAGAATCTAGTTATCCTTGGATCTACCGAAATGAATTTGTAAATTATTTTACCAATTCTTCTTTTTCCTAGATAATTCCAAAAATGTTTTAGGGTTCGCTAGTCGTTCAACTGGTTTTACCTGAAAATCAAGTTTTTCCACGGAGCGACTGGTATCACGGACCTCCACAACCCTGAGGGAGAACTGAAATTCGACGGTTGAACTAGATGTCAGTATATTTGAGGGCACTGACTTCCCAATATCGAATGATAGATGTTCATGACAACCGAGACCGCCGGTTTAACGTGCTCTCCTAGGCACGGTCGTGAATCACCAAATTTCAATACTTCGGACTGTTATTTAGAATTTCATGTGAGAAAAACACAACAACACGTTTGACCTGACCTAGGATTTGAACCCGAGACCTCTCAATCAATTTTATATATAACTAGCTGATGCCCGCGGCTCCGCTCGCGTTTTAGAGGTATCAAAAATAGATGTTGGCCGGTTCTCAAACCTACTGAATATGCATATAAAGTTTCATAAAGATCGGTCAAGCCGTTTCGGAGGAGTATGGCAACAAAAACTGTGACACGAGAATTTTATATATTAGATTATTTTACAAATAGAAAGCCATATTTTTGTGAGTGTCATAGACTGCCATGTCAGTCAACGCTCTTAGCAGAATAGAACCAAAAGCGTAATGTTAACTATCATATCTTAGTCATGCCACTAAAAGACAAATTTAAGAACATGTAAAATACGTTTTGATAATTTCGGAGTTCATCGTGACACAAGAATTATAATAGAAGATAAACTAACCAGCAAACAAAACGAGCCACGGTCTAGAAGCCATGATGTACCCCCACCATTGGAAGAAGTCTTCAATCCTCTTTTCAGTTTTGGCTCCTAACTTCTGTAAGAATTTTGCTTTATCTGGGACTTCTTGAGGATCAGACGCATCACCGTGATCGTCGTTTGCAGAATTTGATACTAGTCCTTCGTTGTTTTCAGTCGCTGCACCAACTTTATTAGAAATAATAATTTAAATGGACCTAAATATAGTATATTTATGTAGATGAACACAGGATAACATATTACGACAATATAAAGAAAAACAAAATCCTGTAATATTAAGAGTAAACTTGAAAATTGATTGATTTCTTTTGAAATTGTGACGGTTATTGTAGGTCTTGTTCACGATAAAATTGTTCAAAAGGTTACGATACCTTCTATATCGTGAATAAATAACGCTATACAATAAATACTATCTATGTGTTAAAGTAGCGAAAGTCTACTTTCTACTTAAAGTATTATTATTAAGAGAATTAAAAAATGATATAAGATTAACCTACCATACTTCTTCTTTTGTCGATTGCAAAAGAATGTGCATATGAGGAATAATATTGTGCAAAAAACGAAAATTGTTCCCATAATAGATGCTCCATTTACGTTCCAAGATTTTGGCAGTTGATGCGGCTTCGGTGCTGGACACGATAAGTCGCAGTCAAGACAAGAACAACCAGGCTCTCCCTGGATAAGAAAAACTATTGAGAAATAAAAGGATATATCCTTATATTTTGGTTTATTATTAAAGAATAGAGTTCTTTGATATTTGACTCCTCCTATGGGGTCATACATTTATAGCGTAACACGATTTTTACTAGATTTTGACCCTCTCCCTTCCCTAAATAAAAAAAATACAAATAGATGGACCTCTCCCTGTTAAATATTAAGTAAGAATCGAAAGGAAATAGGGGCAATCACCTACCATTAAGTGATCCGTCTGCTCGTTTGCCCCCTATAATGTAAAAAAAAAAAAAAAGATTCAACCCCATTTTGCCGTACTCTGCTTTTCATACTATTCGTCCGATTTTATTATCCTTAATAATATTATAATTGCGAAAGTAACTATGTCTGTCCGTCTGTATATTTTTCTGTCGCATTTTCACGCCACTACTACTAAACAGATTTAAATTAAATTTGATGCACAGCTAGTATTACAGAAGCACAGCATTAAAGCTAGTATTTATTACATATGTATATAAGTACCTACTAGACAAGTGGCCAAAGACAGAAAAAGACGTTTTGAACGTTTTATGGATGGAAAAGTATTTGTAGAAGAAAGTAGTCTCCGAAAAGAATTAAAGAAAGTTGTATTATGGAATGAACAAAATTGATTACAAACCGGTCTCCCAACATTGCATGGTCTAGTTGGAGGATCGAACGGCGTCAAACCTCTTGCATAATCACTATAATTCCTATAATTGACCTGGAATGGTACTTGAACCACCTTTTCTGTGTCACCCATGAACTTGAACCATAATTCTGCCGTACAGTCAGGACCATAATCATCGCACATTAAATGTATTGCTACTCCATTACTTGATGGGATTTGTACCTGAAAGGGTCGTCAAAAAATAAATCGATTTTCAATGCTCGATATCGGCTTGATACAGGGGGTCTAGTGTGAGATTACTACCCGTACGTCTTAAATGTGCACCTCACCCTGTGACGTAACGCTGACGGTACAATTTGCATTATCATCATCAGCCTATCGTAGTCCACTGCTGGACATAGGCCTCTCCAATTGCACGCCACTTAGTTCAATCTTCGAATTTAAAAAAAAGTTTATATCTTAAAAATACATTTAACTAGCGGCCATTTAACTAACTTAGTACGGGTGGAGTTAATTTTTGCGTATAATTTTTAATTATGCATATTCAAAATTTGGTCCGAGCTTAAAACTTTACCAACTGCAACGTCGAACATGCTTACTGTCGAGCGCGAGTTTATGTGTAGTAAAGTCAAAGTAGGTCCTTGGGTTCACGATACTGTTGCAGTAAAAGAGAGGCTCTTTGGAAAGAAAACGTTAAGAGTGGTAAAGTTCTTATATTTCGTGGGTTTGCAGTACAAGAATAATAAACAGACTTGAATATTGCCGTATTAACCGTGACCAAATCTAATAAGAACTTGTCTTATTGCTGACTTTCTTCTAAGAAAAACTCAATACACAATTGTATGTTATGAGTTTATGACAATAAATCTATTTCATAGGTAGTGCCTCGTTGGTCTAGCGGCTATTTACACCGGTCAAGAGGTCTCGGGTCAAGGGTTCGATCCCGAGACGGCGCAAAAAGTGTTATTGAGTTACTTTGATCATTGAAATACATAATAGTAGCCCGGTTTAGCATTTGGGGACTTAACCACGTGCCCCGATCACCGTCGGTGCTGCGCCTCACCCTTGTCTTGTACGTAAACGTTCCATCGGGAACAGAGAGTGCACCTGTATGAGTGCACACACTTGCGCACCATAATATCTTCAGCTGGTCGAAGTGAACACTGGCCGCCGTGGCCGAAACCGGCTAAGAGACCTTATCATAATGGGTAGTTTACCTGAGAGCACGAGTTAAACGTAGCTTGAAGGTATGTCTCACTGAGGTGATAGTCTACCGACACTACCTGTTGGTGTGTTTCTGAAAACAAAATGAAGAGAATTTATATTTTGCTGTTGAAAATGTAGGATAAAATTTCAATTTTAGAGACACTTTTCGCAAATACAATTAATGACATTTTTTATTGCTACGCGATCATGACCAAGCTACCTTAGGTGATTGGAAACAAACACCGAATCGGTCAGTGCCCGATTTTTTTTTTTATTAAAACTATCAAAGTGGCTCTACTCTGCCTGATGGAAATTATGAGTCTTAGATAAAGAATTTTAATAGACTTGACACGCCAACAGCGTTACCACGAGCGAGTGAGATAACGATACCATTTTCCAATGTATTAGAGAAAAATAAAGATACGTAATTTTTTGTCTTTATCGCCGTATAGTTTGACACATGACATATGTGCCAAACAATGTTCAAAGCGGGAATTATATCAGGAGTGAAAATACTGTGTGATTTCAAGTGTATCTAATTGTTTTTAACCCAGATACTTTAAAAACTATGGTACAGTGTTGTGTTGTCATCTGCAAAAGGCGCAGTAAACGTAAATATGAAAATAGATTTTACACGTAAGTATAAAATCGATCAAAGTGGTGTGCAATGGGAGAGGCCTATGTCCAGCAGTAGACTGAGATAGGCTGATGATGATGATGATGATGATGATAAAAAATAGCGTTTAGCAATTATATAGCATAATATTGTTTTTAATATTAACTATGATTAATTACATCAATTGTTGTTTGTTAATGTGCAGAAATAATTGAAAATATGTGATAAAAACTAGTTTCTAAAGTGGGAAAGTTTTGTAATTAACCGACCAAATTGCGTAGGTTGTCACAGCTATAGTTTGAACGACTATTAATGTGTTACGTTAATTTTGCAAGGTTACCAGCATTTTACTGATAACGTATCAGCCTTTTGAAATTACCGCATATGGTGAGGAAGTTTAATTTGATTGTGTTTTATTGTCCTCCCGATTTTCTAAGGATGAAAATATGCGTAAAATGTGGTTGAAGGCTACTGGACGACAAGATTGGGCAACAGCAAAGCTATATGTAAAAATATTTGAACGTAAGTATACATTACAGTACAAAAAATATGCTGATAACTAAAGAGAAAAGAAAAGAAACTTATTTCTTTAACAAACTTATTTTGTTTAAGGGCCAATAAATACTAGAGTCTGGCCACGCTAACTCTGCAGTGGAATAAAAGGGCAGCCCCAAAAAGTTTTTTATATGGTATACTTTTTCTGATGTCACTTTTGTGGTACGTGAGCTGTCACATTGCAAGCTGTTTGTTGCTTTTCATATATTTTAAAGAAAAATAGTTAAACCTATTAAAAGTGGAATGCGGAAGTTATTATATAACATGATAAGTAAATTCCAAGATGTGAAGGCACAGTGTGATGTCGTCTTTAGCCAAAAACGACAATGTTTACAAGATATCGAAAAGTTGACGTGTAAGTAAATCTACTGATTTTGATACTTCGCTGTTTTATTTTATCATTAGATGTATATAAGAACATTTTTTCGAATACTCATAGCCTTTTCATGATGCTGACAAGAAGCTCGTGTCAAACTAACGTCCAATTTCAATAACATATCTACCTATAGATTTGCTTCCTGCCGATAGGATTTAGGTCATATGCAACTATTACATAAATTATAGATACTCAACTCTTATTCAAACCCCATATTAAAGTTGCCCTACGGAGGCTGAAGGCTCTTGAAGAATTTACCATCAATAGTGAGAAACAGTATATAAAAAATATCGCTTCAATGACTGTTAACAATCTGTTACTTACGTATTTATTTTCTAAAATTTTCGTTAGATTAATAGTCGGTACAACGTACATCCAA
The DNA here is from genome assembly GCA_932526445.1 of Phragmatobia fuliginosa. Lineage (NCBI taxonomy): Eukaryota > Metazoa > Arthropoda > Insecta > Lepidoptera > Erebidae > Phragmatobia > Phragmatobia fuliginosa. The sequence continues at coordinate 3,941,748 of OW052073.1, forward strand.
TACATATTGCATTGAATACAAGTTCAAATTAAAGTTTATAAATGATTTTTATTTATTTCTACAGGATTCAGCGAACGAACTTTAAGTGTGATCAAAAATAAGGGCCAAAATAATCAAGGAATCTGGAGGGTTCCTGGCAAAAAGCGTGCAGCACGGGTAACGAAAGTTAATATTGACAATTTTGACCAATGCACCAAACGAAATACAATATATCAGTATTATTTGACCCCAAAGAAAGTGCCTACTCTGCGTAAATTACTACTTCAATTGAGGCAATCAATTGATTTTACTGGCTGCAGAGAAACCTTATTAATAAAATATTATAGACGAACGGACAGTCCGGAAAAACATGATGTGGCGGAGCCATAGATACATACTAAATTTTTTGTTAAGAAACGAGCCTGTAGAAACGAGAAAAACTAATGTATATCTTGATGAAACCTAAAAATAAATTATGTTTATTATTCAAAAATCTATCGTTATTTTTATACTGTCCTTGAGTTGTTTCATAGATCTTAAAGTAAAGGCTAAATTATTATTAAGGTTTAGATAAACTATGGTTTATGGTTTAGCCTCAGTAGATTTTCAAAAGTTAGGAATCAGAATAATTACAACCTGTATTGTACCTACTTATGCCCTACCTCAAAAACTGTATCAAATCGACAATGCATCGTGCTGAAGTCATGACTATTCTTAACCAAGAAAAAATCAGAATAAAAACAAAATAACTTGGCTAAAAAAAACAACTAGTACCAAATTAGCTTTTCGTAGTATAGACGGTGTTACCATCTATAGATTTTCAAATTCCATAATTTTCTTACTTCTGCAGAGTTAGCGTGGCCAGACTATATATGCTTCTATTTTATTTCTCTTAATTTTATCAATCCCGATCCCGGTTACGTCCTCAGCTTTCGTTTGAGGGTCTACTAATCTAATCTAACCATATTTAGCAGATTTTTTAAATGTTTGGAACAGTAAACGGCATAACAATTCTCCCTTATTAAAGGGGAATTGTATTAACCTGGCAACATTAATATTTGATGTACTTTGTTTCTATCCCTTACGGTTGCACGCTTATGTCAAGTCTATAGTATTTTTTGTCTAAGTGGGCTATGAGCTATGAGTAGAATCATAGATTCTACTCATACTTTCCATCAGACAATAGGGATCACCATTCTCAATGTGAGGATAGGCAATGCAGCATGGTGACCCATAGCATGACGGTCTGGTTAGATGTTCTCACAAAATGATGCAGAATGATCGGGCTCCCGGTCTCACACTCAACAACGAAATACGACAACACGAATGCTGTCATTTCAGGATAATCTTCTATGCCAGGGTAGTAGCGTCCCAGTCGAGCCGAACATTAGTAATGAAATCAGCATGGCTCTACTGCCTTGCAAAAGCCAAAACCTCTTTTCTAAAACAGATTTATGTTTAGTATTAGAATGTGTTTAGTATCCTACTAATATTATAAACGAGAAAGTTTGTGAGTATGTGTGTATGTATGTTTGTTCCCCTTTCACGCAAAAACTACTTAACGGATTTGGATGAAACTTTACAATAATATGGCTTAGATCAGAAAAACACTTAAGCTACTTTTTACTGCAATAATCGAGATACACGGGCGAAAACTAGGTGATTATAAAAATACATAAATCGTAGATGTTAAAATGTATCACTGTTTATCTCCTGTCAAAACTTCATAGGTTGCTATGCATAACAAACTTGCATAGCAACCATAATGATATACGCGAGTAAAACCGCTTGGCGCAGCTAGTTATATAATAAGGTTAATGATTGTAAAAGTATTACGAAACAAGTTTAATCACCATTGTACCCGATGATCTCGGGGTACAGATATTCGCTTTGGTTCACTCCGCAGGTCATAGCGCAGATGTGTGTCAGAAAATTGTCTATGCACGAGGGACATCTACTGATTAAACTCTCCACGATCTGAATCTTTTCACTCATTTTCTTGAGCTGTTCGTAACTGCAGCATGATGTGTTGCCTTTTGCTATATCGGGGCAGTATTTATCTAGAATGGCCTGTAAAACAGAAAATACTGTACAAATAAATAAAATGGAAGTGTCTGTAAATATCAAATGGGCTGTTTTTAGGGTTCAGTAGCCAAATGGCAAAAAACGGAACCCTTATAGATTCGTCATGTCTGTCTGTCCGTCCGTATGTCACAGCCACTTTTTTCCGAAACCATAAGAACTATACTTTTGAAACTTGGTAAGTAGATGTAATCTGTGTGATGTTGAGGTTTCTCACATTATTTTTTTCTAAACTGAATAGTTTGCGCGAGAGACACTTCCAAAGTGGAAAAATGTGTCCCCCCGCCCTCTAACTTCTAAAATAAGAGAGTGATAAAACTAAAAAATATATATGTTGTATTACCATGCAAACTACCAACGAAAATTGGTTTGAACGAGATCTAGTAAGTAGTTTTTTTTTAATACCTCATAAATCGTAAACCACAATTTACCTTACATTCAATCAATACACTATTATTAAACATCGATCTTTTATATGATGTTACTTGCTAATACGGAATGGGTGAGTCCGACTCGCACTTGGCCCCTTTTTTTACTAAATACATATGAAAGTAAATACGGTACTTACATAAAAAGTAATTTTGAGAATTTTTGTCTGTGTTTGTTTTGTTCGGCTAAATTCTGGAATAGCTGGACAGATTTTTACGGAACTTACGCAAGCTGATAGCTGATGATGATATCAGCTTAACTACATATTACTCGCCATTTACAAAATAACCGCAGATAACTTTTGTATATTTTTAAAGACAACTCCCGCATTAGGAATATAAATTCCTGTGTCGCGGGGGAATTTACAAACATACATGAAACGGACACTAAAAACAGCCAGACTCAGAACAACAATTTGTGAATCACACAAAGTGTTATCTCACGTGGGATTCGAACCGACAACACTTGGCGCAGTAGAGAGCGGCGTGGTGACCGCTTTAACCACTAGGCCAACCGTGCAGTCGTGTTGTGGAATGTGGCATACTTAATTTATTCCCAGTAGTCCCAAGTAGCTGCTTACTACCCGCTACTTAAGGAACTCTTGCAACTCTATAGTTCCATCATCAACAACCCATAATGTCCCTCTGCTGGGTCTCGTCGCTTCAGAAGAGAAGGCCATACGTCCCCACGTTAGCCAAGTGAGGGTTGGGGAATGGCAAGACATATTGTGGCTACATAATCTTTCAACTGGATGTTTTTTAAACCACCCGAAGGCCTCCAAATAAGCTTCACAACTGTTGATAACAACAGAGACCGGCTGCTTAACGTGACAAATCACTCATAATACAATATCATGCCACAAACGGTCACCCATCTAGGTATTGACCGCGCCGTCATTGCTTACCTCGCTAATTGTCTAGTCAGTTAAGGTTACTAGGCTATAAGAGCAATAGTCCTAACGTCTAACGAATAGTGAACCTCAGATGACCTACTTCACATAAACATATTAATCGTTTAAAACACAAGGAAAATTATTTAATAAATTTATTTTAATCACATTTGTACATGTTCAACACAGGAAATAAAGAGGTTATCGTTATCGAACTTACTACAAGTGAGATTATAATTCGGACTCGAATTGTGATGTAGCGACTTCCACATACAGCGCATGCTAAAAACATACAACAGCGCCACCTACCAAAGAAACACTGAATCACTAAGTAACTTATCCTGAATCACGCTATAGACATTCTCGTGCCGACTAATATACACTCAATTGCCCAACATCAATCGTTAGGCAGTGGTCCATCGTGCACCATCACCTTGCCCGGTCGGAGAATCCTTACTTTGTGTTGGAAGGACACGATACCTGTTCCTCCACATGGCCTACTATAACAAACTGAACAGACTGGGTGGAATAGGGTTTCTTTCAAGTTTTCCTTCTCCTTACTGGTGTCGGAGAAACTTCGTGTTCTTAATCCGTTACCACAAGTTATGGGTCATAGGCACTCATAACTAAGCTACCATGCAATTAGAAACAATCAACCACGGTATGCAACGACGGCGCGGTCAGTGCCTAGATGGGTGACCATTAGTAATATGATACCGTGAGCGTGTCACCGTCATTCGGATGTCACGTTAAGGCCCCGGTTGCTATCACAAGCTAACAGTCGTGAAGTTTAGTTAGAGGCCTTAAAAACATCCAACGGCAGGATTACGTCATTCGGCCAGTATGTGGTATTTCCTGCATAGTTGGCTGGTCTGTGGTCGAAACTGTGGTGTGTGTGCCCACACTACAAATATGTGGTCCAAATAATAAATAAATAAAACAATAAATACTCACTCTGGAACCATCTTCTATCGGCAATGCCGTATCGTTATATGCGCAGTAAGTGTACTTTTCACTGGTCTGGTTACACATGCCATACCAGATACAGCGTCCCTCCGAAGAAGCAGATGGTACCTATATAAATAAATAAAATGTAAGTCTCTTTACACAATCTTTACGTAAGTATTTCCTTTAATATAAAACTGTTACTACCAGTAACGTTACTAGCACCAGGGGGGTGTCACTCCGCAGTTTAGGTATAGTCGGCCGGCTTCCTGGCGGGTCAGACACGCCGGTCGAACAGACATCGTCAGAACAGTTAAGAGTTACACGATAGAAAGAGACGCAACTGTAGGTAAATATAATCGTAGTGATTCGGCGCTATGCGATCTGAATTGAACTTAATCTTTTAACACCGAGGGTATCTATTACTTTAATTTACTTTTCGGAGTGAGTCTTCTGTGCTGGTACTATTATGTATTCTGTGCTAGCACCTAGCAACGTTTCAGCCTGCCTGTTTGTTCCGAGTAATCTCTGGAACGACTGGACCTATTTTAATTGAACTTTAATTGACAGAAAGCTAATGACCTAAGGAGTAACTTAGGCTATCTTCTTCTTCTAATATATAAAATTCTCGTGTCACAGTTTTCGTTGCCATACTCCTCCGAAACGGCTTGACCGATTCTTATGAATTTTTTTATGCATATTCAGTAGGTCTGAGAATCGGCCAACATCTATTTTTGATACCTCTAAAACGCGAGCGGAGCCGCGGGCATCAGCTAGTCTTATATATAAAATTCTCGTGTCACAGTTTTCGTTGCCATACTCCTCCGAAACGGCTTGACCGATTCTTATGAATTTTTTTATGCATATTCAGTAAGTCTGAGAATCGGCCAACATTTATTTTTCATACTCCTAGAACGCGAGCGGAGCCGCGGGCATCAGCTAGTATATCTATATATTTTTAAATTAACTTCACGGAGTTACTTGTGATTTACACTGCTAGCTAGCTAGTCTGCAATAATAACAAATTACTGTTTAGTCTGACGTATAAATATTGAAGATTAGTGAACTATGGCACTTTGGTACTTCTCATTATCATCTTTATTTCATCTCATCTCATTACCTTTAAGTCTCAAGTATTTTTTTCATTCAAGATTATGTCAAGTTTAGATTATGTCCGTCCGTCCTCGACTTACCGTCCAAACAGTAAGTGCTAGAAAGATGAAACTTTTGCATGAATATGTGTTGTAATTACGTCGACAAAGTGCTACAATAAAATTATGAAAATTATTTTTATTTGGGGTACCTCCCCTACACGTAAAGTGGAAATGATTTTTTTTTTGGGTTACGCCATCGTGTGCGGTGTCATTAGATGGGTCTTTTCAAAACAATACAGGGTTTCTAAGATGATTTTTCGATTTAGGTATACGTTTGCGAGAAATTCCACTTTAAATGGCACTTTTTTGTAAAAACAGGGCGTCCCCCCCCCTCTAAAAGCTAAACGGCTAACTCGAAAAATCTGGAAAAATTCGTGATAGTGGTCCATATGAACTTTGACGGAAAACTATAACGGATTAGATGACTTTGTTAGTTCAGGAGTTATAGAGGCTTAACTAGTAAAATGCGCTTACTTGGAAAACGTCATACAAAATTAACGCATTAATATGTAAACAAAACAATTAATATATCTATTGGAAACGATTTTAAATCCACGCACCATTATATGGGTGACTGAGGAACCCTTTCCTGTGCGTGGCCTGACATGCACTTGGCCGATTTTTGTGTTTATGTTTGTTAATGCAACTTTGCCTACAAGTAATAAAGTAGTATAGGTATTTGTGTAGTTTAGTTATCACCCCTATTATTTCCAGAAGGTTGCTTCGATCGAAAACCGAAATTTATTGGTTGAAGTAACCGATGCGATGCGATATATGTACATTTGAGGGTTTTTTCTAACACCTTCTACAATAGAATTTGAGAACCATATTTGTTTCAAATTTTCCTTGGCGTTATATCCTCCTATTGTTTTATTTTCAATTGGATTCAAAGCAAATAAATAATGTTGACTCTCATAAGCTAGCTAAGAAGAGTTGGCTTCTCTGACCTTGTATTTCTTAATTCTCTGATATTTTGTAATAATCTGATAATTATACATTTTGAATAAAAAAAATTAATAATTTTAAAGATAAATAATAGGTAAATAATGGGTGTCGTAAGAGGCGACTAAAGGAACAAAATAAGCAGCTAACATTACTGCCAAGAGAAGTAAAACTTGAAACAAACCCTTTACCAACCCGTCTGGCCAGCGTGGTATAGTAGGCCAAAACCTCTTTTCAAAGGAGAGGCCCATGTACAGCAGTGGACTTTTAGAGGCTGTTGATGATGAATAGGTAAACACTTCGAAAATCTGACACACAACTCTATCTAGTCCCAAACTAAGTAGAGCTTGTGTTTTGGGTAATAGACAGCTGATTGAAAAATATATAACAGTTTTTTTTTTAAATGTTATACATAAAAATATATCTTATATACATGTTATACATAAAAAATACCCAAACTCCGAAACAAATATTTGCAGATCATACGAACATTTGATTAGACATGGGAATTACAGCAGTTGAATATGCTACCATTGTACCACCATACCTAACATTATTTAATTAGATGAATATTACTGTTTATCCTTATATATCAACTAAACCGGACCGGGTCTCCTGTTAATGCCAAACGTCCTCACGCTGACCGATATTAGGCCTCATTCGCACAAGTTTTTTTAACGGACGTTAAAAAGCGTTCGTGTACAACAAATGCATTCCCAAGTATATGTTCACACGACAGCGTTTTTAAAACACGACGTTTTTTTAACGAGCAGTGTTCAGTCTTACATTTTCAACTTTGGGCGTTGGAAATAGACCTATGCAACTTCATACTTGAACGCTTTTTTAACGTCCGTTAAAAAAACTCTAGTGTGATTGAGGCCTTACTGTTAAATTTGTCAAAATTTGTTTGAAAGTTTTAGCCCACAAATAAATTCAATGATAAATCATAATAAAGGGAACTGTACAGATAATTTTATATTATATTTCATAAAAATTCTGTGCTTTTACTTTCATGAAATACTAACATTTACCCGCAGCCCCGTCTGTTATCGAGTCAAAGAATACCTAAGATATGTCCTTCCTCAAGGATAACAGTATCGCTATACCAAATTTAATTGTAATCGGTGTAGTTTAGTTTCGAAGTTATAATTTTATAGCGAAGCTAATATACATACAGTGAAACCTGGTTAAGTGGGACCTGGATAAGTGAGAAACCTCCATAACTGGAATTCATGCTGAGGTCCCAACACTTTGGCACTGAATTACCTCTGTTAGTGGGACGAGATAAACCTCTATATCTGGGATTTTTCTTTCGATTTATCATCATAGTTACCTCTATAACTGAGACAGCGAGTAAATTTTATATGCATAAACCTCTGTAACTGAGATAACATTGTTTGTTTACTCATTCTTATTCTACCCACAAATTCCACACGTAATTCCAAGTACGTAAGTACAAATTTTGAGCTTCAATTACCTTCAGTTTTAGTTTCGCTTTACTGTCATACAGATGTTTATTTGAAAAATGTCAAAACGAAAGCTACAATCGTTATCATTACGTGAAAAACTGAAGTTAATATCCGTTTATGAAAGTGGGAAGACACGCGAAGAAGTTTGTGCCGAATTTAATGTGCCAAAATCTACTCTTTGTAGAATAATTCAGAGTAAACATAAAATTGAATCAGAATGTTCTGAAGGACAAGGAAAACTAAAACGTGTACGTTTATCAGAATATCCTGAACTTGAACAGTGTTTGCTAACATGGGTTAAGCAACTTCGTAACAAAAACGTTCCGGTAAGTGGACCGATGATTAAAGAAAAGGCAAAAGATTTCGCACAAAGGCTCGATATTCATAATTTTTGTAGCAGCAATGGTTGGATGGAAGGGTTTAAGAAAAGAAACGGTATAGTTTTCAAAGCAATTTGTGGAGAAAGTAACGCTGTTGATGTTAACAAATGTAGCCAATGGATTGAAGACCTACCAGTTCTACTACGCAATTATTCTGCTGATGATATTTTTAACGCAGACGAAGCGGGTTTATTTTATAAGTGTCTACCCGATAAAACTTTTACCTTAAAAGGTGAGTCTTGTCATGGCGGGAAACTTAGTAAAGAGCGCATTACAATACTTCTAGGTGCTAACATGTCAGGAACTGAAAAGTTGCCTATCCTATTAATCGGAAAATCTAAGTCTCCACGATGTTTCAAAGGTGTTAAAACTTTGCCTGTGAATTACCAAAATAATAAAAAGGCATGGATGACATGCACTATTTTTTCTGATTGGCTGAAGAATTTAAACCAAGAAATGAAAGCCCAGAAGCGAAAAATTTTAATGTTTGTGGACAATTGTACTGCTCACAATAATATGCCCGAGCTAAGCCACATTAAACTCGTGTATCTGCCTGCGAATACGACAAGTAAATTGCAGCCAATGGATCAAGGCATCATCAACAATTTCAAAATTTATTACAGAAAAGAAGTTGTTCGACATGTTATTAAATCTATAGAAGACAATCAGTGCCCACAAATCGATGTTCTTCAGGCGATGAGGTTTGCTAGGAAAGCTTGGTTTTCTGTGACCAAAACTACTATAGCAAACTGCTTTAAAAAATCTGGATTTAAATCTGAAGTAACTGTAGCTGAAAGCTTACAAGAGGAGGACGAAAATTTAGAAACTAATCCTGAAGATTGGAACTTAGCTATCAGCAACGACAATAATCAACAGCCAACATTCCAAGATTTTATAAACGTCGATGACGGTTTAATAGTTTCAGGAGAACTTAATGAAAGCGACATTGTTAATGCCTTCTCGTCTTCTTCATTGGAAAATGAAGAAGAAGACGATGAAATGAGCGCGGAAGTAAATTTAGTAAAAATTTCTAAACGCGAAGCAGTAAAAGCACTAGAAACTTTGCACAGTTATTTTGAAATGTCATCAATTGGTGACCAAAGCATATTTGATAAAATTTATAACATCGAAAAACATCTGATGGCTGATACTTCCAAACGACAAACTAAAATGACAGATTTTTATAATTGATACATTCTGTTTCCATATTCGTACATACATATTACGTTTAAAAACGTGCTTGAATATTTTTGTTGATTACATTTGTATGATTACCTTTAAGTATGTACATACAATTTTTTTTATTAAAACTCATTTACATTCATAACACGTTATTTTATTTAATGATCGCACCTGTATAACTGAAATAACCTGTATTCTCACCTCTATTAATGGAACCCTCTGTAAATGAGACAGATATCTATTTATACCTGTATATCTGAGACACTGGGTAAGTGGAATACCTCTATAAGTGAAACGACATTGCAGGTCCCTTGATGTCTCACTTAACCAGGTTTCACTGTATATCGTTTGGATACTAGGTTCTGCCCGCGACTCTACACGTGTGTGTGGTGTCGGTTTTCACGATAAAGATTTTGAGTGCCTAGATTTTGGGCTCTAGTAACCGAACTCACTTATGCACATTTCACTCACACACATTTTTAGATTTGCTTTACACCAGCTTTAAGCCGTCCCGAGTGTGAGAAAACCTGGTTTTCCCACGAAAAAGCATGACTCTCTTCCGTTCGTTTATTCCTTTTTAAAACCAATTACTAATTTACCTACTTACTAACTTACTAATTTAGTGCCATGTAACTAAAAGCCTTAAGTAAATAAAATCATACCTCGAAAGAAAATTCGTCAAAAGACCGGACGATTCGGGATGTTTATTTTGTACTTCAGTAAGTAAAACTAAGTATCACAAGTTAAGGTCTATGAAGTGCCTATTTGTGATAACAACCGTATACCAGTTCATTTTAATTCATTCTAACTATCGAAGCAGTCATTACAACTTACATGTTTGAGAGGTTAAAAATTAATGCAAAATTAAAAAAATACTTACATATTTCACTAAATGTAGAAACAATAAAAACTCCAAGAAGACAGGAAATACACGTTTGAGAATTCCTCCATATTTAAACATATTTATTTTCCACTAACAGAACATCTGTTTAAGAAAGAAGAGTGAAAAAAGTTATAAAATTCTAGTTAGTTCGAAACGTATCATCGCACTGAAAACCATACAACTTTGTGCTGTAGTTCCCTGTTCAATATTGACTCTGTGTATATATTAATAATTGAATTTCCTGCGAATAATAATTCTAGTTTACCGATAACAAATTGAATAAGCAAGTCACACGTGAGGCATAATTTAGGAACAGGATTTGGATTAGGTATTTTTCACGAACATGTCTATAGTTATAGTATGTCTATAGTATATCAAATGCAGCCGATATTTTCTAAATGACTTGAACATTCTACTTTGGTGTTTTAAGTAAGAACTGTAGGGCTTAACATTATTTGGGACATACACATTTACAAAGTTTTTGGTTGATATTTAACAATAAATCTACCTGTGAAACTTCAGTTATTAGAGACAATCATTTATATATATATATATTTGTCTATTATTTATTGCAGACCAAGATACATGTTTCATTTTAAGTTAACTCTTGACCTAATGTTAGTAAAGTAGCACAAAACACAAATAAGCAAAATACAAATTATTTACTCAATATTAGTACCTAATCTGTATACGTACCTATGTAAAAGAATTACATCTGTCACACAATTTTGACCGACTAATTTTGGATTACATTTATAAAATACCTAATAACCAATATCTGTTACCAATTCTGATTATAACGTTATACGTTACTGATTTTAACGTTAGTTTTCGGAACTTAGTTCAGCAGTTGTAACTCTTAATTATCTATAATATATACTATTATATACAGTATAATAAAGCCGAAAAGTTTGTTTCTTTGAACGCGCTAAACTCAGGAACTACTGGTCTGATTTGGAAAATTCTTTCAGTGTTAGATAGCCCATTAATCGAGGAAGACTATAGGCTATTTATATCATCACGCTAAGACCAATAGGGTTAAAAATCGAGGTTTTTTCCTCTTGAGAGCTCCCTCTCCGTGAGCTGAGTAAACGGTTAGTTTCACTAAAATCATGTATTGAAACTAAAACCTAAAATTTAAATAAGTTAATTCATTACATAACAAAAACAATTATTTCTTTAAATAATAGTTAAAAAAACAAAACAAGACAGAATTGTTTCCCTTTAAAAAGTTCTAAAAATCCGCGAAAGCATATTAGACCAGGGTAGAAGCCTCTTAAAATAATAAAAAGTGAACATAAATCATAGAAGAATGAAACCCATTGTAAAAGGAGAAGAATATTACAAAAAATAATTTACGGGTGATCTGAGGTCGGGAAGGGGGAGAGGGGGGGGGGGTTAAGGGAAAAAAATGGCTTAACTCGATTTCCGGCAAAACTACAAGTCCTATGGAAAAGAGTTCAATGGCAAAGTTATAGGTAATAAAAAGATCTACATCTTTTGCATTCAGTTTTTTTCACATAACCTCAAATTTTATGTGAAAAATTCAAAAAACCAAGTTTTTGGTTTTTATTTTTATCTTTTACAAATGAAATATTTTTTTCAAGAAATTTAGTGAAAACTTACCTTTTTATGTCCTGAATACACCGTAATTTATTTGATTTGAAATATCTATTTTTTCACCTCATTTTGACTGAATACCGAAAAAAAACCCTAATTTTCAATCGAAAATTCACCAGTCAAAATATCAACTTTTTTCAAAAAAATGGGATGTTTTCTATTCGATGAAATCTCTACTTTCCGACGATGTAAAAAAATATATACATTACCATAGTAAATCTTCTCAGAAAATGCAAAAATGAAAAACTCGAATTCGATTTTTTTTAATCGTTATTGAGATATTTATTAAAATGTACACTTTAATCACTCGAAAAACGAAGATTACATGTTACAGTGATAAACAAAAATATTGCAAATCGAAATATAATACTATAATTATTGTAATTAATAAACAAATAAATAATAAAATAAATATTAAATAAAACATTTTTCACATAACCTCAAGGTTATGTGAAAAAAACTGAAAGCAAAAGATGTAGATCTTATTATTACCAACAATTTTGCCATTGAACTTTTTTCCATAGGACTTGTACTTTTGCCGGAAATCGAGATAAGCCATTTTTTTCCCTTCAAATCAAATCAAAATCAAATCAAAACCATTTTATTTCAAATAAACCATACAACGGCACTTTTGAAACGTCAAGTAGTCAGTCAGTAGTCAGTCGTGAAGCTAATCGTCTGTTCCAATTCGTAGATCCTATGGAGAAGAACAGACAAGAAACTCCATGGACACTCTTTTCCAACATTGTTTTTACAATTTTTGGTTACATTGTTTAAGGCATTTTATTAAATGTGAGGACAATGTAACGATGCTGATATTTACACATGTAGTGTCCAAAAACAATTAAACAATAAATAGAAGTTGTGAGATGACCAGCCCCGACTGGCGGCGCCCGTATCACGAGCATGACCCATGCACCAGCCATCGTCCAGTTCAACCATATCGTAGGGAGCCGAACGACCCGCTACACACGCCACCGCCAGCAGGACTTTTGAGCGAGCATGACATACTCACAACCGCCAGTCAACAAACTTATGCTACCAGTGACTACAAAGTGCTCACATGTACAATTTAAAATGTTCGCAGTTATACAATAAAATCTGCCAAGTGCATGTCAGGCCACGCACAGTAAAGGGTTCCTCAGTCACGTGGATTTAAAATCGTATCCAATAGATAATTATTATACTCCAAGATCCCAGAGCCGCCGGACCTACGTCATTTGTGCAAAGCTGAAATTTTCAGGATTATTAGTACAATGTCTTGTTAAGATGTATGCGTACCCATTAGCTTGAAAGCGGGGCCGTTTGTGAGATAGTAAAAAGCGCGAAGTACAGATGGTAAAAAACCTTACTTACCTACGTTAAAGGTGCAAAGCTAGTATTTACAATTGTTTTAAGAATATTATTTAAAATTAAAATTCATTACTGCCAGACACATTCCGTGGGCCATTACTTCTGCCAGACGTCTTGAAAGTTGTGAAAAAATTACGTAAACTACGTTATAGTAGCAAACCTAAATTTTATAACTATATTAAATAACTATATTTTATAACTAAAAAATGTATACATATTATCTAAGGTAGGTACTATTTTATGACCCTTTGTATACGGCCAGACCAGTCTGAAGGGCCAATCATCCCCCCAGATATCTTTAAATATTTGTAGTAATTAGGAAGCTGAGGTATATCATCTTTGGTATTATTTCAAGAATAGAATTGTAAATTATTAAATGGTTTTTACACGCTCATTTATTAGCTTCACCTGTATGTTTGTTTGTTTGTAACCAACTCCTTTGGTTGCGATTTTGACCCCACTTTAAACGGCCAGATTTCGTTGATGTTGTGAATAGCTACAAGTATACGAAATCTGGCCGTTTAAAGTGGATCAAAATCGCACCCATAGGAGTATTACATAAGCTACTATAACGTAGTTTACCTAATTCTTTCACAACTTTCAAGACGTGTGGCAGAAGTAATTGCCCACCGAAAGTGTCTGGCAGTAATGAATTTTAATTTTAAATAATATTTAAAAAAAAAATGTAAATACTAGCTTTGCACCTTTAACGTAGGTAAGTAAGGTTTTTTACCAACTGTACTTCGAGCTACCTCAGAAACGGCCCCGCTTTCAAGCTAATGGTAACGCATACATCTTAACAAGACATTGTACTAATAATCCTGAAAATTTCAGCTTTGCACAAATGACGTAGGTCCGGCGGCTCTGGGATCTTGCTCTATTATGTTCACGTATTAATGTGTTAATTTTGTATGACGTTTTCCAAGTGAGCGCATTTTACAAGTTAAGTCTCCATAACTCCTGAATTAATAAAGTCATCTAATCCGTTATAGTTTTCCTTGAAAGTTCATTATGTGGACCACCATCACGAATTTTTCCAGATTTTTTGATCCAGCCGTTTAGCTTTTAGAGGGGGGGGGGACGCCATGTTTTTACAAAAAAGTGCCCTTTAAAGTGGAATTTCTCGCAAACGGATACCTGAATCAAAAAATCGTCTTAGAAACCCTGTATTGTTTTTAAAATACCTATCTAATGATACCCCACACGATGGGGTAGCCGCGAGAAAAAATTTACATCCCCACTTTACGTGTAGGGGAGGTACCCCAAATAAAAATATTTTTCAAAATTTTATTATAGCACTTTGTCGGCGTAATAACAATACATATTCATGCAAAGTTTCATCTTTCTACCACTTACCGTTTGGACGGTAAGTCGAGGACGGACGGACGGACGGACGGACGGACGGACGGACGGACGGACGGACAGACGGACATGACGAATCTATAAGGGTTCCGAGTGATATACTTCGGAACCCTAATAAAAACCAGTTATAATTATGCTACTCTCTAAGAATGCGATAAATATTTGGATCATGTCAATAAAAAGTAATTTATTATGCAATAATGATATTACAAAAAATAATAATAATAATTTAATGTCAAACAAGATACAATTAAAATATCAATAATCCATGTCGGAAATATGGATATCCAATGTCAAAAAAAAAAAAAAAATTGAAATAGGTATATGAATGTCAATTATTATGATAAAATTAACATATGTCAAAAATACAAACTAACTTCTTTACCCCCCTTAACCCCCCCCCCCCCGTCTCCCCCTTCCCGACCTCAGATCACCCGTAAATTATTTTTCCTTTAATTTTTGTAATATTCTCCTCCTTTTACAATGGGTTTCATAGAAATAATATAATAAATGTAATTTATTTTGTTTTCATACATTATCGGCACTGGTCTATATGTCTATCTTTTAAGGTCGGCTTAATTTGTTTCCGCGTTTATAACATTACGCTACGTGCAATTAAAGCCGCACACGGGGCTGCGTGGGTGATTGATTATAAAATAAAATACAGGAGTATCAAAACATGTTTATTCACAAAAATAAATATTATATCTTACCTTCTACAAACTAAGGTGGACCGACAATAACTAATATTAATAACATGTAAATTCTTAACCTTATTCTATTGGCAATAAGGCCTTTTGTGCACTACATAAACTCCATCCTAGCTATTATTCCCAATATTATTTGGGGCGGCTACTACTTCAACCGGTTTTACTTGAATATCAGTTTTATAATGGGGCGACTGTTATCGGACCTCCGCAACTGAGAGAGAACTGGAATTCGAAGGTTGAACAATTTTCTTTACTTATTTCATCAAAACTGTACACAGCATTTATATATGTATAAATAGTACTTTTTGTTCAGAAAACAGATTACAATATAATCACACAGCTAATAATTAATGTTTTTACCCACGGCATATAATTATAATCTCAAAAACCATAGTTTTATAAGCAAGTATTATTTCATTAGTTATTTTGCACTTTATTATTTAGGGATAAAGGTTTGTATTTGTATAAACATGTATAAAAAGTTTCTTCTGACATAATGCCTACTGCTTGTGGTGCCTATTCTTCATAACTCAAGGTTGGCCATCAGCTCATCATCTTCATCATCATCCATGAATGAGTTATCAACAGCATCGCAGTTGCTAGTTGATTGTTTATCTTCTATGCTAATAGCCTTATTGGTGTTGACAGAATCCTTCCTGATATTCGTGCCTGGGATATAGTCGTTTTTGTTCTTGGGTGCGCATATTGTTAAACATTGGGATATGTTGTTTTTACTCTCCTGAAACAGAACATTCAAGTTTAGTATTTTTTTAATGTTACTTTTATAGTCCCCTGTACAACAGAACAGTATTAAATATTTATCAAACAGCATTAGATATTTAGTACAATAGTGTTAGTGATTAATCTAAACAGTACAACAGTATTAGATATTTAGTACAACAGTATTAGATGTTTATCAAAATAGTACAATAGTATTGGATATTTAGTACAACAGTATTTGATATTTAGTACAAAAGTATTAGATATTTAGTACAAAAGTATTAGTGATTTATCAAAACAGTACAACAGTATTTGATATTTATCAAAACAGTACAATAGTATTACAAATTTAGTACAACAGTATTAAATATTTAGTACAAAGATATAGATCTTTAGTACTACACTATTAGTAATTTAACAGGTCGCATGACTGGAGTTTACTTCACACTCGCGGAATGAGCTTCTGTACATTGCGCATAACAAAAAAAGCGTAAGCACCATGTAATTCTCGGCGCTTACGCCATTTTGGTCGGGAGAACTGTTTGTTTTAATAGTTTGTTGGACGACATAACTAATGATAAAGAGCGCAACGCCTATTAATTAACGGTCGATTTCACCCTTCATAAAATATTCATACCGCAAGGATAAATACGGAAATCGTTTTTAAGGACTAATATCTAATTATATTAAGACTGTAACAGACCTGGTGTTTCATTGTAGTATCTTCAAATGTATCTCTACTTAGTCCTACGTTGTTCAGCACCTGTAAATGTGCAATAACGAAATGAGTCAAACATGAAGAGCTGTAATGGGGATGAAGTAATAATGTTATGAAGGAGCGGCATTAGCAGCAAGACCCGAGACAGGTGACACCCTGGGATATACCTCAGTCTTTCAGGTAGACCAGATTCTCCGGGGGTCCTAAACACGACTTTCGTCACCCCATGGAGGGTGTATGGTGCGAAAAATATTACCGCGAATTAAGAAAATGTCATATGTCGAGAAAACTACGTAGGACCACTACACTGTAAGGAGAAAAAAAAGGCTATACCAACAAGTTCGGCCAGTACGACATTGTAAACGAAAATCTCGTTTCTGAGAGAGAGAAAGAGAGAGAGATAGATGGAGAGAGAGAGAGGCCTATACCCAGCAATGGACAATTAAAAAACCATATTGCCTCATTGGTCTAGCCGAGTCTAGCGACTACAAGAGATCTTGGGTTCGATTCCCGGGTCCGTGTCAAAAAAGTGTTATTAAGTTTTTTTTATTATGAAACTGTTTAACAAGAACTTGGAGTTCGGAAGCTGGTGTCTTAACCACAGTGCCTCGGAGAGTACATAAAACCGGTAGAGCTGTCACACTGGATTACGAGGGTGAAAGAACAGAAAGTGCACCTGGGTATGCGTACACACTTGTACACTATAATAACTCTTCCGTAGGTTGTTTGTCTTTGTTGCGTCAAAATGGGCTAGAAATTATCATTAAAAAGAAAGGTGCTTAGTGCTAAGCAGTGAGTCAGAGAGCACGTAGAACTAGAGCCGTCTCATTGGATTATAAGGGTGAAAGAACAGAAAGTGCACCAGCATTTATAAACATAGTCGTGCATTATAATATCTCCTACGTAGTTTGCTGTCAAAATGGGCTAGAAGTT
The DNA here is from genome assembly GCA_932526445.1 of Phragmatobia fuliginosa. Taxonomy (NCBI): domain Eukaryota; kingdom Metazoa; phylum Arthropoda; class Insecta; order Lepidoptera; family Erebidae; genus Phragmatobia; species Phragmatobia fuliginosa. The sequence continues at coordinate 3,959,498 of OW052073.1, forward strand.
ATCATTAAAAGGTAAGGTATGGTTGATGTTTAGTGAGGGGTGTGTGGTGTGGAGTATTAAGTGCCCCGGAGACAGTCATTCGCAATTGTTAATTTTAATGTAATTGACCGTTTCAATTGAAGGAGCTTCATAACGAATCGTCAATTGCTAGGAAATCGGGTCAGGAGCGTGACGCAACATGTCAGCTTTGTTTCTACAAAGCTGACATGTCATGTTCTACAAAGGTCATTCACTAGTCGAGAACGACTAGCGAATGACCGAAATCGGTCAATCATTCAATTTTTACTTCATTCGCGATTGTCAATGGGCTTCAATCAAAACTTCCATCATTCACCTTCATTCAATCACGTAGTTGCGAATGACAATGGCCTCTTTAAACGATGATTTGGTACTTCAATGACGTAAAAAAAATAGGCATTGAAAATCAGTTCTGCGATGGTCTAAGCCCGTTGCAGTAAATGCTGAGTGTCCACCTATTTTGTTAGACATGGCATACAGCCCTCATTACCACTATTGATTGCCTATTTCAGAGGCTTATTTTTGTTATGCATCAGTTAATGTACACTTTATTTTTTTTAATTTTTAACATTCGACTTTACATGTGATGCTGCTAATCAATGCATAAATTTATTGCACGTCATTTGGCATTGACAATTGACAGTAATTTCAATTGTCAATGCCCAGTGTTGCAAGTCTCAAAAAATACTTCTACTTTGTACAGTGTAAAAAATCGTATTATAATTTGTATGCTGCGTTTATCAAATAGAGTTATTATTATTATTACTTACGTTGAGCTTGTGCTGCAGCAGCGGCCACATGAGGTCGTCAGCGGTTCGTCTCGCGAGCAAGTACCGCGCACACACCGCGCCGCGCTGGCCCAGCCGGTGCGCGCGGGACTCCGCCTGCGTCAGGATCTATAATTATAATTATATTTCATGTCCTTTCAACATATTATAGGTAGTCCGTGTGGTGACGGATTAAGAATACAGATTGTCACCACCCTATTCATCCTACGCGGGTATCGTAAAAGGCTAAAGGGCTAAAGACTAAGGGATAAGCTACGCAAGACAACATCGATGCAAAGAGAAGGAAAACTTGAAACCAACCCTATACCAACCCGTCTGGCCAGCCATATATTAGGCCAAAACCTCCTTTCTAAGGAAAGGCCTATGTTCAGCAGTGGACTGTTAAAGGCTGTTGCTGTTGATGATGATGATGATGATATTATAGGTGGTAAAGCCAGGCTGATTTCAGCACGAATTCACCGGCTTGACCGGGGCAGTACTACTCTCACACGGAAGACCATCCTATCAATGACAGCATTCTTGCTGACATATTTCGTCAGTGAGTTAAACTGCCTCGATGGTCTAGTGGTTAGCGTATGCGACTGCTAATCAAGAGGTCTCGGGTTCAAATCCCGGGTCGGGCCAAAAAGTGTTTTTGGGTTTTTCTTAGGAAATTCCTAATAGCAGCCCGGAGTTTGGAAGTTTGGCGGTGATTCACGCCCGTGCCTCGGAGAGCACGTTAACCCTCAAACATACTGAAAACTAGTTCAATCTTCGAATTTCAGTTCTCCCTTAGGGTTGTGGAGGTCCGATGCCAATAGCTCCGTGTAAAAACTGAAATTCAGGTAAAACCGGTTGAACTAGTAGCCGACCCCAAATAAACTTGGAAATAAAGGCTCGGAAGATGATATTTCGTCGGTGAGTGTGAGAAGCCGGGAGAATAATGCAGAAACATTGGACTGGCCGCCATGGTATGGGATTGCTTACCCTGCTGTATTGATGACCCGTACTCCTGAATTCTACTCATGCTTTCCATCAAGCAGAGTAGAGTCACTTTGATTGGTTTAAATATATATAAAATAGAACAGTTTCTTAGTTAGCACCAACATCTTAAAATAGAACAGTTATTACATTACGGATCTTCCAATAACTTCCCACACTAGGCACAGCCTGTCTTGTGAGAAGTCTTTATGAACCAGCTAATCTCAGTAATTAATGATAAGATACAAAAAAAATATTTTATTGTTAGATAGCCTTTTTTTAGATAGACCATTCCTACATGCGCTGCATAAACGGTCAAACTTGGAAGTATTGGATGTAGCGGACCCTAATATTTATTAGATTAATTACATATATTATTAAATATATCAATGTATTAGTTATTATCCTATTTTATTATCATATTATTATTTTAAATAAAGATTTCTAATGTACCATACAAACTGACAATAGACGATTTGTATTTTATATAGGTTATATTGAGTGATACGTCACTGAGACCGGCTCGAATATTTGTACCCAGCGGTCGGTAGTACGGAGAGATTCCTTTCTCTCGCGTCACCGCTGACTGTGAATTTCTTTCATCTACCGAACAATTGTTAATTTTCGTATATTTGTTTCTACATAGTGTATTTTCTCCTTCTGAACTTTTGTTTATGTTTTCGTGTGTGTAATTCTTATGTGACGTGAACTGTGAACCTTTTGTGCCGTACATTTAAATATACTGTGTCTGTGACCATTGAACTTTTATGTGTGGACTTTTTATTTACTCTTACTCACGCGCACGATAAAAACCTATATTGGACTCATAACGATGCTTCAATTCTATACCAATGTAAGTTGAACCTTATGTTCAAGACCACGTAAGGCTCAACTCACACTGACGCAGAATTTTTTAAGATATTTAGCAGGATAAAATGTTATTCGCTATTAGGTATAGAGTAACTACATAACATTTTATCAGATTACCGTCTTTCTGCAATGACTACGAGTATGGGTTTTCCTGCTAAAGACCGAAGACCTTCATAATTGTCCCAATGATGCTCAAGGCTCTATTTAATACACCCGAGTCACTTACCCCAGGATTCCAGTGCAACTCGGCGAATAGCACTAAGTTTGCAGCCGTGAGCGTAAGGCCAGAACTGGCCGCAGTTATCGACAGCACGGCACAGCGACACGACTCCGTGTGTTGGAACTTGTCCACTAAATCCTAAAGACACATAATAAGTACTGTTGAATAATATTTATGTGCATGAATATAAGTAAAACTTATTTTATATAACAACTACCTTTTGCCTGCGATTCCAATTGAGTAAAATGTCGGTATTATCATATGACTGCCTCATTGGTCTAGTGGTTGGCGTGTGCGACTGCTGATCAAGAGGTCTCGGGTTCGATTCCCGGGTCGGACCAAATGTTTGTGTGATCCGCAAATATTTGTTTCGGATTTTGAGTGTTTTCTATGTATAATATGTATGTATTTACAAAAAAAAGTATGTTTATGTATTTATATCACTTTTCTAGTTACCCATAATACAAGCTCTGCTTAGTTTGGGGACTAGATGACGTTGTTGTAAAATAATAATAATAAATTATAATAAATATTTTGGACATCTTACACACAACATCATCTAGTCCCAAACTAAGCAGAGCTTATATTATGGGTACCAAACAACTGATATAAATACATAAACATACTTTTTTTGTAAATACACATATTATACATAGAAAACACCCAGACTTCGAAACATATATTTGTGGATCACACTAATATTTGGTCCGCCCCGGAATCGATACCGAGACCTCTTGATTAGCAGCCGCATACAATAACCACTAGACCAACACGGCAGTCAAATAAATAACTTAGTTTAAGGTTGCAACTATAATACTAATTGTACCAATCAATACCTATAATTTCACTATTCAATATTTACTCATTTAAATCTACTTACAGCTCTCGTATTAGTTGGCGTGGAACCAACAATACATATGTAGTGTACCGCGGCTTCGTCCAGCGTTAGACAGATCGCCTCTATCACAGGCTTGTGGTGCGCAAATATTAAAAACTTGCCCGTTTCACCGTCTTCCAGTAACTGTTTGATGTATTTACTGAAACAAGTGACAAAATGTCAAAATATAAAATCTACTACAATCTAAAAACTCTTTTAATCCTTACTAATATTATAAATGCGAAAGTTTGTGAGTATGTGTGTATGTATGTTTGTTGTATTTGGATGAAACTGTACAGTAATATAGTTTATATATCAGAATAACACATAGGCTACTTTTCACTGCAATAATCGACATACACGCGGGTGGAGCCGCGGGCGAAAGATGGTATTATATAAAAACTAGTTGACCCAGGGAACTTCGTACCGCCCAACTTTAAAATTCCAGAACTTGATCGCAGCGCCACCTACCGGTTCCAATTGCGAATCTAAACCATTCCCAGATCCCCTTGAACACACACAAAAAATTTCATCAAAATCGGTCCAGTCGTTTGAGAGAAGTTCAGTGACATACACACTCACAGAAGAATTATATATATAAAGATAGTGAACGAATCAATATTACATGATTTATGGCTAAAAAAAATCTGGTTACTTGATCTTTAGTCCATTCGCGTTTAAAAAAAAAGTGACGCATTTATCAAACTCCCCATCCGATTAGGTTAAAAGCATTCGTACGAATTATTTATTATCGTATTATTTTATAATTTCTTAAAACCTGATTGGCCAGGGGGCGGTGCTTGATCGATTCGTATCTTTTAACTTAAACCGAATTTAATAAACATATCGGAAAATTGATCCTTCTTTGACTATGACTATACGAGGTACATTCAGAGCTACAAATTCTAAGAAAACCCACTCAGCTTTTTTGAACAAACCAACTATTATGGTGGCAAATTATGGTGACAATACAATCGTACGTGAGTGGAAATTTATGAAAAAAAAAACTTTTGTTTGAAGTTTACTTAACATTAGAGTTAAAATAAATCATCATCATCATCAACAGCCTTCAACAGTCCACTGTTGGACATAGGCCTCTCCTTAGAAAGGAAGTTTTGGCCGACTATACCACGCTGGCCAGACGGGTTGGTATAGGGTTGGGTTCAAGTTTTCCTTCTCTTTGCATAGATATTATCTTGCGTAGTTTATCCCTTAGTCGCCTTTTACGACACCCGCGGGATGAATAGGGGTGGTGACAATTTGAACTCTTAATCTGTCACCACCGCACGGATGAAATACTATACCCTTTTTAGGGTTCCGTAGCCAAATGGCAAAAAACGGAACCCTTATAGATTCGTCAAGTCTGTCTGTATGTCCGTCCGTATGTCATAGCCAAATTTTTTTGTCGTGAGGAAATTCCCACGGATGCCATAGGTTGGTGACTATGTCGGACTCGAATCGACCAAAACCCCACGCCGTCTCGGGTACTATGAGTCGGGGAATCAGGTATACCCTCGAAAGGAAGTCCCTGGAAACTAGAGCCTAAGAACAGATCAGTCCACTTACCAGATAGCCGGTATCTTGACTTTAGCACTTTCGCTGAAGAATGTGATGAGTGCGGATTGCTTATCAGCCGACTTGCTGGATTTGTACGTTTCTGCCATCTGGGATAACCCTTTTTGTACCTCCGGCGCAAATTGGAGCATTGATTCATCTAATATCACTGTTTCTCTAGAACAACAAAATACCTCCGTTATTTTTTTTTCTTGATAGAAGTTGGCAAACGTCAAGGTAAGCAAGGAGCGCCCCACCCATGGACACCTTAAGTACCTCGCCTAGAGTATCTTGGTCTTAGAAAGGTATAAAATCTGTTCCTCAACCTATACGAATAAATAAAAATGAAGTGCCTGTTTGTAATTACTTCTAGAAATTGTATTGTGCATTGGCGGACTCCATACCTGAGGCATTCTCAACCAGTCAACCTTTAGGGAAGTAGATGCATTTATTTGTAATATATCACTACATAGTATAAAACAAAGTCGCTTTCTCTGTCCCCTTGTACGCTTAAATCTTTAAAACTACGCAACGAATTTTGATGCCGTTTTCTTTAATAGATAGAGTGATTCAAGAGGAAGGTTTTTATGTATAATACATGCATAGTATACTAGACAATAATTTTAGAGGTTTCTAATGTGTTTTTTTACGCTTACATTGCAAACGCTAGCCGTACCCTACGAGATAGATCAAAATAATGTACTACAGTATTGTACATCTTAAAAAGGTCTACAAAAAAGTCCTCAATGGTATATATCTATCTCTTAGGGATAGCATACAATAACCATTTTTTTATTTTTTATCTTTACGAGAAATAATATCTTATTTACGAAGCGATTTTAAGCAATACAGTATTAATCCTTATCCAATTAAGTACCTTAAGTACATTGTGTATTTAATATAGATTAATATGGCCCTTTACAGTATGTAATTTAAATTAATACTTTTGAAGATATTACAGATTTAAAATGCAGGAACAAAGCGATTTTGGCGGTACCGACCGGGGCCCGTTAGTAGACGCTTCTGTCGATTTGTCACTATCAGTTAATAACTAAACACTATATTTTTATTAATATTCTAAGGCGGTACGACGTTCGCCGGGTCAGCTAGTTAAATATATATAAATAAACGTATATTGCACTAAATCTTCTACACATAATATCATATAGATAGCCTGCTAAAGTGATTCCAATCTGCCTGACGGTAAGCATGAGGATAGTCCAGGAGTAGACCATTCCCACACTAGGCCTGTTATGTTTCTGCAACATTCAAATCAAATCAAACCATTTTTATTTCAAATAAACCAATACAACGGCACTTTTGAAACGTCAAGTAGTCAGTCGTGAAGCTAATTGTCTGTTCCAATTCGTAGATCCTATGGAGAAGAACAGACAAGAAACTCCATGGACACTCTTTTCCAACATTGTTTTTACAATTTTTGGTTACATCGTTTAAGGCTGTAGGTAGGTAACACTGTAGGTAGTAGAGCCACGCTGATTTCAGCACGAATGGGCCGGCTCGACCCGGCCAGTACTACCCTCACACAGAAGACCATCCTAATAATGACAGCATTCTTGCTGTCGTATTTCGTTGGTGAGTGTGAGAACGGAGGCCCAATCATTCTGCATCATTCTCCCGCCCTTCGAAGGCCGGGAGAATGATGCAGAATAATCTAACCAGGCTGCCATGGTAAGGGTCACCATGCTACATTGCCTACCCTCACAATAAGCATGGTGACCCCTACTCCTGGATTCTACTCATGCTTTCCATCAGGCAGAGTAGAGTCACTTTGGCAGGCTTAAATATAAAAAAAAAGGCATTTTATTAAATGTGAGGACAATGTAACGATGCTGATATTTACATATTGGGGCTTCTGTCTCGCACTCACCAACTAAACACGTTAAGGAACCAAGTTAACAGTACCTAGTCTTCTCTTCCAGTTTGGTGAGCACCTGTTCTTTAGTCCTCCTGATGAGAAACCTCTTTTGGAGTAAAACCTGCAGTTCGGCGAGGTTTGATTGGCCCGTCATGTCCCATCCGAAGTTTGTCTGTTTACCGTCGCAGTACCTTTTACCTGAAACAATCCGATACAATGAAATTTTAAGTATCAGTCATCATAGGAACTAACAGCGATTTACAACTATAACACTTAGAAACTAAGGTTCCAATTGACACACCATACCAAACTTTGTATAAGAAAGGAACAAGCCAGACTCAATGAACGTGAGCTGCTTAAACTGATCACCTGCCGGTGACAAGCGATATACGATAGTAAAACTCTAAAACTAAGGTTCAAATTGATATAACATACTCTGTATTCGAAGGAATCAAACCAGGCTTAATAAGTGTGGGATGAGTAAAAAGAACACTTAACTCTGTCATGCGATATACCAACGTAACACTTACAAACTAAGATTCAAATTGTGTAATAACAGTCATTACAAGAACAGAGAGATCACCTGCCGGTGCCAAGTGATATACGACCGTAACACTTAAAAGGTAAGGTTCAAATTGGCATACCAAACTCCGTATAAGAAGGGAACAATCCGGGTTCGATGAGTGTTAGCTGCGTGAACAGTTCCGCGGGTCTGCTGAGAGCGGGCGTGCCGCTCAACAAGATGGCGCGACGGCACTTGCGTGTTATACCACTCAGGGCCACTGTACACTGAGCCTTGTGTGATTTCAAGTAGTGAGATTCATCCTGGAAGGTAGAATAAGAATACAGTTGTACATCCAGACAAGTAAACCTTTTCTTTTTAGGATTCCGTAGTTTATGACTCGGAAGCCTATCTACCAAAGGACCACGAAGAAAAACACGGAATGTACTATACAGAGTAACTACTAATCCTGAATCACGATAAAGAAATTCTCGCGCCCACTAGCATATATAGAACATCCCAACATGAATTGTTGGGCAGTCGCCCGCCAGGCATGATCACGGAGGATCCTCCCTTTGTGTCGGAGGAACACGATATACGTTCCTCCACGCTATGTTAACCCGACTGCTGATAATCATATCTACATTTCTAAATTCATTCATTTTATATACCGATGTGAGGTATTCGTACCCTGTTCATCCCGAGTATTGTAAGAGCCAACTAAGGGGTAAACTACGTTAGACAACAACAGCACTGTAAAGCGAGGTAAACTTGAAACAAGCCCTATATTAAACCGTCAGGCCAGCATGTAGGCCTAAATATCCTTTCTAAAAAAACCTTTAACCTGTTTAAGAACCTGGGAACAATCCCCTTTTAGAAATCAGGGACATGTAGGGTGATAATAATAATAAAAACATGCTTCGACATATATAGACATGCTACAAGTCGTCATTATCATCAGCGTATTGAAGTCCACCGCTGGATATAGGCCTCTCTTTCTCTCTTGTTACAAACAGGTAGTAGGTACTCACTATTATAACAACTCCGAAGTTCTTGCTCTTCAATAAGTCTGTGTGCATGCTCGTTATCTTGTAGCTGACAATCACAACTTCTGTCTGGGAACAAAATTCAAATTCAAATTCAAAATTCTTTATTCACTTAGGATGCAATACATCTCTTGTGACAGGTCAAGATTCTACATGTACATTTATGCCATGTTCGCAAACAATAGGTAGAGCCGGAGAAAAGAACATGGCAATAAAAACTCGCGGCCACTCCTTTCAAATCGCCAATGTTTACATAGTTTTAATGTTTATAAACCTGATATGGGGGTAAGGTGCTGCCACTAATATACTATACACCATGTTAGAGTAAACAAATACATCTTTATATATATGAATCTTATGTTCGTGTATTTGTAATTGAACACCTTCTAAACGGCTGGACCGATTTTGATGAAATTTTTTGTGTGTTCAAGTGGATTTGAGAATGGTTTAGATTAGAGCAATTGGACTCGGTTGTGGCGTTTGCATCTGCCAACTGCTCGAAGTTTGTACGAAGCTCGCCGGGTCAGCTAGTGTTTGTATGAAAAACAAAATTGACTGTGTTTTATCATTAAAGTGTCAAAGACGTATTTGGCGTATGGAAAAGTTTGGAAAATAGGCGTTTGCTGATTATTATTTTTTATTATAATATTATTTTGTAAAACCCTTGTGGGTACTTGAAAAACAACATAACTGTCAAGGTTTGATATGAAATTTTATATCTTTTGTTATATGCTGGTTTATACCTAAATTATCATCAGCCTATCACTTTCACCGCTGGCCTTAAGCCTCTCCAGGACAATGTAGGACAACAGTACTGTGAATAGAATAAAACTTGAAATAAACTGCCTCGTTGGTCTGCTGAACAAGAGGTCTCGGGTTCGATTCCCGGGTCGGACCAAATGTTCGTGTGATCCGCATATATTTGTTTCGGGGTTTGGGTGTTTTCTATGTATAATATGTATGTATTTACAAAAAAAAAGTATGTTTATGTATTTATATCTGTTGTCTAGTACCCATAATACAAGCTCTGCTTAATTTGGGGACTAGATGGCGTTGTGTGTAAGATGTCCGAAATATTTATTTATTAAACCTTATACCAACTCGTCTGGTCAGTGTGGTATAGTAGGCCGTTACTACAGTGGACTTTTTAAGGGCAATTGATTTGATGACGTTCGTGTGGTGACGGATTAAGAATACGAAGTGTCACCACCCCTATTCATTCCATGGGTGTCGTAAGAGGCGACTAAAGGAACAAAATAAGCAGCTAACATAATAACAGCCAAGAGAAAGAAAACTTGAAACAAACCCTTTACTAACCCGTCTGGCCAGCGTGGTATAGTAGGCCAAAACCTCCCTTCAAAGGAGAGGCCTATGTGGACGGTTAAAGGCTGTTCTTGTTGATGATGATGATGATGATTTGGTGAAGGCCATTACACCTGTTTAACCTGTAACAGGATCATACCTGCTTATCGGCAACTAGTTGTGTGTCTTTGCCACTTGACAACGTCGCAATGTTCACGAGTGGTACTGACGGTAATAACTCCTCAATTTTGTTTTGCCACGTTTCTCTGTAACAAAATGGTAGTAGGTATTAATGTACGAGTATATTGTATGTACGTAATATAATCCCTACTAATATTATAAATGCGAAAGTAACTGTCTGTCTGTCTGTTACGCTTCACGCCTAAATTACTAAACCAATTTTGATGAAATTTGGTATGAAGATAGCACTGAAATTGGGAAAGGACATAGGATACTTTTTATCGCGACAGGGGACGAAAATTTGTATGGAAGTTACTTATTGTCAAACATAAAATCATGTAAGATTATTCTAGACCTTGGGAAAGACTATAGGCTACCTTATTAAGTCGCGCGATATAACCAAATTCCACGCGGGCGAAGCTAGTAAAACATATTTTAGGTTTGGTCTTAGCACAGACACTAAAGACTGATTGTAAAAACCCCTCATGTGCATTTTTAGCCACAATATTTTTATAAAAGCTCAACTAGCTTGATCATCAAGAGGAGGGAGGAGGGGGAGGAGAGAGTAGATAGGATATAATTATATCAAGAGGTTTTTTAATAACACTGTGAGGTTTCTAAAATCATTTTTCGATTAAGGTATCCGTTTATGAGTTATTCAACTTGAAAGCACATTTTTTTCTAAAAACAGGCCCCCCCCTCTAAAAGCTGAACGACTGACACGAAAAATCTGAAAATATTCATGATCGTAACCCATATATCGAACTTTCAAGGAAAACTATAGCGGTTTTGATAACGTTTTTATTTTACGAGTTGTAGGGGCCTAACATGTAAAATGCACACACTTGGAAAATTTCGTACAAATTAAGAAATAATAAGTCAACAAACCAATTTCGTCTATTAGACACGATTTGAAATCTACCTACCATTATGTGTGACTACAGAATCCTATTCTATGCGTGGCCTCACACTAGGCCAATTTTTAAAATTGTTTGCAGTACACGAAATTTGAATAGTCAAAAGCAAATAGTTTTTAACTTTATCAATTAGTTGATACCTCATAGAAGATGTGGTGACAATAAGCAACGGCCAATTGTCTCTATAGTAGCTTGCAATGGCAAGCGCCTGAAACGTCTTGCCCAGACCCATATCATCAGCTATCATGCACCGACCACGCCGGGAGATGGCAAACCTATGGATGAAAATCAAAACATAATTTATTATTATTTTTTATTCTTGATTTTATTATTATTTATTAAAATACATGTTAGTACAGTTGAGATTGACACCCTAGACATTACCAGTCGAGGCCTAGACTACTTGTAGCTTTATACTTTTTATATTTTTACCCGACTGCGTAAGAAGGAGGGTAATGATTTTCGAGCGTATGTACCATGCATGCAGGGACAAATAATACTTTGTTACCTAATGGCAAAGAAAGGTCTTCCAAAATTACTTTTGTAATCGCATACGGCACCATAAAGTGTTTAGTAAGCTTACAAAGCTGTAACCGTACAGCTTGTTTTCCACTTTTCAGTTCATTGCTTTTAATCAGTCAGTTTTGGTTTTTTCTTTAATATTTATGAATAAAAAAAACTTAAAAAAAGCATTACAATACATGTAATGCTTTTTTTAAGTTTTGTATAGGTATACTGTTTGCGTGTCTATAATAAATAAATAAATGATCCGCGCGGTTATGCGGCGGACCGTGTGTGAGGCACCGCCCCTCCGCGCGGACGTCAGCGCTGAGGGGCGGTGGCAGTGAGAACACCGCTCGACCCGTGTTCGGTCGGTCGAGCGGTGTTCTCACCGCCACCGCCCCTCACTAGCGGTTTACTGCAATAATCGTAATACACGCGTGCGGAGCCGTGGGCGTAAGCTAGTGGAATATAGAATAGAAACCGATAATCATGTTGCAACTTGTCTAGGGGAGCAGCTGCCATTGCTTCGACTCAGAGTTTTAACAGATTTACTGCTATGTGTAAGTCTTCTACTCAGATTAGTTTTCATGGTTCCAACTACCTTGATTAGCAACAATGTCTCTAGTTGTTAACTAGTGAGATTCTACTACAAGTCTAGAGTTAATAAGAAATTTGTTTACCTAACTCCATCTTCTTGAAAAGGCATTAGTTTGTGCCTCAATGTGGCCTCAATAGGTGACAGATCAATGGTGTTGGGATCTATAGTGCTCTCTCTCAGAACCTATTAAAAGACAAATATAGTTTTCTTTCATTTATATCTTAATCAATCGTAAAATTATTGTGAAAGTTTCATGTAATAATTTCTAAGTTCTTATGGAGATTTACTGACTGTACATATAAGGAGAGTACAAATTTTTCTTACATGTAAATAGAATAAATACATATCTAATGTGGTACTTATAAATTACACTTCTACAAACTTTGACCGAGGATCGAACAAAGTGGCGTGCAATTGGATGCGAAAAAAAAAAAATATATATATTTCAGACATTTTACACTCAACATCATCTAGTTCCCAAACTAAGCAGAGCTTGTATTATGGGTACCAGACAACTGATATAAATACATAAATCCACTTTTTTTTGTAAATAAATACATATAATACATAGAAAACACCCAAACTCTGAAACAAATATTTGCAGATCACATAAACATTTGGTCCGACCTGGGAATCGAAACCGAGAGCTCTTGATCAGCAGTCGCATACGCTAACCCCTAGACCAATGAGGACGAGGAGGAACGAGAAATACACAGGTAATGATGTACTACTAAATTACACTACTACACACTAGTGTTCGTCTAAATCGCATGCAGTAACGCTCAGCTATTCATGTGTCCCAGCAGAAGCGCCGGGACAACGCAACGAACATATATGCTAAACACATTATATTATTTATTTATTATAAATCGCTAGTAAAGCCGCGGAGCGAAGCTATTCAAAAAGTAAGTCCTTATTTCATCAGCTTGCTGCCAGATAGCCCCGTCAGAATCGGTCCAGATGTTAAAGAGATTATTCGAAACAAATAGGGAATGTCGATACCATATCTATATATGTATTTATATGTACTTTGATCTGCATTAAGTAAAAAACTGTTTGATAATTTGATAAATGGAGTAAAAGAACATTTGATATTGCAGACAGACACAAAAATTTTATTTATTTTTAATAGATTATGTAGAGATAGTGTTAAGTTTACTTTCTATTGAGAGGACTATGTCCAGCAGTGGACTGTTAAAGTCTGTTGATGAGTGTTAACTTAGACATCAATAGTATTATTAAGTACTATCATAATTTCAAAGTGCAATATTTACCTTAAGAACATATGGTGGTAAAGGTCCCAACACAACATGTGGTGCTAAGGGTGCTACTTTGTATACCAACTCTTGATAATCATGAATTGAAAAATTCCATAACTTAGTTTTCATATCTGGAAATAATAGTTCAAATTATTATTATATATATTATGGAACTATTAGCAATAGCAGTCCGGAGTTTGGAAGTTTGGCGGTGATTCACGCCCGTTAGAGCATGTCAAGCCGTCGGTCCCAGTTATCATGAACTCTATGGCAATCGTTAATGGGAAGACAGTGCCCTCAAATTTACTGACAACTAGTTCATCCTTCAAGTTTCAGTTCACCCTTAGGGTTGCGGAGGTTTGATGCCAGTCGCTCCGTGGAAAAACTGATATTCAGGTAAAACCGGTTGAACTAGGAGCCGGCCCCAATAAGTCTTGTGAATAAGGCTAGGAATTTTTTTAGAAACAAGTCTAAAAATCATCACTTTTTTTCTGATAACTACTATGATTATCACCCGGTTCCGGCTTGGCGTCGACTTTTAGGGCACTCTGTATGTATAACAATTTTATTTTGTAGTTAATTGAACAGATACTACTAATCCATCCATACTAATCATATAAATCAGCAGATTCGTGAGTGATGCAGCGGAGCAGAGCTGGTCTAAGAAACCTAAGTTACTTTTTATGTCATCAGCTATATGCCAGAGGAAGTTACGTCATAATCGATCCACCCAATACAGAGATTGACCAGAACAAACAGATGTAAAACCATTTTTACATCAAAAAACAAATCAATATGCAATCAAACAAACTAATTTTTATTTCAAATAAACCAATATAACGGCACATTTGAAACATCAAGTAGTCAGTCGTGAAGCTAATTGTTTGTTCCAATTTGTAGATCCTATAGAGAAGAACAGACAAGAAACTCCATGGACACTCTTTTCCAACATACTTTTTAAATTTTTTTATTTTTTTTATATATATATATTTAAGCCCGCCAAAGTGACTCTACTCTGCCTGATGGAAAGCATGAGTAGAATCTAGGAGTAGGGGCCACCACGCTTATTGTGAGGATAGGCAATGTAGCATGGTGACCCCTACCATGGCAGCCTGGTTAGATTATTCTGCATCATTCTCCCGGCCTTCGAAGGGCGGGAGAATGATGCAGAATGATTGGGCCTCCGGTCTCACACTCACCAACGAAATACGACAGCAAGAATGCTGTCATTATTAGGATGGTCTTCTGTGTGAGGGTAGTACTGGCCGGGTCGAGCCAGCCCATTCGTGCTGAAATCAGCGTGGCTCTACTGCCTACAAAACATGGTTACATTGTGTTAGGCATTTTATTAAGAAAACAGGGCACTGTAAGGATTCTGATATTTACAGAGATATTTATAGATATTTATATACTTTCTTTTGCATTTTGTAAAAAACTGTTCACATTATATTACAAACAGACACTTCATTTACATTTATTTGTATATATTTAAAAGTAACTCTGTTCATCTGTTACACTTTACTGCTAAACTGCAAGACGGATTTAAATTTATTCTGGACATACTTTAGGAAGGCAATAGGATTTCGTTTACTGGGATAACTGAAATACATTCTTATGGTTGCAGAGGTCTGATGCCGGTTGCTTCGTTGAAAACTGTTATCCAGGTAAAACCGGTTGGACTAGTAGCCAAGCTCAAATAATTTTGTGAATATCATAAAGGCTAAGAAGATGACAACAGTAAATATCAAGAGACATATTATTAAATGGTTGCCACACGGCTCTCTACTCCGCCAAGTGTTATGGGTTTTAATCCCACACTATGTGATTCACAAATTGTTGTTCTAAGTATGGATGTACTTTGTGTCCATTTCATGCATGTTTGTAAAGTCCTCCGTGACATATGATAAATATTCCTAATGCAGGAGTTGTCTTTTAATAATTAAGAAAATGAAAAAGGTATCATGTTTTAAAATACAACACTTTTCCAATGTGATTTTTTAGCTAAAAAATATAAAAGTTACTTACCAAAACTTTTAGATGGCATACTCTTAAAAATATTAATGAGAGGAGTACAAAATTCAGATGGATTTACTTCAAACCTATCTTCAGAGATCAAATACACAGTGCCGCTAACCACTTTACCAATAGGGACGTTATTTTCACTACCACTTGCAATTGGTTTAGTGTAGGGGTGAATTCTATTGGAATTTAATTGGAAAGATTTTGGTGGTTCAAATTTTGTTGCCTCAAAGCTTCTTGGAGAGCCAGAGCTGTACTTGACAGGAGAATTACTCGTCTCATTGCTACCCAATAATTTATTTTGCCTTTTTTGTAAGGCAGCTAAACGTTTCCTTTCAATTTCTTCTTTTGTACACGCCATTAGGCCGTTTATATAATTATCAGAAACATTTAATAACTTTTAAGGCTACAGATGTATCTAAAGATCAGATGAAAACATACAACGCTTATAATGAATATAATTTAAGATAGGAAAAGTTTAATAATAGTTCCAAAGTTTTCAAATGTTGATCAATTCACATACACAATGACAAAAGTTGACATTGTTGACAGTTGACATGTTTTTTTTTTGGAATTTAATGACCTGGTAAACACAGTTGACATGACAATATTATAAACAGTGCCGTTTTCGTATGCCGTCGTAAATATTGTCTTTCTTTTGTTGTTTTTGTTTTATTGTTGTATTGTTTATCTATTTTTCTGTCCTGATAAATCGATTATATAATCTATATATTACCTCGTAAATCAACCTGAAGAATTGATTCATAAAAAAATCGAGGTCTAAAAGAGCTATTTTCTATAAAATCGTTTAATTTTTCAAATTGTATTTGCCATCTAAATTTAAATCTATTTTATGAAACACAAGAAAGATACCTTAGTAAACAATCAGTAAAATCAGAGGATTTTAGTTCAGGGAATTAGATAATAATAATTATCTTTATTTTCAATCGAATCAAAGATCAAGTATAAAAGAAGACATTTTATTTCTAAATGTATTTGTTACATTAAAAAGTTAAGAAAATAGATAATATAGCTTGTAATTCCCAATGCTTAATATCTAAGCTTTTGAAGAACGAGTCTGACAAATTAAATGGGATCCAACTGATCCAAGCGGTTCCGCTCATCACTTGTGATTTGACATTTTTTAAATTATTTCTTCTCAGGGCTAGTCCAGCTAGGAAAGGCTGAACTTATCTGTTCAAAAAAAAGTTTAACTTGCCAACAGTGTTCATGTAACCTAATTGCAGAATAAATGATTTGATTTGATTTGGTAATTGAAAAAAGTCGTTCACAAGGAACAGATGATCCCACGATACTCATATATTATCATGGCCATTGAATGAGCATGGTGATAAATAGAGTTGTTTGTTCTTGCCAGTAAAGTATAGGATCATTCAGTACATTCAGCTAATTGTATTTTCTTTTACCAAAACATTTTCAAGGGTATAATATAATTTCACTAAATCGATTCTATGTGTAAAACTCATCCATAGTCTATACTACACACATCAAAAGTGTCTAGGGATCAAGCATTTTTATGCGGATTTCTTGAGATTGAGATGTGGCTTTGTAATAAATTTATGATTTTATAAATTTATATGGATCCTTTTTGGTGCATTTCATAATTTGAATCAGGAACTGTCAATCAAATTCGAGTAAAAGATGAAAATCAGCTGCCAATATTTTCCCTATAAAAACATACAACGCATTGAAGAAATTATTAGTGCTACTGTTTCCCTACTGTTGATTAAAACCAACGTTATTATGGAGCGGCGACGTCATTTAAGCAGGGAAAAAATGCTCAGAGCCGTGGGAATGATAGAAGCTGGTTCCCGGCAACGTACTGTGGCTTTAGCTCTGAATACAAGTCAGAGTGTTATCAGTCGACTTTGGACACGTTACCGAAGCACTGGTACCGTGGCTGAGCGCCATGGAGGACGGTATCGCTGCACCACACGGAGACAAGACCGATACATTCAAATCTTAACTCGAAGAGCTCCAACAATAACCGCCATGATGTTAGCCGTGAGGCTTCATCACTCTTCAGGGAACTTAATTAGCGACCAAACAGTCAGAAACCGCTTGGATGAAGTGAACCTTCATTCCCGAAGACCGCTACGGGTACCACCTATAGCAATGCACAATCGTAGGATTCGATATCAATGGGCTCTTGAACACAGAAATTGGGCAGAAGAACAATGGCGTTTCGTGTGCTTTTCTGATGAGTCTCGTTTTGGTATGAGACCGGATACAAGACGTATACGACACTGGAGAACCCCTGGACGCCAACAGCAATTAAAATCCTGCCAGGAAGTCCATCCTTATAGTGGTGGAACCATCATGGTATGGGCGGGTATTTGGATCGGCGGAAGAACTGAGTTGATTTGGATCAGAGGCAACCTCAACGCTCAAATTTATGCTGATACGATTGTATCAGACGTCATCGTTCCTCTACAAGTGCAAATCGGTCCCTTATTTCAGTTAATGCATGATAATGCACGACCGCACACCGCAAGAGTTGTAAGACAGACTCTCGCCGCAGCTAACATCAATGTCCTGCCCTGGCCTGCTCAGTCGCCAGACTTGAACCCGATTGAGCATGCATGGGATATGCTACAGAGAAGAGCTCTGCCGAATATGGAGGGTATCCAGTCGCAAGAAGACCTTTTTTTGTTGTTGCAACGAACATGGGCGGCCATTCCACAGCGTGATTTGGATGAACTCATTTTGAGTATGCCAAACCGATGTTCTTGTGTTGTTAGTGTTCGCGGTAGAAACACGGATTATTAATTGTTTAAGTTACCTAATAAAATTTTAAAGAAAACTGTTATTTCAGTCTTTTTTTTTCGAACTTTAATGTTAGTGGTTCAAATGTCAAAAATCCCTTTATTAGGAAAATGGCAAATTTCTTTACTAATGCAAAGGTGACTTGGTTTATCGTTACTGTGACAAACGAAAACACTTTATTTCATGAATCCTTAAATAAATTTTTAATTAATATCAATCAGGAGAAAAGTTATTGCAAAAATATATGTTGATCCCTAGACACTTTTGATGTGTGTATTTAGTCCAAAGTAACAAAAAAACTATAAACGATAGGTTTATCGATAATCGTCTTCGAAATGAGGTTCACACATTATGACATGATAGGGGTTGGCAAAGACTAAAGAGTATAATACTACGTATAGGGTCTCGATCGTGACAACTAAAACAGCAGAACCTACTTGATTATCCTTATTAATATTTTCAAATGAATTATAAAATATGATTTCAGGAGCTCACAATTTCAGCCTTCTTATTTGTATGAAGAGTATTAAAATCTAAGTGGTGTTATGTATGAAATTTTTAAGCCGTGTTTGTCTGTATATATCTTGTGTACCATGTGTGTACTCTATTGATCACTTCAGAAGTTCAGAAACACATGTGAATTGTAAAATTGAAAATATTAATCTTCAAGATTATTTTAAAGGCTTAGAGCTGTAATAGTCTTAAAAAAAATAATTGCAAATTAAATATGTAATTATATCAATGGCGAAATGGAATGCATTTGGACTTTGACATATTAGGCGAGACAGCTGTAACTGTTGAAAGTGGAATTTTAAATTGAAGTTCATTTCTAATAGAACTAGTTTAGCGAGGTCACCTGTTCATTCTCTTTACGAGAAACGAATCAAAAATGTCGGACAATCCCTTTAAATATTTTATTTGTGGTGGTTTTGGTGGTGTATGTACTGTTTTAGTTGGCCATCCTATGGACACCGTAAAAGTGAGACTGCAGACTATGCCTTTACCCAAACCTGGTGAACAGCCGTTATATGCTGGCACTTTTGACTGCATCAAGAAGACCGTTCAAAAGGAAGGGTTTAGGGGTCTGTACAAGGGAATGTCAGCACCACTCACAGGTGTAGCCCCCATTTTCGCTATCAGCTTTTTCGGTTTCGGACTTGGCAAGAGATTAATTAAATCTGACGACAACCAACCCTTTACAAAGGTCGAGTTGTTTGCTGCAGGTGCGTTTTCTGGTATTTTCACTACATCTATCATGGCGCCTGGAGAACGCATCAAATGTTTATTACAGATCCAACAAGGCGGTACCGCACCTCCTAAATATAAGGGTATGTTGGATTGTGGTAGACAATTGTATGCAGAAGGTGGAATTAGGAGCATATACAAGGGAACAATGCTTACTCTGTTAAGAGATGTACCTGCTTCGGGGATGTACTTCTTTACATATGAGTATGTTAAAGAGCTACTAATACCTGAGGATGCCAATAACAAAGTGAAACTATTTGCAACAATGATGGCGGGTGGTTGTGCGGGAATTGCCAACTGGATAGTGGGTATGCCAGCTGATGTACTGAAAAGTAGACTTCAAACCGCACCAGAAGGAACATATCCAAACGGTATGAGGGATGTATTTAGAGAGTTAATGGCAAAGGAAGGTCCCACTGCTTTATACAAAGGGGTTACACCTGTCATGCTTAGAGCTTTTCCAGCAAACGCAGCCTGTTTCGTAGGTTTTGAATTTGCTGCGACGGTTCTTAACTGGATTGCTCCTAATTTTTGATAGCGAATATTGCTGTTAAAGTATAGTTAGATGTAAGTGTAAAAGTATTTAGCTGATTTTTTATTTCATTTCAAACACTTGCCTTCAAACTTGAAAGCTATGTCGTAAACTTGAGTTAATATTTTTTAATGATTAAATCAGTTTGAATTTTGAACCAAGAACAGTGGATTGGCCACCACTGATTTGTTTTTTTCTTAGCAAAAAAAGGTTTTTTAGTGGCCAATATCTTGCAATAATCACTATTGTATCAAAATATTACATATACTATTATAATGAAATGATGTAACGCTGATAACTTGTATGTGTTACATAGTTCATGTGTGCGAAGGCAGCAGGTGCATTGTATTTATATAGCGGGCAATCTTTTTTTGAATTGTTAAATCATAATATTTATTGTACATACATTTAAAAACAGACAAGTCCCAAAAATCGAAATAAAAACAATGTAATATATGACAAATGTTTTATTTTTTGTGATGTTTTATGTATTATAATTTTGTCATGAATTAACTACTAAGCAACGTGTGTATCTGTTTGTTTGCTTCTACTGGAATGTATTAAAAAAATAAATATAATTATTAGAGTTAAAACATTTAGCACAAAAATATAACAGGGTATTTCAATTGATTGAATGTAAGTAAGTAATAAATAATGTTTAAATATCTGTTTAAATATTTTATATAACAGTTATTTTATATTAGTTGATTAACTGTTTTCTGCCCTGTCAATTATGACTGCTTATCTAAACTTGGTGCTTGTTATCTAGTTTTTATTGAAATGATAACTAACTTTTCTACTCCACGTCAACCACGCAGTACATTTGTTGTAACACTGCTCTCTAAAATTAAATTTGAAATATAAAGTGTTCATAATACACATTTTAAAACTCCTTGATAGGGGGCAAATGTAAAGTAGGCAAATAAAAAACTGCAACTTTGCAAGCACGAATAGTAATTGCTAATATTTATGACTGATTTTATACTAACTAATGATACCATTTTATTTTTAATGCAATAAATTGTGTAATCATGTACCTTCTAAAGGCAAAAGTTAGCAATAATTCATGTTTTTATGACTGTTGATACATATGTGCTATTGTATATGACATTGTGCCTTTTAGGACAATTAACTAATTTAATTGAAATGTTTCCTATATAGGTATGTGATTTATCAGAATCTATATGATTCATATCTTTCTTTTCATTTTTCTACTTATCAATAAAGTATATTTTGTTACGAGTTGAAAAGTCGAGCCACTTTGTTGTAAAAATAAAAGGACTTTTATTGTAAAGTATATTCCTAATTTGAATATTGACAAAGCTGTGGCTGGCTTTTTAACTACAGTTTTAAAGTTTTATTCCATCCTTATTGTCGGATAAAACATTAATGTCTTTAAATAAATTATTGTATCCGTTTCATTTATAGAAACAGAACCACAATGTGTTTTATAACTGTTAAATATTTGTATAGACTATCTTACATATTTTATTTATTATATTATGTTTAGAGGTAAAAAAATAAATAAATGAAATGCAATTTTTTTAATAAAATTCTCGTCTGAAGTTTATTTCAAGTCTCCTATTCTTTTTTATGTTGTCTGCAAACATTTTTTTGCATTTCACTTTAATATTGTTTTCTATTGACCTTACATCTTGTTCAATCTTCTTATGTCCAAGGCCTTTCCTGTCTTTTTTCTGTACAGTTTTGATTGGATACTTTTTTCCTGTACCGTCTCTTCCTAACCCAGAGTCTCTGTCCCAACCTCCTTTTAACATTATCTGGTAACCCTTATTTGATGCTGGTATTACGTAATGTGGTAATATTTTTTTACCTCTACTAGCACATATATTGTGTATTGTTGAAGACAAGTGTTCCTCTTTATCAGGAAATGTTTTACTACAAATATCACATGTGTAATCTTCCCTTGATTTAAGTTCATTACTGTCTTGGTTTACATGTTGCGTGCTTTCTGTCTCTCTGTGACTAAGTAATATATCAGCTAATGTATAGTTTTTGTTTTTTATCACTAAGCTCCGAGCGGAATTACCGGCTTTATCTCTGATGGATATATCTACACCTCTCATAAGCAGCTCTTGAGCAGTTTCTACGGAATTAGCTTGACAAGCTATCATGAGTAAACTCCACCCGTAATCGTCAACTATGTTTATCTTATCAGGGCACTTATCTAAAATATGTCTTATTTGGTCAACATCATTGTTTTGTACTGTTAAAAATATATCCTTGTTTGTCAATGGTGTTTCTTCTTCTTTATGGACTTTTTTATGTTTTACCGTTTTACATTTAGTTGGTTGAGTAGTTCTTTCGCTTTTAATTTCCTCCAAATATATTCTACGAGCTTCGTCTCCACTTAAAACTGGCTTTCTTTGCTGTACTGCCGAACACTGTTCCTCTTCGAGTTCACTCGCTCTCACAAAGTTACTGTAGCTTTTATTAAACATTATTTAGCTTTATTAAATAGTTACACAATATTATAATAATATCACTAATAACATGACGATCACTTTTTGTAATGGAATTTAGATATTAAATCAATAGTTTACGTTCATTAAAGTTGAATTTATTTCGTATGACGTGAGTCAGTCACTCACTGATGACACTGAGTCTTTGTTTGACTTTGACAGTTAAAATGGTAGATAATAAAAAAAGTTACCAGATCTTGTATTTATGACTTTGATATCTATGGGTGCCCGCACACACACAATAATATTGGCAATAAAGTACGTATTGCCGATAATATTGCGTGTGTGCGGGCTGTATTGTACAATATTGTTGTGGATTATAGTGTGCGGGGCCGTGTGTCACAATATTATTGTACAATATTATTGTGTGTGTGCGGGCACCCTATGATTTAAGATATTTTAATGGCTGAATTAATTTGCAATGGATTCTTCAAATGTCATTCATCAGGATAATAGGTGGGTATATAAATGTTTATATATTACGTTCGGATACATATGTTTTAATTTAAAAAACATCTGTCATTAATGTGCACCACGTTTATCTCTGTAACGCCCTTAGATCGACTGGCAGAAAATGCCCAAGGCATTATGTCCGCCTTTGTCACATTTGTGCATAGTCTATAATTAAAAAACTATGTAAGGCTATTTGCCTTACATAGTTTAGTAGTAGTAGTAAATTAATTTAATTGATAGGATAGGGTGGTAAAGTGAGAAAGTTTTAAGTGTGTTAATTAATAAATTTACTCTGAAAATTACCATTTAAAAAATTGAGGATTTTTCTTAACATAACATTCAAATCTAATTTACTAGCATCTAGTGTTAAGGTGCAGACACATTATCGGACGCGGCTGACAGCCGCGACTGATAATGTGCACAGTCTTTTCGGACGATGCTTGCGGACGCGCAGGGTTGCCAACCCCAGCATGGAGCAAAACTGTATATAGGCTCCTAAAACACTGTAGAAAACTGTGAATTTCAAATTTAAAAACAGTAAATCTACATTTTTGTTTTTATATTATATTTTGTATAATTTAATGATAGTAATGAATAGAATACATTGTAGAGAGGGCATTAAAAACAAGCGCAAGCAACGTCCGAAAAGACAGTGCACATTATCAGTCGTGGCTGTCAGGCGCATCCATCAGCCGCGTCCGATAATGTGTCTGCCTATAATACCTTTAACATCTATCTGAGATGAGATCGCTGTTTATTATGATATAATTAATACTGGGGAAAAACCAAAAACGACTAGGAAACCCCCAGTGTTAAATAAATGAACAGTTTGATTGTAATCAACATATAAGTATGATAAACATACCTATAAGATATGTTTATAAAAATTAATGAATCGTTCGTTATTTATGAATGATTAATTAGCTAAAAGCGATGGATTAACATGGCAACAGCTGTAATTTTAGGTCGAGCTGGTCAATTCTTGCTAAAATCATTTTTTCTCTCTCCCTCCCTGCCAAGCATAGAAGCGTACGCATATTGTAGTGCTCGCGTTGCTACCCCAGCCTGCTTTTGCTTCTGTCACCCCCAGGCCTGCGCTCATTTTGCGATCTGCGGCGCCTGAGTCACCTGCGGTACCTAGCCCGTTCCCGGACTTAGCAGACCGGGAGTATTCTAAACCTCTCCCGGTCCCGATCCGCCGTCTTCATTGCAAGCATAACTTGTTCCCAGAAAGAGACAGTGGAGTTCCTCTCACATCGCATCATGGCCGCAATCATGTTACCGAGCGAAAGAATTCCTACTCCGATGGCTGCCACGAGATTTCTTTATGGATCAGACACAGGTGTTGTTGTTGCTTCTCGGTGTGTCTTGCCGTATGCCGTCACAAGCGTATCATCTACATAAGGCGTGACGGAGACACTACCTAAGTAGCACACAATCGTAGACGATGTGCCACAGGAGAGGCCCTAAAACCGACTGTACATGACATTCCATCAAGAAGGGTCATGCTCCTACGAATAGAGTAGAGGACAATGATGTGATATACTTCAACTCCAGGTCAATGTGTTGAAAGCATTTTGTCACTCTTTAAAAGTTTTTATACTTCTTCAAGCAACATTATGAGCCGGTAGTCACAAAACTCCGTCGGGCGCCCGCCCTTGCTTGTGACATACCTACCTTCTTTTTTTTTACGCAGGGAATGCTTTTGGCACCATACCCTTCGTGGGGCAAGCGAAGGGCGTGTGTGGGACTCCCGGGCAACCAGTTTACCCACTAAACCCCGCGGCGGCCTACCTAGGAACACCAGGATCGCATCTGCGGCTTCTGGTGTCCCCCCTGCCTTGTCTAGGGGTGACTGGACTCACCCCCGAGTCAGGATGCTGCTGCACCTCTCACCGCTCTGTATAGTAAGAGGCGGAACATCAACCCGCCTTAGACGACACCCCCCCGGCCGCACCGGGGGTGTCACCTATCTCGAGTCGTTTGCAGCGGTCACATTTCCCCGGGATGTGACGGCAGCGACCCTTAGGCGACGATTGGGGAGCTAGAAAGCATCCTTAGAAATAAATACATACACTTACTTCACTCAAAGAAAGTAGTCGGGTAGTGTAAATCGGGAGAAAGATGCAGTGATTTGAGGTCCGGTCTCACACTCACCAACAGGGAATGTTTTTTTTCCAGGAGGGTGCAAGCGCACCCTCTTTCCGGCGCCTATGTCTAATACTGTTGCGAGTAAGCATATATATTTAATATAATTATGTAGTATGCCAACAAAATAGGAAAAAAACAGTATATAAACATTTCGTTTGTACTAGATGGTGATAAATATTACTTGTGTAACATTTTAGGGGTAGCTGCAATTAAAAAGCTTGTTTCTTAAGTAATTAAGTGTGATTTAGTCTGTAGTTTGATTTATTTCTAGGAATATTAAAGGTTGGGGTGGTGATTTAAACCATCCCACCGAAGAAAACCCCCGGTCCATGACGATTTTCCACGCGGTGATTTAAACCATAACATTATCTATATATTCCTATATGTATGATGAATTATACTATTGAGAGAACTTCATAAAAAAATATTGTAAAGTTCAATAGAACATAACAATAAGTTTCTCTTGTTAATTTCATGTCCTGATATCTAAACTTTCTAACTTTTTTTTGATACCTCCTTTCTAAGGAGAGGCCTATGTCCAGTTGTGGACAGTTGAAGGCTGTTGATGATGATGATGATGATCTAAACTTTAGCATTGTATTGTATATGTATTCCATAATAAATTATAGGCTACTTTTTTTCCAATTCATGACATAAAATGGTTTGTTTAGAAACTACAATATCATAAAATACTATACCAATAAACAATCGGGGCCTGAACATTTAATCATGTAGCATTGGATGTGGTCAGCATATGGAATTAGCATCCATATCCCCAAGGGTTCTTAATTAACAAACCATGTTGTGGTCCCCACTCTTCAGATCTACTCGTGCTTTCCATCATGCAGAGAAGAGCCACCTTGGCAGGCTTGAAAAACTACCACTACCACTAAGGTGCTGTCCAGCAGTGCTGTGCCGCGCTAATTCCGCGCAAGGCGGCAGTGTCGCTCTGTTCGTGTTGATGTGTTGTTCTGCATTCGTTAGTTTACTTTGAGTTGACAAGATGTCGATTGATGACCAACTTTTATTTATACTGTTGAAAGAGGAAGAAGATGATGATGATATGTTGTTGCTTCGTTCTTCGTTTTAAAAAGCAGACAACGGGAAGAATGTAACAAGACGTTGATTTAAAATCATTTGATAGGTGATAAAGAATAATTTAGTGAGTACTGTCGTTTAAATAAAGAACAGTTCAGTTTTACTCATAGTTTAATTGCTGACAAAATTGAAGCAAAAGATTCTCGCAAGGAAGTTATCAACGTTGAAGAAAAAAATATTCTTAACATTATGGTGAGTTAAGTTTATAAATTAAAAAAGTCTTGGAGACTATCATCGGGGTCATAATTACATGAAGGTACGTAAATCTCCTCCTGGTGATTGAACATCCTTATTAGGAGATTATGGGCCCATAATATGTTGAACAGGGCTTTGGCCAAGTATTGATAGATGATGTGTATATCTAGGGCTTGAAGATACATTCGTTGAAGACCCTGACCCTTCTGGTGAAGATCTGTAATATCTGATCTCTCCGTCCGGAAATCACAATTTTTGCTACCAAGATTTCATAATCTGAAATAACAGAGCTAATATGCCTTTTCGCTTCAGCCTTTTGTAAAGGCGGTAAACTTCGTAAAACGTTACCAATATAATTGCAGAAAAGTTGTACGTCATCATCCTTCCGTTGGACAATATCTTCATCAAATCTTGCCTTTTTTCATTTCTTTCTTTCCAAACTTTTATTATATTATCGGCGCTACAAATGTTTAAGGCGTTTTACTTTTATTTCAAGTCTCATTTAGAAGCAGTGATGTTTCCGTTTCCTCGGGAACTTGATTCTGTAAGTCACTTTCTAGGTAATCTAAATCAACCATATTCTCATAACCAGTGACATTCGGAGGTGCCGGTATTATATTCGTACTGCATTTTATTGACTGAGCTTTTAAAATTTAAAAAGAAAAAGCAACACATCGAGGTTAAAGTTTAGTTGACATAAGTAAAGGATTTCATCGTGTCCCTCACTTTGTTATATCATTATTATTATTATATACTTATATCAAAATAGTATTATAAATAAATAATAAATAAATTATTTTGGACATCTTACACACAACATCATCTAGTCCCAAAGTAAGCAGAGCTTGTGTTATGGGTACTAAACAACTGATATAAATACATAAACATACTTTTTTTTTGTAAATACATACATATTAAACATAGAAAAACACCTAGACTCCGAAACAAATATTTGTGGATCACACAAATATTTGGTCTGACCCGGGAATCGAACCCGAGACCTCTTGATCAGCAGCCGCATACGCTAACCACTAGACCAACGAGGCAGTCATTTTTACTGGTTCATGGCTCCCGGTGAAAGTATTAGATCTTTTTCGTATTCATACCATTTATCACGTATCGTTAAACATGTATTGCAAATTTTAACGCAAGAATTAGTACCTCTCCCAATGAAGCCTCTGGAGGAAAACGACTGTACAGTAGTTAAAACAATATGTTTTTGGCATAAATGGGATATACTTGTAGGTACCTAATTGTGTCGGAGCAAAAGATGGCAAACATGTTTGTATAAAAGCTCCAAAAATAGAAGATCCCTCTTTTTAGGGTTCCGTAGCCAAATGGCAAAAAACGGAACCCTTATAGATTCGTCAAGTCTGTCTGTCTGTCTGTCTGTCTGTCCGTCCGTATGTCACAGCCAATTATTTCCGAAACTATAAGAGCTATACTGTTGAAATTTAGTCAGTCGATGTATTCTGTGAACCGCATTAAGATTTTTATATAAAAATAGAAAAAAAAAACAATACGTTTTGGGGGTGGAAGTGTACCATACTTGGAAGTGAAACTCAAAAATTTTTTTTTCATCAAACCTATACGTGTGGGGTATCTATGGATAGGTCTTCAAAAATGATGTTGAGGTTTCTAATATATTTTTTTTCTTAACTGAATAGTTTGCGCGAGAGACACTTCCAAAGTGGAAAAATGTGTGTCCCCCCCCCTCTAACTTCTAAAATAAGAGAGTGATAAAACTAAAAAAAATATATGTTGTATATTACTATCAAAACTACCAACGAAAATTGGTTTGAACGAGATCTAGTGAGTTGTTTTTTTTTTATACGTCATATACCGTAAACAGCAATTTACCTTTCATCCAACAACGAACTACAAGAACTTTTATATAATGTTACTTGTTGATACGGAACCCTTCATGGGCGAGTCCGACTCGCACTTGGCCGCTTTTTTTTTTAATGATAAAGATTACTTTTCAGTTGTCTTGTTAGCTATTGTTGATACAAATTACAAATTTATAGAAGTTGATGTAGGTGCTTACGCCCCGGGCGCCGCAGGCGCGCACACCTGCGTCTCATGCCGCCCTGAGAGTGGCCGCGGATGGGCGGGACGGGTTTCTCGTCCGTCCGCAGTAGTGGCCAACCGCGAGGGGTCGGCGTCCGCGTGTGACCGGACGTTGCCCAATTAGAGAGTAAAATTTGAGGTGGTGCCCGCAACAGTGCGGGCAGGCGCTGAAATCCCCTCCCTGGACTCCTTCCAATATACAGGCGCAGAGAGGGTCACAACGCGTGGTTTTAGTCGGTTCGAGTCCGACACACCACCCCGCCGTAACCCCCGACGGGGTGACGGTCCGCGGGGATTTCCACTCGTTAAAAAAAAAAAGGTGCTTACGGCAACGAATCTGACAATGGCATTTTCCAAAGTCAAGAATAAGCAATGACATAGCAAATGAGAGATTTCATATTCCATCTCCAAAGAATTTGCCTGGAACAAATGTAAATCTACCCCACTTTTGAATTGGAGACGAGGCGTTTGCTCTCAGTAGCTTTATGATGAAGCCATACCCAAGAAGAACAACGAGATTGTCTAGAGACAAAGAAATTTATAACTACAGATTAGGTATGTCGAGCTCGGAGAGTGACAAAAAATGCTTGTGGTCTTTTAAGTCAAGTTTTCAGTTTTCTATTTGACTATCGGTATATCGACAGAGGTGGTTGATGGCCTTATACTAACAGCTTGTTGTTTGCACAATTTACTTCGAGATGGTTACCTCGAAGAAAATAGCATTCCACATTTTCAAAGAAATAGTGACAATCTCCCTGACCGAAACATGATAGGTTTAGGCTTCAGGTGGGTTTTCGAATAGCAATGGATTCGAAGTCAGAGATAAATTAAAAGATTTTTTCGTTACTGAGGACGATTCACTTTCATGGCAAGACGCAGCAATTAGTCGAATATATTTCAAGCAAAATAAATTTTTAGCTGACTTCCAAAAAAGAAGAAGGTTATCAATTCAACAGTATTTTTTGGGTTTTTCTTTCTTCGGTTGAAAAAAAAAAGTGAAAGTACTTAAGTGAGTACTGTAGGCACTGATAATTCTCTACACTTACCCTCTTATTAATAAACACATTTTAGTTATTTATTTTTTGCTTTTCAGTCAGTTCAATTTTTTAATTGAAAAGATAATAGGTATAACTTCCATATATTTTCTTTTATTAAATTATTATGATAATTAGTATTACGTCTATTGTAAAGGGCTGGATATAGTCACATATTTAATAAACTGTTCCTCTTCTGAATCATCCTTTTGTTGTCAATTTACTTGTCAACATTCACGTAGGTACTCTTGCGGCGGCGGCAGACAGGTCACTATTGGTCTGTCGCGGCGGTAGGGCGACACTGACGCGCAGCAGTGCTGCCTAACCTTCTGGCCACAGTCAAGAACGGTGCGGATTTCAGCGCATCGTGCGGTGAGGTAAGCGGCGAAAACAAATGAAATACTGAGTAGACCAGCAATATGGATGTCAAGACATCCACATCATTAAAAAAACGTGGGACGAAATAGAACGTCTATTTCCTCGTAGTATTTACTTCTTTCAAGGAAATATCGTGCCATTTTAATGGTTATGCCGTTCTCTAAATACGTGCACCGCTGACGCCGCCGCGGTCGCAATAGTCTAGCTGTGGCACACCATCGCAAATCACGCCGCCCGCCACACCACCCAACGCACCGCCAGAAGCTGTGGCCAGGCCGTAACTCGAATTGTAATCTCATATGAGCCTATAGAGATTCTATGGGGACCAGTAGTGCCGCTGCAGGTCCCCTTAGGAATGATATCCTACCACATCAGGATTCAGTAAAGTATCTAAGCATGCATCTTGACAGGAAGCAAACATGGAAAATGCACATTCAGAAAAAATGTGAAGAGTTAAATATAAGGCTTGGAAACCTGGACTGGCTAGTTTTCAGAAGATCGCACGTCACATTAGAAAATAAGATACTCATATACAAAACTATTATCAAACCCATCTGGACCTACAGTATTGAGTTATGGGGATCAGCAAAGACTCAAATGTGGAGTTTCTACAATGGTTCCAAAATAAAGACTTAAAAAGGATAACCAATGCACCTCTATTTATTAAAACCTCCAAATTGCATGAGTACATGGAAACCAGAACTGTCAGGGAGGAGGTAGAATACAGAGCAAGAGCATACAGGGGCCGCCTAGAAGCTCATACTACCAACCTAGCAGTAGTGTTATTTTAACAGACTGGAGACAGAAGGCTCAAAAGACAACACATATGGGACTTCATTAATTAAAGTGAATTTAATAAGAGATAGTTTTCTCACTGGAGGAACAATCTCTCCTGCCATTATATCAACCATAAACAATCTGCTACAGGCTTGTGAAGCAGATTGCAAGTTACATTTAAAAAAAAAACTATACAGCCATGTTGGCATCTTGAAATGATAAACATAAACACCTACATCTATCATTACTCATGAACGAAATCAAATATTTGAGCATACTGATGTTACATTAATGATTGAAAAGATGTTCATGGCAATGCTGTACAACGATGAAGAGTCAAAAATTGATAATAGTTCTAGTCTTACTATTTATAACCACAATATATTTGGTGTCCATTATTCTAAAGCACTACACTGTTTGTTATTCCAAAGCACTACACGGTGAATTATTATTCCAAAGCACTACACTGTTTGTTACTTAATTCCTTAGCAATTATTCTTAAGGCATTCGTCTGTTCTTTCATTAACTGTAGTTTTTGTTTTAAATAATCTTTTCTAAACTTTATATAGTCCTCTTTTATTTCTAGTTTTCTTTTCTCATGTTTAGCTAGCAAGTTACAATTGAAAATGCAGGTATCGGAATGTTTCACATTATCATTATTTGCTTCATAATTTCTTTCCTCTCTGAAATTATTCTCAAGTGTGTTTGTGTCAACCTCTCCTTCTATTTCTTCTTCATCAGCTGGAGATTCCAAAACTTGGTAATAAGACACATTAGATTCATCTTCAACAATAAAGCTCCCTTGAGCACTGTTTAACTCTAAAGTATCAGAATTAACAAATTCGGTGCGCTCTTGGTCCTGTGACGTTGAGTTCTCAAGTTTTATACCTATGGCTTGTTGTTCAGCGTCTGTAAGATCAAATAATGTTCTTGAAACACCATTTTCATGTCGCTTTTTTGTCTTAGACTTAATATCTTGCCATGTCTGTAATATAAAAGCAAGAACATCTGTTAATTATATGTGAGACTTTCAAACGGTTATATATATGTTTAAAAGGAATCAAAGTACTTTTCTCCATTGTCTCCAGGTTTTTCTGGAGCCGGGTATAGCATTACACTCATTAGCTATGGATACCCATAATTTCTGAGCGTTATTATATTTCAAAGTTGGTGTTAATTTGCCTAGGGCCAAATCGGGATACTTTGTCATGAGTTCCAGGAGCTTCTTTTTCTGTTTGGCAGTGGGATAAACACATCTTTTCCTATCATTCATGGCTAAAAGAAATCAAAACACTTCATTGATCAATCTACTATGAATGAAGTTGTGTTTGTGTCAAAAGTCAAAACAAATAATATGACAGATTATTCATTCCTGATTCCTGACTACAGCTAAAAATTATTTTCGATTTGAAATTGCAGTTTTGTGCATCTTAAATAATTAATAATAAATAAGTATTTTTTAGTAGCTCAAGTTTATGATATATTATCACTTAATAATAATCAATTGGCAACAAAATAAAAAACGTGTTCAGTTATTTGCTTTCCACATTCTAATATCACAAACTATAAAATGTGACTGAATTTTCTTACTAGAAACTGCGTATTTATGTAGTGAGATATTGGAGTGACTAATTAATTATCATCAACAGCCTTTAACAGTCCACTGCTGGACATAGGCCTCTCCTTGAAAAGGAGGTAGGGGAGGTGGGGCAGAATGATGCAAGGGGCACATTGACACACAAGCATTATTTCATAATCTATTAAATGCATTCCAATAGCGCTTTCTTTAAAACATTCCCGTTAACGTTAGAACTCATCCATTGTGGCCCCACACTCAGCCAGTAAGCTGGTGCTATTGGACAGTAGGTAACTTGTTTTGCGTGGTGACGATTAAAAAAATACATAAAATGTAAAAGTGTTTCAAAGATCTTATAAACCATCTGGATAATATTTATATAATCTAAAGGTAAGTTGAACTATTAAGTAATAAGAATTTTGTACATTTTTCTCAATAAATAATTTAGTTTTATTTATATAACTTGCATTACGAAACAAATCATTTGGGGTAGTTAGATACAGCAAAGTGCGGGGCACAATGGAACGCATCAAGGTGCCCCGAAACTGTATCAAAAGGGCCACGGTTCATAAAAATATATTAATATTAACGTGGGTATTCTTTTTGTCATTAGAAAATAGTGCACACGTACAAACCAAAGACGTAATATAAATGAGGAGAACATCAAGTGTGCCGTGTCTGATGTAACTTCGAGGCTAATAGCCGATTGAAAAGCAGCTGACAAGTATGGAATCAAATCTCAACTCTGCGAAATCATGTTTAAAAGTTTTGAAAAGCTTATCAGGAAAATCAAACGTCATCTTCTTATTTGCGTGGATCGAAGCCGTTGCTCAAGTATTTATTACCCAGCAAGAGAAAGTTTTTTCATAATATTTGTTGACTTGCAGCCAGATGAATCTTTGGTTATCTCTGAAGTAACTAACTTTTAGTGTTAGCCTATGAGTACGCAGAATATTGGGGATGCAAATATCCAGCATTATGGAAAAAATGAGCAGGCCGATAAAGGTGGGGCAGCAGGATTGAGAAACTGGAACAAGGAGCTCAACCTATGAAAGTCTGAAAACACAAGCGCCGCAAGAAGTTTTGCATTTATTAACACTTAAGTGCATTTCTTGATAATTTTGAGCGTGTAATGGTACGATATATATTTACAGGTGATCGTATAGTCAATTTGGACGAAACCGGTATTAATGCAGTTTTGCCAATGTCTAAAGTTTTGGCTGAAAAGACACAGAGACAAGTAGGACAAATTGTTTCAGGTGTACGTGGATAACTTGTAAATAGGGCTCCCGAAGTACGGCTGATTTGTTCATTCAAGTTCTTCAACACATTCGACGCCATACATCGTTAACCAAAGATAACCCAATTATAATTGTGACAACCAAGAGTCACAAGTGTGTGAAGTTGTCAACTATTGTCGTGATAGTGGGATTATATAACAACTACTTTGTAAGCTAATTACGGTCTCTCCATTATAAAAATTACATTTATCATGAAAAAGTTTATAATTTCACTAAAATGCATACGATTTCAATTCTGTATTAAAGTGCCCCTCGTGGTGTATCCAAGTGCCCCACCAGTGGGGCACTTGGATACAAAAGTCATTTTTCACAGAAAATGTAATATTCGCTTTTTTTTTTCCTTGAGATTACAAAATTTATATAATTAGCTAAATAATGTTTTGAAAATTGATTAAAACTAAATGGTATATTCACATGTTATTCGACTTTCAATTTTTGTGTATCGATCTGACCCACTTCCCCCTATTGGTCTACTATACCACGCTGGCCAGACGGGTTGGTATAGAGTTGGTTTCATGTTTTCCTTCTCTTTGCATTGATGTTGTGTTGCGTAGTTTGTCGCCTTTTACGACACCCGCGGGATGAATAGGGGTGGTGACACTCTGTATTCTTAATCGACTAATTAATACAATCACGTAAAGGTGTTTCGTCTCAGAAAAAATAAAAGGAAAGGGCTATCGTTTTTTTTTATTGTGGAAGACGGTCCCCATTTCATCTCATCCATATTTTTATCATTAAATTTATTACGACGACGACTTGAAGACTAAAAGACTTTAGAAATGAAGGCGTTAAATACTTGATATTGGCAGAAATAGATGATAATATTATTTGGCTGGTTGTCACCTCATCAGATGAAAAGGAAGTATGAAAACAAGAAAGGCAACCAACAATATATTATAAAGTTTTAAATATAATATAATACAGTTCCATTATCTTGGATCTTGAAAATGAAATCCTATTACAGATAATCTAATATGACCTGGGCAACACTGTTACGTCAGTCGTCCATTTTGTTTTGACTTTTTATCGCTTGCAAAACCAAATCTGTCATCATTCGATTTCTATTCACAATAATTCACTGATCGCTGCGGGTTGCGGTGGAAAGTGAAGTGCGCTTCTAAAAAACAATTTTCCGTGTAATCGTTACCTTGTAAGGTGTAGCTTTGTTCGTGAAATTATGATATGACAACAATTGTGTTCTGTAAAATTGATTCGTGAAATGAAAGTGAAGAAAATGGCTCGTGATCGCGGGTTATTAAACCGATTTCTACTCGTCTTCTTGCAGTGTCTATTCACTTTACAACTAGTTGAATACGTAAGTGTATTTGTAACGTTTTCTTTGTTCTGCACTATTACATTTAAACTATACCCAATACTATAACACGGTTTACACATTTGGGCGCAAGGATTTTTCGGGGTGTAATTATCATTTTAATATGATGGAAACGCGATGAAGTCACAAGTTTTTGTAATTATTGATTGCGATCAAGGTTTTCTCTGCCTCTTTCCTGTATGCGCCTCTTAAGCATATCTTGCACAATACTTTTCTAAATTCTGCTTTTTAAATAAATTTATAGTGTTACAAATGTAGATATGTTATTAAATTATGACTTGCAGACATTTAATTATGATAATTAAATGTCTGCAAGTCTTAATGAAGATAAAATGGTACAAACAGGTAGTACGGATTTGTCTCACACTTATCTGTTATGTCCATTAATGCTAAATGACCCAATAGGAATTTTCTATCAATTAATCTAATAGGAATTTAATACAAAAAAAAAACAATTCAGACTCATATTGGAAGAAGGAATTTGACCATATCATCATAACTATATGTTGCTCATTTATTGTTTGTAAATACATCATCATCATCAGCCTATCGCAGTCCACTGCTGGACATAGGCCTCTCCAATTGCACGCTACTCAGTCGATCCTCGGCGACTCGATTCTTAATATAAATAGAAAACACCCAAACTCTGAAACAAATGTTTGCACATCATACAAACATTTGGTCTGACCCAGGAATCAAACCCGGGACCGCTTGTTCAGCAGCATCATAAGCTAATCACTATACAAACAAGGCAGTCAATAAATTTTCGCTTTGGGTTGAGATCCTTTGAGATAAAAGATTTTTTAGGCTGTCTTTATAATCAAACTAAATATGCATAGTATTTGTATAAAGGAATAATGTAATCAACAGAAAGATAATTTCTGATAGACCGAAAGACCTTCAGGTGATGTCTGAGTTTTTTTTTTTTAAATAATAAGAAAATATAAATAAACGTCCTCCGTTCTTGACATAACCAGCCAGTTATTCATTATTATCAACATCCTTCAAAATGCCACTGCTAGACATAGACCTGTCCTTAGCAAAGATGTTTTGGTTTACTACGTCACACAGGTCAGACTTTTGCACGAAGCAAAGCTATCAACAATCGGACTGGAAATTGATCTCCATATTCAAGTACATTACAGTGTGATGCAGGCCCATTTTGGCTTATGCGCACAGACGGAAACTCCTGCATATAGCTACTCTCCACATAAGAGATGACCGTTGAACATACATCGGACAGTAAATAATAAAACCAGCCTACGAGTGAAATCCAAATGTTGCTGACAGGTCAATCGAGGGACACAAATGGTTCAATTAAAAGTAATTTATATCAATGAATAGTGGTCCACGTCAATTGATTGTGAATAAGGCCTAACTGTTTCGACGATGGGGTTCATTTATGTCATAAATAGAATTAATTATTGATGATTATGGACTACTTTAGGATTCATTGTCTTAATATTCAGATAGAAGAATAGACTTTATTTAAGTAATTAGCACTAGATTTTTTCCTCTTTTTATTTTATTTTTTGTTAATGATGTGAAAGTACTGACTGTCGGTCCCGGTTGTCATGAACATCCATGGCAATCGTTATTGGGAAGTTGGTGCCCTCAAATTTACTGACAAGTAGTTCAACCTTCGAATTTCAGTTACCCTTTAGGGGTGTGTTGGTCTGATGCCAGTCGCCCCGTAAAAAAACTTAAATTCAGTTAAAACCGGTTCAACTAGTAGCCAAGCCCAAATAATATTAAGGATAAGGCTAGGAAGAAGAAGAAGAGAAAGTATTGACTGTACTGTTTATGACTATTTATTAAAAAAAAAACTGTAATAAAATGTATGAAAAATATGGTATTAGTAGATTTTTTATTTTGACTGATATTTTTTATTAATCAATTTTATTACAATTTATATTAATATATATATTATATAATAAGGAAAATTAAGAGTAGTAGAGAGTAGTAGAAAAGTACCCTTCACTATTGTAATTAGTTAAATTAAATGCTTCTATTAGAAGAGAATTAAGTAATGTGTCAGTCATGTTATGGAGCGATACCGATATTAGATATTTTCGTCATTTTATTGCTCTCGTTTATTCGTGAACAGTTTTAAATGTCGCCATCAGTCTTGACGTCAATCTAGACTGGTCAGACATTTTAGTATTAATTTACATACTTTTATCATCAATAGCCTAGGTTTTTTGCCATAATTTTTCAATTGGTTTTAGTACTTGTTTATTAAAATTCTGTTTTTTCTGCATAGTACTTGACTTAGTACATTAAAGTTGAATACCTCGCAAATGTATAGCTAAATCAAAAAATTCTCATAACAACCTCTCAATGTTTTTAAAAGACCTATCTAATGATACCCCACAGGATGGGGTAGACGCGAGAAAAAAAAGCATCCTCGTTTTACATGTGGGAGAGATACCCTGAAAAATATTTATCACAGTTTTATTTTAACACTTTGTCGACGTGATAAAAGTACATGAAACTATGCATGGAGCATAGTTTCATCTTCTAGCACTAACCGTCTGGAAGGTAAATCAAGGACAGACAAGACAGACATGACGAAACTATAAAGGTTCTAAGTCGTAAACTAGGGAACCCAAAAAACCTTATAGAAGTGAGAATCAAGAATTAGTAGTAATCTGTAGTACTCAACTCATATTAGTGGTCATCAAGTGTCCAGTTCAGCATTAGAAATCTCATTTAATTTTTTCTTCCTAGCCTTATTCACAAAATTATTTGGGGTCGGCTACTACATCATCAATCAACATCAACAGCCTTTAACGGTCCACTGCTGGACATAGGCCTCTCCTTAGAAAGGAGGTATTGGCCTACTATACCACGCTGGCCAGACGGGTTGGTATAGGGTTGGTTTCAAGTTTTCCTTCTCTTTGCATTGATGTTGTCTTGCGTAGTTTATCCCTTAGTCGCCTTTTACGACACCAGCGGGATGAATAGGGGTGGTGACACTCTGTATTCTTAATCCGTGACCACACGGACTACGGCTACTAGTTGAATCGATTTTAACTGAATATCAGTTTTTCCACGGAGCGACTGGCATCGGAGTTCCGCAACCCAAAAGGAGAACTGAAATTCGAAGGTTGAACTAGTTGTCAGTAAATTTG
The DNA here is from genome assembly GCA_932526445.1 of Phragmatobia fuliginosa. Lineage (NCBI taxonomy): Eukaryota > Metazoa > Arthropoda > Insecta > Lepidoptera > Erebidae > Phragmatobia > Phragmatobia fuliginosa. The sequence continues at coordinate 3,997,535 of OW052073.1, forward strand.
AGGGCACTGACTTCCCAATAACGATTGCCATAGATGTTCATGCCAACCGGTACCGACGCCTTTGCGTGCTCTCCAAGGCACAGGCGTGAATCACCGCCGGACTTCCGAACTCCGGACTTCCGAACTCCGGGCTGATATTAGGAATTTCCTAAGAAAAACCCAAAAACACTTTTTGGCCTGACCCGTGACCTGAACCCGAGACCTCTTGATTAGCCGTCGCATACGCTATCCACTAGACCAACGGATATTAAAAAAAATGTTCTATTATGTCCAAAGTCAAAACAATAATGGCATATTTGATTGCTCTACATGTAGATAAGAGTTATTAACTTTATCTATGGTATTTGTCCCTCACCATAATGACAATGCCTCATCGTTACTGGAAATTAATGGACAGAATTTCAAGGTTCTTATTATAACTAAAAGCCACAACTCCCGCACTAGAAATATAGTGTGCTGCGGTGACTTTCCAAAATCAATTAAAATGGAAACAAAAAATCATCACATCTCCTTACTAAATACTTAGGTATCTCCTAAATATTAGTGCAAATGAAAATATCACTAAAGGTTAGCTAACTATCTTCAAATGACCCCTTAAATTTAGGTAATCGTGGTGGAAACGACAACGACTCGGACAGTTTTGTGAATCACACAAAGATCCTGAGATCAATCTCGCTACTTTCGACGCAGTAGAAAACTAGTTAACTATGTACTATGTTATCTACTACAGTCATTCTGTTTTAGTACCTATGTGTTTGAGTGGCACAAATTGTTTAAATTCTTCTTAACTATACGATTTTTGCAATGACTCACGCTCTCAACGTAAGGGCAATTGCATTACCCTTGGTGTCGGAAGTGGGGGACTTTGTGGCCTCACGGAACTCTGGTGATTATACTGTGCATGTTATTTTCCTAAATCCGCAACAGAGTAATCTTTTTTAAACAGTTATTTCATTCTCTGATGTACGTAATATTTTAGATCTGGTCTCGAAGTTTAAAAATCTATGATAAATGGATTCATGTACGGGTATTAACAGGGGGAAAAGATAATAAACAATTATTGATAGAGGATTTACGCAAATATTGAACTCATGTGGGTGTCAAACGTCCAACACCTATTCTAGTATCACTGTGCAAATCTTTTCTTCCTTTGCAATGTAATGATTTTTGTTTCAACGAACTGCTCAAGAATAAAATACTCAGTAGGTAAATCACCCAGTTATTTTACCTCGCGTTGTGGATTTGCATCTGTTTGTTTATGTTAGTGTTATGTTCTCTGCGCCAATGATTAATGAGCGTAGAAATTTTGCTAGTTTCAACCAAGGTACACACATAACCTTGACCTTGGCCAAGCTTGTAGAAGCACGTAAGACCTAATAAATACTAGTCAAACTACAATTCGAGTTCTAAATATTCGAAATTATGGAACCTTCAAATATGAATTTTAATGAGTGGAAATATGGTAGAAACTTCTAGACTTCAGTTAATTTATTTCCTCATACATAAAATATCCGTTTTTATAAAGCGAGTCGAAATTTCAATAATAACGCCTAATCTAGGTCTAATCATTATCCAAATAAGTTAATAGTATTAGAAATTAATTGGGCGTTGAACTCACCGATAAAGAGTCGTTGTAAGGTCGTGAACCTTCTAGAATCAATATAAAACTATGATTGGATTGCCTGAAACATTCTAATCAACGATACTGGCAAACATCGACGTTATGACCACTTTGAATCACTTTGGTCCGCGACCAGTGTGACTACATAATACTTCCGGCTGAATATTAATAATCAATGCGACTATAACTTTCCTTACATTGCCAGGAGTAGAGAAAGAGACAATTGGTATTTCTATCCTGTATTATAATCATGTGATGTGGACACTAACGGTAGAGCGAGTTCAAAAGTGAGCTTAGGAGCGATAAAATCAGCACCGACGTCACCCGATGGAAAGCGAAAGTAACCGACATATCACGCAGAATAAACATGCACAAGTAGTTAGCGCTGACCGAGGACCAATAGCTGTTAAATAAAAGTACCTAACAAGGGTGGAAACCACGAATCGATAAATGGGATGGACACGAACGGATAAAAATGACTAGAAACCGTAGGTAGGGCTGCTAGATTGTAACTTATAATGTCCGGAAGAAATAATTTGAAACTAGGTAAATAGATGAGTCTTAATCCAAGAAAATAAGGTCTAAATATTGTACATGGGACAAGGCACAGAGTTCCGGGATGTTCCCACTTTACAGTTGTTTTGCGTATCATGTAGGTATTTATTTGCTTCTAATACTTACGAGTTATACAATATTACAAGTTAACACGCGTATTCCTGGCAGTGTGACTTTAGTGGACTTTATATTTTGTAATTCTCAAGAACGTAAAAACTATCAAAAGCAATAAACCGTTTTTTTACTTAGAAAACTGGTATTTCATAACGTATGCATTCAGTTTAATATAGTTATGCTGTGTATTCACTACACATTAATATGGTCTCGTCAGTAAAGTTTTTTATATTACTAACATACGTTTGTGAAACGTTTTTACATACGTTTTATTCTGGAAACATGTTATAAGTAAATGAATTAAGAACAGGTTTTTGGCATTTGGTATAAGTTTGTGTAACCTTCATCTAAACTGATAAATTTACTAAGGAATAAGCAAAAATCATATTAGCACGACCTGGTTTTCTGTTTTTAAAACATCATTGACCTTCCATACCTTAATAATATATCGTTTTTGTATATACCAAAATAGCTGATAAAAACGGGTTTACGAGTTATCGACCGTTGATGTATAAGCATAAACTGAGAAGTTTTATTATTCCAAAACAGTTACTAGAAAAATGTTTTGTTTATATATTTTTTTCTTAAAAAAAAGACAACTCCCGCATTAGGAATATAAATCCTGTATCACGGGAGACTTTACAAAGAATAACATGTTTATAAAACATACATTACACAAAACTATGCCAAAATAATTAAGAAAATATGCCGAAAACATATAAAACATATGCAAATAGCGTATATTGGTTTGTAGGCAACGAAATGATGTGAAACACGAACTGAATTGCGAAAGATCAACACTGTAATTATTCAAATGTAATTGTTTTTGTTGTTCTCCTGGATAGACTTTCTTTTCTTTTTCTTCCTGTTTTTGGGCACATGTGAAAATATTCAATTTGTCGTTTTGCATCATCTGCAGTGATTCAGAAGAAAAGTACCCAATTAATGATATAATCCATTATTAATTGACGGTCTGTGGTGCTATTCAAACTCATGGCGATCTTTCTCGAAGGTCTCTCCACCCATAACTGCCGGTGTCATTTTCAAACACTACTGGTGCATGACGAAGTACTTGCGCTTATGCTCCAAGGTTCGGTGTCGTTCGCGTCATGCGAGCGTGAGGAACATACTAATTAGCTTTGTTTTCCTTATTACCACTACGCCAAGGCGAAGCCACGGTTCGCGAGAAATTAATGCTCTTAATTACTGAAGCCTTTGAAGTAGGAGCTGGTTGATATTGAAGGGACTGGGTTAAGAATGTTATCGGTTGGAAATGTCATGATTACTGTCACAATATTTGTTTGATTTATTTGATTGATTTCATTCACAATATCTATTTGACTACTTCTTTAATAAATGCTGTGTACTGCCCGTATATAACCGCAGGACAAGTCTTTGGGCTTTACTTGCACCATTTTATGGTTGGACTAACCTGTTTTTAGTTTTAATATTCAACATAGCATTGTGAAATGTTATAAGACTCTTAATCTAGGCATTTCAAATCCTTTTGTATTTGAAACTTGCGTACAGATAAAAAAATCTGTTCCAGGAATGTCCATTTAAAAATATTACTAATGTTTGACTCCTTTATTCTGTTAGTTTTCTTAAGATTATTGGTGCCCAGCTATTCACAATATTGTCCTACATTAATTCTGAAAACTAAAATAAAAGACGTCGCAAGTGTAATAGATTAAAACTACCGTGTCATATTAAATTAGATACCTTACTATATTTCAAACTGTTCTCGTTTATCAGTTGGTAATCCTTTTAAGCCGTTCGCACACTATGAGCTGATTTTTTTGCGCACCATTGTAATTTTCCACGAGCGAGAGAATGCAAACAATTAACATACAATTAACTTCTCACTAAATATTGATTAATTCCTCTGATCAAAGTTATATAAAGATGTAAACAAACCATAGTTTTGTGAAACTTCAAATAAATCTTTATATAAGCATTGAGTACTTGAAAACAGTTTTATTTGCGGGCAATTTAGCTGGATTTTCGTCATGCATGTTATGCATCATTCGGTTTTTAAGAAAACCTTGATGTACTTCAGTTTTGGAGGCTAAATTCTTAAAGATTTTTTTGCCAAGCTTTCCAAGGTACTGCTCTGCTTGATGGAGAATTCAAAAGTGGTACACCCACACTCGCTGTGTGTGTTATTCAAATAAGTTTTACCATACAATTAGTGTAACGTGTTTTGTGTCATTTAAAATATGCATTTTAAAACATAGGTTTGAAAATTTTCATTTATAGCCTTTTTATAGTAATAGTAAAGTACCTATTTTATTATAATACAATTTTTATTAATATCATTGAATAGAAAATTCTTATAGTTCAAAAAAAATCTGTATAAATGACATTAAATAAAAACACGTTTCATTTTATTTTAAACGATTTCACGTTTTACAACCAAGTCACTTCGCCTTCAATGAGTCACGATACAAACCAACACACGACGATTCTAAGTTTCCTTTAATGTTAACGCATTCTTTTAATTCTTAACAAGCTATTATGGTAGTATGTATGCCTTGGCTTATTTAACTAGAGGCCCTGCGACTGTTTTAGAAGGAAAACCAATTACATTAAAACAGTATACGTCTGGTTAAAGGATATTGGCTTATTGACCATAACTCGCAAAACAGGGAAGTCCTGATTCAACTTTAATATGCACAAGCACCAAACTCATAATTTGATTTCACAAAGAGAACCTTAACAAGGGGTGTTAAAGTTTCATATAGGTAATTGCGGATACCATGGAGTCGTAATTATTGGATTACTCCTCTATCAGCGCTAATGAAAGTAGCTGTATGTTTGAAAATTTCAAGGTCCCTCGTGTTTAATATTGATCTACAGCGCTGTGGAATTACGAGCTGGCACGCTACTAAGAGCCAGACCCATCAAGCTTGCTCAATGTTTACAAGTTTCTGGATTCAATTTGTTCAAGACCAATAGTGCGATATAGTTAAGTTGCACCAGTTGCGATAGAAAACAATTGTTTGTCTGTCTATAGTACGGTTGAGTCATCTTGTCCAGTAACTAACTTATCTGTATGTATAATGAATCATCATACAAAGATAAATTTAAGTATTGTTGGTAAAAACGGGCACAGGTTTTATAAAGTTTTAAAACGATTTATGCCTCCTTAAAACCACAAACAAAAGTTGAAGGAGTAAATATAATATTTAGTTCAAATGCAACCGGATCGATGACGAGAGAAAATCTCCTACATAGGAAAGGCTTCACTGGCCTTGACAAGTTGGCAATAAGACTTACGTTTATCATCTGTATATGAGTTTACTACAATCGCAACAAACATGAATCTCGACACGGAAGAGAATAACAAGAAAATCGACATATTCGTATGAAAATCTACATTATATTCCTAGCCTTTATTCCCAAGATTATTTTGGGGTCGGCTACTAGTTGAACCGGTTTTTTGGTAAAAATTGGGTAAAAAACGAAGAACTTATAATTATAATTATTATAATGAAATCAATGTCAAACTTGCAATTTCGTACAAGTTTGTAGTTTAACTAACATTACATCAACTTTTGGACGTAGGCCACTATTTAGAAATGAGGTTTTGACCTACTATATCACACTGAACAGACGGTTTGGCTATACAAAACCGTCTGTCATTTTGTTTCAAATTTGCCTTCTCTTTGTAAAGGCCGAGTTAGTAGCATCTTATGTCACCCATGGAAAGTTTTAAAGAAAAAAAACATTTGCTTTGGTTTAAATATAAACTTAGTATTTCTACTATGTATAACATAAAGATGTACGCGACATTTCCATAGAAAGTCTTGGAAACACTAACTCAACGAATTAATGTAAATATCTATAAATAAAAGTACTTAAGGTTGAACTTGTGCCTTTGGAAATTTTACCCTTTTATTCTGACTCATTGATGTTGTTTGTTAAAAGGTATTTAACGCTTAGTCGAAGAAAGTAAAAGAAAGTGGTACAACACTCTGTATCCACTGAGGTTAACGTTCGGACGACAGCTTTGTTTCCCCCAGGCTTTAAACATTGAGCTCTTTGAACTTTAACAAAAGCCTTCATGTAATGGGCAGAATCAATCTCTTTGAAATTTGAAAAGACTGATTATTTTGACAGCGAAGGTTTGAGGATAATAGGGTCACGCTTAGAAATAAGATAAAATGGTAACTAGATGGGGTGAATGTACGGCCATTAATTTGTACACAAAGGAAAATAGCCAATAAAAATATAGATTAATGTATTTCTAACGCCTTAAATTGATTTAAGCATATCTATATGACATCAATCTCATAAGCCTATTGAATATAGTTTGACTTTATCCGGTATTAATTAAGAATTACATTTGTTGTTATTGACTGCTCCTGGGATAAATAAATTGAAAATTCTTGGAATTTTTTATCTCAATAATCCATTGGAACTACTACATAAGTCATCTACATGGTGTTTATACTTCAAAATTAGAGGAGGATACTGATGTGCTATTTATCAGTTCGCGCCGATGCTGGTTTTTCCAAAAACGTTAAATCGCGAAACGCCTGTAAAACTGATAAGAATCGTGCTATGGAGGTTTATGTTCACGTTATCAGGTCACGAACCTCGCTTTTCAAGCCCTAATCTCAATGAATTGCGTCTTTATTGTGATTGTAATGTCGGTGACTGTCGTTATTTTCAAAATAATTCTCGTGTTACTTCGGCGCGGAAATCTGTACCAAGAACATCGTCTACAACATTGAATACTTTGATTGTTTCAATTTTCTTTATTACAATTTGCATCGTCTTTATAGTAATAACTGAATTTCGCTTTTAAAACCAGTAAAGAAATACGTGCTCACCATTTACTATAAATTTTCAATCGTTTAAAAAATATAAGAGTCACGGAAATCTTGCAAAAAGGCCAAAAATGAATCACGTGTTTGATTATTAATGAAATACTTATGTTAATGTCCATAATGGCATCAAGAAGACCATATTCATGATGGTAATGAGCCTGTCAAAAAATATTAGTTCATTACCACTATTTTCCCGAATCCCACGGTCTCCCAACAGCAAGAGATCATAAGAAACTCTTGTTGTGTGGAGAAGGAAGGAGTAGGAAGGACAATGCCTAAATATAGGTATTACGTTAATCTAATATAACGTTGAAGTTGCATTTGTTCTTTTTAATCTCTAATTCATCATCATCATCATCAGCCTATCGCAGCCCACCGCTGGACCTGGCCTCTCCCATTGCACACCACTGTGATCGATTTCGGGCTTCTCGCATCCAGCTCCTGCCAGCCATCTTAAGCAGGTCGTCACTCCACCTAGCCTGTGGGCGTCCTACACTACGTTTACTGAGACGCGTTCTCCACTCCAGAACTCTTCTGCCCTAACGGCCATCAGTTCTGCGGCTAATATGGCCAGCCCACTGCCACTGCATCTCTAATTATTGTTTAACTATTCGATAAATTTGCAATATTCGATTTCTTTGAAAATTTGGATACAAGACACTTCGTTGACATTGAATCTCTTTTGTGTTTCTTGTTTTCGTACCTACTTGATTAATTTCCATTTGTTTACCGTTGTATCCGGCTGATGGACAAACAATACGTATTCAGGTCAGAAATTGTTCATGACTATTAAACGTCCTACGTCTTAAATATTAATATTGCATTTTGAATTCTAAAGTCAATGTTATCTGCATGGCAGCGACCCGAATCTAGAAGTTGACTGTTTTTTGTTTTTGTATGATTAAGTAATGAAGTACGGTATTTTTTTTGTTTATTCGATCATTATAAAGTTAAAGTAGATTTTTTGATATCTGTATAAATTTTTATTAGAAGATAGATAGAATTCCCATTACTACACAAGAGTTCTCGAAGGTTCTAGATCATGGGGACATTGTTGACTTTACTTTGAAATACTTTTAAAAAGCAAACCCTCTATGATAACTATTTTGTAAATACCTACATACATATTGAAAACACCCAAAACTCCGAAACAAGTATTTGCAGATCATAGCTTTACATTTAAATACTGATATTTTCCAGTCAAAAACCTACGATTACTAGAATCTCGTCGAAAAGTCAAACATTAATACCCAATGAAATGAAATCGTTTAATGGCCTAATAAAACAGAAATTACGGTAAGTAAATATAGCCTACATCATATGATGAAATTCGGAGGTTTAAAAGTTAGTTTGATACGTTTGCACCAAAAAATAACAGAAATGGAAGGTTCTCGAACTTCACGACAGAAGATTTTAAGTACGAACATACGTATGCATGATGTAAATGGTAAACACAGATTTTCTGGCCAAAGCCCAAGTACATAAAGATGGAATTAGATTAATTTACTAGTATGCAAACTTGAAACGAACCGAAAAATCACTGTATGTACAAAAATTTAAAAACAGAGAACTGGTTTACATTGTCTTTTATTCAAAAAGTGTAGTCATATTTGGGGAGTGACTGCTGTATTTCAATGAATAAAAATATCGTACGATGACAACATGCAGCTTAAATTGACGTCACTATGTCGCCATTTAAATGGACTTTAAAAGATCATAAATAAAGCATGTTAAATATTCTGCTCAACTCTGGGTAACTTGAATGGAGTTTTATGTAATTGCACCCTGCAAACTCGTACTCAAACAGTAGATCACTAAACAGCTCATCTAGTTGCGAACGTTTTTAGTTTTCTTTTCTATTTCTCTATATCTTGTTTTATGGGCTAATGTCACAGTCACGTGATCAAAACGATAGTACATTGTTCACCGAGGGAGGAAAGGGACCGATTACTAGCGGTAGGAATGGGACTTTCACCCGAGTGCTACACATTGCTTTATACTACACCTGTGAGGAACATTTAAAGTATTTTTAAAATAAAATCAAAACGTAAGACACCATGTAAGACACAATTTAGCTTAGAAATTGACCAATATTTAGCGCTTCTTTTGTTTTTTTTTTATTCTTCACCAAAGGATATCAGTGGCACGGAGATCCCATATTTAAATTATATGAAAACTCCTTGGGCAGGCGCGCACCATAGATAAGATAACACATGAGAAATGAAAATTCATACAACTTTCTCTAACGCTAAAACACGTTAGAAATGGATTTTCATACATTTTTTCCTCCCGCTTATTCAAGTCAAGGAAAAGACTAACGTTCTCTTTTAATTTTCAGGGAATATTGACTACTGTTCTGATCATGTGTAGTATAAAATATTAGCCAATTAAACAAGTTAATAGAGAAACAGAATAGAGAATTGAAAACGTTTGCAACTTGATATCCTATGCTGACAATATTTGCGTTGCGTTTAAATGCTTCTATTAACGACGCTAACCATCAGTTGGCAACGTTAAATTACACGTCAACTGTCAGTGTCAAAAAACTTGCTGTGTATCGATACTATAAATACGAGATTTATTTTTACATGGGTATCTTTGTTATTAAGTAAAGCACATTCACTTCCAAAATTTTCCTTGTATTCGAAATCGGTTTTCGTCCCTTGATATCATCATTGAATCTCAGTTAGACATATTATTACGAATTCACTCTTCCAAAATATTATGTTAGTTGTTTTGGATAATATAATGTGCGTCACATATGAGTCGTTCATGATATATGATTTCGATTGTCTTCTTATTTGTGATGATGTCATGTTGCATTCAGTATAAATTCATGTCCGTGTACGATACATTGTTAAATACTGCCTTGTTGATTTAGTGGTTAGCTTATGCGGCTGCTAATCAAGAAGCCGCATACGCTTGTTAATCTCGGGTTCGATTCCTGGGTCGGACCAAATATTTGTGTGATCCGCAAATATTTGTTTCGGAGTTTGGGTATTTTCTATGTGTAATATGTATGAATTTACAAAAAAAAAGCATGTTTATGTATTTATATTAGTTGTCTGAACCGTAAAGCGATATGTAAAAATTGGTAACACAAAAGGCTAGTAATAGTAAAAAAGCATCAACTAGTTTGAGCATGTCTTGGTTTGATTACATAATTAGAACATTTCTAATTCTTTACCGACTTGCTGTTGGCTTTCAAATCAAAATAACTACTTTCTCTGCTTATTATTATTTGATTTAGCTAGATGCAACACATGTAGAAGTGTCGCTACTGGGTTGAACTCTCAGTAAGCATTTTACGCGATAAAATACAGACGCGAAGTTTAATATTACCAACTATACTATTTTTAATGTTATAAATCAGTCTTTTAAAAAAAAACATCGAGAAACTTTAATTCTTGAGGCTCTTTACCGCAATAATCGACACGACGCGGGTGGACCCTAGGGAAAAAGCTAGTTTTTAATAATTCAGTATTGCTATTTTTAAAATATTACTTTTTGAAAAATAGATACTCAACTTTCGAATTTCATCTACAAACAATATACACAACAAAGTGTTAGATGCTGAGGATGTAATCTACTGATAACGAAATAGAGCGAAACACAGTAAATACAGTTCGAATCTTCTTCTTTCGGTCGTATTATAGGAAAAACATCAAATTCTGCGTTTTCCGATCACGTGTTACTTTATAACTGTAAATAAAATTGAATTTTATACACATGTCGTTGCCAATTGGAAAATGCTTGAAGGTGTGTCTTACATTTCTATAAATAGTCTGTTACAAATCATATTGGAAACTGCGTCATGTGTGATATACACCATGTTAGTTGATTCCGGTATGTTGTATACTTGGTATAGACTGTATTATATATTAACACCTACATACATTTTTGCTTTACTTAGATAAGTGATACAAAACCAGACACGCAACGTATACAAACAAAGACCACTCATATTCTTTATACAGACAGAAGCCGGAAACTATTAATATATTATACAGTAATCTTACCTATACGCAGTGACTATAGTGGTAGTAGAACTAAATTAAAAGACATATCGACAGATCGATCTATATATATCAACTGTTCTAAACAACAGTGATAAAAACTACAATAGAAATACATTGATGTACTACTAATAAATTCCTTCTATTCAATTCTCACACTATTAATTATAGTGTGATTGAGACGGAGATGGTTGGCCCTCTTTGGGGGAGGCCTTCGTATCGTGGAACAGATATTGTGGATTACACTTCATAATGTAGTATTGCCATCTATACAGATATTTGCCCAAAAACTGCGCATAATTTTTTATAGTTTTGACGTAATTTTTAGTTTATCGTGAGCGTCACAAAATGGCTATCGCCTTAGAAACTTGTTCTATCTACATGCCAAGTACCTATTTAAAACGGCCTATTTTTTATTTTTACATACAAATAAATCAATTTAAAGTGTCTGTTTGCAATATAAATTGAAAACCTATTTGAAAGTATACTACACACCTAAGAAAGCAATGTTTAAAACCTTATCTTTCTGTCTTTTTTGTTCCGGTTAATTTGTGGAACCACTGTAATGATTTTGACGGGACTTTCTAAGGAAGATAGCTGATGAAAAAAGGAGCAAGTCGCTCCGCGGTGTCACTCGCGATTTATAACAACGTGAAACACCGTGGGGCTTAGCTAGTTTTTTAAACATTGTAACATCCAAACATTTCCTTGCAACAGCTTCTATCTGAGTCCGAAGATAATAAAATTGGAAGTGGTGTTCCAGTGATATTCACATGCAATGTTTAGATATCTACTGGTGTTTTAATAACCTTACAAATGACACCGATTGGCGTATCCACATGTAATAACACGTGTTTTGTTAAGTACTGAGAATGCGTAATATTAATCGACACTAGTCAGAGATTGGTAGGCATTTTGAAGAAGAAACATATTTTTTTTCGCCGTGTCTAAAGCTACCGACGGCTATAAATAGAGAAAGCACACAGGTTTTATATGGATATTTGCCATATAGCGTTTCTATACTCCGTAGTGCTGAGTCAGCAGAAACATTCTTTTGTTTCCAAGTTTATTAGCAGCTGAATCCAGAATCTTGCCATCGCACGCTAACACGATACTAAACTGGGTAGATTAGCCAGAGCTATACGATATTTAAATAATGATTTCTACTAAAATTTAAACCTAATAGATGCAACGGTAACAAAACAACAAATATATTCAAACAGTTAACGTCAATCAGAAAAATAGGAGCGAATATGACTTTGTAATTGAATATAACGAAACGGATGCGGGTGACGTAGGAATACCATTTACATAGAAAGGCAAATAGAACGGAGGAACGTGAGAAATGGAGTCCCGTTGCGTTGCCATGTATTGGTCATCGTCACCATACATCAACATAACAAGACAACGAAACAGTTACTACTGCTAATCTTGAATTATTATATAATAAAAGTTTTCTGATTAGAACAAATATGACATTTAAAGTATTAATTAATTAAGTTCCGTAGTTCATGACACAGAACCCTTATAGATTCATCATGTCCGTCCGTCCGTCCTTTACTTACCGCCCAAACTAGAAAGATGAAACTTTGCATGAATACGTGTTGCGATTACGTCGACAAAGTTAAATTTGAAAAATATTTTTATTTGAAGTACCTCGCCTACACGTAAAGTTGGGATGTTTTTTTCACTTCTTACGTCTACCCACATCGTATGGGGTTGTAAGTATTATTATTCCTTCATATAACCACGAAGGTTCTTTTTGGATTTCAATGTGAAATATTTGCTCGCATCTTTTTTGCTGTCGTACATATTTTAGGAAATCAATGCAAGTTTTTGAAAATATCAGAGATTCTTGGATTTGTTTTCTCTGTAGTCTTAAAAAAAGACAAAAATGGAAGGACTCTGTTAATATTTATTTAATTTGCTTCGTCGCATCATCTTATTTCTGTTTAATGTAAAACAAATTATTCTGTTGACACCGGATATATACTCGTATGGCTATTTTGTAATCTTGTATTTCCGTACATTTCTGATGAGCTGTTGTATCCAATTACATTCAAATAAACAATGGTTTAATGATTTAGTGATGGTTTAGACAGGCATACCAAAATTACACTTTTTACTACAAATCTATTTATAAATCGCTTATTTACCGTAATGTTGTAGTAAGCGTTCATAGAAGATAAAAAAAGTTCATAGTTTCTTGATTCACGATGACCATGAAGTTTGTAGAATATTCTGGTATGATTTGGTTTTCGTCAACCTATTGAAGAAGGCAGGAACCCGTTCGTTGCACAGGGTTGATTGGTTGTTGTGGAGAGCTTTTGTGGAGGTCTATGTCCAGTAGTGAACGTATTTCGATGTAATTGCATTTATAATTTAAAGTACCCACTGAAAATCTAAATGTTATAATTCTGAAAGTTGGGATGTTTGCTGTTAATCTGAACAAGATAATTTAATAAATCTACAGTTATCGTTACGTATCGCTATGATTCATAGCGATTGATTATAATTTGTTATAGCTTATGATTTATTATTTTCTTATGTCATCAAAATACCTCAAATTTTATAATGCATATAAATAGGAAAGTTTTGAGTAAGCAGTAACAAGAAATCTTTATCAAAAGTAAAGAGAAAATCATCTATAAAGTTTCTCATGTCTTTTTTTTGAAAAATAACGTATTCGTACAGTTTTTATAGAAATAATTTGGCTAAAACTTTTGTAGTAAGTATTATTTGAACTGAAATTACTGTATTTTTGTTGCAGATACCATCGGCGGCCGCGGAAGGTCATTGTGTATGGTATGGCATGTGTAAAATAGACAAGCTCAATGGAAAAAGCACGTATTGCTCGTACAATGGCACAGCGTTACCTATACAAGACACTGGAAGGGTAAGTACCTACATATCTTTTTTATTTAATCTCTTACGGACGTTGATGAGCAGCCGCTGTAGATGGACAATATTTTCGAAGTCGAATTTAATACTGATAGTATTATTCTTCACAATATTTGTTATAAGAATTTGATTTCATTTGTTTTTCTGATACTAACTCCATTATGTAGCTATGCTATAAATGAAAACCCACGCCCCTCACTACTTTATCATCTGAACACATACGTAATGTAGTTAATTACTTCCTAGAATTATTTTGCTTTTCATACGAAACAACAAAATTGGGTTTTTATTTTATTTAATTACATTAATCAAAATATCCATTCGCGTAAAGAAAATAATGACGCTTCCATAAGCTTCGCACCTTGACCAATCAAATTCAAGCTCTCAACCTGATCTCCCGATAAAGTCAATCTTTTCTTATCTTCTAAAGCAATCTTTATTAGTGGAAATCATCATGTTTCCTTTACTAATGATACTGCATTTCTCATTTAGTTTTGAAACTGAGGATAAATAATAAATAATTTTTATTATTTTATTTGTCGATAATCAAGGACTTTAGTTGGCCCTGTAGAGGACGTGCGAGCGACTTTCAACTAGGTCACTGGGTTGCTTTCTTCGGTAGTCTATATTTAGCAGCGTCATGCAATATTGACGTCACAAAAATTCTATTTTGCATACAGAACTTGACCTGCGTGTCCAGTAATAGCCCTTTGAAAAATACAAACTGCATTAGATTTATAAACACCTATTTATGATAGGGTTTGACGGTATCCTTGAAAGGTATACTTAAACTGTAGAGTGACTATTGTTTTACAGAGTTAATTGTGTGAAAAACACGACACAATCTTTTTAATGTTTCTTAGGCTCTTTTGAGTGGTGTCGGTACCTTATAATTTACTTTTGAAAGTAAAAAAAAAAAGTGAAAAAGTGTCATCAACATTGTGATAGAATTATCATACTGTATTCTTTATTCCGTATATTGCCACTCTCAACACCATTCCTGGGTTGCTTTGTTGAAATTTAATTTAAGAATATTTTTTTGTTAGATGAATACGATCATTTTTTTTTGTTCTATGGCTGGGTATGGGTACATTTCATCTAATGCAATTGTGGAGGAGGAGGTGTCGTGTTTCTTCAACACAAAGGGAGGAGGATCCTCCGACTGGTTGATGTTGGGATTTTGTATATAATATGCTAATCGACGCTAGAGTTTCTCTATCGCGATTCAAGATTAGTAGTTACTTCCTATAGTTCATTCCGTGTTTTTTCTTCGTGGTTTAGTATTTCTTCGCTACGCTGGCGCTGGCTTCAGATGGCGCTGTTGTATGTGGGAGTCGCCAAACAATGATGCAACAGCATCTCAGTAGATCACCATAATGTGGGTTACCATGCCGTGTTGTTGCATTGTCTACATTTGCTCATTCCGAATGCAGACAATGCAAAAACTTGGTATGGTGCCCACTATTCTTGAATTCTGCTCATGCTTTCCATCATGCAAAGTAATTTTGGCGCTCAGATAAAAGTAATGAGTTTATCAACAGTTAAATTTTGAGCCGTGTGTGAAATGTTTAAGGTTATTAATATTATTATTATAGTCGTCACAAAATAAGAAGCCCGGTTTGACATTTGTCATCGTGGCGTAACTAATACGATTAATTCGTGTTTTTGAGTGCAATTTTTCAATATTAAGTTGAACTTGATGCTTATTTAAGATATGCGTTGTGATAGTGTATGGGTAACATAGTAATTAAATAGGATTATGAATTTGATTTTTCAATTTCTTACATGCGGCATGTAAAATGACAAATGTCAAAACGGGCTTCTTATTTTGTGACGACTATAGTAATGTTGAAATTGACATTAAAGATAGTTCGCTGAAGCGATATGAAAGAATACTATCTGACCTTTAACGGGTCGTATTAAATTTACATTTCAAACATTGTTGCCATAAATGTATGTAGATTTGAAGTCTCATTGTAATACCTTTGTTGCTATCGGTTCGACTGCTTGATTAGTTCTAGGTCGTTTTAGTTTAGTTGTTACATGACACTGGCACTTTTGTTGCCTGACTTAAAAAATGTACAAGTTAGGTCCGGATATAAGGTTGTTGTATTTTTTAATGTTGTTACCTAAAAGTTCCGATATTTCTAAATCCATTTTGAATGATTTTCATTACAAAAAGAGGTACTTTTCGTTTTGTGCCATTGAAGTTTACGGAAAAGACAACAGTCCATAAAGTCGAAAATTGTAAACTAAAGAACATAGTTTCTATTTACTTTTTTTAATCGTTTGTTATTTTTTTAAAGTTAATCATTTTAATTAACCTTTAAGTTTATCAAAGGTCCGAATACCGAATTTTAAAATAAACAATTTACATTTACAATGTAGGTTTAAAAGTGATTAAAAAAATGTGTTAACATCTTCTTTGTATTAAAATGACGATTATATAACAGCTAGGTTACTTGGAAGGATTTATTAACTAATTTGTGTAGTACATAATAACTTTCGCCCACCGCTCCGTCCGCGTGTATTTTGGTTATCGCGATAAAGTGTAGCCTATATCCTTCCTTGAGAATTAAAGAAGCTACGTATCTTCGTATCTTTTGTGGAAATCGATGTACCAGTTCACCCGTGAAACGTGTCACACAGAAAGAGAGAATTACTTTCGAATTTATAATAACAGTACGCATCATACATATTGTTTTGCAAATAAACAACACACTTCAAATAACTCAAACAATGTAAATGTAAACGATAAAGTCAGAAGGATCTTTTAATAGACGACCTCTCTAGTCTTAGTAGCAAGACGCCATTGCTTTAAACTTTCCATACGTCAAGGTTTTCTAAAAAGCTTTACAAAGTCTTGTCTCGTTTGCGGCAAAATGCTGTGGGTAAACTATACTTGGGCCAAATGACTGGAGCTATGGAAGCAATAGCAACGCACATTGGCGGTTGTCACTACCATGTAAGCCATCAGCTTGGTTTCTCCCATGTACCAGACAACAATTTGACAAAGGGTCAAAGTACATGACTGCAAAGAAAAGGAAAACTTGTAACAAACCTCATAGGCACCCGTACTTGAGATAAGAGATTTAGCCTACCAAACAGGGGTTGAAATAGAATTTGTTCAAGTATATAAGCTTTATTTGCATTGCGGTTGTCCGTGTTGTCCGGTTTGTTCAATTAGTCCGCGCTTGCGAGTGATGAATGGTATGGTGACACTGCGTATTCTCAATCCGCCACCACACGTATCATACATATTTATATAATTTTAATAGATAAAATCAATAAACCGTGTGATCCTATGCTAATTTGTGCAAACCTTGATAAATTTCCAGAAGTATCCGTCGAGTTTTAGTACAAATTATTCTTGTTTGTCCGTTTAACCTTAACACACAATAAGGCTGAGGAAAGTCAATGACGTATTTGATGAAAAAAATATTTGCAGCAAATATAACATGACCTTCTCTAAAAATAGATTTAGGAAGGTACGGATTTAGACTGTTTAATAATAAATTAATTATGCACATAATATAGGAAACTGGAAACTGTTATCAATATTTTAGGTTGACCTTAATTAGAAACCCTGCAAATCATTCAGATTGTTCAAGAACGTTGGTTTTAATGTGTTCATGAACTTAGTTTATTCGTTATTGAGAAAAGCGTTTTATAAAATTAACATACAAGTTAGCTGTGTTTGTTTTTATTTAGTCTATTTGTTTTAATAATTATAGGTACCTACAAAAATTATCAGATGCCTGATAAGAAATACTAAACGGTAAACAATTTACTTACAAAAAATATATTGTCATATTAATAAACTAGCAAATCCTTACCGTCCGGTTGCATGGTTGTCGGGTCTTTCCATGCGAAATCAACCAATGGTCTAGACCTTCATATCTCAGAATAAAATATTTTTTTGTGTGTTGGTAGTACTACTGGATTGCGTAAAAAATCCAAAATTTTGAGTTTTTTCAGCAAGTGGTTTATGAGATATTAATTATTAAATTTTTTTAAAATTGCATAATTTTTGCACTGTATTGAAACATTCAAATGGCTCTATCTTGAAAACTATTTAACATAGACAGTTGAAATTAGTGTCATTCTATTGAGATTTGTATAAGCTTTAACATGCGTAAATAGTAAAGGAAATCCGGGAATTCCCAAGACAGGGTGTCAGGGTGACCGGACCTGTATTACGGATATAAACCTTCTTGAATCAATCTATCTATTGCTGAAAACGGTTAAGTAATATAGTCTAAAATATCTAAGCGAACAGGCAACGGAAGCATCTTTTTTTGTTTTGCGTTTGCAATACATTGCTTCTTGGCATGTCTAGACGTATATGACACATGATAAAAAAAACTAAAATTAATTGATTGTGTATTACAATAATGACTTCTTAAAAAACTAATAGTTTAAAAAATGGATTTGAAGACATTTTTTTTGAATATATTATAAACGCTGATCTTCGTTCTGCACAAGCGACAATTCAGAACTTTGTATTCATATTTGACCTGCGTAAATGATTAAGTCACAGCCGGAACTAACATCACTCCATTTTGTTACTTAAAGCACTATACTTGAACTCCATACTATTTTTTTAAAAGACGAATTGAGTTCCTATACGATACTTGTATAAGTTCTGTTTTCTGATAACATTATGTTGAGGCTATCGCTAGATTTTTTTTAATTTAGTCATAGTATCCTACGTATATGACGATGACGATGATGGTGATTCATATAATTTGCGTAATCGTAAACGGTACATTAAACATCTAACTTTATAAATACATTACTTAACCTAAGTTTCCGCAGTTAGTTGCATTGGTGTTATTGAATTAATATTATTGTTAGAGAAATTAAAACTCAGTCACATTATAAATGAGCATCATGATCATTAAGATTTTCCAGTCAAATTTAATATTCATTCAAATAATTCTTTGAACAAGGTCATCAACAACAACACAACTTATTCTAAACGTTATCTACATTCCTGATATTATTTAGTTGCACGTGCAAAGATGTTACCTTATCAGCACGTTATCGCACAACACCTGACTGCAAATATGAGCAACAATTATATATTCGATCGGCTGTAGAGTTAATTGTTGTTCAAAGTCGTGCCTTGTCTTTCTGATAATTGACTGATTAGGTTATTCTATTTGCTAGTTTTTATTTATTTATTTATGTCATGTTTTAAATACAGCTACAACTTATATGTGACGTGAGTCAAAATTGTATGATTACTGCAATACTACTATTACTGAATCACATTACTTTAACATAGACCTCTCCTTACGAAGGAGGCTTTGGCTTACTATACCACATTTTCTTTTTCACAGTTTTCCTTCTCCTTGCAGTGACGTTGTCCTCCGTAGATTGCTTCTTTAACTAGATCTGGCGTGAACTAAAATTTCATAATCATCAACAGCCTTCAACAGTCCACTGCTGGACATAGGCCTCTCCTTAGAAAGGAGGTTTTGGCCTACTATACCACGCTGGCCAGACGGGTTAGTATAGGGTTGGTTTCAAGTTTTCCTTCTCTTTGCATTGATGTTATCTTGCGTAGTTTATCCATAAAATTTACATTTATTTTGTTAATAATGTTAGAACATTTACCATTTTACTTTTGAAAATGCGTTGACGGTTGAAGAAGGAAAATATGATGTTACAATACTTCCGTGCGTAGACACATATATTTATGTCCTCCTAGAATGAGGACTAGGGAAGGCATTGCTTGCTCACTCTACTCTCGACAGTAGCTAATAGAAAATATAACAACAGTATAACTATATTTTTAGCTATGATGATGTAATAAAAGCCTTCAGTTATGAGTGTATACCGTTTAAATCTAGCATATGAAAACCTGTATACATGAAAAACACGATACATGTGGTGATTGTGAAGAAACTACTATAACAATTTATAGTACCTTTCTTTAGAAGAGATTCTGGCGTGCCTTCCAAAAAATTTAAACCCATTCTCTCTTTGTTCTTCATCATCATCAAATTTCACTACTAAATATAGGCCTCTCGTATTTCACTCCACTGAACTTCTCCTCACCTCCCCCCTCTTTTTTGAAAGTACAAGGACCATACAGACATACCGTTGAAAAATGGCATTTTCATTCATATTAATGTTTATATTACTAAAAGCGTCGCTAAAAATAGTAGTGTGTTTGAATTAGATCTTCTCACCGATTAAATAAGATTCATAACTCATTACATAAGTAACTGACTCCATCATGTCATCAGTTTTGTTTAGTCTGTTGTGTTTAGAATTATTTCAATACTTGTGCTCCTTAATGATGAGGTTCATACATTACACGACAAATATACTACAGATAAGTGACCTAGTTTAAAAAGTTATGTTTGAGGATGAGACAATGTTTAGGTGAGGCAGATGTACGAATTATAATTTATTTTTATCTCATGTTCTTCAAGATCTGTCTGTACTACTTATAAGATAAACTTTTTGGTAGTGTGTATAAGTGTGATATATTTTATAAAATGGTTAAATTGCGAAGTTTTTTTGTGTTGCTTTTTAATGAGGAACGAGACTGAGGAACTGCTAAGTAAACCTGCAAGCTTGTTAATGTTCTTTAAACGGAAGTTTTTAGTCTAAAAAAAGTAAATTTTGAATTAATTATAAATACTTGATTTTGGAACGTATATTTTAAGTGTTTGAATATTAAGTTTCAATTGTGGATAACCGAAATATTCAGATACAGTCAAGGTTGAGTACAAAAATGTCGAAGAAATTGTGTTAAATCGTTGTCTACTATATTTTTAGGTATGTTGAGTATGTAAGAGGGGGGCCTTTATAGTGTTTAAACCTCATCATATAAATACAAAAGTTAGAATCATCATCAGCCTATCGTAGTTCACTGCTGGACATATACCTCTCCAATTGCACGCCACTTAGTTAGAATGCTTATAAAGTAAATATAAGTCACTATAAGTTTCGATATACAATAGAAAAGTGCTCTTATCACTATTTATAATAAAACGTGACCCTTTTTATTGATCAAAAGTAGTAATCGTTAAAGATTATTATATTTTAATAGTATCATAATATCAATAAGTTGTTATAAAGATAGTAATAATAAAAAGTCTTGTAATTAAATAACAATAGTTTAATCCATATGATGAGCATTTCTTTTAGTGCTTTTGATAAGTGAGGTAACTGAAACTCAAACTAATTTTAGAGGGAGAGGGGTTTTCTAAGAGCACTACTTATATCTTTTAAAAAGTACTTTCAAAACAGAATCCTCAGTTATTAATATACTCGTAAATACTACGACTGCCTTGTTGGTCTAGTCGTCAGCGTATGCGGTTGTTAATCAAGAGGTCTCGGTTGTGTGATCCGCAAATATTTGGCAAGATAATATTGAAAAAAAAAAGTCACAAGTCGCAAATAAAAGTTACGAAAATTCATATATAGATTTATTGTCACATCCTTACTAATATTATAAACGCGAATTTCACGCTAAAGCTGAACGGATTTGAATGAAACTTTACAGCAATATAGCTTATATATCAGAATAACACACAGGCTACTTTTTACCGCAATAATCGAGATACACGCGGGTGGAGCCGTGGGCGAAAGCTAGTACTCCAATAATTTAGTTCTTTAGCTTTCTCATTCATTTACTAACGGACTTCAAAAAAAAAGAGGAGGTTCTCAATTCGTTGGAATCCTTTTTTTTTTTCATCGATAATTTCGTCGCTTATGAACCGATTTTAAAAATTCTTTTCGCATTAGAATGGGCGTAGCTTACAGGTGGTCCCATCGTCACCATATCTGGATCTAATGATAGGATCCCAAGGAAATCGAGGGAACTCCTCAAATATCATAGGCACAATTGTCGCGATTTGGGTACTCAGAATAGTTTTTATTTGAAGTCGGTTCCTTTTTGTTAAAATTATTATAAAGTTGTAGTTACGAATTATGACAGCTTCCTCATACGTTCATAAATCAAAGAACAAAAACGCCTCTGTAAATATATAAATATAAATTACTAATTACTAACTACTAACTTCATTTACTTCCTCATGTATCGTAATTAAAGTCTACAATAAACTAATTAAATGGTAAAATAACTTAAACATAACAATTACTGTAATATAATAACTACCTTTAGAATAACAGAAGCGAGTAACGCCGCTGGGTGAAACTAGTTTAAAAGTAGTATCCTGAGTAATTCCTTATATCATTAGCTATATGCTAGTGAAAGTTCCGTCAAAATAGGTCCACGTATTCCAGAGATTAGCCGGAAAAAACACGGACTGACAGGCACACTTTTCTGTTTGTTAGGGTCTTATTTACGTTCATTCATATGCATTTAGGAAAAGTTTGTTATTACAATTTAAAAACAGACGCATTTGTATGAAAAAAATAAAACCTATGTTTTTATTATTTTGTCTAAACCTTGAGCAAGATGACACCAGTAATTGTTTCGACATTAATTTGGCACATGCAGGAGTTTTAAAACCCTTACGACTGTTTTGTATACAATTTATTTATAGCTTCTTATTGTTAAACTTTATTTTGTTCAATTTAAACACATGCGTCTATGGAATTAATGCCATAATTCCATAGACAGTATATAGTACATACATACACATATATAAAAATTAATTGCTGTTCATTAATCTCGCTAAAACTTGAGAACGGCTGGACCGATTTGGCTAATTTTGGTCTTGAATTATTTGTGGAAGTACAAAGAAATTTTTAAAGGTGAATTTATAAAAATGAATTGCATTTTTTTTATTAATTATGGATTTCTTTTGTTTGTTTTAAGTATAAATAAGTTTTAAGTAAAATAAACTTTTATATAATATATACTTGTCTAAAGGTCTTCTATTTATGGATTGAGGCAGTACGAAGTCTGCGGGGTCAGCTAGTTATTATATACTTTCCGCCAGTCGATTGAGCGATGCAGAGACATTTATGCGCACATTGTCTAGTACTGGAATTGCTATGCATGTGAGTGAATCCTTAGAGCAACACGGGGTAGTAGTCATGGACTGTACCCCTCTGTCAAAGTATAAGCCCAAATGGGCCTATGTATTACACTGTTATGACACAGAATCCGTTTATGTGTGTGTGTGACAAACTCTTCATTCCCATTTTGTTGTAATTGTGTATGTGTGAGTTCGTAGTGACAAGCGTTTTTTTTGTATGTGAGTTTAAAATGTAGCTGTGTGAAGATTTGCCCCCGCAAACAATGACACTGTCTTGTATCGCGCAAAGACTACTCTATGCCTACATTGGCTAGTTCCCTCCGGTCCGCAGGCCTGTTGCTCTATGGCCTGAAGATATTGAGAAGTAGTGCCTTGATTCACTTGTGTCCATGGATATCGCTCATTTGTCTTATTACTGATTATTGGGTAACCCCTCTGCATTTTTGCCCTCTGTCATAAAATACCATAGAAAGTAAATACGTAATTACATATGCAGATATAGTGATATAGTTTTACCACTGTGAAATGTAACCTTGGCACCTTGCCATACATCGTTGTTTACTTAATAGTCTTCAAATTATCCTTTGAAGACCATTTGGAAGCCGATGCTAACAAGTAATTAAAATAACCAGTACCAATAGTCTTATTTCTTTACTCTGAAAGCACTTTTTTTTAATGTTATACGTATTACGCTTAGTACCTGGGCAACCGAACTTTGCTCGGTTAATACTATTTATTGTAATAACAACGCCATCTATTCTTTCAAGTTGCTGTAGTGTTGCTGTGATGGAGTAACAACCAATTAAGTGTTACTGAAGAGTAATAGACGTCGCAAGCAATGCTAAGAGTAATGATAAATGCGAAAGAAAAACGCATGAAAACTCGAAAATTCGCCCATTTCCCATACATAAGACTGATATAGATCGATTTTTCACCCTCGAATTAAAATTCAATGAAAATAGAGCCGTTTCCGTGATCGAAACTAGTCTAAATACAAACTCTCGTGACGCCCGACAAAAGTGATCTAAGTTGAACTATTTAAAATTGAAATTGTGATAGTTTTATGTTATATACTAACTGTCAACAGTATATGTCTATCGCACACTGAAATACGGCTAGTGCTGTGAGTTAGAGTGAAAGGAAAGGAGCCTGCCTACGGCTGGCGTATGCGTGAGAGAAAGGGAAGCCAAACAGACTGGCGCCGTAACGCGTTACGTAACTAAGCGCTTTACCCTCCCATAAGAAGTTATCACTTTAAAATGGCAGCTAAATCACTCCTAGTATCAGCTACCTGCCAGTAAAATTTCAGCCTGACTGTACACAGGTGGATATAACAAACATACGTAGACTGCTAAAACGATAGTCGGCTAAAAATGATGATGTGAAAATGATGATTTCAACCTTATTTGTAATATTGTTTGTAGTTTGTATTCAAAACTATATTCAAAACTATATTCAAAACCATCATTCATAAGTATAGGCGATCTTATCTTGTTCATATATCCGGCGTCAAAATATTATGTTGGTAACAATATAATATTACACTGTTATCTCGTTTTCTATCTTCTATGGTCTGCAATGCCAATTTATATGACGCTTTGAAATAATAGATACGTGTGCCAACTATGACAAAGATTCTTATTGTTGTATTTCGTTGTTAAGTGTGAGACCTGAGGCCCAATCATTCTGCATCATTCTCCTCGTCCCCGGAGGATGGGAGAATGGTGGAGAAACATCTGGTCAGGACGCCGTGGTATGGGTCACGATACTGCATTGCCTACCCTCACAATGAGGATAGTGACTCCTACTCCTAGATTCTACTCATGCTTTCCACCAGGCACAGTAGAGTGACTTTGGTAGGCTTAATTTTTTTTTTTCAATTTTCCCAAATATCCAACTTCAGGGACTGAAGGAACTTTATCACAGAAACCAAAATACATCTTGATTACGATATTGTATCAATTATTATTATCATAAAGTTTGTGAGGTTTTTGGGTAATCTCTGGACGTACTTATTTCGATTTTCAACATTCTTATACCAATAGGAAGCAACATTATTTGTCACTGCAAATAATGTTGCTTCCTATTGGTGGTGGGTGGAGCCGCGGATAAAACTAAGTCTTTCAACCGATATTTAAAAAAAATAATGCTAGAGACAATTCAATAATACACATATTCAAAACCATATCTTAAAACGTTCAACGACCTATACGGTACCACAAACCGCAGTACTTGGTTCCAGTTGAACTTTGACATTTCAGCTGAAACACTCTGAACGTTGTACAATATTATTACTAAAACGTTTTACCGTTTGGGGCACTCTCCAATAGCTAATGCTAAAACTGTATATCAACCTTCAGACGACCTTATCTATATATCGATCGAACCTCCCAATTTGTGTTCCGAGAAGTATTTATAGACTTACTAAATCTAGCCTAGTAGGTAAGAGTTATTGCCTAGCAACAAGACTATCTTCTTGAAGGTTGTAGATGTGTTAAGAGTTAATATTCAATCGATATTAAATTGACATTTCATGTATATCAAGGTTTCTTTGTCGCTGATTCAATATCATCATCATCATTTTAAAGTGACAGAATTATAAATATAAAACTGAAGCTGCCTTTCAGATTTCATAATTGGCAAATATGCTTCAGAAAAATAACCTACTTCATTTTTTTAGACTCAATTGTTTAAATTGGTTTTATTCTCGGTGAAATAATGTTACACTACACCTGATCGGAACAGTTGTCAATATTCCCTGAAAATGAAAACAGAAAGTTAGTCTTTTCCTTTACCTGAATGAAAGCGGGAGGAAGAAATATATGAAAATCCATTTCTAACGCGTTTTAGCGGGAGAGAAAGTTGTATGAATTTTCATTTCTCATGTGTTATCTTATCTATGGCGCGCGCCTGCCCAAGGAGTTTCCATATAATTTAAATATGGAATCTCCGTGCCTCTGACATCCTTTTGTGAAGAATTAAAAAAAAAACAAAAGAAGCGCGAAATGTTGGTCAAATTCTAAGCTAAATTGTGTCTTACATGGTGTCTTACGTTTTGATTTTATTTAAAAAATACTTTAAATGTTCCTCACAGGTGTAGTATAAAGCACTGTGTAGCACTCGGGTGAAAGTCCCATTCCTACCTCGGGAGTATTGTGGCCCTAGGCTGCGCCTTCGGGTCACAAACTGCTCCCTCGCTAGTAATCGGTCCCTTTCCTCCCTGGTGAACAATGTACTATTATTAGAAAAGAAAAGTCTTCCGCTAACAGTATCCAGCTAACAATAACAATTTGAGCTTCCTTTTCCTTGTTGCCTGTTTATGATAATGGAGCTTGTTCAATTTGTAACTGCTTTTTTTTAAATCCTTAATCATGTAATCTAAACTATATAATCAATTTTTTCTTCGTAATCTTAAAACGAAACCATATGTAAGCTATATTATTGTGAAGTTTCATCGAAATCCGTTCAGTAGTTTTTGCATGAAAGAGCAACAATTCATACTCGCAAACTTTCGGATTTATAATATTAAATAGTAGGATTCAGTCTGTTCTTTGAAAGAGTTTTCGAATACTGATTAAAATTTCATTTAGACCTGCGTCATTAATAATAATTAATGTTTATAATATTTTTTTTTATTTTTTTTTATATTATTTTTTTGTATATTTTCTTATTTTTGCATCGCATCTCTTGTTACCTTGATTGTTTTTTTATTTCCGCATCTTGGGCTAGTCTGTTTTTTTAATTTTTATTTTTGCTCCGCTTGTCAAGGTGTTGCTAATCGTTATATATATATATATATATATAACAAATACAAGGTGTATTAATATCTGATAAATGTATTTATATCTCGATCGATGAAAATAATTTAAGGAAGTATTATAATATTGTCTGTGGTCAAAATAGTAGTTTATAAAATAATTCATTTCCCTTCTGTATAAAAAATTTAAATAATTTAAAATAATGATTGTTTTATAAATGCTTCTTTCCTTTGTCATATGATATTAAAATAAATAATATGACTTTAAAATAAGTTACTTCCTGAATAACAAACCGATAAATCATCAATAGTAGTATGTAGTACAATAAATAATTGAAATGAATGTTTGTAATATTAAATCAACAGTTATTACCAAATGCATATGAAAGTATATACGTTACTAACATCTGTATGTGTGTTTGTTTCGGCAAATCTGCGACGGCTGGACCGATTTTGACGAGACTCTCATTGGCAGGTTGCTCATGAAGTAGGCTATCGCTCTGTTGCGTTACTCGCCATTTAAAACAATAACTGGTGCATGCTTACACATTATGACATGCTTACATTAGTTTAAGAAGTGAGTTATTACGAATAAGTAATAATAAATTGTTAACCGCTGTTGTTGTAAAAGTCTAGCTAGTTTCACTACATATTATAAAGTAATCCGCCGCGTCTGTCTGTCTGTTCGCAATAAACTCAAAAACCACTGCACCGATTTAAATTAAATTTGGTACCCAGATAGTCTAAAGCATGAGAAAGGACATATAGGCTACTTTTTACCGCGATAACAAAAATCGCTTACACACATGAAATATTTAAATCTTGCAACCTCTATTTCACCTAAGTTTCACTTCGATTCTTGACTTCAATGTTACTGTTTCACTTGCATAATGCCAGACCGCTTAGATTTCAAGCTTCATTAGTAATATCATTATTTTTATGTCAGTCAACCTGCAACTTTTCTACTCTACCTCTTTTTATTTTCATTCTTTGTAGGTACTAAAAATACATTTACACGTGTAGGG
The DNA here is from genome assembly GCA_932526445.1 of Phragmatobia fuliginosa. NCBI lineage: Eukaryota > Metazoa > Arthropoda > Insecta > Lepidoptera > Erebidae > Phragmatobia > Phragmatobia fuliginosa. The sequence continues at coordinate 4,025,328 of OW052073.1, forward strand.
TTCTGAAACCTCACCATGTATCACCAAGGGGGTTAAAAAAATGCCAAAAAAAAGATTGATTAATGGACGGCCCCTATTAAGTAAATTCCTCGTACTTTTCACGTAGACTAATCGCATGATAGGTTTGTGGTAAACCTTAGGTCATTTACCCTAGTGTATATCTATACAAACAAATATATCATTGAAGTGTCTGTGAGATCATGGAATAAAAAAAAAATATCTGAGTTTGTTCCGGCTAATATCTATAACGGTTGGATTGATTTTGATGGGACTCACTGGAAGATGGCTGATGATGTATAGAGTAACTTAGAGTACTTTTGTTAGACTAGCTTCGCCTCGGCCATTACCTTTTATTTTTATTTTTTTACGCGGTTAATGCTGGACAAGGAAGGGTGTGTGTGTGGGACTCCCGGGCAACCGGTCTACCCACTACACACCGCGGCGGCCTACCTCGACAGTCCGGAGGAACACCAGGAACAGCGGCTTCTGGTGTCCCCCCTGCCATACCCCACAAATGGGGTACATCCCGGGGTGACTGGACTCACCTCCAGGGCAGGACGCTGTTGCGCCTCTCACCGCTCTGTGCAGTACGAGGCGGAACATCGACCCACCTTAAACGACAAACCCCCAGCCGCACCGGGGGTGTCACCTGTCTCGGGTCGTTTGCAGCGGTCACATCTCCCCAGGGTGTGACCGCAGCGACCATTGCCTCAGGCGTTACCTGCACCTATGTAATTTTACAACAACAATCGAAGGTAACGCCGATGGGCTTAGCTAGTGTACTATAAAATTAAACTGTGTTCTTGAACTGTCAAGAACCCAGTTTAATTTTATACGGATAAGCAAATGGCTATAACAAGTCATTTCTTTAAGTGCTGTTAATAATTTTAATAAAGAAAGTGTTTGTATTTCTGGTACTTACTTTAGACTAGTTGTTACCCGCAGTATTACTTCAGTTTTTGTTGCTTTTGAATCGAATAATAATAATAATAAATATTTTGGATATCTTACACAACGTCGTCTAGTCCCAAACTATGCAGAGCTTGTATTATGGGTACTAGACAACTGATATAAATAAATACATAAACATACTTTTTTTTGTAAATACATACATAATTTATACATAGGAAAACACCCAGACTCCGAAACAAACATTTGTGGATCACACAAATATTTGGTTCGACCCGGGAATCGAACCCGCGACCTCTTGATCAGCAGCCGCATACGCTAACCACTAGACCAACAAGGCAGTCAATGTTGTTATCTATTTCATTACTTTTAATTTTGTTCCTTAATATTTTTCTTTTCCTATTATTTTTCTTAAATTTATTCATATCTGCCACTGAAAACCCCGACAAAATCGGTGAAGCCGTTCCTGAGATAAGCTAGAATAAACAAATTTAAAAATTGTTCTTTTTAAATGTTAAGTTATTAATTTTCCTTTACAAACAAACACTTGAATTTTGTTTATTTGTATTGAATTGTGTTTAGGAGTTCTATGTTATTAAATCACCAGTTATATCAGAAAACAATGGCTAATAAAATGTTCAAGTATGTATACGTTTCTATTATATGTACATACGTCTAGAGATTAAATAACTACTGCGCACTAAATACATGATAACATTAACGTTCTAATTACATTATATGGCAACAAAAGTAAAAAAAAAGTTTGTCTATGAATGTGAAACTCATTTTACTAATTTTACTATAGGCTGACCGTTTATCTGAGTCCTCGCCTGCGGTAACAGGGGCGCGGGGGTATGACGACAAAGGGGACTGAGACAGGTGCGGGCGGACATCTCGTGTGTATATAAGCGCCACCGCGCCGGCGAGGACTCAGATAAACGGTCTGCCTATAGTCCTTATGGCTTGATCTCTGTGACAGAAGATAACGAAAACCTACAGCAGAGGATCAAGCGCTTTTATTTTGTACTAGTGTATCCCACGGTTTCACCCGCGATAATTGTTGTAAAAAATAGGGTGTTGCTCCATTTTTCATCAGCTATACCCAAATGAAACCAGCTATTTCAGAGATTAACCTAGACAGACATACAAAAACATAGTAGACACCAAAAAATGCTTATAGGCTCTAGTTAGTTATTACGATCACAACTTTAGAATTGGCCAAATCCATTTGGTATGTTTAGAGATTGTCGCTTAGAAAAAAACTCCGATTTAATTACATTAGATTTATCAAAATCAAAATAGAGTAGGTAATTACATATTGTTTATGTACCTTGGACTTAAAAGATAAGCTTATTATAGTCTTATGTGAGTATTGTATAAGAAATATACCAACGTGTACTAAAGTAATAAGAAATGGGTACACAGTAATTCTACCGAACTAGGTTATAGGCTCCCCGGGGAGCTCCCCGACTACCCGCATTGTCCTCTTTACGCGATTAGATGCTATAATACCTAAAACCAAGGTCTGAATTATTTTCTTCGCCCTACTTTTGAAACCTTGTTACAGCTTGTTTATCCTTCGGCCGGGAATAATAACTATTGCGTACATTAACTATTACAAAAATGTAACATTTTGAATAAATAGTAGCCTGCAGCGTATCTAGCCATTTCTAGCACTTGTAAATTTGTAATAATTTGTTTAGACTTGCGAGCTTCAAGGCCAATGTTTTGAGGCGGTCTAGGTTAGGTCACGGGCAGAGATTTGATGCAGCCTAAATGGGTGTCCTTGAGCTTAAAGCATTTTAAGTTACCTAACCCCAATAGAGGATAGACCTTTTCGTGTCTGGCATTAAGTGTTTATAAACAAAAAGTAAAACTGTAACAGAATTATATTAAAAATATAAATACATAGTTTTTAGTTAAACTATGGAGAGTTTTTTGGATACGAACATTTGAGATATTTCACTGAATATCATGTAATTTTTCATAAATGCTGCCAAGAGTAGGAATAAGATATATGTGAGGTATATGCCCAGCAGTAAACTGTTAAAGGATGTTGTGGATGATGATATTATAATGAGCGTAATACATCGGCAAATGTAGTTATGATTATAGGCATAGCTAGAGTATTATATAGAGAATAGCGAGCTTAACCGCAAAGGCGCTGACGCATTTGGCGTGTGATATGATTCATGTACTTTATCCAGGAATGCAGACCAAACATTCAACGGTTATGACGCGAATTACTAATCAAAAATGCGTCAGTTAACGGTTTTAAACTGTGTTATGACAGCATCTATTTATGATTAAGTCATACCAAAACAAACACAACACACATTTAGATACCAATTTAATTATTATTTTTAAGTGTTCGTTTGTAATTTCAAATTAATAATAAACTACTTTTCACTGAATATAAATGGAAGTATATATCTACGGTACTTATACAAAAAATTGTTTTATTTTTATTTTTGCCCGTCGGCCTGTTTGTTCCGGGTAATCTTTGGAACGGACTGACCGGTGTTGACGGGACTTTCACATATATAACTAAGGTTATTTTTTATAGACTAGCCTTGCTCTGCTGTCACCTACGGTTATTGTTGTGAAGCAGCTAGTTCTAACTAAATGTTACTTATTTACATTTTGTGTATGCCGTTATAGAAAAAAAAATTGGTAGTTATCAGAGACAGGAAAAAAACTTATAAGTAGGCCTCAGGTGAAAAAACCATTGATAACATTTTTCCCGTGATGATCTAATAGTTCCATAAAAACGTGAATATGTCAATATAATACTATATTCGTAATATCGATAAGATAGAGGCGCAGGTGTATACTGATATTTGTTTGTTGTGTTTATGATAACTGATAAATTATTTACAGCTGTGCACATATCATTTCCAGGAATAATGACGAAGTTAATCCGTGATGTTGGTATGAGTTCCATACTTTTATGGTTATGGCTATAATTTGATTCCAATCAATCAATAAACATATAGTTTATGCCAAATAATTATACATCTTTTTCAATGGTCTTCCTGCATTCAGTCCATATTAGTTACTTCGGGTCATCAGTTTTACTGGGAAGCAGGCGTCCTGCCTGCTGCTCTGTTCCACTGCGGCATAAAAATATTCAACGCCAAGATTAGTACCTACAAAATATCTTGCCAGTCCCCCAACCCGCACTCATATAGCTTCGGGACGTATGGCCTTAACCCTCTCCTTAAAGGAGAACCAATCCAGCTGTGGGATATTATTGGAGAGTTTTGTACCAGCTGCCGTTAGTTCTTCGAATCACGTGACCAGCCCATTGCGGTTTTATATTGATAACTTAGTTATTTATTTGTTCTATTTAATCCGTGTTGGGATTTTACGTTGTGTAGTGTCTTTGAATAAATCATATCAATGCAATGTTTATTTTTCTCTTTGTCTAATGTATTCCATCTTTATCTTACATTATCTCATTCAGATATCGAGACATCCGTATAAAATGATATTGATTTTGAAAAAGAGGACTTTAATCCTAACATGATGACAGTGGTGTGATTCAGAAACTTTTTTGTATTATGTTGTGCTCATAAATCTTGAAATATAATACTAAGAATAGAAGAGACAGATAAAACAGTTATTTGTAAAATCAGCCGGACTTATAGCATATATTTTTTATCAATAATGATCATGAAAAACGATTCTCGATATGCTTATCATTCATAAGTGTTGATTATTTGAGGTTTATATATGAATAATATATAATATCTCTTCTAAATTACATAACAAAGAAAGTGAATTTATTGATTAATGAATATGATTGATCGAGGAAAGTGAAATGTTGATTAGTAATTCAGTTGCTAAGCCAGTGTATTGTGTATTTATTATATTTTTATTTTCCTTATGTAATTACTTGATGGTAAGCATGCTGTTGGTCTAGTAGATGATCAAGGTCATATTTTTTCTGCGTCTAGCTGTCATTTAATTATATATTTTAATATATATAAAGCTGAATAGTTTGTTTGTTTAGTTGAACGCCCTAATCTCAGGAACTACAGGTCCGATTTGAAAAATTCTTTCAGTTTTAGATAGCTCATTTATCGAGGAAGGCTGTAGGCTGTATATCATCACGCTAAGACCAATTAGAGCGGAGCACCAATGTAAAAAGTATGTTTATGAAGCCTTGTTACCACAGTACTGCCTGTACTTATCTACAAAGATATAGATTGAACAATGTTATCACCCAATAATTTAAACATTTCTCTGTAAATGTTCTCTTGAATATTGCTAAACGCTGAATCACTCTATGAAATGTCTACTATAGACTTCAGAAGTTCTAGTTAGATATTGATTACGAATAATTACTAATACTACGCAATTATAAACAAAAAGATACTGGACTACAAAGGTCATTTATTTATCTAATAATATAACTAATTAGTCATAAATTTTATTTACAAATATTAATACATCCGCTTCATAGACTAACACACACATCTACACATCTTTTTGTTCAACTTTTTTTGCTAACAACCTTTTTTTCTTCCTGAATACATCGTTTCTCTGCAATAACTATCATACCGATCATGACCTTCACATGTTCTGGAGGTAATAAACCTCTATCAACGACCGAAAAGTCCTCTGACTATCGGCAAATTTTCCGAAGGCATTACGTAAAGGAAGATAATAGATAGATAGATAGAAAACTCTTTATTTGTACACCGTGTTACAGATTCACAATACAGAACAGTAATGACTTACATTAATGTATAAGGGGCGGCCTTATTGCTAAAAGCAATCTCTTCCAGGCAACCTTAGGATGGATTAAAATGATTTGGAAAGACAGTAGTTAATAATAAGTAAATAAATACTACAACACAGATACACGAAATATACTATGTTTGAAACTTCCCAATTTGATCCTCATAATAACCAATGCTAGTTAACAAATGGGGTTAGAGAATTTATGTTTTTTTTTTCGTTTTATTTCCTAAATTGAGGATAAATAAATAAATATTTCGGACAGCTTACACACAACGTCATCTAGTCCCAAACTAAGCAGAGCTTGTATTATGGGTACTATACAACTGATATAAATACATAAGGGCGATTCTCTGTAAACTCGTAATCGGCTGTCCAGACCGAATTTTTCAAGACGTTATTAAATGATTTAAAAAAAACCAACTCCTAATGAAACTCTAATTCCGAAACTTTACGGACCCTTTGTATTTAGAACCATAACTATTTTCAGTTTTTTTCTAGACGCGATAGAAGCTCTAAAAATACAGTCCCCTGGCTGTCCCCATCACTGTATTTCCACCTAGAAATGAGATTTACGAAGAAGTGAGTGATAAATGAAGTATTAGGAAGTCAATATCATTAAGAAGATAAGTTTATGATATTATTTTCGTAAAACAAGGTTTTATTACGAAATTTATTTAATTATTAGACTCCTGTAAACTTTGTCCCTAGAATTTTTAAACAGTCCCCTGCCAAATATTTAAATTCATAATTAAAAACAACTATCATATTTACGATAATTTTTTTAAGTCACACTAAACGTAATAGCTTTGAAGTTAGCAACCTTGCCGAATGCGGCGTTGATATGCCTTTTTGTTAAGTGTCACAGCGTCATTTGTGAGGTGAACAAGCGCTTGTACCGCTACCACGCACAGTCCTCTGGTAAGTCATAATATGTATTTTAATTACTTTAATAATATCCGAATAAAGATTATTGTTGCATTATTTATGTCTCAATTGATCGGTATATTCTTAAAAAACTATTTTATATCAGTTTTGTAAATATTGTGAAATTTAGCCGAAAAACACAGTCCCCTGGCAACAGTCCCCTGTCTGAAATTGCAACAAATTTTCGAGTGCTAGTCTACAGCAAAGAAAAAAAGAAGCCAAATAGCGACGACAGAAGTTTAACAGGGAAAGAAATGAAAAGATCGCACGCTTAGAGAAAAAACTTAAGAAGTACAAAAAAAATAGCGAGATTAGAAAGAAAAAACAAAAAGAACGTTGAAGATACGCCTAAGACAAAGATGTTGAAAATGTTAGACGAGCCTGACCAAAGAAAAGAACAGGGGCCTGTGTATTTTGTATAAGTAGTCAAGAAAGCGTTGTTTGGCGACATTAGTAAGCAGTTAAAAGAAAATTATTCCACATTGAAATGTACCAGAGAGACAAATCTTTAAAAAACTTGTAACTGGTAGTGTTCTTTAAAAGTACAAGCACTGGATACCTAAAGAAATAAAGTCGTTGTCTAGACCCGGCAAAAAATCTAATCTCATTGGCTTAGAAGTACCTAAAGCTAAACGATGTAAAAGACCTGATATTTATATAGAAAGTTGTTGTTTCTGTTCACTTTTCATAAAGAAGTTTTATTTATTATTGATGCGAAAATATTTCATAAAAAGAATAAATAATTGATTAATGTAATATGACTTTTTTCTAAAGTACAACAGTCCTCTGTCTGACTTAACAGTCCCCTGTCATGATTTTTTGGAAAATCGCTAATAACTTGGAAAATATAAATAATTTCAGTGGGCTTCTTTATATACTTAAATAATAGTTTATTATCTTCGAAAAGGAACACAGTTTTTTAGCAAATGTTAAAAAAAAATGCCAGGACAGCATTTGTATGGGACCTGTACGAGCTTACAGAGAAATGCCCATAAACATACTTTTTTTTATAGATACAAGAGTTTTCTTAAAGTCGTAAAAGTAATCTCAGTTTTGGAAATTAAGTTGTGAATATGAATAAGTAAAATGGTGTTTTGTTTTTTTATCGCAAAAGTTTTCCAATAATAGTTGTTTTAATAAGTAGTTCAAGAGCAAAGATGTCGTTTTTGAATATTTGAAGTAATTGGTAGGTCAAGGTTGTACCTTATGTTAATTTTGATACTGTTTGTGATACGAAAACATTTGGAGCACGTTTTTATTGGGCCAGTGCTTCGGTGGGCAGTTAAAAAATGGTGGATTTTAAGTCGATGGATACTATAAAGCGTCAAGGTCTTTATACACACCACAGAAAGGGAGGAAGGTACCTTTTAAAGAAAACACCCGCATTAGGAATAAACATGTATTGTCGCTGGTTACTTTACAAACATACATGAAACGAACACAAAGAACAATAATAATAAATAAATATATGGGACATCTAACACACAACGCCATCTAGTCCCAAACTAAGCAGAGCTTGTACTATGGGTACTAGACAACTGATATAAATACTTAAACATCTTTTTTTTTTGTAAATACACACAGATTATGCATAGAAAACACCCAAACTCAGAAAAAAATTTATTGCGGATCACACAAATATTTGGCCCGACCGGTAATCGAATCCGAGACCTCTTGATCAGCAGCCTAATATGCTAATCACTAAACCAACAAGGCAGTTAACAATCTAGACTCAGAACAACAATGTTATCATAAGTGACATTTGAAGTCACAATATTTATCGTATTAGAAAGTAGCATATCGACCGCTTAAACCACTAGTCCATCCGTGTAGTCCCATTTAGTCTCATAAACTACATTTAAGGGTGAATAATAAGTAATGAACAATACGATTATTTATCAGGGTCGTGGATTTCGGTGAGACTTTTTTAAAGTTAATCATATAAGAGACCAACGCAGCCGTCCGTCTACCGTCTGGTTATGTTAATTGTTTAATAAATAAAATATACGTATATCCAAGGCTACGAAATTCGTCTTTATAATGTTAAGTTTAAGAAAATCTAATACGCAATTTGACGAATATCTGGCCACAGATTAAGCTCTCCTTGCTTACCTTATAGATATCTATATCACCATCATCTCATGAGCCCATCGCGGTCAACTGCTGGACATAGGCCTCTCCCATTGCACACCACTTTGATCGATTTTGGGCTTCTATTATAGTTATTTATATCTATATAAATAACTATAATAGTAGTGTTTGTATGTAAAAGTCAAGTTAACAGTATTTTACTGAACTGCACACGGTATTTACATCAAATAAGTCGAGGACGGACCAATGAACATGACGAAACTATAGGTCATGAACTACGGAACCCTAAAAAGCAATTTTATATTTTTGTCTGTCAGTCTGTTTGTTTCTTCCGGCTAATCTGTGGAACGGATGGACTGATTGTTTCGAGACTTTTTACAAGCATTAGACTCAGCTAATAGATAATAAAATTGAAAGACGCCTTTGTACATTTAATTTCCTTGTAGCTTAGATAAGAAAAAGTGTGTACAACAAAGAATAAAATTAATAAATAAGAAACTTTGAAAATACATTTCAATTGCATTAATTGATAATAATTATTGTAAAAAACCTGCATAATATTTTTTATTTGTAAATAAAAACAAAATCAGGAAATGTTTATTTTAATTTTACGTCGGAGTGTTTTTGCAATTATTTTTCGCAACCACACAATTTGGTTTGCCAATAGCTTGGTGCGTTATGATGAAACTTAGTGCGGTCAAGCGGCAGTCATTATGTAACATAGTATACGCATATATGTACCTATAGATGTTGACACAAGATGTTATCTAATACGTGTTGTTGTATATTTACTAACAAACAAACACTCTAAAATATATGTTGTATACAATCCTTACTTCCTTACTCTTGAATTATAAATGCGACAATTACTCTGTCTGTCTGTCCGCCTTTCTAAACCGATTTAAATGAAATTCGGCCAAAGATAGTCCAGAGCCTGGGAAAGGACATAGGCTTTTAACCGCTATAAATAAATTGTACGAGGGTCGGTTTTAACGAAACGAAAGAATATAATCAAAGTGGTGGTTGGGGTAACACAGGGTAGTGGCCGCGGATGGGCGGGACGGGTTTCCCATCCGTCTGCAGTAGACGCCAACCGCGAGGGGGCGGCGTCCGCGTGTGACCGGACGTTGCCCAAATAGAGAGTCGAGAGTAGAGATGGTGCCCGCAACAGTGCGGGCAGGCGCCGGTTGGAGTCCAGAAGGAAATCCCCTCCCTGGACTCCTTCCAATACAAAGGCGCAGAGAGGGACACACCGTGTGGTTTTAGTCGGTTCGAGTCCGACACACCACCCCGCCGTACCCCCGACGGGGTGACGGTCCGCGGGGATTTCCACACGTTTTTCAATTTTTAACGTACCGTTCACAAATTTTACACACATAGGTACTAGATCTCAGTCTACGCATATAAAAATATCCAAAAAAGAAGAGAAGTAAGGTTAATATTCTTTTCGTGTCATTATTTTGGACACGATTGCTGGGACTTATGGGATTGCCAACCCATACCTTATACTGTACTAACATAGTTTTTATTTAATCTGTGGATTGTGCATTGGTGCTTTTTAGGTGTTAAATACGACATGTAAATATATCTGTAAAAGATTTACTACTACAAAATATATTTCATTTGTCATCTGAGTATGATATAATTGGCAGAACAGTTATGTACGTTTCAAAATACATTTTCTTATATCTCTGAATAATCGTTACGGCTTAGCTTACATCACCAGTAACCTGTGTCAGTAACGAAGGGATTTGTTTACCCAACTCTGCGGATATTCCGGCTTTAGGTAGCAGCTTAATTTGTAATTTTAAACCCTGTTATATAATGTATAAATATTCTTACATGATTCGAGTATTAGCAACTGAGCTCCCTTAATTCTAAGTTATTTGTCTTCTAAGATGAGGTCTATGTCTTGCTGTAAACTTTTAAGGGCTGTTGATAATGATGATTCTCTGTTGCTGTACTCACCGTCTTTGTACTAGGAGCCCCCGAACGTAGTTAGCCCCCTAAACTTCTAAAGAAATTCAAGAACTTAGTTGTCCTCTAAAGCTTGGTGAAATCAAAACATTACTAAGAGTTATCCAGCTCTCTAAGTAGCCCCTTATATTTAGAGTACGTTGTAGATAATGGTCATTAGAATTTCATCATATATAGTAAAGAGAACTAAGTTTAACTTCATAGCACAGAATACATAATAGTACCAGCACAGAAGACTCACTCCGAAAAGTAAATTAAAGTTTTAGATACCCTCGGTGTCAAAAGATTAAGTTCAATTTAGATCGCACAGCGCCGAATCACTACGATTATATTTACCTACAATTGCGTCTCTTTCTATCGTGTAACTCTGAACTGTTCTGACGATGTCTGTTCGACCGGCGTGTCTGACCCGGCAGGCAGCCGGCCGACTATACCTAAACTGCGGAGTGACACCCCCCTGTTCATAGGTCGGTTGCAATAACTTTAACAATTTTAGTCATTGAGATACATACTTCTAAATTTCTTTTTATTGCAATAAGTGTAATAAAAATACTATAAATCGCTTGATAATTCTATCACGTCGCTTTGAGTACATAAATAGCTGAGATACATTTCCTATAGTATCACCTGTCTATCTGTGATTCTGTGCTCATTAAAAGCATACAATTTTCTTTTTAATTTTCATAACTTTATAGTACATCATCATCAACAGCCTTAAACTATTTATAAGTCTTTGCAGACCAAAGAAACAAAACTATTAGACGCTGTACTGAACAATCTGTGTTATCTATATAATCCGGAAGGTTAATGTTGAAACTAACTAGTGTAATATGATATCATCGACAAATACAGAAGTTATAGAGATTTTACATATATTTCTATAACCTTTGGTTTTGGCCTTTCAATGTGTTTGGTTTTTTTTTGCATCTGTTAATTGTTTGACTGTGTGGTCTGCCGTTATTTAGTTGTAGTTCTTTTGGAATCGTTAATCTAAAGCTATATTACTGCAGGTTAGTTTCCTAGAAGCTGTATATTAGAAGTTTATGCAACGTAAAATATTGAAAGCGATTAATTTTCTTTTTAAATTGAAGCCAACCAAGCATTATTCCATGAATAGTAGTCACCATCCTCATTGTAAAAGCAGACAATGCAGCATCGTGACCTACACTCTGACGGCCTAGTGAGATGCTTCTGCATTCGGTCCTCATCATCATCATCAACAGCCTTTAACAGTCCACTGCTGGACATAGGCCTCTCCTTAGAAAGGAGGTTTATATAACAAAATAGGACAGCACCAATGTTGTCATTTTAGAATGGTCTTCTGTGAGAGAGTAGTATCGACCCATTCGTTCTGAAATCAGCGTGACTACTATCTTTTGACTACTACTCTATCATATTAAAATGAATTATTATTATTTTAATAAGCAAAAAGAAGATATAATAGTGTTTAGTACGATGAATTTGTACTGAGATGTGTGATCACCATCAGCCCGTTGCAGTCCACTACTGGAGACTGATGTGTACTCAATGAACAAATTAAATTACTGTTTCAATCTAAGAACATAATTATTTTCATGTTTTACTTCGAATATATAACGTTTAAATCTTAAACTTGATCATTCTCATAGTTTTTAACCCGAATACAAGCATCGATTAAGATTTTTTTGCTGGATTATAATAATTAATGTATTTGTATACTAATGATAAAAACAATAATTGTCCAGTACAATAATTGTGTATATTGTTCTCAGGGTAACAAAAGATTTAAGTCGAATAGGTGAGCGCACCGTAATTAATGAATGAACTGAAAAACTAAACTTAAGTTAAAAGTATTGCAGTGTAACTTTTTGTTATCAAATTGCGCCCGAAATAGGTGGTTTTTCTTATGTGTCTATCTAATATATATAATTCTCGTGTCATGTTGTTTGTTCTGTCTGTCTGTTATGTCTACGTTTTTATTTCAATACTAGCTGACCCCGCAAACTTCGTACCGCCTAATAGTCGATTCAATGTCACTCAATTATTTTGCATTCTCGGAACCCCTCCAATAAAAGTTATCAGATATTTTTTTATTTTTTTTTCCTAAGAACCATCCTCGTACATCAAGCTATATTATAAAAAAAGAATGAGCGAAATCGGTCCAGCCGTTCACGCGTGATGCCGTGACCAAGGAAAACGGGTTTCATTTTTATATATATAGAAGATGTATTTTGCTGCCGTGCCTAAGATGGGATATTTAAGATTGAGCTTAGTTACACCTATAAGAACCGAGTATAAATAAAAAAGTTGCATGGATCAGCTGGTTCATTATACCTTTTTTAATATAACATTTTGTAATATTTTTTTAAACATTTCTCCCAAAAAAGAACATCAAAGAAACGAAACTACATAGGTTAATAAATCTTTCACAGGCGTAATGAAAGTTATACGCACTTAGTACGAATAAAGTTTTTGAACCTGATAATTTATTTATGCATTGATCAACAACGAACGTAGGTACCGGTTATTCTCATATTATAAACTTTTACTGGAAAACAGTGTTTTTGTTTATAAACTATTTTTAAACAAAAATAGCGCACTGAATATTTTATAGAAAAAATCTGCAGAACCTAAAAAAGAAACTAAATGTACCTATCATGGTTAAGTATATACAATGCCAGTGCAAGTTATGCTGTAAATGAAATAAAACAAGTAATTCGAAGGGCGAATCAAAGCAAACGGTAGACCGCCACACGATCTCTAGTTAAAATAAATTTACATAAATGTTAAAATAGTCAGAGTAGGTTTAGGTTTACAATACAAGGAAAACTCACGAGAAATAAATGTTAAAAATAATTTATTTATAAACAATATTGACCAGTGATGTTATTTTATATGAAGAAAAGAGTTATAAATACCATTTTTATCAGTTTTTTTTTTACTTAACGCCTGCCAAGGTTACTTTACTATGCCCGATGGAAAGCATGAGTAAAATTCAAATGTGGGGGTCGCAATACTAACTGCAAATACAAGCTGTATGGCGACCCACATTGTGGCGGCCTAGTGAGATTCTTGTTCACGATCATAGTAGGAAGGAAAAACCTGTTGTTCTGTAGAGGAAGGGAGATGATGGGATGAGTTGAAAGAGCTCTTCAGAACACTTCCCATGGTAAAGGCGATAGAGGACGGCCATAGAGGCGAAATCTCTTCGCAACTGCAAAGGTTACTATCGTGTACATAACGCTCCTTTTAGACTAGGGGTACGTTCTTTTCCTATCAACTACTGGGTGGGTCTGGTATGGATCCTCTTTGTGCCCGTTTAATGTAAGTTGGTAAAAGTTTCCCGCTTTACAAATTTCTTATGCGAGAGTTGTCTTTAAAATAAACCATATGCAATATAGCGTCTACAATTCTTTAAATTAAAGCGTTTTTTATATTCATTACCCGGCAGTTAACAGAGTAATGGGTAGGGGCGGTACCGGTACCCGCACAATGATAGACGCACGTCCTGTAATTATGTAAATTATACCAAGTCATCTAACAACATACATTTATATATTAAAACGCAAAAAGAAACTACCAAGACTAAGAAAGAATTGTACGACACATAAGAATTCAAACTATTATTATATTACCTCTGCGTTACCCCATTTAGCAGAGAAGCTTCAAGAATCTAACCCCCCATTTTCCTTAAACCATCTCCTTGCTAGGAGCCCTCTAACCTACCTAAATTTAAAGAGAAATCTGAATACTTAAGTGTCCTATAAAGATCGATAAAAACGAAAATAACAATAACGGTTACCTAAATCTCTCTAATCCTAATCTTTGGTGAAAACGAACATCAATATTGCGAAAAAGTATTTCCTATATTTATATAAAATACTTCTACTTCCTGACATCAGCTGATATATCTACTAGCTTGGCGATATCCTTGAATAGAGATCATTTACTCTTAACCGCTCAGGTCATGCGAAATGAGGAAATAAAATTTCCATTTTGTTGTTTCAAACATTAATTCAAATTAATAAATCTGATTTCCGACCAAATTTTGCATTGACATACAAATATTTCTCAGAATTATCAATTAAGCACCGTTATTAATTAGTCTATTATTTGTGAAGATTCTCCTTATTTATGAATAACATTGACATGTCCACAATACTAGCACGAGTAGAACAAAATTAGTTTTGCTAAATAAAACAGTGTATTTATACATGAAATAGACGAGCATCATCATCATTATCAACAGCCTTTAGCAGTTTATTACTAAACATAAGCTTCTTCTTTGAAAAAAGATTTTGACCTACTATATCATGCCTTCCCAAACTGGTTGATATAATGTTTTCGTTTCAAGTTTTCCTTTAAAGTGATGTTGTATAGTTTGCTTCCTTAGACGGCGGTTATCACACCCATGGAATAAATCGGGGTGGTGACACTCCGTATATGGATTAAACTTACTAGATTCGGCTTGATATTCATACCATTTTATTACTTGTAACTAAAATTTGTCCATATAGAAATGTCTTCGGCCCCCTAGCCAAGTTGCAGACGTTTTTTGTTTTCTATTCTCTTGCATTTAAAGAAAACACGTGAAGCCTTTCTTTGTCAAAATCTTTGTACGAATTCTGTTTCTGGAACGTTCTACTTCTCCATAACACATAAGCGCCACTCTAGTCAATTGACTGACCGCAACTGTATCAAACCAAAAATAATTGCGTATAAGATTGGAGCCATTATCCAATCAGAGCAATTGTAGCATACCAATGTCGCGTACTAATCAATACACAACGGTTGGACATTCATTACGTTATTTTACTAATACATATTATACTAATACTTTCTCTATAAACTAATACAGCTTATGGACACAATGGCGGTTAATTTTTTGTTATAAATTTGTCACTCATACGTATAATTAGTTTGTAATTACATTAGGTTTAGTCGTATGGATAAATAAATAAATATGCGATGTATGTTTCATGCGTTTCGATCGTGATATATTTATTTAGATTAAGTTTAATCAACTTACAAATCGCCGTCTACCGTTGAACAATTATGCTCGGCGGGGAGAAGTCCTTGTTCGAATTAAGTTAGTCATTACTATACTTTTACGTTGTTATATTAAAGGGGAAATGATGATGATAGCTGATGGGTTAGTAAACGGTGACTTACGGAACTCAAGTGCGTTAGTTCTTGGTTCATCCCTGGGAGAGGGTTTTAACATCTGGTAACTATATTCACATTCTGAACAGTAACGAAATAATTGATTGGTATTAATTATCAGCTTAAGGCAGTAAAGTGCTGGGAATGTCAAATTGCACACCACTTGGTTCCATCCAAAAAAAAAGATTTCTTTTTCATACTAAGATTTCTGTAAGGCCGTCAATGCTGAAACTTGGCTCTCTTGGTTCATATTTAATGGGATTTAATTTGGCATGATGTGATAAAAACTAGAACAACTAAAAATATATAGTGCATGTAAAAATTGATATTGCCAAATTTATTTTAGAAATAGTCGATTGACCCAAAATATAACGACCGTATCTTAAACATTGTTAAGCTAAGTGCCTCATACTTTTTAGCAACACGAAAGAACCAGATATTTTCCGATTACTTAGAGGGCTTTCTAAGTTATTGAGTGTTCCAGTTTCAGTATATAATAAAATATACGCATGAAATAGAACCACAGGTGCACAATATCAACGTTCTACATTACTTCTGCCAGGTCGTCGAACCTTAAGAGAAATATCGGAAAAATCATGGCGGCGTATAATGGTAATTCAAGACAACAAACCGAAGTGTTTTGATTTGTATATACTTGGGAAATAGGCCAACAGGTGCACAACCTTCTATGCTGGTCATAGACCTTATTAAAGGAATATTTCAGTCATTAGACTATTAAGAAGAAAATTTATTGACTGTTTTTGTCAGAAGTAAAAATTGTATAACTTTCTTTAAAAAAAACATCCATAAATAGTATGGGTTGGGTTTGTTGATCTAGCTAGTGGTTAGTGATAGTGATTGCTAAGCCGAAGGTCCTGGATTTGATTCCCACTTATGGTAAATAATGTGATAAGAACGGGAATGTGAACGATCATGTCGTTTGTTCTTTAAGAGTTTTGATATTCGAAAACTAACCCGTGTATATAAATTTCTTTATATTTATTAGTAATTGGTATTTCTGTCATACGTGTTGAACAAGGAAAAACGAATTTTTAGTTTCATAGCGCCACGTCGCTTATTACTGCCCTAATTGATGTAGGTTCAATTCAAATTCTAGTTTTTATATTTATGCATAATGGAAAACATGAGAATTCTATAGTCACCATCGTCATGGTGAATGCTGGCAATGCAGCATGATGAGATGCTGTCCGTGTGGTGACGGATTAAGAATACAGAGACACCCCCCCTATTCATCCCGCGGGTGTCGTAAAAGGCGACTAAGGAATAAACTACGCAATTCAACATCAATGCAGAGAGAATGAAAACTTGAAACCAACCCTATACTAACCCGTCTGGCCATCGTGGTATAGTAGGCCAAAACCTCCTTTCTAAGGAGAGGCCTATGTCCAGCAGTGGACTGTTAAAGGCTGTTGATGATGATGATTGATGAGATGCTTCTTGCATCATAGCTTCCCAGTGCCACACTCATAATCTAAACACGTCAGCACGAATGATTATTTTAGGTTGATCTTCTGTGTGTGGGTAGCACCGCCCCGGTCAAGCTGGCCCATTTGTGCTGAAATCCACGTGGTGCTACTACCTTAAAAATGTTTCATTTAGGTTGCAACACCTAGGTGCATGTTTGTGAAGTCGCTTTTGATACTGTGTATATTTTTAATGTCCGAGCTCTTTTTGAAAGAAAAAAAAAACAATGTCTAGATAAAAGTATATTACTTAAGCTCCGTCATAATCCTTACTAATATTATCAATGCGTAAGTAATGGGTCTCTGTCTGTCTGTCGAGCTTTCACGCACAAACTGCTAAATCGATTGAAATGAAATTTGGAACACTGATAGTCTCTAACCTAAGATATGTCTTAGGTTCTAGCCTATGTGCTAGGTTTTACCGCGATAACCAACTTAACGCCGACTGAGCCACGGGTCAAAACCAGTTTTCAATGAAAGTCAGTCGGTTGATAGTCTTTTAAAATAGGTGCACTTTGAAGAATCCAATCAATACAAATAAATAAAATTGGAGTGTCTGTATGTAATTTCAAATGAGCAGTTATTTACTAAATGGATATCAAAGTATATAGGTACTAATATCAAAAAGACAGTGTTTCAAATTTTTGTTTGTTTGTAATCTATGGAAAGGCTGGACCGATTTTAACTGGCAGAAAACTGATGAATTTAGGAGTAACTTAGTCTAATTTTTCATAGACTATCTTTTCTCCGCGGCGTTACGCGCGATTTACAACACCAACCTCGGGTAACACCACAGGATTCAACTAGTAAATAATTAAATAACAAACCGTTATTTTATTCGTTATCTAAACGTTTATTTATTAGTCAGTTACTAAAGGATGTTATTTGACTACAGAGTGGCATGATTCAAATGAAGTTTAGGAATTGATAACCTCACGGTTAATTGTAACTCTGTTTGAATCACAGATACAAGTTACTAGCAGATTTAATTAATGAAAAATATGCGTGTATCGCAAGATATACGGGGGCTTGTTTTAGTATATTTATTCCTTTATAATAAGCTAGCTTTGACCGCGGCTCCGTTCGCGTGTAGTTCCTTCATGGCGGCAAATAGTAGCTTAAGCGTTATACCGATATGTAAGCTATATTATTGTAAAGTTTCATCAATATCCACTCTGCAGTTTTTGCGTGTAAGAGCAACAAACTTTCGCGTTTATAATATTAGTAGGATACTTTTTTTAAAGACAATTCTTGCATTAGGAATATACGTCCGGTTTCGTGAACTTTACAAATGCTAATATGCTGCACCGATTTCAATGTTGGTTGTTGAAATTTTAGATTGTTGATCAAGGATATACATCTCTTTCCAGCGATAATCGAGATAATAAGGAAGCCGTGGGTAATAAATGTAATAATCTAATACTCATATAGTTAATAGGGTAAAAGCCGGATAGTTGCCCCACTTTTGGAAAAAGCTTAATTTTTCAAAAATATGAACTTGCTGAAAATTCTTTAGCATGTATCTCAAAAGATAGGTTTTTTATCTTCTATAATAGCCTATTTTTGTATTCATAATTATCAATAGTTTTGAATAAATTTCGTTTTATTTCACCTCCAAGAAAAGGGATAGTTGCCTACTATGGCGGATAGTAGCCTAGCGTGGAAAATGCTTCGGGGGATACTTGCCTCGTGCGGGGATAGTAACCTCGGTATGATTTTATTTTAAATATAAGGAAATTTATATAAATTTAAGTAATCTTTAGTATTTATTCAGCAGTCTACAAAACAAAGTAATATCACATCATTATCCCGAGCAGTTTCTAGCATATTGACAGCACTTGAGTGCGATGAATGACCATCCAAAATCAGTAACACCTTCCCTGGTGGTTTGCGTGGTATAAAATTTTCAGTCAGCCATTTATAAAAAAGATCTGAGTAAATGTATGCCGATTTCTTTTGCATGTAAACTTGAGAACCAAGCGGAAGTCCCTCTTCGAACTCGGTTTTCTTCTTTACGCCTTTGATAATCAGAACTGGTGGGAGAAAATTTCCAATAGCATTGCAACAGGCAACAACAGTAATTGTTTCTCCTTTTTCACCGGAAGTGACTGATTTAACTGCTTTAGCGCCTTTCTTCGCTAATACTTTACCAATTTTATTATTTAGCTGGACATCGGTTTCATCCATATTAAATATTCTATCTGGCTTATCCAGTAAATTATTCTTACTTAAAGTATCTATTGAGAGTGTGAAAAAAATTGCAACAACTGTTCTGTTGAGACCCTTCGCTCTTGCAATTGATAAACCCTCAGCTTGTCTTAAAGCTATTTCAGGATTTCTTTCAAGAAAGCTTTTCAACCATTGTGGTCCAGCCATTTTATTCTCATTATTAAAGCTGTGCTTTAACTCGTATTTTTGGGTAAACTGATAAGCTAATTAGCGAATTACAATTCTATCACTAGTCTCCGAGCTTCAATATATGAACTACCTGTTTTTTTTCGTTTTCGAAACCAAGAACAGGATATTTTCCTAAAAGTGACAAAAAATACAATTACGTCAGCTATAAAGATATATAGAAAGAATTTTGTATTTATACTGCTGGGTATACACCTTTAAATCAAAAATATACCTTGAGTTAGTAGTTGCTGGTTACTTGTTTCGTAACGTCTTCTTAAGGTTCGAGAGGATATTCCGTAGGTTCAAGAAATTTCATTAATACCGTTTTTTTTCTCTCAATTCTTCCAAGGCAAGTATTAAGCTCAGCTCATCTTCTTTCCAGTTGCTTTAAAGGGAAAGATTGAAAACACCTGGTTTTCGCTTATTTACGAGGCATTTTGCCTATCTAGGATAAATATATAAAACAGTTAAGTAGATATTTATTTTAATTACAACAAGTTAGTCACAATACATTCGAAAAAACAAAAAATAAATAAATTCGTCTTTACTTGTTAGAAAATGTTAAGTCTCTCTAGGGGCAAACTATCCGCGAAAGTAAGTTAGGCGACTATCCTTTTTGACGTGGCTACTTGCCCTTTTTATTTATTAAATAAATAATTATTATTTTGCAATAAAACATAATAAACAATGTTATTTAAGCTCTAATGCATGCAAAAAAACAAAAAGTTAAGTGAAACGACAATCGACAAGAAAAATATTCAATAAAAATTACTTACCAATATAAATATAACGCCTGTCAAAGTTCCGCCGCGGAAGATATTTATTTTCACGGACAAAACACGCGCGCCTATTCCGATGGCTTATGCGTCACTAAGGTCTGCTGGGGGTCACTACTCATTGTAGTAAAGAGCTAACACAACTTATAATACTAACATACTGTATTAAAAACCGGGGCATGTATCCGTCCGAGGCAACTATCCGGCTTTTACCCTATAGTGTTTTAGTACCTATTTAAAAGTCTTAAATTCGTATTTAAAAACTAATTATTTCCGGTTAATACCGGCTTTGTTAAAATAGTGAAACCAAAATGCTCCCTTCATAGGTTAGTGTCAAAACTAGTCCCATATGTGAAATGTTAAACTAAAAAATTGATTTTTAGAACTTATTTGTTAGTTACAACACTCTTATACTCGACTATGGCGAAGATAAAAGGAAGAGTAATATGTTTGGCAGTCTATGTATGTTTGTATGTTCCAATGTAGCACCTAAACTACTTAACCGATTTTAATGAATGAGGTGTCAAATAGATTGGTAATAATGGCCCGGGGTGACAGAGACTATATAAATTTGATCAAACGTCCTTACGTAGTCATGCTAAAAAAATTAAAACGTTTTCTTATTAACCAAAGTACATCGTTCCAAATTGTAAATGGTATGAAATTAAGACGTAGTGTCACATAATTATTTGTTAAGTTTCACGATACTGAATTTATATCTAGTGTGGGAATTGTCAAAAATCAAATCAACTTAATTTATTTTCATTCCTCTAGCAAGCTGTTTTAGTTCAAAACACACATAACGTACCTACTTGTTCATATAACCTTTGAAGTTGTTTCTGAAAATTGTGTAGCTCCTCTAAATTTAACTCGAATACCTTTTCTAAGTTGTCTGGTGTTATTTTTGTCTGGTAGGTTGAATTCCCAGTCGCAATGTGAGACACAAATATAGCTTACTGAGAACCTTGAGTTTCTTTATATAGATATTCTCTTTGGGGAGCTTTGTGAGGTAAACAAGCGTTTTCATCCGACAAAGTTTTAACAAATAACGGCAAAGCGAAAAGGAAGGGTGCTAGATCTGGAAATTCATTTATGTACTTTTGGTAGTTCTACCTAAGGCCTAAATTACTCAACTGATTTTAATGAATGGACGACAGCTACAGTCAGTAAGATTTGCCATAATGCCTCGGGTGACAGGCTATATTTGTACAGAAGTTTTTACTTACGTTATTTTCTTGTATGTATTTAAGCTTGTAGTAAGAAAATGCCTGTATAAAGTTGAACTGAAAAATATTTATACATATTAATGTTTGTTTTCAGTTACGTTATTTTATATTGCTCAGATAAAAAAATTCACACCATTTTCCCCTATAATAGATAATCATATTTCTAAATTATTCTTTTCGTTTATGTTCAAAATGTCCAAATCCAGAAAAAGGTCAAAGGAAGCTTAACGTCTACATTCCAGAATATCCAATGTTCAAATTTTTTATTTATTTATTTATGTTTACAATAATAATTACATGAGATATACAATAATAGCAACTTAAAAGCACCAAAGTTTATACTTATGCTATCTTTCTTGAGTCTGTCCAGTTACACAAGTGAAAAGTATCATATCATAACAATAAATATATCCAAATTGAATTATCTATTTCTCCAAATTACAATTTAACTTGCTCCGTTGAATTTTTATACTAAGTTACATTCATCTCTTCTAGAACAGCCTTTTATAGAGTATTATTTCTATTGTTACAGTCAATCATAGAGAAATACTGCCCGGCAATAGCGAAGGGCGGTCTGTCATGCTGCAGCGGCGATCAGTTGAACAGCATGAACGAGAAAATCAAGTTCGCAGAAAACATACTTGGAAGATGCCCTTCTTGTATGGAGAACTTCTTACAGCACATCTGTGGAATGACATGCGGGGTCAACCAGAGCGAGTATATTGATCCAGTTATTGAACCTTATAACGGTGAGTTATCTGTACACATATCTTTACAAATTATTATCAGTTTTTCACTAGAGGCATATTATTATAGTACTGGTTTAATTTTTTTTTTAAATCCCTTATTCATCGCAAAAGGAATAGGTAACTGTTATGATTTTATCTTGGTCTAGTTTTACACAGCAAAAATCTTATTGAAATCGAAAATTTAAATTAAGGTACCTATAAATATTATTACCTGGATGAAAGAAGCTCAAAATCGATCAAAGATGTGTGCAATGGAAGAGGCCTATGTCCAGCAGTGGAATAATGATGATGATGATGAAATATTATTTCATCATCATCATCATCAACAGCCTGTGACAGTCCACTGCTGGACATAGGCCTCTTCTTAGAAAGGAGGTATTGGCCTACTATACCACGCTGGCCAGACGGGTTGGTTTCAAGTTTTCCTTCTCTTTGCATCGATGTTCTCTTGAGTAGTTCATCCCTTAGTCGCCTTTTACGACACCCGCGGGATGAATAGGGGTGGTGACACTCTGTATTCTTAATCTGTCACCACACGGTTAAATATTATTTATAGGTACTTAATTTTAATTAATATTTATTTGGTATATTAGGCCAAAACCTCCTTTCTAAGGAGAGGCCTATGTCCAGCAGTAGACTGTTAAAGGTTGTTGATGATGATGATGAAATATTATTTTAAGTAAAATATAAATAAGTTTAAAAAAAATCTGGTAAAACAACGTGACTTACCGAACTGACAGTTCTCGATAGAGCTTATAATGATATTTCTAAATGTAGTACTAATTTGACAGTAATGACAGATGTCAACTTATATATCGTTTGATGACGTACCTAATGTTTAGTGTTTGCATTCAAAATGCAATTTATCAATGTTAATATGTATGACGATTATTTGAATTACCTTTTCCTTTTGTTACAGCTACACACCAGCAAGTTTCTGCTATTAGATATTTCCTCAGCATGGACTATATGCAGGCTACCTACGACTCTTGTGCAATGGTAAATTATATTATTGTCAAGTCTACTTAGAGATAATTTGATAGTTTAAGTTCTACTTAAATATACAATCACCGAGGGTAAGACACGACGGCGCAGTCAGTACCTAGATGGGTGACCGTTGGTGACATGATATTTTATGAGCGTTTCCGTGATACTGACACAGAGATCATTTTAAACAGTCGGTCCCGGTTGTTATCATTAGATAACAGTCGCGATTCTTAGTTGGAGGACTTGGGGCGGCTTAAAAACGTCATTCGGCAAGATTTATTTAGCCACAACGTGTCTTGCCAGTTCCCACCCAAGCCCCCCAAATCTAGCATTTCGTTCAATTAGGAAAAAAACATTCTGTAGTTGTCATTATGATAAAAGGTCAATGGAGTCGGGCATACCCAAATGAAACACAATTTAAATAGCAAATCTTTAATAAATATAAATCTTGGCATCTAACTCTTATCTGTAAAAGAGACGACCTCACACAAACTAATGTAAAACAATTCTTTCGTTACTTTACCAGAGCCCAAGTCATAGCTCAGACCGCAACATAATGACCACTCTTAAATTGCAGGCGTTCGTAACCTTAGACCAATTAGTTTGGACAGCATGACATAGTAAGCCAAAATCTAGTTGATTATGAGAGGTTGTTGATGATGATGATACTTCTAAACAAATAAACTTTAGGTGTTACATGTTAGTTAAAACTATTCTCTTCTAACACTCATCATGTCGTACTAATAATACATCGTACATTTTCCGTTCGTCATTGTAAATGATAAACAAACAAAAATGATAAACATGAATCATGTGTTTCAACACGAGAGTGTTTCAAACATACACGTGACTCTGTATTTTACTAATGTCAAGATAAATAGAAATTATGTTTAATAACGGTATCTTATACTCACGTTTTGAAAATCACTTCGGTATGACCACGTGAAGAAAAGTATACTTAGATGCTGAGAGATGTGTAACAGATCATATCACTACTTACATTGCCTTTAATACCCTACCGCTGGCCCTAGACATAGGCCTCTCCTTTGAGGCTTTGGCCTACCGTACCATGATAACCAGGAAAACTTAAAACAAACTTTATACCCATCTGAGTATTCTTTTAAGTTTTCTTTCTGCCTGCTGTTATCCTGCGTAGTTTCCCCTAATCGGTTCTTACGACACCGACTGGATAAATACGGAGGGTGATACTACTTATTCTTAATCCGTTACCACATGAACATATTATTATTGTAACTACCATTGAGCAATAATACTTCTGACAGCTTCGTCAGGTTTCTTTTAGATGAGATTATAACATTGTGTGCCATCCACCCATTAACATAGATCCCTAAGGCGCGTCCGAAAGCCGGGTAATAAATTCAAAGCCATTTTTCCTAATTGAATAAGAACTATGTAGTACTTTAATTGATTCAAATGAATGCGTTTAAACAAAACATAAACTTGAAAATTATAGTGTTATTGCAAATATAGTTTAAAGTTTACCGGTATCAACAAGAGACTAGTTTATTTACAGGTGTAGATAACAATAGTTTTACAATGTTTTTAGTTTACAAATATTAAAATTAATGAGTGCATACACCCAAATTAAGACTGCGATAGGTAGGTTACTATGCAAATATGACAAATAAGGATTGCGATTAAATACTTACTCATTTGTTAAAACTTTAGCTTTAACCATTAACACTTATACTCTGTCCATTCCTTTATTATCTTTTTGACAGTTCAACAAATTTCGAAATTAGTGACGCCCTCACACGTCACCGATTCGATTTGAAATCAAAATCAATCGATATAATATTCTTTAGGTCAGTATTGTAAATAAATAAAATGTGCACTATTAAGATATATAATTGGCCCAGAGCAAAGAAAACTTCCTAACACAGTCACTTGAAGGTCGGATTAGTAAGTACATATTATGTGATTTTTCAAATGTATTTTCTCATAACTCTGGATTTAAACGTTATTAACCACGCGTTTCAAAGTTAAATTTTACTTACACGTGCTTATTTACATTTTAAGTCAGTGGTCCAAAATAAATTAATTAATGCACAGAGTTTGAACTTAAATTCCAAAATTTCGACATAATTCCTTGCAAATAATCAATCTTGAAGTCATACTATTTAAATTTCCTTTTTATTTTATTAAATTTACAGAAACAATACTTACACGAAGTTAAAATATTTAAAAAAATGATCGATTATATTAATCGTTTAATCGATATATCGTATTTCAAGAACTGTTTTATAGTCTGTGGTTGTTAGCTATGCACATGGCACTTCACTACGCGTCTATAAAGTACGATATTACTGTAGTACATTATTTCGAAAAAAGAATCGGTAATTTATAGGCGTGATGTGTCAAATCCTACTAATATTATAAACGTGAAAGTTTGTGAGTATGTGTGTATGTGTGTATGTTTGTTGCTCTTTCACGCAAAAACTACTGAACGGATTTGGATGAAACTTTACAGTAATATAGCTTATATATCAGAATAACACATAGGCTACTTTTTACTGCAATAATCGAGATAAACGGGCGAAAGCCAGGTTAATATAAAAATATATTAAATCGTAGATGTCAAAATGTATCACTGTTTATCTCCTGTCAAAACTTCACAGGTTGCTAGGCATAACAAACTTGCATAGTAACCATAATGATATACGCGGGTAACACCGCGGGGCGCAGCTAGTAGATAATAAAGGAATGGACAAAGTATAGATATTATTTTCATGATCTTTTCTATAGATCGTATCGTATCGTGATGTTATACGACTAAAGTCCTCACTGAATAATATGATAATCAAATACAATTAAAAAAATGTCGTTCAAACTGGCTGTAAACAAAAACAGGGTTATCACACATTAATCATAATTTTCGTTGAAGGTTAAAATTTGGGTAATTATCTTTAAATCTATGACCTCTCCTGTCATGATGGTTTGCATTCAAATACAAAGTACCAAGGTACACTTAGTTATGGAAAATAAGTAGTATTCATCATAGATATAAAATCTTATTGACAAGTTGATAAAGACATACTGTCTTTGTATTGTGCCAAAAAAAAATATATTGTAATACTCGTATTCTAAAATGTTATACACCAAAACGATTTAACAAATTTGGGTTAATTAGTTAGTTATAAGTATTACGTAACTGTAGTCCATTCGCGTTAAGAAAAAAGTGACGCATCCATCTAGCCCATAACCTGACCAAGCTTTCGAATGCAATATTTCCTCTCGAATTTGATTGTCAAGGGCATGGTCTGATCGATGCAAATGGATTACGTATGGTTAAGAAGAGTGAACTTAAAGGTTATTTGTATTTTTACCACCTATTCTCAGACCTAAAGAATATACAAAAGATATGTAATTTAATTATACATCTGTCGTTTCGGAAGAGTTTAAATGTACAAACATTGTGACGCGAGAGGAAAATATTTCACATCTAGAAACGATAATATTCTCAAATGATAAGTTAATCTAAACACATTTAAAAAACTGTTAATACAATCTAAACTTTATAACTTGTGTTTTCAGGTTCAATTCCCTTCAACCAATCAAGTGGCTTTGGATTTGATGTGTGGCAATTATGGTTCGGCATACTGTACTCCGTATCGTTGGTTCGAGTTCATGGGTGACGTCAATGTCCCCCAAGTGCCCTTCCAGGTCAACTACACCACAGAGCCGGACCCCGCTAAGGGTCTGACGCCGTTTGACCCAGTAACAAGGCCTTGCAACATTGGACCTCCGGTTAGTTTTTACGTCTACTTATTACTATTTAATTTTTATTTTATTTATGGATTCGCTTTGTATATATACAGTGATATGTTAAAGCCAAAAGAAAGATCTCTGTCGTATAAAATACAGTTTAGTTAACTGTGGGTTTAGTTGAGATGTATCAGAAATAAAACAATTTTAGTTAAATAAATTATTATTATTATTATTCTTATCAATTTTTTTTACAAAAAATGTTCGTTTGTAGTAACGAAACGTTTGTGTAATAGAAATTATCGAGTAGTATAGTTAGTAATGTTCTTAATATATTAAAAAATAAATAAAATAAAAAAGCCTTTATTAATTCATATCCATATTACATTTTGATGTTAGTAAAAAGTTAGTAGTAGATACATTTAGTTTCTTCTTTGAATGTTAGTAGTTTTAGTAGTAGTCTATAATTTAATTATTTTTGGAAATGAACCCCTCCTTGGGTGAAGGCCTCCTCCAGTTTTTTCCACTTTTCTCTTTTTTGCCGATAGTTAACCATTGGCTTCCTGCTACTTCTATTACATCATCTGCCCACCTTCTTTTCGGTCTACCTACTCTTCTTTTTCCTGTAGGCCCTTTCCATGCTGTAGTTTGGAGTGTCCATCTGTTGTCTGTGTATAGTGCTATATGACCAGCCCACTGCCATTTCAGTTTTAAAGCTTGTGTAAGACCGTCTGTAAGTTTTGTTTTTTGTCTAATAGTTTCGCTTCTGATTTTGTGTATTTTCCTTATGTTTAGGATGCTCCGCTCCATAGCTCTTTGTGTAGTCGTAATTTTTTGTTTAGTTTTGGTTGTGAATATCCAGGTTGGACAACCGTACAGTAATGAAGGCAATACACAGGTATCTAATACGATTTTCTTTAAGTTTATTGAGTAGTCTCCCTTTAGGATTTCTTTGAGTGACCAGAATTTTGTCCAAGCTAAGTTTGATCTTCTTTCAACTTCTTTGTCGTTCTGAAATTTGGAAAATGAAATCTGTTTGCCTAGATAGATGTAACTGTCGGTATATTCAATAGTAATTTTGTTCACGCTTATAGGTTTTTTGAAGCTGTTTGTCAAAATTTTGGTTTTTGTAGCGTTCATTTCCAATCCTATTATTGAGCTTGCATTATCCAGTGAGCAGAGCATATCTTGTAGATCATTTGCTGATTCTGCTAGTAAAACTATGTCATCAGCGAATCTGAGATGGCTTAAATAGTTGTTATTTATTTTTATACCTCTAGTTTTCCAATCCAAGCTTTGAAATATGTTTTCCAGCACAGCAATGAACAACTTTGGAGACAGAGGGTCACCCTGTCTAACTCCTCTTTCTATATTTATTGTCTTTCCTCTAGATTCTAATCTTACATTACTTGTGCTATTGTTATATATATGTTTTATGATGTTTGTGTACTTTGGGTTGATATTTAGCCTATTTAGAGACTGCCATATTGACGTATGGCTTATGCTGTCGAATGCTTTGCTGTAGTCAATAAAACTTAGATACAGAGGCCTATTGAATTCTTCGTATTTTTCAATGACTTGTTCCAGAGTCTGTATATGATCTAAAGTGCTAAATCCTGAACGAAAACCAGCCTGTTCTGCCGGTTGGGCTTTATCAATTTCTTTAGAAATTCGATTTAATATCAATGTTGCGAAGATTTTGTAAGTATTTGCCATTAAACTAATCGGTCTATAGTTGTTGATGTCTAGTGGGTTTCCTTTTTTATGAAGTAGTATGATGTCTGACGTACACCATTGTCTCGGTACTAATTCGGTTTCCAGTATCAAGTTAAATAGTTCTGTAAGAGGGTTAAGTAGTACTGGTGCACCCAGCTTCAAAGCTTCATTAGTTATTCCATCAGGACCTGGGCTTTTGTTTGGTTTTAGGTTTTTTAGCTGTAACTGTGTTTCTTTTAATGCTATAGGGCTAACGATTTCAGTGTTATTAGAATAGTATATCTCCCCTCCATTCTTAGTGTTGTCTTCTCTATTTTTGTATAGTTTTTGGTAGAAAGTAGTTGCGTGCTGTATGACTTCCTGTCTTGATTTGGTTTCTTCTTTGTCTTGTAGTTTCTGTATCCATGTTCTATGTACGTTTAATATTTTGAATGCTCTTTTTGTGCCTCTGTATTTATTAAGGTTGTCTGTTATTACTCTTTGCCTGTGTTCTCTATAGTCTCTTTTTATAGATTTACTAGTTTCTTTATATAATTTGCTTAGCTCTTTCTTCGTATTTGTATCTTTATTCTTTTTCATAGCTAGTTCACTTCTTTTATTGATTAGTTTTATTGTTTCCTCGCTAAATATTCTGTGTCGTTTGTTTTCGTAACAGTTGTTTGTGCAGTTCAGACTATCCGTAATAGCTCCTTCTAGTGTGTCATAGTAAGATTGTACACTTCTGATATTTTCTAATTTATTTCCAATATAAAGTTTAAGAGCCTCTAAATAACGTTTTATTTCTTCTTCTGTTCTAGGGATTTTTGGTTGTGTTTTAAAATGTTTTCTGCTTTTTTTTTTAATTTGATTTAGGTTAAGTGTAACTCTCAATAGTCTGTGGTCTGTTCGAAACTTTACGTTATTGAGAACTTCATAATTTTGGATTCGATTTAGAGTGTTTGTGAGGACGTAATCGATTTCATTTTTTGTTCTCTCATCAGGGGATATCCAAGTCCATCTTCTGCTAGGTTTCTTTTTATAATAGCTATTAACGATTGCTAATCCATTTTCACATGCATATTCTATTAATCGTTCGCCTCTTTTGCTTCTTTGACCGAGACCGTAAGGGCCCATAATTAGTTTTTCTTCTTTTCTAGGTTGCCCTATTTTTGCATTGAAGTCTCCTAATACTATGACGTTATTGTCAGCTAATGTGTGAGCTTTTTTCAAATCGCTATAGAATGTTTCAATTTCAATGTCACTGGCTTTTTCCGTGGGTGAATATCCCTGTATTATAGATATGTTTTGGTTCTCAAATTTCATTTGTAGCAATGCTACTCTTTCCGACAAGCCTATGAAATTTGTGATATTCTTTTTCCAAATCTTTTTAACAAGGAATCCTACTCCGTACATGCCTTTTGTTTGTCCTATGTAGCAGAAGATATAAGATGGGTGTTCTTCTATGCGGCACCCCAATACTCTTGTTTCTGAAAGTCCTAGTATGTCAATGTTTATATTTTCCAGTGCATTAATTAACTCTAAGTATCGGTGCCTTGTTGCCAGGGACCTGACATTATATGTACCAATTTTTATATTATTTCTTTGCCTTTGGTTCGAGGGGTTAATGTGCTTCTTTTTGGGGAGAATTACTGGAGGGTTAAGGTCGTATTCTCCCACGGAGACCAACCGGCTTGGGAGATGTGTTTTATATGGTATTGTGATTTCTTTTGTTTGTTGTTTATTTTTCGGGAGGGGCTTAATATATTAAGTTGTAGAAAATATTATTAATTTAAAAATCAATTACCTTTCTAGTCATGAGCAAAAAGCCCAAAACAAAATGAGTATTTAATAATATTTTCGCCATTAAAACCAATATATTTTATGACACTAACATTTTGAGTGTGAGTGTAAGCTGTTTCCTCACAAGACCCCAAGGGCTTTATCACAATTATTTTATAATAAATTGACAATTATTGTTACGACTGCAATGTCATGCATTTACGTGTGATTCAAGCTCAAGAGCTCAATTTATGTATATATAATTTATCACTTTTGTTAAAGGGCTTTTTATAATTATTAGGACCTTCTCTTTGTGGAGACTTGTTAATGGCATATTGTTGCTTATTCTATTATCTATGTTAAATGTGTTTCCCTAAGATTAATAAATGAATAAACGCTTGAGTCGTGATTTTTTAAAGATTAAATTATAATTAGGAGGGCATCTATTAACAACACAATTAAACATTTAACTAATAGATACTTCCCAAGATTAAAGTGCAATCCAATCAAACAGATGTAGGAAGGATGAATGGTGCCACTCCATTTTCTTTAGTCATATTACTAGTTCTTTTTAAGCCTGCTAAAGTGACTACTCTACCTGATGGAAAGCATGAGTAGAATCCAAGACTGAAATTACCACACCTTACTGCGAATGCACCTTACGCTCTCAATGGCGGCCTCGTAAGATGCTTTTTCATGCCCCGCTTTTACCACCGGGTTAATATACACCGGGTCATGATACCGATCATGAGCTGCTAGTGACTTCCAATATTTGAGTACTCGGTACATAAAGGAAGAACTGAACTGTTTAGTTCGCGAGCTTATTTCTAGCACTCTGAAATGGTGACTGACGGAACTAACTAAGTGCACTAAACTCTCTTTCACTATTCAGCTGGATTGTTGTATGCGATCCACCATGCGTTATATTACTTATATTATAACACGTACGAACTTATTATATTTTAATATAGGCCAATTATTTTGTGTACATTTCTAAAGCTTAGTAATATCTACAGGGTCAACCAGGCTGCTCATGCCTGGACTGCAGCGCGTCATGCCCCGCTCCCCCTCCGCGCCCCCCACCGCCCAAGCCCTTCAGCATCGGCGGAGCTGATGGGTACGCCGTCATCATGGCCATTGTCTTTGTCATTTTCTCCACTCTCTTCCTTAGCGGAGTCTTCTGCTGCAACCAACAGGAGAACACTGTCGGTATGTGATTTTTACTCTTTTTTTCTTCTATCAACTCTTGTACATATAAGGTATAATTAAACTTAGTTTTACTAGTGTTATAGTTGGGCAAGCCATACGCAGAGCGAATTAAAAAACTTTTTAAAAACCTTTAAAATTACAGTAATTTTAAAACGTTACAAGCCACAAGGCAAATAGACGAATTATTTCTTTCAGTTAAAATACTTAATGTAAGAAGTATTATAAAATATTTTCCTGCCAACTAAATCAAACAACGGACGGTATACTACAAACAAATTGTGAACTACAAACAATCATTGCCCATTCATCCAGTAAACACACTACAATGACACCGCACACAAATACTCATAGACATTGCTTTATAAATCACACGATATGTATTAATTACTATCTATTGTTTATTTAATTGGGATAAATTATCGAAGTAGGTATGTTGTATTTAATTGGGGAAATTATTGAAGCAGGTATGTTTAATTTAAGTGAGGTAAATTATTTAAGTGGGGTAAATTATCTAAGTAGGTATGTTCCATTTCGCAATTTTTTCTAGTTTAATTAACGTATTACAAATTTCTAAATACTATCGCTATACGGAAAATACTGTTTTCAAACGTACTTGTTGTTTTACGACTTTTTTTTAAATGTTTTTATAACGTATAACTAGAAGTAACTATCAAAACCAGGCGACACGATTATTAAAACTAAAAATGCGTCTGTTTTAGAATATTCTTACCTTAGTTATGTTAGTCATTTAGAAGATTTGTTATACCTCTGTATCTATATATCTTTTGGGATGGTTTGATGCTTAATAATTCTAAATGAGTTAGTATTCTAATGTAGTTTAGCGAACTTATAGGTGGATAGCGAATAACAATTACAGTGTACTATTTTGCAGCCAGGCTTATTGTTTAAGTACTGGTTTATTATTATAACATTAATTACTAATGGATATATTAGGTATGACTATGTTTTGCTCTTATAGCTACATTATATATTCTAAATCCTATCATTACACCGCATATAATCACATCTTGATCTCAACGAGAAAATTACTGTCCCAATTCTACGTGCTCGATAATAGACTCATAAATGAAATATGCTGACCAAGCATATCTCTGTATAAATTCCATCAATTACTTTATACAATATATGACGCAGGAATAGTAGTCTTCTAATAGTAAGGTATAAAATACAATCACACAATATATAACTGTAAAAACAACTGTACCATATCAAGTAATAACCTGGCACTTATCAGTTAATTCCTAACAATCATAGTAAACAATAAAAATATAGCGTAGAAAGTCCCCTACTATCACAAGCACAACAGTCAAGCTGTTTTAATTCTTCTCACCATTCAAATAGGATCTAATTTTCTAAGTTTTATTTTGTGAAAGATTTAGGTAAAAACCTTAAGATGGCAATACCCTTGGCCAACATAACCTTGGCCATAAAACGTTGCGATCAATGTCTTTGATAAAAGTATTTGACTCATGTCATTATAACACGTAAAATATATGAGTATTAAATGCGTAAACATTAACCTTTACAAGGCTATATTCACAGGAAAGAAGGTGGTTCTTTATAAGACTAACATGAAATACTATTTTTTTTTATTTAGTGAATTTAACCCTGAGTTACATTTTCCTACTAAGTGCTTAGATTTCCTTTAAAATACGGAGGCTGGGGACGTTAAGGGTTCCTAGTTATAAGATGGTTTAGGTATTGTTTGCGGAAACGGGCAAAATAGTCGTATTTCGAAGTAGTACCAAATTAGAGATTCTAATAGCAGTTGTTTGTCACGTGAACACTTAAATCAATATATGATGAGGTTGCCAATCCAAAGTCCTTCTTTCTTTAATTGTGAGGAAAGGATTAAAAAAGTAGCTTCGCATTTGTATTTCATGAGTTGCAGGTTGTAGATGGGCATCTATGACGGTGGTTACATACCATCAGTTGCCTACTCTGCTCGTTTCCTATACTATAA
The DNA here is from genome assembly GCA_932526445.1 of Phragmatobia fuliginosa. Lineage (NCBI taxonomy): Eukaryota > Metazoa > Arthropoda > Insecta > Lepidoptera > Erebidae > Phragmatobia > Phragmatobia fuliginosa. Next base: position 4,059,132 of record OW052073.1, read on the forward strand.
TATACTATACAGAACCCCACTCTTGCCCTTGTTTCCTGTATATTAAAGTTGAAGATACACAGAACCGTTTCTTAAAATTTAATAACGTTTATGAATAGAGGGTTCAATATAAATGTTACTAGATTTGTTACTATACGATATTTCGGTTTGATAAACTAAAGAATTTCTCATTATCACAATGTTATAAAGTTTTATGAAACCTTTAGCATTTTTATTATTAAATTCTTGTGATAGTAGTGGTTACAATGTAACGTTTTCTAAATAAAATACACTCGTAAATGCATGCAATCTTAAACATGTTATTACTGATACATTCACTCAATACTTTCGATTTTTTTTTTCTTTTATTTGTACTGGTTAGATTATAAAACGGCGTTCTAAAAGAGTCGACGAAATAAAAGTATGCGACCCTTCTCCTGGAGTTTACTTGGAGATCAGTGATCAGGAAATTAGAGAAACTATTGTCCATTTGCGTTAGAAGTTCTTTAGCCTGATTGGACAGGGTTTGGATAATATTTTTTAACAGCATAATAGTTTACACTTCGAAATTAATATGAAAAAGATGGCTGGAAATAAGACTGCATTTGTACTCTACATATTTGACATTTTATGGACTCTCTCGTATCTTTGTAACAATAATATGGTGTGCAAAAAGATTTCTATCTACCTATCTATGTAGTCAGATTGTATTTTAAATGGTATACAAATTTATTTGTAGCAATATATTTAATGCTCGGATTCTCTCCGCAATAATTATAAAAATATCCTTTGTGTAAATTCGTTGTAAAATAATATGTCGTATATATGTAAATATACATATAACTGTAACACTAAATTGGTGGTATGTCAATAAATACGATTTGTATATAAACGCATATCCTGCATTTAAAATACAGTATGTATTAATATATAATCAAGTTCAAGTACGTAGCACTAGTGTCCAAAATCTTAACTTCAACATGTGACCATAAAGATTATTAGATATTATGCATTGCTAGTATTTATAATTGATTTTTGGATCGCGGGTTTGGTCGTGTTTCACTGAATCGTAAAGGTGCGTGACGAATGAATACGTGAATCTCTTATTATTTTCAAAGTAAAAGTTGTGAATCTCCTCATACTCCTCAAAACATAAGCTGTTTGTTTTGAAGATGGAACCAACAAACCTCTCTCCCCAGTCGTCACGGATACCACCGTATTGTGAGAGTGGTCGACCAGAGAGTGCACCTTTGCTTGCGCTCACAATTTGTGCTCTATAATATCTTCTGCATAATTGGCCAGTTACCTTTGAGTCGAGTGATCATCATCAAATATATTATTTTACCGTAACCGTGTTATTTTTACATTACGAATCACTCTTCGACCATGTGTAAATAACTAAATATACACTGCAGTTATGATATTGTACTTGTTTTATATTTAATATCTATCAGGATATGCGTTTATAAGTAATATCGAAAGTATGAGAGTAGCGAGTAAGGTACGGTAAAAGATACGGGTGCTAACAATGGTGTTGGGACAGAGGGCTGGGCGCGCGGAGCGGCTGCGAGGCGGGGCGGGGGCCCAGAGACCAGCCCGCTGCACTCACACCGCGCTAGTACGTACAACTATACCGAGCACTATTTGTTTATAAGTATAAGCACTAGCAGGTAACTTGCACGCGACAATGCGACATCATCCATGTGACTGTACGCCATATTTGTTTTGTCATGTGTTTTCAGTTGCTGCATGTTTAGCTTTCAACGATGATAACAATCATGTAATTTAGAACTTTTTTTTATTTTATGCCTAATTTAACTTATACACAATTGTTCTGAATAATATATACATATTTTTTAATTGTATGTAATTTTGTTATAGAGGTCAGCTATTAAACATAAAAATGAGGTGATCGTGAATTTGCTAGTCACTGTAAATAATAAGTTAGAATATTTGTTAAATTTATTGTTAAAATGGAAAAAAAAATACATTTCAAAAGTATCGTCCACATTGCAAAGTTTATTAAAAAATCGCAACAACGGTACAAATTTTGGAAAGCCAATTAATATATAACAAAAATGCATCTATGTTATATGGCACGAACAACGCACTTCTGGAAATAATTCTTATGGTTATCTCAACATTTTGGAGTATAGAAGAATCTAGTCTATTTGCGCTAAGAAATTAGGGTATCGATTATTCAGGGGCCAAACTTTCGGAAGAAACGACAATTTGTTTTATTCTGATTTGTCAACGGTGTGATCTATTCGTCACTATTTTCTTAACGCGTATAGTGATAATGGCTATAAAAGTTTTTTCTAGAACACTTTAGAATGTCTTGTTAAGTCCTGTGTTTCGTTTTATTCGTATAGACAAGAATAGTTTGGGAGAGGGTTTTGTATAATGTCTTTGTTTTTGTTGTAAACCCATAATTCCATGTATTTGGTAAAGTCATAACATTTGCGTTGGTCCTTGTGTAAATTAATTTGTATGTAATCATTTTGTGAATAGATTTTTTTGTATTGTACTGTAATTAAATGTTTATAAGTTCATGCATGTGGATTTTTAACATCCATAACTGATATAATGTTTTTTTTTAATATTCAATGTTTTGTTTTTACAAAAAAAAAAATATAAAATAGGCGTGGAGAATATAGTTTATTATTAATTTTTCCCACATTTGTCAAGTAAACCTTTTTTAATACATAGTTATTGAGCTTAAATTGTTGATTGACAATGACAAAAATTCTTTATTTTAATGCTTAGCTTTGTTCTTAGTAAATATTCAAAATTATCGTTAAATTCTGACTTTCAGTTACCGAATTGTATAATCTAGAACCTTGATTTTATACTTTAAAATGTGCTAAAACATCCTACATTTAGCTCAATTACTGGTATTAGTTATACATACATATGTAATCTAAGTAAGATAATTTCATTTCGGGCAAGCATTTGCCATTTGGTCCACAAACATTGATTAACTGATTGGTAAAAGATGGGGTAACTCGTTATACTCTGGGATAAATCTTTCATTTTGAGGTCATAAAATTCCACTGCATGGACTCAATTTATATTAATTCAAAACATCATTTTAAATAACACTATTTAACTACAAATAGGTGTAGCATCGGAAAATAATCAAGAAATGGCAACGAACCCTAACTCCGCTGGCTGGACGATCGATCAACCGGACGGTGTCGGTGAAGCTACCTTCTTGGAGAAGTTGGGAGCTGAAACTGAAACAAGAATGGAAGACTTCTTCCAGTGGTGGGGATACAACATGGCTTCTAGACCGTGGCTCGTCTTGTTCATTGGTAAGTTCATTAAATGAGTATTAGTTGAGTACCAAGGTTTTAATTACTGATGTATGAATTGCAAGGCGACATAAATAGCACTCTCTATTTAGAAATTAATAATAGTAAAATGATTTAAACAAGGCATTTAGTGGTCTTAAAGCATTACTCTTCTAAGTAAAGTAAAGAAAATATATTGAAAGTAAAATTTAACAGTATTTTGAAAGTTTAACAGTATTCATTATAAAGTATTTGAAAATAAAAATTAATCCAAAAACCATTTAGATATACTACATACTTACATAAACTTAAATAAGTCTGCCTCCACCTACCAAAACTTTTATATAAATAGCAGTGTGTGTGGGACACCAAATTATAATTGACTTCTAGTTTCATGAATAACTTGCTTCATAGCTAACTCCTTAGGGAAAACTGCCATAAGTGGATCTATTAATATAGGTTTAATTACTACCAAATCGTATGAACTTAATTTTGTTTTCCAGGTCTCTGTATAGTGGTAGGCTTGGGTCATGGTATCAAGTACATGCAAGTGACAACTAACCCCGTCGAGCTGTGGGCAGCCCCTAACTCGCGGTCCAGAGTTGAGAGGGACTATTTTGATTCACACTTCGACCCGTTCTACAGGTATACTATACATACTGTGGCTTTTTTTTATTCTCTAAGGGTCACATCACACTAGCTACTTTAACATCGACGATCGGCGATTTTGCGACTGCATCGATGTTGCATTGCGTTTTAGCGGCTTTCTGCGTTAGATCGCGGTATCAAAATCGCGCGTCATGCTGCTACATTCGCGACTTTCTGCGTTCGAACGCGGTATCGGAAACGCGCGTTTTAGCGACTGCTCAAATGACGTCGTCTCGCGGTAATGTTTTCTATAATTTTTCGATTGGTAACTTTGATTACCGTGTGATTTGCAATGATATTGCCGTATTCTGTAATCTCTGGTTTTGATTACATATAAAAAAATTGAGAGTCAAGTCGTGTTAGGCAGACGCCAAATCGATGCTACCGGCATCCGAATGTGTGCGGAGAGTAGAGTTCAGCTGCTGTGTCGCGCTTCTAAAAAGCGACTCAATCCCCGCGTTTGGCGTTTTTAAGTGTGCGGTGTGGAGTGTTCTGTCGCCGTATTTAGCTTCTAAAAAGCGACTAGTCGCCGATCATCGATGCTAAAAGTAGCTAGTGTGCTGTGACCCTAAGGAGAATGGTTTAAGAAGAGACCTATGTTTGGGAGTGGGTTCTTAAAGGCTGTTGATGAAGCCGATAGGACCAGAGTGATACGGACTGACAGAAGACAGGTGTTACGCAATTCTTTTATAGCTATTTACCAGGTAAGTGAGGTTACTGGATCCCAAACCTCTAGGGGGAGGGAGTCAATCGACGGCAGCGTATTTGTGACTCTTATTTTTCACCATCGTCACTTGCCGTCAAGTGAAAAGTCTAATCATTACTCCTCCTTAAACCATAAATATATAAAAACTAGCTCGCGCCCGCGGTTCCGCCCGCGTATATTATAAATGTCGCTGTATAGAGTAGCCTATTTCCTTTCTCATGAATTAGAGTATATCTACAGCGTTTTGAGCCTTAAAAACGGAACAGACTGTGGAATTAGTGGAAGACAAGCAGGGAAATAGTGGAAATGATTGATTGTTTTTGACTGTTAGATTTCATATATATTCATATACTACATTGAATTCTCAGTGCAAGTTATATTAAAACTGTTTACTAATAATATGTTTGTCCGCAGAACTGAAATGTTGATCATCACCTCTAAAGACCTGCCCCCGATCGAACATAAAACACCATCTGGGAACGTTACATTCGGGCCTGTGTTCAACTCCAACTTTATGTTAGACGTTCTGGATCTGCAGAATAAAATTTTAGGTAAGTTTATTTGTATGTAAGTCTACCGAATTGACTCTACTCCTGATGGAAAGAAATGAGTAGAATCCAGGAGTAGGGTTAACTATTCTCATTGTGAGTGCTGACGAACAATGGCAGCCGAGTGAAATCCTTATGCATCATATTATTATAATCATATATTGACTGCCTTGTTGGTCTAGTGGTTAGCGTATGCGGCTGCTGATCAAGAGGTCTCGGTTTCGATTCCCGGGTCGGACCAAATATTTGTGTGATCCACAAATATTTGTATCGGAGTCTGGGTGTTTTCTATGTATAATATGTATGTATTTACAAAAAAAAGTATGTTTATGTATTTATATCAGTTGTTTAGTACCCATAATACAAGCTCTGCTTAGTTTGGGACTAGATGACGTTGTGTGTTAGATGTCCGAAATATTATTTTTTTTATTTATCATTGGAGATTGAATCTCGCACTTACCAACTAAATACGTCAGCACAATGAATGCCATTTTAGATTGAACTTCTGTTTGAGGGCAAGTTTTTACATATATACAAATAAATAAAATTGGAGTGTCTGTATGTAATATCAAATGAATAGTTTCTTTTTTATTAAATGCATACGAAAGTATGAAATTTTTCTTTTTTCAATTTTTGTCTGTCTGTTGGTTCCGTATAATCTCTGGAGCGGCTGAACCAATTTTAACGGGATTTTTAACTGGCATATGGCTGATGACATAAGGAGTAACTTAAACTACTTTTTTAGAATAACTTCGCTTCACAGCGTAGCCTGCGGTTAACAAACTAATAAATAATATATATATAAATGATCACAGCTCTAGGTAACGAGACGGGTATCGAGGACATCTGCTTTGCTCCGTTGTCGTCTCCGTTCAGCGGCCCCGTCACCCCGGACCAGTGCGCGGTCATGACCGTCTGGGGCTGGTTCAAGAACGACGTGGAGAACTTCGACACAGAAGACAACAGCTACCTCGACACTATCCTCAGTTGTTCCAAGTAAGTATTCCACTATTCACATAATCATTTAACTAGGTATTTTAAAGTGTGTGTTAAATAAAACGACGTGCTTACTTATTTGACTTGGAACGAACTGAACTTTTTTGAACGAATGATAATACGTGTGACGCTGGCACCTTGCTATAGATGGCGCTAGTTTTACCAATTAATATTATTTTTATAGAAATTAAGTTTAAGTCTGCCTATATATGGTTATTAGACTGCTAAAACTTAAATGTGTCTAAATAAACATTTTTTTTTAAACTTGCCAAAATGACTTTCTATGCCTGATGGAATGCCTGAGATGAAATCCAAGTGTAGTGGTCTCACCATACGCATCATAAATGAAGCATGGTGGCCCACAGCTTCTCAGCCTAGTGAGATAGCTTTTCATCAACAACAGCATAACAGTTACTGCTGGAGAAATGTCTCTCCTTACTAGGGAGATTTTGACCTATTGTAAATTAGTATAAACTTTAGTTAAGTTTTCGTTGCTGTTGTCACCTCTCCCCCCTACTTTGTTCCCTTAGGGGTGACACTCCATTACAACACCACACGATCTTCATACATATCTGACAGTATTTTTTATTTAAATTTGGGACATCTGACACAACATCTAGTCTAAAACTAAGCAGAGCTTGTATTGTGAGTACTAGACAACTGATATAAATACATAAACATATTTTTTTTTTGTAAATACAAACATATTATACATAGAAAGCACCCAGACTCCGAATCAAATAACTGTAAATTACACAAATAATATTTGGTCCAACTCGGGAATCGAACCCGAGACCTCTTGATCAGCAGCCGCATACGCCACCAACAACAACAAGGCAGTCAAGTATTGTAACTCATGTACTAGTTAAAACTGAGTTGATTATTGTCCATCAGGAACCCATACCTAGAAGAATGTCTGTCAAACTACAAGGGTCCAGTACTGCCGGCGGTGGCTCTGGGCGGTTTCCTGCGTCCGGGCGAGCCTCTCACCAAGACCGCGCGCTACCACGAGGCCAAGGCGCTCATCCTCACCTTCCTCGTCAGCAATAAAAATGATAAGAGCCAGGTATGTTCTTTCAATCTACTAAATTTCTATTCAAACTATCTTATGCCCCCGTGAACGCCTCTTTGGTCTAGTGGATAGCGTATTCAAATCCCGGGTCGGGCCAAAAAGTGTTTTCTTAGGAAATTCCTAATAGCAGCCCGGAGTTTGAAAGTTTGGCGGTGATTCACGCCCGTGCCTCGGAGAGCACGTAAAGCTGTCGGTCCCGGTTGTCGTGAACATCTATGGCAATCGTTATTGGGAAGTCAGTGCCCTTAAATTTACTGAAAACTAGTTCAACCTTCAAATTTCAGTTCTCCCTTAGTAGGGTTGCGGAGGTCCGATGCCAGTCGCTCCGTGGAAAAACCGATATTCAGGTAAAACCGGTTGAACTAGTAGCCGACCCCAAATAAACTTGAGAATAATGGCTAGGAAGAAGATTTTCTGCCCCCGTCTTAGTCTGAGCATATGTCAAAAGTTAATAAATGTGCCCATGCTTTTTCTCTATTGCTTCCCTTTTTGTTTGAATGTAAAATTTTATTTCTTTTTTTTTTTAAATTTTGAATCTCCAAACTTCCGTGTGATATAGGTTATTTGTTGTGTCGGAGTAGAATAAAAAAAATACAAAGTCATTGTAAGATCATTAGATTCATAAAATATAAAATTAAAATGTTAGCTAATAAAAAAATAAATAAAAGCTTATTGTTAAAAAATCTTAATTAGTAGTTATCATCATCATCAACAGCCTTGAACAGTCCACTGCTGGACATAGCCCTCTCCTTTATATTAGTAGTAATATATTATTAGTATTTAATGAGTTGATACTTAACAATAAATATACATTTCCAGCTGGGCCCTATGTTGAAATGGGAGAAAGAGTTTATAAACTTCATGAAGAACTACACGGAGACCCAAATGCCTCCGTACATGGACATAGCGTATACCTCGGAGCGGTCCATCGAAGATGAACTGGACCGGGAGTCTCAGTCCGACGTGTCGACTATCCTCGTCTCCTACTTCATCATGTTCGCATACATCGCGATATCTCTGGGCAGGTTCACCAGCTTCTCCCGGCTCCTCATCGACAGTAAAGTTACTTTGGGTCTTGGAGGTGAGTCGGTACTGCATTTTTTTAGGGTTCCGTAGCCAAATGGCTAAAAAACGGAACCCTTATAGATTCGTCAAGTCTGTCTGTCCGTCCGTATGTCACAGCCAATTATTTCCGAAACCATAAGAGCTATACTGTTGAAATTTGGTCAGTCGATGTATTCTGTGAACCGCATTAAGATTTTTACATAAAAATAGTAAAAAAACAAACATTTGCGCGAGAGACACTTCCAAAGTGGAAAAATGTGTCCCCCTCCCCCTAACTTCTAAAATAAGAGAGTGATAAATCTAAAAAAAATATATTTTGTACATTACCATGCAAACTACCAACGAAAATTGGTTTGAACGAGATTTAGTGAGTAGTTTTTTTTAATACGTCATAAATCGTAACACGCAATTTCATCCTACCTTTCATCCAATCAAAACACTATTATTAAAACATCGATGAAAGTTACAACTTTTATATGATGTTACTTGCTGATACGGAACCCTTCATGGGCGAGTACGACTCGCACTTGGACGCTTTTTTTTTAATAACTAATGACGGTGTTCAGTGGGTTGAAATTGTTTAGCACTTTATCATATTCTGTTGATTATTTTTTTTTATTTTTCTCATAAGGATTGTATTGAATTTACAAACATTACTAAAAATCATCACATAGAATTTGTAAAAATAATTAAAATGTACTTTTTCTTGTCTCGTTGATGGCAACACTTTAAATCGCGTTGGCCCAATGGTAGACGACGCGGAATAAATCTACCGAATATTGGGCAACACTTTAAATTGAGTTTACCCAATAGGAGACGATGCGAAATAGATCTACCTAATCTTGCTGTAAATACATTTATTTCCACAAAACTAAGCGATTGTGTATTATTTTCAGGTGTGTTCATCGTATTGGCATCAGTGGTATGTTCCGTGGGCATATTCGGTTTCGCGGGAGTTTCTGCAACTTTGATCATCATTGAAGTGATCCCGTTCTTGGTACTCGCAGTCGGAGTCGACAACATATTCATTCTGGTACAGACTAACCAGAGAGAAGGTAGAAGACCGAATGAAACTGTAGCTGAACATATTGGTAGAACGTAAGTATTCATTCAATAACAATTGTACAATCAAATCGATAAAATCTCTAGTTCCTAAACAAAGGAAAAGTTTCAAAAACAATAACCAGACTGTGTGACTTTTAACAAATTTTATACCATCATCATTATTATGAATCTACTGACATCGCATTCATTAAAATCAAATTCATAGACTGCCAAACTATAACCATTTCTTTTGGATTTGATATAGTCGGGTAAAAAGGCAGTAGTATTATTTTATAATGGTTCCATTACTTCATTGCTATTCCATTTTGTATAAACAACAATTTTTCTGAAAAAAAAAATTGGCTTTAAAAATTAACTGAAATAAATCTAAATTTGTATTTTATTCTCAGTCGTAAATTTAGTAGTACAGTCTAAATTTAGAAAGTAAATTAATACGCACAAGTTTTCTAAACAAAATGTTTGCTTGAATTTGTGTGCTACCTGCTTTCGGGATATGAAGGTAAGACTAATTCTTTCACGAAATCATATTGTGCACTTGCTTAACTAACAACATTATAAATATATTGTGATGTATATTATTACACTTCATATTTATTGTGTTGGATATAATTTTAACGTGACATGAAGAAGAAAGAAAGTACTAGGTATTATTGTAATCCATCGTATGGACTTAACCCTCCCCTGAGAAGAAACCCAAGCCCAGGAGTTCCATTAAGTCCAACGTCATGAGTTGTTGATGATACGTTGATGATTATGAAGATTGGTAGCGAGACAGCATGTGATATCCCTAATGACTTTTTCCACATCTCTATGCGGCGTGTCCCAATTTTGACCATACACGATTAATGCAGTGTCTTCGGCATAGGTCACAATTTCACCGTTGGTTACAGACAGTTCACACAGTTCATTCATGCACACTGAAAATTTGCGTGGGCCCATCAGACTACCTTGAGGAACACCAAAAGTTATAAGATTCCTCTCATCTAATAAAGTCACCAATCCTCACACACTCGGTACGCTCGCTTAGATAGCTCTAAAATATATCCAAGGCATTTCGCCTTATCCAGACTGCTTCTAGCTTGCGTAGGAGGAGGAAAACAGAAACTGTATCAAATGCCTTTGATAGGTCCAAGAAGACTTGCTATTGTTTAGTGATTCGGTAATTGATTCTGTAAGGGATATCTCCTGCGTAGTTAGCTGGTCTCTATTGAGAGCGGTCGCCATGGCCGAAATCGGTTACGAGTACATTAGGATGAATTCCATCTGGCGGCATATAATAACTAATGTGTCAAAGAGATGTATACAATTTATCTGTAAATTTAGTTTAAAACTTTTTTATAGGTTTACTTGTTTCGAAATAACACAAGACCTTTGTATTTACAGTCTCGGACAAGTGGGTCCCTCGATGTTCCTGACGTCCGCGTCGGAGTCTGTGTGCTTCTTCCTGGGCGCGCTGAGCGACATGCCGGCCGTGCGCGCCTTCGCGCTGTACGCGGGCGCCGCGCTGCTCGTGGACTTCCTGCTGCAGGTCACGTGCTTCGTGGCACTGCTCGCCATCGACACGCACCGCCAGAACGCGAACAGGTCAGTACAGTGTAGTACCTTCAGTACAGCACAGCACTTCCTGCTGCAGGTCACGTGCTTCGCGCTGCTCGTCATCGACACGCACCGCCAGAACGTTTTTGCTAAATGCATATGAAAGTATTTACAGTACTGACATCAAAAAGGCATTTTTTAAATTTTGTCCGTGTGTCTGTGTCTGTTTGTTCGGGCTTATGATCAATTTTCTCTGGCAGATAGCTGATGACAAAGTAACTTTGGTTATTTTGTTATAAACAAGCTTCAGTCCGTGGCGTTACTAGCGATTTAAAACGGCAACCGCGGGGCTAATCTTTACTAAATTTGTATACTGAATACAATATACTTACCATACCTTTCTTGATAGGTTTGACGTGTTCTGTTGCGTACAAGGCACTAAAGCGGAGACAGGTACGGAAATCGGAGAAGGAGGGCTGTACAACGTGTTCAAACATATGTACGCTCCCTTCGTGATGAAGCGGGAAGTTCGCGCCGCAGTTATGATCATATTCTTCGCCTGGCTTTGTTCCTCTGTGGCTGTAAGTATTGACATACTTTTTATAATAAAGTCTGCATTGTTTGCTTTTATGCCCTCTTTTCTCAAAACACATATTTTATCGACAATGATCAATGGTCCACTGCTTGTCAAAAGCCTTTTATTGTATAGGTTGTGTGTGGAGTTGTGTGAAGTTGTCCTTCTCTTTATAAAAACATAAAACAGCGCCATCTACCTATGAAATACTGAACCACGAAAGAAAACACGTAATGAACTATACGGAGATATATAATCCTGAATCGCGATAGAGAGATTCTCGCACCGATTGGCATAAATACGGCATCCCAACACTTCCAGCAAATTAGATAGATATAATAATTCCCTACAAAACAAATTAAGTGTTATGAGCCTTGACGATATTAATATAAATCAATTGTATGAGCGTTTCTTTTCAATAGTTCACACGGAATTCAACAAAACTTTTGAAAAGAAGACAAAAAGTATTTGCCCTAAATTTATATTTAGTGATTGGGCAACTAAAGGTATCAGAATAAGTAGGGAAAGACTATTTGAGCTTTATGGCCTTAAGCCTTTTATAAACTCTGAAACTTTTAACAAGTATGTTGCTAAGTATTCAAAAACTTTTAGAAATACATGCAAGGTTGCTAAAGCCCTGCACATTAGCAACAAGATCAAATCGGCAGAAAATAAAATAAAGACAGTTTGGAAAGTCATAAATAACGAGACTAACAGGAAGAAAATACGTAACACTAGCTACACATTAGATACTGCATGTGGTCCTAAAAGCTCAAATCAGGAAGTAGCTGAAGAATTTGTAAATTTCTTTACCAATATACCTTCAAAAACTACTGAGGCTCTTAATTCCTCACCTGATGTCTCAATTGATTTATTAAAGGCGAATGTGTCTGGCTGCCTGGCTGAATTTAAATTTAAACACATTAACCCTATGATAGTTATTAAGGCTTTCCGGCAAATAAAAATCAAACTGACCGAAGATCTATGGGGAATGTCTATCAAAGTTTGTACATCCATACTTGAGACTATAGCCCCATACTTAGCTTTAATTTTTAATTTATGTGTTGACCAAGGAGTTTTCCCTGATTTAATGAAATTCAGTAAAGTAATACCTCTTTTCAAATCCGGGGACAGTAAAGATACTAATAATTATAGACCTGTATCCGTGTTACCAGTTTTTAGCAAAGTTTTTGAAAAGGTAATGCTTAATCAAATGCTCGATCATTTTAACACCAACAGAATCATACATGATCAACAGTATGGTTTCACCAAGGGACGTTGTACAACTGACGCCGGTGTAACCTTATTAAAGCATATATTTACTGCGTGGGAAGAGTCCCAAGATGCCATAGGAATTTTTTGTGACCTCTCCAAAGCATTTGATTGCGTAAATCACGACACATTACTTTTGAAACTTGAGCATTACGGACTAGGAAAACTTGCACTGAATTTGGTTAAATCTTATTTGAGTGATAGACAACAATATGTGCAAATAAATGGTGTCAATTCACAGGGTTTAAAAGTAAAAATGGGGGTTCCTCAAGGCTCAATATTGGGTCCTTTCCTCTTTCTAGTATATATAAATGATCTACCATATTTATTAAAAAATCAACCTCAAAATATGGTGTTATTTGCTGATGACACTTCCTTAATTTTTAAGATAAATAGACGGGCCCAAAATCTAGATGACGTGAATAATGCCCTAGTTCAAGTCCAGAATTGGTTCACAGCAAACAATTTGGTATTAAATGAAAAAAAAACCAAATGCATAAGATTTGCTTTACCGAATGTTAAGAGTAGTGATTGTGATATAATATTGAATAAAGAGAAACTTGAATTCGTAGATAAAACTGTTTTCTTGGGGATTACGCTTGATGCAGGGCTACAATGGGGTTCTCATTTAACATCTCTTGCGGGGCGGCTAAGTTCAGCAGCATATGCTATTAGAAAAATCCGTCAATTTACTGATGCAGATACCGCTAGACTGGTCTATTTCAGCTACTTTCATAGTATAATGTCTTACGGCATCTTGTTATGGGGACGGGCTGCAGATATTGAGTCTATATTTATTCTGCAAAAAAGAGCCATCAGAGCCATATATAATCTTCGTAGGCGCGATTCTCTAAGGGAACTGTTTAAGAATATTGGCATCATGACGGTACATAGTCAATACATCTACGAAAACATAATGTACGTCAGGAAAAATCTTCATCTTTTTGGCAAAAGAGGTGACAAACATAATTACAGTACTAGAAATAGGGACCAACTAGTTCAGCCAGGCTTTAGACTCGCTAAAGTAGACTCTTCTTTTATGGGGTACTGTTTGAGATGCTATAATAAAATTCCACAAAGTATTCTTGAACTGAATGAGACAAAATTTAAAACATGCATTAAACGCACAATATGTAAGCAAGCATATTACAAGTTGAGCGATTATATCGCTGATAAAAATGCTTGGCTCAATGCTGGTCCTGCTTCACAAGGACAGGGGCGCATAAATTGATAGCATTAAATGGTATTGTTGGAGCTGCTGAAGATTGTACAACTTTCTTTGCATTGTATAGATTCAATCTCTTTAGTATTATATAATCGCATGGCCCATATTGTGTGAGTACTATGTACTAGGAAGCTATTCAAGTTATCATTCACTGAAAACCTACGTCTTTTCTTGACTTGAATCTGCCCTGGCAGTTGAGAGTATGTCATGCTCACTCAAATGTCACGCTGATGGTGGCGCGTGTGTCGGATCATTTAATTCCCTTCAAAATGGTTGAGTTGAATGGTGCGGATCCATGCGTCATGTTCGTGAACGGGCGCTGTCAGTTGTGACTGGTCATCTCTTAGTTGCCACGGCTTATTTGAATTAAATTTTAATTTTCAATTGTATTTTTGTTGTACTATGGACACTTTTAACGTGCACGTCTTGCTACATCGTTCTCACATAATGTACCATCTCAACATGAATGATGTAACCAAGATTTTGTAAAAAACATTTTGATTTAAAAGAGTGTCCATGGAGTTTCTTGCCCGTTCTTCTCCATAGAGATCTACGCTAGGGAATGGGCAACTACAGTACTTTCACAGTTTTTATGTCTTGTGACTGGGACTGTAGCTACATTTTTGTTTCGACAATTCAAAAGTGCCTGTAACTGGCCTACTTGAAATAAATGCTTTGATTTTGATTTTTGATTTTGATTAACTGTTGGGCAGTGGCCTACCAGGCATGATCACCTCGCCTGAATCCTCCCTTTGTATTGGAGGAACACGACACTCGTTCCCCCACATAGTCTTGTTGTTTTGCGTAGTTTGTCAAATTGTTTCTTACGACACCCTCGGGGTAAATAGAGGTGTTATGACTCCATATTTTCAATCCGTTACCATATAGATATACATTTTGTCATGTCATGTCTTATTATAATATAAATTATTTTTTTCCAGGTTGCTCCACACATAGAAATAGGTCTCGATCAAGAGCTATCGATGCCCCAAGATAGCTTCCAACTCAAGTACTTCCAATTCCTAAATCGTTACCTGAACATCGGCGCTCCTGTTTTCTTCGTGGTCACCGAAGGTCTCGACTACTCAGATAGATCAACTCAGAACATGATATGCGGTTCCAGATATTGTCGACCGGATAGTGTGTCTAATCAGCTATATGCCGGTAAGAATTTACTTGATATTCTTTTAATAAATAAGTAAAGCTTCACAGGAAATGAGAACTTCTTGTAACCTTATTGCTCTCGATTGATGCGTCATTCAATTATTTGTTCTGAGTAGAAAAATAAATAGTCACAAATCTAAACTACTAGACGGATTCACTATTTTCATTAAAGATTAGTTCAAAAAATTTAAAAAAAACCTCACTACAACTAAGACGGATTTTATTAAAACTGCTCTTAAAACCTTTAAATTATAACACATTAATTGTATTTAATAATTCAAAGGTCGCTTGTATCACTTTTATCACGATATTTATAGCACTTGCTCAAATTGAATTAACTTGCGGTTGAATAAAATTCGACGTTATGTTCATTCCAGTAGTGTTCAATGTTCTGTGCCACAATGCACTATTATTCGAACTTATCTAGGCCAAACCGAATGTCGAATCCCTCTCTCGAATTCTCTTCATAACAATATCAAAAATGTGTTGCTTAAATGCATGCTTTTTACTGAAAATGTTTTTGTTTCATACAGCTTACCTAAATCAAAACGAGACATACATAGCGCAGCCTCCGAACTCGTGGCTGGACGACTTCTTTGATTGGAGTTCTCTGTCCAGTTCATGCTGTAAATACTTCCCGTCTAACTCCAGTTTCTGTCCCAGCGAGGGTGAGTATATTATACATATTTTTATTTAAATTGCATTATTATA
Organism: Phragmatobia fuliginosa; assembly: GCA_932526445.1. NCBI lineage: Eukaryota > Metazoa > Arthropoda > Insecta > Lepidoptera > Erebidae > Phragmatobia > Phragmatobia fuliginosa. Next base: position 4,074,986 of record OW052073.1, read on the forward strand.
AAGCCCACTAGTATGTTACTTACGTCACTGAGTTACTTTTTTACAAAACTAAAAGTTATTCGATCAGTACCAGTAATTAACTTAGTAAAATTGTAGTAATTACAAAGTATACTTCGATGTATTTGATTGTTCTCGTACATATCATTATGTTCAAAACTGGCACTGTGTTTCTATCTGACACAATATCTTTTGATTCTAGTAAATCTTTTGTTCTGTGTGTTACTGTGTTTTTACCTGTCGTCCTACCTAAAACCTTCTTTTGTTTCGGTCCGTTGTATCTTTGAGTTAGAGATATTGTAAAAATATTGTTTTTTCAGACTATGGCGATTGCAAGTTCTGCAATATTTCACTGAAGGGCGTAGAAAGACGTCCAAATTCCAGTGACTTCAGGCATTATGTGCCATTCTTCCTGCAAGACAACCCTTCTCCTGACGCTGGATGTGTCAAAGGAGGTCACGCGGCTTACGGTCAAGCTGTTAACTACAAAATAGTCAATAGAACAAGCAGCAAAATAGGAGCCACATACTTCCAAGGATATCATACAGTACTTAAAACTAGTCACGACTATTATTCCTCTTTACGTGCTGCGAGAGAAGTGGCTGCCAACCTAACAGAAACTTTGAATAAGAATCTTCGAGAAGAAGGAAAGAATACTACAGTGAATGTGTTCCCGTATTCAGTGTTTTATGTATTCTACGAACAGTATCTGACCATGTGGCCGGATACGCTCAAGTCTATGGGAATATCGGTGCTGTCTATATTTATCGTAACGTTCTTATTGATGGGCTTCGATTTGTTTTCCGCATTGGTGAGTAAAAAATATAGATGAAAAAGTACACTCAAAAACATATTTAATGACTGACATATGTGTAATAAAATAAATATTATTTTCAGGTGGTCGTAATCACCATAACGATGATCGTTGTGAATCTCGGTGGACTTATGTACTGGTGGGGTATCAGTCTCAATGCCGTGTCATTAGTTAACTTGGTAAGCTTAATTTACATTTAAAACTGCCACCTGCATGAAATCCTAACATGCACATGTTAGGATTTCATGCAGATGGCAATTTTATAAGAAGAAACAAATTGATTTGTAAAATGCTTTAGATCCAGTTTATTTGTACTGATTAATAGTTTTGATTGACATATTTAGAGAAAGGTTTAATAAAATTTAGTTGTCATTAGAATTCAAAAAGTATTAATGTCATTTTCTAGATGAAGTTCATAGCGAGAGGACAAATTTTGTGAGTAATAAAATGGGAGTACCACAGGGTTCCATTTTAGGACCATTATATATTAATAAACTTTCTAGTTTCAGTGCAATATTGTTTAGATTAAATATACATATAGATAGACCGGAGATTATATCGAAGAGCTCCTCTTTTTATTTTGAGTTCTTTTTACCCGATACTTAATAATCTTGGGAATAAACTGGCTAGGAAGATGATGACCGAGGTAAATTTGAAATTAAACTCGGATAGAGTAAAACTAGAAACATAAGTGAAGGTCTCCCTTATTATTTTGATTTGCAGAAGGGTCAGATTATTAACAACGGAGTTTGAGAGGTTTTCGACTTTTGATATTCTTTACTGCCCTACTAGAAAGAAAAACATGAGTGACAAATTGTGTGTAATTTAGTAATTGACTTTTTCGAGAACAGCAAAAAATATGACTTGTTTATGTGTATGTGTTAAAGTCAAATAATGCATCTCATTTAATTAATCGTTATTTAACATAATGTATATATATGTTTCCATTGCACCAAAAAGTCTGATGTTAATACAAATGAAAGCAACGAATCCATGACTGTTTCAAGTAGTGACACAAAAGTAACGTTTTAACACTTATGCGTTCTAAGTAAGGTTTATAGTATTTGGGTACCGAAAGCGTTTAACAAGGTTTATTGCTACGTGCAGGTAATGGCGGTGGGTATCGCGGTGGAGTTCTGCTCGCACATCGTGCACAGCTTCAGCGTGGCGAGCGGCGGGTCCCGCGTGGCGCGCGCCACCGAGGCGCTCACGCGCATGGGCTCCTCCGTGCTCTCCGGCATCACGCTCACCAAGTTCGGCGGCATCATCGTGCTCGGCACGGCCAAGAGCCAGATCTTCCAGGTACGCCACTCCGTGCCTTCCAACATCGCACGTCAGTGCCTGCTGGTCTAGTGGTTATTAATCCTGACTACTGATCCAAAGATTGAAAATGAAACCATTTTTTTATACTGAAGATTTGTTTAGTTTGTGAACAGCCGGCTGTATGTGAGATGTGTCCATTTATAATTACAATCCCGCTTCTCCTCGCAGGTCTTCTACTTCCGCATGTATCTCGGCATCGTTGTGCTGGGTGCGGCTCACGGTCTCATCTTCCTGCCTGTTATGCTTAGCTATATCGGTGAGTACACAATATGGTATACTTATTTATACTTGACGAGACCTTATACCTGTGTAGTCACATTGTCTTTCTATAATCCTAACACTTTACTTTTAAAATGCAGTTAAAAATGTGAACGGTGATATTTAAAATGTTGAAAACAGGTTCTCACAATTTTGAATTTGATATTACTGAAAGTAGAACCAGTGGCTGAAGTAGGGAAGCAACTGGTTATTCTAGTATGGTATATAAAGAGGATATGGCAAGCAGCAAAAGCAATATTTATCTATTGTCTAGTACCCATAGCACAAGCTCTGCTTAGTTTGGGACTAGATGATGTTGAGTAAAAAAAAATTACTACAAAGAATTTTCTTCTAGTTTGGATTTCCATCTTGACCGGCCGATAGTACCCTCACAATAAAAACCAACCTAAAAATTATAGTATTTGTGCTATGGTATTTCGTCAGTGAGTGTGAGAGCAAAGGCCTAGTGATGGAAAAACATGTCACTAGGCCGACATAGTGTGGGTCACCATGCTGCATTGTGTAATGATGCTGGTGACCACCATCAACCCGTTTGGGCAGCGTGGTTAAGTCACCCGTAACGTCCCAATACTAAGCTGTCTCCTCTCATGAGATGGTTAAGGGTTCAGATATAGAAATAGACAAATAGAAATCTGCAGGATTGCTACCATCTAACTTTTTGCTAGTGAGTATCCGATATTTCGGCGCTGTTGCAAGCGCCATGATCACGGAGTAACTGAAGATCTTGCGGGTGGGATATTATTGGCAGACATATCGGTCTACCGTCTTTCTCTGTCTTTTAGGGAAGCAATCCCGCAGATTTCTATTTTAATGTTACTGACCATGAAAGTTTAAAACAATATATAGATGAATAGGTTTTATACTACACCTGATCGGAACAGTAGTCAATATTCCCTGAAAATGAAAAGAGAAAGTTAGTCTTTTCCTTGACCTAAATAAGCGGGAGGAAAAAATGTATGAAAATCCATTTCTAACGTGTTTTAGCGGGAGAGATAGTTGTATGAATTTTCATTTCTCATGTGTTATCTTATCTATGGCGCGCGCCTGCCCAAAGAGTTTTCATATAATTTAAATATGGAATCTCCGTGCCACTGACATCCTTTTGTGAAGAATAAAAAAAAACAAAAGAAGCGCGAAATATTTATAAATATTATGTCAAATTCTAAGCTAAATTGTGTCTTACATGGTGTCTTACGTTTTGATTTTGTTTTATAACTACTTTAAATGTTCCTCACAAGGTGTAGTATAAAGCACTGTGTAGCACTCGGGTGAAAGTCCCAGTCCTACCTCGGGAGTATTGTGGCCCTAGGCTGCGCCTTCGGGTCACAAACTGCTCCCTCGCTAGTAATCGGTTACTTTCCTCCCTCGGTGAACAATGTACTATACTTTTCATTATTTATGTATCCAGGTATCAGGTCTCGTTATTACACTCTTTTAGTTTAGTCACACGTCACACGTTGAGTTATTATATTTTGTTCCGGATATGCATGCAATTGTTTCCGTTTATATTGCACATTTTTTTGTTCAATTCGCTTGTATATTGGACCTTTTCGCCGTTTATTTTTAGTTTTTTTTTTTATAATTTTCGCCACTTTTTAACCCATTAATATTGTATTAACCGTATGGGCTGGTAGCGGATCATTTGCGCTTCTGCAAGGGTAATTTGGACTCGCACATAATAATTTTTGATTACGCTAATTAACAGCATTATACTTAGATATTTTCTAAGTCATACAAATCCTTTATTATTGAGGAATAACCATAAAAAATATTGGTATAATTAACAATATTATTGCTAATATTTATCGGATTACATTATATACGATGACTAGCTGATGCCCGAGGCTCCGATCGCGTCTAAAAGATATAAAAATAGATGTTGGCCTATTCTCAGACCTACCCGATATGTACAGAAAATTTCAGACAAAAATCGGTCCAACTGTTTTGGAGGACTTTGGTAACAAACACCTCGACACGGGAATTTTATACATTATATTACCGTGGAAGTAACTGTTTAAAAAAAGATTGTAAGACCAGTCATAACCTTATTATGACTTTCTTTAGATTCTTCCTAATTATCATATAGCTTCAGATAATATCTGCTATTTCACTGAATTACCGATTCGCATTGAAGCGCACGCCTCCTCGGCTGATAAGTTTATCTCATATAATTAATTTTATTGTTCATATATATATATTTTTAATTTAATTTACTTCACGAACATGTCTCAAGGAATTCAATTACATGGCATGCTTGTTTTCGTTATTCATTGCTTTATTATTCGTCACATATTATCTATAAAACTATTATTTATATATTTATAGCTTCGATTGTTATTGAATCACAAATATAAACACCACAGATTGCTTAGTATATTGTTCAATAGTGTGTATATAACAAGATGTTATAATATGCATGTTGAAGTCAAGAGTTGAGCCCTCAGGCAGGTGACCGAATCCATCGTTTCAGGTTCGCCCGTGAACAAACAGAAGCTTGCCAATCAGATGCTGCGCGGCAAAGACATGGCGGTCGCGGAGACATCCTTGACTCGAGTAAGAGCCGCCAACGGAAAAACTTACACCCAATATAATTTTAACACGCTTCCCGCCTGAACTTGTTAATAGCGAGAATGAATATACTGGATAATTTCACTTTATTCACCTGGGTCAATCTATTCCGAGGTGAACAAAGGCTACCGATTTATTGAAATTATTTTACCTCGATGATATCATTTCCAGCATAAAATGAGGAAACTCAAAAGCCTTTTTACTGGAGTGATTACATCCGGGTGAACAAAATGGAATAAACCATAATAATGAGTTGTTTACTAACCATATGACGTCATCGTTTCATAAATAAATGATATGACCAGTGATAGATGAAATAAGACTTTACATACATTAATAATCTTTAAGTTTCATTTAATTCTATTATTATTATTTTTTCGATAAATAATTCAAACCTCGATGTTTTTTTTTCACTGGTTTTAATAGTTTGTATTTTTAATAAGTTAAAATAGATACTTGTACCTTATATGTTCATTCTCGCTGCAAGTTCCCGTACTAACGCATCGGTGTAATGTTGTGAGTGGGAAGGTACTGGAAGACTCGCTAGCGATTCGTAATCCCGAATAGGGTAGCACAGGTCTTTATTTCTAAATGCCTTGGCACACGAACATTCTTATGATTTCATATGTCTATTAATAAATTGAGATTATAAAATGCAGCTACTCGATTTTATGAACGAAATATAAATGTTTATATATTAATCACAAGAATGTCGGCGCGGGAATTTGGTCTCTTCCCAATAATATAGTTGAAAGCATTTATTGTATACATCGATATTTGCGATTTTCATTCGCTTTTCTTACTTTAGAGGTTTTTTTTTTTGAAACACCATTAGTAATAATTTGTGACTAAACATTGTATGTGAGCATCTTTTACCCGCTCACTACGTTGTCAAATCGCAAGTATCGCACTAAGGGGTGGGCTTCTAACCAAAATGGTTGACGGGACACCCTTATATGTTTAAACGAATATATTTTATATTGTAATATGCATGTAACGATCGTTATATTTGTAGCTGTTTCAGTAAAACGATCATTCCTAATGATTTCGAATTTAAATTTTTATTTTTTTTATTTATGCAATGTATATTTTTTTTGTTTCACTGCCTTTTTGTGTGTCGCACTTTGCTAGTGCTTAGCTCTCAATAAATTGTCTTTAGGCATCTTACAAATACATAGCACTTCTAACAGTCGGTGATAATAAAAATCCGACTTTTGTAGTTAATTACTAGTAAGAAAGGCTCATTATTGCATTAGAGTACTTATGACCCAGTACTTAAGGTTGAAGGCAGTGGTGAAGTAGATAACAAATGTAATATATGTGTGTAATATTATATATGTTGCGTATATGTTCGATGTAATTAATATCATTTGACATAACTAACATCTAGTTCACATTTAGTTATAGGATTAATATCAAAGAATATTTTATGTGGCTAAGGTTTTCGAACTGATAGCTTTATTTTTTTAATCAAGTGTATGGTAAGAAATAAAAGCTAATATGTATATATATATAAATATGTATATGTCCCTAGTTAATTGCAACTTGGAATATTAAGTCCAAATTGATTAGTGAAGTGATTGATTCCACATACGATATATTTTTTTCTGCACGCTTTGTAGACGTCTAGGATGATTCAAGTAATTTATTAATTCATTTTGTGTGAGAAATTGACATATTTTAACCATAATAAATATAAACAGTAGTTGAATTCATTATTTATTGCAATAATTTATTAATTAAGAAAAAGTATAAACAAAATTTTATGTAGGTAATGTTAATAACGTTTTTAATGGCTGTTATAGATGTTCAGTATTAAATATTATATATTTTGAGTAATATGTCTAAAGTGTGTGCTCGTTGCTTTACAATTAGTATATTTATAAAATAGAAACAAATAACAAGAAAATAATGAGAGAAACAAAACTATGTTTAAAGTGTAATGTCCACATTACACTTTGAATTGTTTACCAATTTACGTGTTCCAGTAAATAAGTTATTTAAATAACTATTTAAATTACCCACAATACATATATTACTAGCTAGAACTAACCCATAGACTGCATTTCTTTAAGAAACCATTATATTTTTTTAAGAATTTGAATGTTGATTTAGAAAGATTTTACGCAAACAAAGGTATATTGTAGTTTGGAGAAATGTGTAATTCTTTATCAATTATTGTCAATTTCTCCACACCACGAAATAATAGTAGAGCACTTTGTATTGATTCTTTTTGATATTTGAAACTCGAAACTAACAAAAGTTTAAATAAGTACTAATTCTGGTATAGAGCTGTCATCTGGTGTTGGTCTAGCTCCTTCATTGTTAGAAAGCTTTTAAACGTAAGGGGCCCATCTGTTTCGCAGGTACGTCTGTAAAACGACAAGGAAATTAAGAACAAATTCTATTTATTATAGTTTCGACTTTAATTTTATATAATCTGTATTATGAATGTGATTCTTCAGAGATTTCGATTATTATAAGAGACCCCTCTAAGTTCCTATTAAAGATAGCTTGTAGCATTTCGTTTTAATTGCATCTGGATAAAATTGTTAAACAACATAGGAATCTCCTACTTATTGTTAGTACTTAATTTAGAGGGTAATCACGGGCATCTTTCTTTGTTAGACGGCTTTTGTGATGATAGAAATAAATTATGTTTTTTTCATTTATTCTTTTTGTTTTATTTTTTAGTTGTAAAGCACCTATGCATGGTATGAGTGCACTGCTCAGTGTTGCCAGGTACGCATTCAGTTTATGCATGTATAGGTCATTAGTATGAGTTTATCGAAGTTTTTAGAATATTCTATAGATTCACGCACCTTACTTTTTTAGAATTGCTCATCAATAATTCAGATGCATCGCAAGCATGGTTGATAATTCGTTAGTAAAATATCATCACTTGTTAGAGCTATACCATAGCAATAGTATATATGTAGGTAGTAGGAGAAAGGTCCAACATACAACTTTAAATGAAAAATTAATAAAATATGTATACTTTTTTCTTGTGCCTAAGGAGCTTCTCAGCCCGACTCTGAACGTAAGACTTGTTTTTTTTTTAACAAAAAAGCACTAATCACTTAATTTGATGCAGTAAAATTGTTGATGTGCACATAAATTACAATATTCATGTTATTCTAAATTTTTTTTTTTCTAAATAGCATTTTTTTTAAATTGTGCACATGTGAAATCTTTTAGAAAACGTGAAGACGGATTGTTATTCCTTAGAAGCTTAAAGAATAATTAATAGGGCAACACTCATTGACATATACCTATAAATAATTATCACTAATAATAATTTTATTATAGACTAGCTTTCCGCCCGCGGCTTCGCCCGCGTGGAATTCGTTTATATTGTGCGACATGATAAGGGTAGATTAAACAATCTTACATGATTTTATGTTTGATAATAAGGAACTTCGACACAAACTTTCGTCTCTTATTTCAAACCCTTCTAATTTATTTTCGCAATAAAAAGTATCCTATGTCCTTTCCCAAGTTCAGTTCTATCTTCATACCAAATTTCTTCAAAAATCGGTTCAGTGGTTTAGGCGTGAAAGCGTAACAGACAGACAGACAGAGTTACTTTCGCATTTATAATATTAGTAGGGATTAAATGTAATATAATGTTTTAGAATCACATCAATCGAATTAAATAATTGATAATTTATTCACTGTCTAACATGATACAAATGTAAGATCACACTTTTTTTGGCAGTTAAGCCATTTTCGAAAAGTAATTCAATTCCACGCAGTTTAATTACTTGACTTAAAAATTGCTAATACAATTTTAATTTATTAATTTTAACTAAGAAAATAAACATTTAGAAGGATCTATTTATGAAATAATTTAAAATAATGTTCAATCGATAACTTGAGACGACGTTATATAGGTATACATATAATTTATATATAATGATTTAATAAATATAATAATTAATTTTGTAATTAAAACATATAAAATCACTCATCCATGCTTGTTAACATGTTTAATAAAATTCAAATTACTGCATGAATATCTGTTTATATCAATCATTCGATGTTATGATAGCTGTAATATTTGGCATGAATATTTCAGGAGAATAAGAGAAGTCAAGATGTAGGGTGTGTTATAGTTGATACATGTAGGTGAAGTATCGTGTGTTGGTGATGAATGTGATGATGAAGTGTTGATGTTGTCAGGCATAACCCGGTATCGGGGACGCTGGCGAGTGCAGTCGCGGCGCGGTCCCACCTACGGCAGTCTAGACACGTCGCCGGTCGAGCCCCGCGCTTCGCACAGCGGCTCCATCAACCCCCTCACAGATGAAATGTGAACTGTGAACTGTGCAACTTATTGACATTCATATATAAGCTGTAGCAGGATCTGACTCTATGTGGATTTAGTTCCACAACATTTTAATAGATGGCGTTTATCTCAAATTCAAAATATATCGAGTCCACTTCGTATTAGTAGCCGTAAATTAGTAAAATTTTAATGTAAGCTTAGTTTAACAGTGACTGGTGAAGGAGTGACAATTTTTTTTTTTAAATCATTCTTTGAACTGTATAATAGTTTTGTGATGTTATAAGTAAAATTTTGTATGATCTAATATGGTTTTCGGCTTGTAATATGTAATATGTTACAGAAATATTTATTTCTAATATATTATGTACAGTTGACAATACGCATACCTTGCCCACTTTGATATTATCAATTTCATTTGACATTAACAAATGATATTATATAACACATACAACACCGACAAGCAATCAATATAATGCAAGACTATAATAATGTATTTACTAATAACCACACGCGACTGTCAATTTAGCCTGTTTATTATACAGACGATAAGGGAAGCAAGGGCAAAAGGCATCAGCAGTGGACAACAAAATGCTGAAAAGATGAAGATTAAATAGATGAAAATTAATAAAAAAAAAGTAAGAATAAATTTATTAGCAATGAGGGCTTTGAAAGCAGTTTGTCTATTGTACATGCCAAACCAAACTTTTGGTCAAAATAAAAAAAAAAGTTTGTAATTTTTTATTGTAATGTAACTATGATATTAAATAACTATGTATATGATTGTTTTTGTGATAAAAATTCTATGAAGATATAAAAAATAAAATTTAGAAGTCATAGATTTATTTCTTTAAAAAAGTACTTTAAATTTTTTGGATATTAATAATTTTAAGAGTTTTGCATTCACATTGTTTAGAGTGAAATTGTTGCACCAAAGCCTAGGGTTACTGATAAATAAAAAATTTGGTAAGTATAGTAGGCTAGTAGGTTTTATTTAAAGTTTGAAATTTATCAATAGTACATTTTTAATTTGAATTATTATATTACTTTCTTTTTCAAAAAGTACAGTAAAAAAATACAGTTATTCTTACAGATCTTTGTATTAAAATCTGATTAAACATATAATTAAACTTCACAAACGTACTAACATCATCTTTGACATTTGAAGCTTGACATGCTTGATAATGCAGGCATAACACCTCTCACAGAATTAAATTCCCACATATATTCAACTTTTGCCGTTTACTAAATACTGAATGTTAAGCTGCCTACTTATGTACGTTAATATACATTACTATCTCGAAATTTCAAATATTTTTCGATCTAAAAATATTACCAACAGGACAAAGGAACATTCTTTCAATAATTGTGAAGTAGGTATGTCCTATTTTTAGGTGTCATATGTATTCTATATTTAAAATTGCCTATCCAAAGTAAGATTTTTAAAGACTTTAGGCTTTGAATGTGTTGGATTTAAGCAACCATTGCCTAGTAGATCTAAAAGGTGAATTAGTACATTATATTATACTGGAACTAAGTTGTAACTTAGGCGTCCACGAGTCTTGAACATAACTTTTCTTTCAAGATATTTCTTTACATGTAATATGTTCTGCTGTCGCTTCACTGCAATCCATAGGTTTTATTTTAGAAAAGGGGCGGAAGTGTGTCACAGGAAGCTGAAGGCGCCATTTAATTTAATCAATAAACGTTCTAGATTTTTCTGTCAGATGGTATGCGAAATATCCGATGTTGTCTGCTTTGGATTGTTATTTTGTTTTTTCCAAAGACAGTCCTTTTTATCATCCACTTTTTATATAATGACTTACAAATACTTGGCAGAAATAGCTGATATCATTCAGCTGGTGGCATTCTCATCAAAAGAAGAAACTACTTTTTAGGGTTCCGTAGCCAAATGGCAAAAAACGGAACCCTTATAGATTCGTCAAGTCTGTCTGTCTGTCTGTCTGTCTGTCTGTCTGTCTGTCTGTCTGTCTGTCTGTCCGTCCGTATGTCACAGCCAATTATTTCCGAAACTATAAGAGCTATACTCTTGAAATTTGGCCAGTCGATGTATTCTGTGAACCGCATTAAGATTTTTACATAAAAATAGAAAAAAAACAATACATTTTGGGGGTCCCCATACTTGGAACTGAAACTTAAAAAAATTTTTTTCATCAAACCTATATGTGTGGGGTATCTATGGATAGGTGTTTAAAAATGATGTTGAGGTTTCTAATATCATTTTTTTCTAAACTGAATAGTTTGCGCGAGAGACACTTCCAAAGTGGAAAAATGTGTGTCCCCCCCCCTCTAACTTCTAAAATACGAGAGTGATAAAACTAAAAAAAATATATGTTGTACATGACCATGTAAACTACCAACGAAAATTGGTTTGAACGAGATCTAGTGATTAGTTTTTTTTTAATACGTCATAAATCGTAACACGCAATTTACCTTTCATCCAATCAATGCACTAGTATAAAAACATCGATGAAAGTTACAACGAACTACAAGAACTTTTATATGATGTTACTTGCTGATACGGAACCCTTCATGGGCGAGTCCGACTCGCACTTGGCCGCTTTTTTTAGTACGTTTGTACATTCAAAAAAACAATTTGAAACCGTAAAGAGGTTTATTTCTAAAAAATATGCAATTAAATAAAATTGTTATTCATGACTCGTGGCGCTACGTGGTGTATAGTAAGTTTTTATAAATCTTCTTTGTATATGTATATCAGTGCAGGCATACATTTTTTTTTAATTTGTAAGAAAATTGCGTCATAATGATATTTTTTTTAATTCCGAAATAAATGTACCTAATAAGACTAACATTCTTTACTGTACAAGTTTTACTTCCCGTCTATTCACAATAGGTTTTTACCAACATGCAAATGGTTTACTTAGGGTTAGAACAGTTTAAGAAAATAAAATTACTGAAACTCAAGTCTTATGGTTAAGAAACTTTTATAGAACTTCGTTTACGCATAAACTCAGCTTGAATATCAGAATTTCAGTAATAAAAGTTACATTTAGCATAAGTCATTACTGCAAAAAATCGTAATTTTTAGTCTCACCTGTACATTAAACTCAACAGCAAGTGAGACCGCCCCTATGAAGAGCTCAAGAAATAAAAAAAATAAAAAATGTGAGCCGTTACGGGACGCCTGTTAGATGTGAAACATCGCCATTATTTTGTAAAAGTAATATGCAGAAAAGAACATATTGTAATAGGAACTAAATATGTCATAATGATAAAATAAAATATTACTCATTATTAAAATAGTAGTCTATATGCAGTAGTGTGTACACCGTACACACTACTGCATATAGACTGTATATATATATACCATCGTATAGCGTGGCGTGGCGACGCGTCGCCAGGCGTCGCCAGGCCAGAAATCTGTTTTACGTGCGGCTATAGATGTTTCACATCAATAATGAAAAGGTGCAACATATCGTTTATTATATTAGTAGCATAATGACATTTTAAAAATTTGGGAACCATCTAATCGAAGCCCGACACACTTTAAGAGCTTGGTTGTTTTTATTTTTTAAATAAAAAAAACAACAATGATTCTAAATTTGTAGCTTTTAAAATTAGACCAATATTTTATATTAAATAAATACTAAAGTTATTTAAAAAAGAAAGGCATAACCGTCTTAATTGTTAACTAAATCGGTAATTATATTATATAAGTTCAATTTAATATGTAAACGGCTTTTGTAAGCTTTCATAGAATGTTGATGGTAGACAACTCGGTCTGTTGACTGGTAGCCTAAGGTTAGCAAAGCTTTCATTTGCTTGTGCCTTTGAAGAGTCAATTCGACTGTAAATCAGCTATTTGTATTGAATAGTAATTACTTACTTTTAGTATTCGGAAATGCTTTTATTAACTTATAGTATAACAAAATATAGGTAATTCTTTTTCCAAATAAAAATATGGCAACCTTATCAAATGTCACTTTTTAGTAGGATATTTAAAATAAACTCTTATTAGAGTTCTGATGAACATGTGTGGAGGAATTTGTGTCCTGTTTGTCTAACACAAAGGGAGGATCCTCCGACCAGGCCAGGCGATCATGCGAAGCGGGCTGCGGGCCTAAGGTTGTTGTTAAGAACTTGTATAATATATACAAGTTGAATATGTTCTATTTTGTAGTAATAACGTAACAGTTACTCCGTTTTGTGATGTATCTTCGAGAGGTAGAGAGTGAATCAATCTGGAAGATGATCAAAATACATAACAATGATTAAGGCATCATCAGAAGCGGTGACAATCAGCCTAAAATATAACAAAGAATTCTGCCTACATATATACATACAAGTACAACTTTTATTCACGAGATCTGAAGCAAGGCATGTCTATGATAAATTGTCTAGATGTTTATACTCGTTCTTATTCCAAGCTATAATCTCTTTTCTATCTTAAGTCTAAAAAAGTAAATATGTATGTACGTTCGTACTTTATACGAGAAAGCGCCTAGTCTTTATTAGTGAGCAATATCTTTATTAGAATGAAAACTTGGATGTTGTATTCAAATTTATAAAGGGTTAACTATTTTACCATTTTCAAGAAATGCAGTGACATGCCTTTAAGGACATTCTAATTGAGTCAGAAACTAGTCAGACATTACTAAAATACACACGTGAGTAAAACCGTTAGCCCTTTATTTATCACTGATGATTCGATCTAACAAATAATTTTTGTGTCAAATTCTAGATCTATTCCATGTATCCTTTAGATTATTAGTGTCAAGAATCTTCCTTATTACATTAAAACCTTTTTAACCAATTATTTTATACTACGTTATCTTATCTATATTAATTTTTTTGTGGTAGTAAGTGCAGACACCTTGTTAATAGAACCACATTTACATCAATAAGAAATGTGTACAAATTCAATTTTAACTCAATCTATAAAAATAACAAATGTATGTAATCTATCTATACTATGTATAATGTCTATTTTTCGAACCTTTTTGTACATACTCTATACCAGTTTTTTTTATTAAACTTCCTCCTACAATTTTCGTTTCACCAATGTTATCTAAAAATTCGGTGCTTTGCTGGGTTTAAAATTAAAGTTAAAAGTAGGTACTACTTATCGCCAAGTAATTGGGCAGTAAAGTTCCAGTACTTGAGTCAGTAAAAACTAAGAAAAATCACTGACAATAAGTTTATTAAAGTTGTTAAGTTAGATTTCTTGTAAACACAACACATTGGCTATACTTCAAACTAATTTACATAATAAATTAAATAAATAAGCTAGGTATGATTGAATGTGGTCTGCAGACTGATAAAAATTATACCCTAATTAAATTAAAAAATATGATTTTCAGTTGTGTCAATCTTCTCTAATCAATCAATCTTTGTATTGTAAGGAAACATGATAAAAACTTGTATATTCATGCATTTTTGATGTCTATAGAAGATATATTACTAAATATGTATGTATACCTATGTTAGTCTAAAGTTTATGTACCTACTCATATTTCTGAAAATAACATTATCTGTGTCATAGAGTTTTTAATAAAGGATAAAAAACAAGTTTCTGATTTTTATTAAACCAAAAGAATAGGTAACATTGCAAAATCTGTACCCCTATGTGTTATTCTTACTACTACTAACTACGACGATGTCAAAAGTTTTGGTTGTCTATGTATGTTTGTTTTATAAATATGCTGTCAAAATGACTCTGCCTTGCCTGTTTAAGAAAAGCATGAATAGATTCCAGGCGTGGCCGTATCCGTCCTCTCTGCCACTGAGAACAATGCAGCACCCACAGTGAAATGCTTTTTCCCGTTTCGCCTAAACTACCAAGCTGATTTTATTGAAAGAAGTGGTGACAATAGTTATTATAATAGCGCAGGTGACATAGGTTACATTACATTTTTAGGGTACATTTTATTCGGGATATCGTTTTTAACTGTTTCTTGTTATGAATGTTACTAATATAAAATAGTAAACCTATCACACGCGTCACCTAAAATACAGCAAAAGGCGCTTTACAAACGATTTACTTTGGCTGCCCACGGACGAAGATTTTTAAGTGGGTGTAAGGAGGACACGGGCCCTCTAGCTACCTTGTTGAACCCCCTAGTAAAAGTACTAAAAGTCCATTAATTTTTATACTGTATTCTTGTATGTACCTGTCATTCGTTAATGACAGCTACAGGAATTCGTTAGTGACAGGTGAATAGTCATTATCGATATTCTAAATTAAATGCAAAACTACTATACTTTGTTCATTCGTTTATTGTCTTTTTGACAGGTCACGTCTATAAATTACCGGATTTTTTTTTCGTAATAATGTACTACAGTAATGTCGTACTTTATAGACGGGTAGGGAAGTGGCTTGTGCATAGCTAAAAACAACAAACTATAAAACAGTTCTTGAAATACGATAAATCGATTAAACGATTAAAATAATCTATCATATTATTATGATCAAAATAATTTGACTTCATGAAAGTATTGTTTCTGTAAATTTAATAAAATAAAAAGGAAATTAAAATAGTTTAACTTCAAGATTGATTATTTGCAAGGTATTAAGTCGAAATTTTGGAATTTAAGTTCAAACTTAGATTAAAGAACAATAACTCTGTACATTAATTAAAAATTTTTTGGACCACTGACTTAAAATGTAACTATGCACGCGTTAGTAAAATATAACTTTGAAACGCGTGGTTAATAACGTATAAATTCAGAGTTATGAGAAAATACATCTGAAAAATCACATAATACTTACAAAACCGACCTTCAAGTGACTGTGTTAGGAAGTTTTTTTTGTTCTGGGCCAATTATATATCATAATAGTGTACCTACATTTTATTTATTTACAATACTGACTTAAAGAATATTATCTCGATAGAGTTTGATTTCAAATCGAATCAGTGACGTGTGAGGGCGTCACTAATTTCGAAATTTCTGTCAAAAAGAAAAGGAATGGACAGAGTATAGGCAGTATAGGTACTAATTTATTGACACAGTCTCATGACTTGCATACTTTTGTTGACCATGTTCTTCATAATGTATTACTTATACGAAACTATGTATATTAACAATTCTAAAATGAAATAAAATTGGTCGTTCTTCTTCTTCTTCTCTTGGTGCCAATGTCAAATAGTTAAAGTCTTCAAGTCTTCGTCGTAATGAATTTAATGATAAAAAAATGTGGATGAGATGAAATGGGGACCGCTTATGAATAAACAAAAACGATCTCCAAAATTTTTGCTTTGCCAACGGATTTTATTTTGCTTTGTATGATTTCACATAGTGCTGCGTCCACTATCCGCGCCGCCCGCACCGAACGACGGCATTTATGAGCAAGGCAAATCCGTTCAATCCGTTGCGTGCGGTGCGTCCGCCGCGGGCCAATGGACGCGTACCCTTAAATTACAGTAGGTATTATCTATGTAAGTTAACTTTAAACTATTATGGATTATATGTAATCGAAGTAGTACGAAAGTATTATTAGGTGTTATGAAAATAAAATACAATTTGTTTCGTAAGAATCAGTATATTTTTATTTTCACCAATCAAAAATCATGAAACGTAAATACTTCACGTGACTAGGTTCATTTTGTACGATTGAGCACAAGCACAATACACATTCCTCTCACATTCCATAAATTTATAAAAAATAATAACTAAAACTGCCCTTGTTTTTTAAATAGTAATCTAATGTTCGTATATAAAAACCACCCATTGGTTTCTCGTTCGTTTTACTTATAATTATAATGATACCATTATTTTAGAATAGAAAAAATACATTAAGAGAAAATCAACATTCCAAAATAAAAATATGTCTCACAATATGACTATGTAACGTAAAAATAAAAGTAATTGGCATAAACACCACAACGAATGGATAGATACTTACCACACATACCTATTTGTTTTTTTTTTTAAACAAAAAGGACCATAAACTCGAAAATCATTTTACAAGTTCTAGCATATTAGGGCCACAGCACACTAGCTACTTTTAGCATCGGCGATCGGCAACTAGTCGCTTTTTAGGAGCTAAATACGGCGACCGAACGCTCTACACCGCACACTTAAAAACGCCAAATGCAGAGATTGAGTCGCTTTTTGAAAGCACGACACAGCAGCTGAACGCTACTCTCCGCACACATTCGGATGCCGGTAGCATCGATTTGGCACCTGAGCAGTCGCTAAAACGCGCGTTTCCGATACCGCGATCGAACGCAGGAAGTCGCTAAAACGCGGTGCAGCATCGATGCAGTCGCCAAATCGCCGATCACCGATGCTAAAAGTAGCTAATGTGCGGTGGCCCTTAAAGATTAATAAATTATGTGCATAAATAAATATTATTATACCGCATTTTTACACCACCTGAAGGTAGACTAAGAGAGAATGCCTCATGGCATTATGTCCGCCTTTGTACAACAAGTGCAACAAGTTTTAAATAAATAAATAAATATTACATTACAATTGAATAATAACATACAAACATTTAAAATACCTAACTCAAAGAAATTATTTTTGTAAAGCAATTTACGTAATTTTAGAACGCATCACAGACTGGACTAGCATTATTATGGTTTATTTTTAAACTGAATCGACGCCGTGTTTGTGTATTTTTGGCGCCTTTTCTCTGGTAGGACGGATTAATCTTGTTGTAACATTGTTAAATAAAATTGTTGACTACAACATCTTATTTGATTATCTTTTTAAGAACTAGGTACATTAGCTATATTTTAAAGTAAGTGTTTGAAGAAATGTATCTACCACGAAAGATAAAAATATGTGCTACCTACATATCTACCTAAACTGTTACTTTTGTTTTGTTTCCAGTTAGTCCATTGAAAAGTTACATTTGGGGTTGCCTTTTTTAGCGGACGCAAGGTAAGGCCAAAAAAATGTAACATTTCAATGGACTAAGTGCCTAATGCATGTATAAGATGTAAGTATATGTCGCGATACGACAGAAACTATTTATGTAACTAACTAATCTTAATTAATGTTATAATTATGCTTCTAAAGGTCCAAATAAATGTTTCGCTTGGACGTCCTCGCTTTCATCACCCAAGAATTGGGCAAAAAGTTCTTGATATCTCGACAACGTTAAACCACCTTTTCTCCTGTCGTCGTCCTGCAAACAGGAAAAGGGAGTATAGTTTAAATAGAAGTATTTAAGAAGTTGCTTGCTGAGCTGACTGAAAGAAGTGGAAAAATTCACTAAGAGATTAAATCAGCGTTTTTAATACCTACTTAATTATGACTCGTTATTAGTGAACTGTACCTATTTTAAAAAGGATAGTAATATTTTTGGCAGTCTGTGTTAGTCTAGTATGTTTGTATTTATGTTTCATATAGGGTTGCCAACCGTACTATACAAATAGTAATGTATTATATTTCAATCTGTGTAAGGAGATATTTTGCGTACTAAATAGTATTGAAAAAATTTAGGAGGAATGGAGATATTTTGCGTACTAAATAGTATTGAAAAAATTGATAGTACGCAAAAGTAACAAATCTCCAGACGATTAATCCCTTGTCTTTGGCTCCGTAGTTTAATTCTAATTAAAACAATAAACATAGTAATGAACTGAAAAGAGAAAAACAAGTATCACAATATCTATATAAAATTGGAGTGGCGAATGCATTGTTTTGTATCTTTACTAAACATCATAATGATCGCTTACTAAATATACTCGTATACGCTTGAAAAACATTGCTTCTGACATAGTCGGGTATATAATTATTAATTGCCATTATATTGGATTTGGAGAGGCCTATGTCCAGCAGTGGACTACAATAGGCTGATGATGATGATTGTATCAAGCATGGAAAAACTCCGTGGAAATATCGAATAGTTACCTGGTACCTGTATATTAATGTATTTTTTGCGTTACTGACAATAAACATTGTCCTTTCACTAGTTCTAGTGACTGTCTGAAAATGTAAGTTTTTGTTCTATACTAGTTATTACGTCACCCACTGGTATGGAAACCATTACGGGGGGTAAACAACAACGACGGGGTCAGTACCTAGATGGGTGATCGTTTGTGGCATGACATATTATGACCGTTTCCGTGATTTGGAGGTCACGTTAAGCAGTCGGTCCCTGTTGTTATCATAAGGTATCAGTCGTGAAGCTTAATTGGAGGTCTATGGGCGGCTTAAAACATTTCCAACGGCAAGATTACGTAGCCACAGCGTGTCTTGCCAGTCACCAGCCAGCGTGAGGACGTATGGCCTTAACCCTCTCCTGAGAGGAGACCCCAGCCCAGCAGTGGGACATTTAAGGGTAATTAATGATGGATGATGATGTCACCTAATGAACGATAAAATAATAACTTTTAATTTTAAAAATGCTATCTTAAGTACTGAGCTAAATGTGTAAATGTACTTATTACAAAAGAATAATAAGTTTCTATCCATTTTAGCGTAAAAGTGATGTGATAACCGATCTCACGTCCGCCATCATACACTACTGGAGCGGCGCCAAGAAGAAAACTATCTGATATCTCTAATGCAACCTTTTATTTTTGCTTACTTTTTAATAAAACTCTAGTCGTTGACCAATTTATTTTTGTTACGTTTCTATTTATACATTTAAATTTTTTATCGTCGCTTTTTTAGTATTGGGGAACCCGGATGTGCCTAAATTTTACGAAGTTCATTGCTAACTTTGCTGAGCTTGTGGCCGGTTCTTCTCCAAATGAGAATGACATTTTGAAACCACAAAATTAGAGTTCATGTTCACACGATCATGTAACCTGAACCTGAAAAGGCTTAGTTGAAATAAAATATTTTAGATTTTGAGTTGTCTTTTATATCCAACATCTAACAACACCAGGAAGAATCTTAATCTTAAGACGTTTTGAATCTAAATGTGCATCACCAAATAAAGCAAAGATAAAAATAAAGTGTTAGAACCCTGTTGGTAGGCTATTACGTTTTAATATTGTGGTAATTAATCTCCATTCATGGACATCAGCAACCCAGAGGTTGCTGATGTCCATGAATGGAGATTCTCACTTACCATTACTATATACTCATTTGTCCCCTAAACTATCGCTGCAATGCTACTATTAAATGCCCCTCGTTTATCAGGGTTTTATTCAAATAACTACAATTCAGTTTTAAAGGTGCTTTGGTTATGGTGGTTCATCAATCATCAACAGCCTTTAACAGTCCACTGCTGGACTCTATAGGTATGGATAGGCCTCTCCTTTGCAAGGAGGTTTTGGCCTACTATACCACGCTGGCCAGACGGGTTGGTAAAAGGTTTGTTTCAAGTTTTCCTTCTCTTGGCAGTGATGTTAACTGCTTATTTTGTTCCTTTAGTCGCCTCTTACGACACCCATGGAATGAAAAGAACTTTGTATTCTTAATCCGTCACCACACGCACAAGATAAATTTATGGTGGTTATCTGGTTGATAAGTCTTGTTGTTAAATTTTTCTTACATCATTTTTTATAATAGCAGCCCGGTGTGATGATATAAGTAAGGAGTAATTAAGGCAATATTTTTTAAACTAGCTTCCCTCCACGATTTTCAACATTAACCGCGGGAAACTTAGTTATCAATAAACATCTGTTGTTGTCAGTAATGTCAATAACTTCAGACTATCGTTTGGCAAGGCCGCATGGCTACTAGGTAATAAGTATTTCTAGAACACCGTGTATTAGTGATCTATATTCTATTCGTGATTGGTGTAGATCTCGTGCGTATGACTACATCTTACAAATTTATCTTGCTAGTATAAATTTACCACGAATATTACGTGACTGACAGTTAAAATCTTTGAGCCAACCTAATCTGACATCCGAAAAGTCTGCAACATTAAAAAAGTATACTATTGTTACTTTTTAAAATCACTTGGCATTTTAAATTTACCTACATGAAAGTAGGTTTTTAAGCTCAATGCTATTTATACTCTTAAAATTTAATTATGTATATTTTTAGATACTAGATATACATCTTGACTGCTTTGACTGCCTTGTTGGTCTGGTGGTTAGCATATCCGGATGCTGCTTAAGAGGTCTCGGGTTCGTTTGCCGGGTCGGACCAAATGTTTGTGTGATCCGTAAATATTTGTTTCGAAGTTTAGGTATTATCTATGTATAACATGTATGTATTTACAAAAGAAAAGTACGTGTATGTATTTATATCAGTTGTCTAGTACCCATAATAGGTATAAGTTCTGCTTAGTTTGGGACTAGATGGCGTTGTGTGTAAGATGTCCGAAATATTTATATAAATATTTATCTTACACAATTCGTAGGAAATATTGCTTAGATTATTTAGAAAATTAATACATACATAAAAAAAGCTACTAAAATCAGTTCAAAATAAGGCACTTTATTTATATTTGTAGTACTCAAGTTTTATGATGACTATCTCAATAAATTTGTATACTGTTTGTAAGCTATTTAGTTTAATGTTATGGTATGGTCAATAATTTCGTAAAGATAAATTACTTCATAACAGAAATCGAACAAGTAAACGTGTAAGTAAGATATTTTGTGATGATGTGTGACTGCTAATGTGCACCTGCCTAATGTATAGGAACCCTAACCGGACATTGTCTCCTCAACAAACACCTACACACCATAGGAGTAACAGATAGCCCTCTGTGCAGAGGATGCATGGAAGCAGAAGAAACGCACAACATGTCATCATGGAATGCACTAGTGTGGCCGAGCAACGTGCACAAATTCTACAGTCACCGGCAACATTCCAGGAGGCCTGCGGAAATCTTCGGAGGCTGCTTTCCTTCTGGACCAACCTAGGCTGGCTGGAGTAATTGGGAAAAAAATCTTCACGCACAATGGTCCAATAGCTAGGACTAAGTGCGGAAACCGCCCAGGAAAACTAAACTAAACCTACCTAATGGAATTTCTTACGTGTACCTTACATTAATATTTTATGACATTTTGGGTTTGATGTTCTGATTTATCATCATCAGCTTATCGCAGTCCACTGCTGGACAAAGGCTTCTCCCATCGCACGACACTCCAATCGTTTCTGAGTTTCTCGCATGCAGTTCGTACCAATCATCTTGAGCAAGTTGTCACTCCACCTGTCCTGTGGGGGTTCTACAATACGTTTCACGCTTTCCAGATTATTTCATCATCATCAGCCTATCGCAGTCCACAGCTGGACATAGGCCTGTGCAATTGCGCTTCACTTGTTTCAATCCTTATTTCATCTACTTATGAAAACTATCTTTTGATTTAGCCTTTACGGAAATACGTTTCGCACTGTATTCAACCATAAATATTGACTCAGACAATTAAAAACAAGAATTCATTCATTCATTACGTTCAAGATCATCTGTGACGTGTAATATATACGATTTACAATCAGGTTTAAAATTAAAATGCCTACAAGTCTGCGTGTTCACTAATTGTGATCAAACTATTGAGTAATTAATAGCACAAGACAGATTTAGACTGTTGTTAAATAAATCTATCAGCGGCCAGACGGCATGTGATCAGTGTATACTCGTATAGACATACAATTGCACGGATGATTGCTTTTAAAGTATTTTCTCTTTGTAATATATATTTAAGAAAAATATTTCGAAAAAACTAAACAAACACGCTTAACTAAAAAGTAGAAGATAATTTTAATGTAACAAAGCGTGGGGTGCTTTTGAAAATATTTCAATAACGTCGCCCCACGCTTTATATATTAAAATTATTTTCCATTTTTTAGTGTAAAAGCGTGTTTGTTTAGTTTTTTTAAACTATTGTTTAGAAAAAAGACCAAATAAGACTATATGTTTAATTTTTTTTTTGTTATTTTTTTCAAATAAGTGTAGGTATCGTCATTGGTCCTCGATAATCTACAAAGTTTGAACGAAATCTGGTTGTTTGAAGTGGGTCAATGTGGGTTAAAGTGGTTACAAACATACAGGTAAGGCTAATAAAAAGCGTGTAATAAAGAGAAGTATCCCAATCCTTTAAGTGTGGTAACAAATTCAGAATACAGTCACCCCTATTCGTCCCATGGGCAGGCCTCCGTCACTCTATGTACTTGCGCGCTATAAGTGCCTACCGCCCATCCGAGCGGTCTCGGGCCGCCGACGGCTCAAATTCAGTGCGGTTTTCACAAGCGAAGCGCGCGCACGCCGTTCAATTTTAATAGTGCTGTTCGTTCGTACGCGTATTACGATGCCGTGTGGTGCCTTATGTGCTATAAATGGGTGTAAATAAGTTATAAATGATAAAATTTTTAACTGCCACATAAAAGTCAGAACATATTCACAGTTCTCAATAACATAGATAAAAAATTATGTTAATTTAATTTTATCGAAGAGGCAGCCCTGCGATTACTGTGGAATCGCGCGGTGCGAGGCAATCACTGCTGTACGCTTGAGCATTTAGGCGCATTTTAGCATACAGTGGTTGTTGACGCGAGGGAGTAGGCAATTATCGTAATAGGTATTGGAAATTTTCTACTGAGTGAAGTATCTGTTACGTAGTAACTATTCAGTAATCTGTGCCATGGGTGTCGTAACAGGCGACTAAGGCAGCAAAACCACGCAGTACAACATTACTGCAAAGAGAATGAAACTTGAAACCCTTTACCAATCTGTCTCGCCAGGCAGCGTGGTATAGAAAGCCTAAACCTCCTTAGTAAGGAGGGGCTCTATCCAGAAGTGAACCGTTAAAGGCTGGTGATGTGATAATCTCAATACTTTTCAACTTGGTTGTTTTTTCTTGTGTTTCCCACTTAAGGGGCCCCCGGAGGCTGAATTTTCCATACAAACGGTATACCAAGATCATTTGCAGTATAAACATATTTCCACGATGATATGTTGATATTCGGACTTAAACTGTATTTATTTAGGTTATAACGTCTTTATTAAACGTCTTTTAAAAATAAACTTATATAGAATAAAATATAATCAAATTAAATTTTACATATTTTACATTGTAAATGTCATGTTTTCATTTTGTTTTTTTCTGTCTTAAAAACAAAAATATTTCTAATATTGTTTCATCAATAACATGTCTCATATTATTATGCTACTACTTACACGAAATAAATTGAAAAAATATTGAGTTTTCATTCATGATTTTCGATATTACGAAACACATCCATATTTTCACAAATTTCAAGCAATTAGTAGTGCTATCGCATCAAAAAATATTTCAATGTGTGTGTGATTCGTGTCAGTCAAATAATGATAGCCGAACCTTCTACGAGAGAGTCCGAATTACTACGGATGAATGTCAATCCACATACACACATACAGGGGTGCACTTATATATACGTTGTATTTTGTCAAACAGAGACAGCAATATTTTACGAACAAATTTCAACTTGCAGTTTCGAGTGTCGTACGCCGGCCCCTTAACACTTCGTCATTTAACATCTGATTCAGATAATTCGATTTTATTGGGTAGAAAACGTCATCGTTTTCTAGAAACTGAATTCTAATTTCATCCTTAAAGCGGGAAATAGAGGAATGAAGAAAAGAAGACCCACACTAGGGCTGTCAGACTGTCATAGAGGTGATAACTATTCGCATGGTTTAAAAATGTCATATGGTCATGGTTCTATCCTCTATTAAAATAGTTATACTCACGTTAAGTAGAGAATTATAGGCTTCATCTATTTCCTTGATGTCTTCTAAAACCATTCGCTGTACACAGTCATATCTGTACTCTTCTTTGGCGATCACACCGTCAGCGTTTATATCTATCATCCTAAAGTTGGTCTCGATAAACGCTTTCATTGCCTGTGGAAAGTCCTCATATCTACGGCCTACACAGCTATTTTTGACGGCTTGTTTGAACTCATCAACCGTTATCATACCATCCTGAAAGAAACTCCTGATTCAGAACATGCTGTTGGTTAAAACAAGAGGTACGATTTATAAAAGCAGAAAGCGTGTGCGTGGCTTTGCGTGTGTATAAAGTGAAAATTAGATAATTAATATTTATAGTATTCTAGCTTAGACTACAGGGTTCCTGTAAAGTGAGTAAAACATTTATAATCTACTGCCATTAGTTTTAACTAGATATATGTTTAGATAAATTTTAGTAGATTAGACTACTCTACCAAAGAAGACACAGCAGGCTAAAAGACAATATTCTAGAACCTGTAGTCTACAATAATATCTGCAGATCTCGCTGAACTAAGTGCATGTGTAAAATGTAGTGCGGTTATCGTCAGTGATTATATTCTTAACAAACGTCAAGATATATTCTTTTTCTCATGTTGGTCTAACATCGATCATCTGAAAATTTTAAAGTTGGTAATACTGACATGTCTACTAATCTTTACATAAGCTCATTAATGTTGCAGCAATATCCATTTTAGATTTTAAGAGATCTTTATGCTGAGCAACGTGCATAACAACACAGAAGCGAAACATTTATTGGCAGAACCCTTGGCACAAATGACATTTACAAAAAGACAGTCCTACCTAAGAAGAAACGTGTTTTCACATGTGTTGGCATCATTAGATAAAGCCAAATTGCTGTTTTCCAACAAATATGTTTATTTAAATAAAATTATCCCATTGACTAATATAATCAATTTTTTGTTACTAAATAAATATTGATACTCAGATATGCAATTTTGCTCTTACGTATCACCGAAGATATGAGATTCATTGTTGATTAAATTATAATATTATTTTTGTTTAGAACATATATCTATAGTTTTTGTATAGATCATGGTTTACCGGTTTGTGCAAGGGGTTCAGAGTGTTTTAAGAGCTACAGTAAAGAACAGCGTTAGACTGCATCCTCCGAAGCTTCGCTGACACCGCGTAGTGTAATGTGTGGAGATAACCGACATAGTCTGGCACCTTGTCGAAGTCTGCGAGTTGGGCGATCTCCTCCCACAGACTCAGCATCACATGCTGGTATTTCTGTAGGCGGGCCGCACTGCAGTCCCCTTTGCCCTCCAACACGCAAGTGCGCAGTGCCAGGCATACGAAATCGTGGGCATCTAAGTAACCGTTGTTGTCGATATCTGTAATAAAAACATAGTGACAATATTGTTATGAAAACAAAATCTTTGCTTCATGTCCGATTCTTTGTCTACGACTTTAGTAATTTCTGGTAAAGGTTTGTCATATTAATTAAATAATAGTGGAAGAACTACAAAACGGAAGGCTCGATCTGGATGATGGCATGGCCGCACAAAAAGCCAGTGTCAAGCAATTCTTCCGTCCTAGCTTGTTTGGGAGTGTGACTGTAAGTGACAACACACCATAGGGTAGTGGTAGTCATCAGCAAAAGTAATAGCATTTATGTTGAACATTTGCTGACCTTATCTAATAACAAGTTAGCACTAGAAATCCGCACATGTTGAATGAACTACCTAATAGACACATGAGAATGCTAAGGGCATTTGTAAGGTGTAACATAGTAGCAGAAACATTCACAATCTCTAAGTGTCGCAATGAGTGAGTAAATTAGTCGCGGCTGCCCATTTGGCTTGCAGTTACATGTAAACAATAGGTAGCTATTAATTAAACAGAGCTGCTCATGCCAAAACCCGGGAAACCTTTATTTCGCAATCTTCAGTAATTAAAAAAAAACAATCAATTTTCAATACACATACGAATATCTTATTCATGTCCACAAATAAAAAAAAAAACTGTATTGGAGATAAATGTTGCAAATTGAAAAAAAAAAAGTTTTTGGATAATAAAATAGAAAGCGATATAAAACCAGCAATTAGGTACTGAATATCGCTTAGGTTTGAGTATACACGTTTAGGTATTAGAAGTATTTTAAGCTACAGGTTGACAGATAAGATTCATAAAATATCAATGGCAACCATCGACAATTTTTACATTCTATTTCAACGAACACAAGTGCCTAGGACGCAATAAATTTGTCAAAACCAATCATTTGTTAGACAACACTTCCTATAATTATTGCTCTTTAGTTAGATTGGCTGAGCCAAAAATATTCTTATAACAGTTGTTAATTGGAAATAACCGTTAATCACCTACAAGTTGTCAGTAAAATAATGTTTGTTTAAAGGTGCAGCTGTCCTAGAAAGACATTTATCGTTTCTGGGGTATAGTGAAGTTGTAATGGTGAAATCTTGGCAGGAGACGGTACGCGTTCCGTTAGTTGCTGATTAATGAGCACCGATTGGACCCTCAAAAATTTCGCTCAGGTCAATGTCGTGTTCAGCCTATTGTGATTCTAAAAGTCTTTTTATATCTCTTGAATTACGTTCTGTGTTCTATTATAAACTAAATAGTGTTTCGAAAGTTGGTAATAGTATATCTTGATAAATATGGATATTCATATTACGTCTATTGTTTTTAAATTATAAGGCCTTATCTCTGTAACTCAAAAATTTGATCCAATTTAGATGGTTTTATTAAATATTTATCAAATAAGTATTTCGGACAAATATTACACAAAACATTATCTAGTCCCAAATTAAGCAGAGCTTGTATTATGGGGACTAAACAACTGTCCAGAAGGAGATAACATCCTGGCCCCCTCCCTAAATAGAGGCGCAGAGAGGTCACACCGTGTGGTTTTAATCGGTTCGAGTCCGACACACCACCCCACCGCAAACACCCGGCGGGGTGACGGTCCGAGGGATTTCCACACTAAAAAAAATGGGTACTAAAGAACTGATATAAATACAACAACATTTTTTTTTTGTAAATACATACAAATTATAAATAGAAAACGCCCAGACTGAAAGAAATATTTGTGGATTACACAAATATTTGGTCCGACCCGGGAACCGAACCCGAGACCTCTATATCAGCAGCCGCATACGCTAACCACTAGACCAACAAGGCATCTATTAAACTTATAACTTAACTTCTGGCTTATATATAATAACTTAACTTCTGGCGCGTGAAATTATTATCATTATTCCACTACTTATTCATATCTACTACAACCTATAAGATTGTAAAGTGTGGAGGAATAGACGTTTAAATATCTCTGCAACACAAAGGGAGGATCCTTAGATCCTTAGAACAGCGAGGTGATCAACCTGGCAGGTAATGTAGAAAGATGGTAGGAATGGTAATCGCCGTGAGAACTTCTTATCATGAACACAACACACCATTAGGTACTCTCTCTATCCTGTAGATCGGAGTCCTCATCAGATACCACTAATGCTAGTTTCTGTTTTTATTGTATACACAAGGAGGGGTAGTGTTATGTATGATACATAATGATTTCTTTTTAGTACGTACATTATAATTATTTTCTGCCTCGTTGGTCTAGTGGTTAGCGTATGCGGCTGCTGATCAAGAGGTCTCGGGTTCGATTCCCGGGTCGGAACAAATATTATTTGTGTGATTCACAAATATTTGTTTCGGAGTCTGGGTGTTTTCTATGTATAATATGTATGTATTTACAAAAAAAAAGTATGTTTATGTATTTATATCAGTTGTCTAGTACCCATAATACAAGCTCTGCTTAGCTTGGGACTAGATGATATTGTGTGTCAGATGTCCAAACGCGGCCAGATGTTTCTATTTTATTGCTCGATATCATTAGACTAGTAATTTATATGAAAATTAAATGAACTGTTTACATATATTATTAGTATTATTACGCATGCGTGTGTATGAATGTAGTATTCAAAAATAAGATCAATTTAATTAAATTTGGCAACTTCAGTAGCCTTTGATGATTCAGAAATCAAACATTAATTTGATCACGGGAACATTAAAATTTATTAGGTTTGTATAATACTTAATGGAAAATTTATTAGGGATATAAACAGACAGAATGTTTATAAACACTAGAATAATAAACATTTTGTCTTTTTAGTACACTTAGTCGAGCAAACCAGTTACCAGTTAGCTACTTTTATGAATTATTAAAAATGTTAGAATGAAAAAAAACAATCAACTATCAAACTTTTTTATTTCGCGACATACAGTCAACACATTCTTAATTTTAATGTCCAGAAACTTCCACTCTGGTATTGTGTCATTTTATCCCGTCAGCCGAAGATAAATGAAATTTTTAAAATAAAAATACGGAGCTGGGTCAAGTCCAACGTAATTACAGACATAACACGATTCAATTTTTTTAGAATTCAAAATACACCTAATGTTTTGTCATCTGTTAATGGAGATTTATGTTGCAAATAGATTGGTTGTGCAGTGCAGTAGCCTTCGCTAATTTGGGCCACTATAATGTTTTCTTTATTTATCGCCGGCCAAGGTGACTCTACTGACAGTACCATTACAGGAAGAAAGAACCGAACCATTTACTTGTAGTGTGCATTTTTCTCTATTTCTTATACATTATTTAATATCCTTTCAAAATAATGCATATTTATAGTCAAAGGTGATATGAGTTTATCGCGTTCTTTTAATTTTGAAAGTTTAATTTATCTAAAAGTTTAAATGAATAGTTAATACTACTTGTCAGCTGAATTAATTACGATGATATTTGGTACAGAGATAGATATAATGATACAATCAGGACATTTGGTAATTTTTCCCAAAAATTGCTTGATAAATTAGGCAAAATGAAAACATGATTAATCTAGTATACATTACATTTAACACTTTAATAATAATTTATTAAATTAGAGCTATTTTTTCTTTAAGAATTACTATATGTACTAACTTAAAAAATCTATTCAAGCAAAAAAAAACGAATAGTATTCCACGTCAGTTCGGTTCTTCGTCGCGATTACCTCTGTAATGTAGTGGTAAGTAGTAGTAGTGCGTCTCGGGTTCGATTCCCGGGTCGGACTGTTATTGGTTTTTTCTTACAAGAAGTTCTTAGTAGCAGCCACGAGATGGAACTTAGCGATGTTTCAGGCCCGTGCTTCGGTAAGCACATTAAGCTGTTGTCTCGGTTGTAATGAACATCTATAGCAATCGTTATTGGGAAGTCAGTGCCCCCAAATATATGTAGGTACTGACAAATAATTCAACCTTCAAATTCAGTTCGCCCTCAGGATTACGGAGGTTTGATGCTAATCGCTCCGTAGAAAAACTGATATTCAGGTAAAACCGCTTGAACTAGTAGCCGACCTCAAATAATCTTGGGATAATAAAGGCTGGTAAGATGATGTTCCTCATCAAGTATCTACCTAATCAGACATTGTCTTTGTTAGCAATGAAAACCATGACCTGGTTTAAGATTGACACTAGAGATGAAAATTCCAGTTTAAGTGACTAATAGACAAATAAATATCAGTAATTCAACCACAAAAGGTAGTGTAAAGTAACCGTACTCACTATCTCCTGTTTGCTTATGCAATGGATTGACTGGTTTGACTTCATTCTGGTTATTTACGACGAAAATTATTTTACATTTGAACACTTTTTGAAGAGTCAAATGCTAGTAACTCTTTATCTGTTATGCTTTTAGGACTAAACCGCTGCTCTGGTTTCAATTAAATTTGGAATGGACTTACTTTGATTCTTGACGAAGGAAATACGCTACTCTCGCGCAGGCACCACACTTCGTTATGCGCTATTCGTTATGCGGGTTATTCGCGCGCATACGGCGAAGTGTGGAGAGTATATTCGCCAATATTTGCTTTATTCGTACGCATAGACACATAAGCCGAATAGCGAATACGCATATCCGTCGACTTGTCGGTTTTTGACACACTTCAAAGGACACGAATAACCCGCATAACGAATAGCGCATAACGAAGTGTGGTGCCAGCTTCAGACACAAGTGGGCAACGCTCATAGTTAGTTAATTAATAAAATAGAAACAATCGAAAAAAAAGTTAAGTTCTATTAAAATAATAATATAGACATTCATGTATAATTTGGAAGATTAATAGATAGATTTAAGATATTTAACTAGTGCATTTAAATGCACTTGTTGCATGCAAAAAATCTTTTTAGCTTATTAATAAAGCTAAAAAGATTTTTTTGGATGTGAATTGAGTCCGGTATAAACTCTAGCATTTAACAGGTTATAGTCATATTTCCTGTATTGGAAAGTGAGCAGTATAAAGAAAACGTTTATGCCGTGTGTCATTAATAGTAATTATTTACGAATTTTAGAGCCTCGTACGCCGCGACCTTAGTCACACATATATGAAACTGGTAATTTAAAAACCTATAGAACAAAATAGAAACTCTTCTGTTTCGATTGATCAGCTGTCTACAAATAACACAACATTGCAAGCATCCCACAAGAAAATAACTCAAAACATGCTTCGAAAAACACATTCATTCTCCTACAGAACTTACCATATAGATATCTCACAACAAATGCAACTCTATTGTCCCAGGAATAAGCCATTTTATTTAATGAATTTGATAATATTGACGATGCTAGTTGATGGTGTTGTATAAACCGATGAATTTTCCGAAGTCGTGTAAGTAGCGCGGCGGCGGTCGCGCATTAACTGTCGGCCGCCGCCCGCGCTTCTTCGCTCTGAATAACCGACGAAATAAAACAATATTACAAGACGTAAACGTCACTTCACAACATCCTAAATATCTCTATGCAACTCCGTTGTCAAATAGGTCACAATCTAGCAAGGCTACAAGCCATAGTTAATAAAGACGTGTCCTCAAGATCTTAAAGTCATAGGGATGCTGGACATCATATTTTAGTTAGGTATACAAACATCTATCCTTTGTATGATATAGTGGGCAAATGAACAGACTGGTCATCTGATGGTAAGCAAATACCGACACCTAATACCTGCAATTTCAGTCAATAATAAATAAATGACAAATGATATTTATTTTTGCAAGTTAATCTCTTACAAATATTTTACACTACATTTTATGCCACATCGTGAATAACAATTAAAAAGTCGTGTGGCACTCGGGGACTGCCGCGGTAAAGCTATTTATTCCTGCGTCATAAATTGGTTAAAGTAAAAGACGGCAATTATACAGAGATATGCTTGACCAGCAAATTTCAGATATGTGCCGATTATCGAGCACGTAGGATTCCGGCTGTCATTTCCTTGTTGATATTTAAGACGTGTTTATTGTGCAGTGTAACGATAGGTTTAGAATATAATAAATAATATAGCTGTAAGAGAATAACTGAGAGATACCGTGAAGATACCTTGGTACGTAAGGTTAGAATAATAGCACTGTACTTATTTAATAAATATGGCCGCTATAATATATACTGTCATTGTTATTCGATATCGACTCATAAATTCGCCATAATTGTGGACCCCTACGACGGACCAAGCTAGAAGATATAAGTTCGCTATACTATTGCATAACATTTTTTATCAACCGGATGTACATGATACATTTTATTCTATTAACCGAAAGACAATGACAACTAAACAGAGAACATAATAGTATTATGGGCATATCTATGGAAAAAAAAGAAGAAGAATCTAGAATGACTGTGTTGTCAGCAACAGATAACAGCCGGTGGCGGCAGCACGCATGCGCACGGAGCCGCCACATCCTTGTCGCACTGCAGTTGCAATCATATTCGCTATCCTCTTTTAGGGTGTAAGGTTTTTTCGTTACGAAATTTCTTGATTCGGTCGCCGCGCTCAAAGCCCCCGATAAAAGCCATACAATATATAGCTTATAAGAAAATTGAAATTATAAATTTGGTACTGGACACACCTACTTATAATTATTAGTCACATGTGGCTACATGATATTGAAGCGAGCATAGTAATAAAACAACTCTGTAAGATCCACTTCGTAAAGGTGTGGGTTATTATTGATTCATTTCTGTTATAAATTTTGATGAAGTATTTCCCTTTCGAATACAGAGTTCGCAAAAATAGGTTGTGATGGTGGACGTTAGCTGCCTATTTCAGCGCAACCTTCGGTCTTCTCATTGTCTATACGGGTTGAAACCTGCGGTCTGCTCGGCGCGTCCACGAGATGCGGCTTGCAGTCTGCTCGCTGTGTTCGCGAAGTGCGACTAAGGTGCGGGTAACGGGAACCAAGCTGACGAGGACGTTCAGCGGTCGGGAGAGGCCGTTCTAGAGAATTCTTCACGAGAAGAGGAAATAACCGGAAAGACATAGTTTAACAGACGGGGCTTACTTACGACACTTAATAACGTGGAATATTCTGTGTACAAGTATTCTTTGTTTAAGTATTGTTCAAAAAATTTATTTCTTACACTATTTTTTTGCCAGTACGTTCAAAACGTTTTAAAAATTAATCATAATATGAGCCAATCACGGTTATCTTTTTAATTATCTTTAAAAAAGGAATATGTATGCATAAAATTGTATTGCCTGTTCATTTAAAAACCAACATAATATGTTGGTTAAAAATGAACTTAACAAACATAATATTATGTTTGTTTTAGTTCTACAATTCTGATTTAAAAAAAAAAGTGTATTTTGCGTAGAATGGAATATACTTCGGCAGTTTGACATATCATCCAAGACCGAAGACCGCATCTGTCATTATTATTTTGACTTGACAGATTATGTTGAGTTGAGTACAATAAAATACTAGATTATACTTTTTGAGCATGATATTCTTATTGTCTCTTTCTTGTTAATTGTAAAACACTTGTCTCTATCTCGTAATTCTCGTATTTACAATTTGTTCACATAAACCTGGAAGTGGATACCGTGCCGATATATAATTTGTATACAAAAAAGGTTTACGAATACAACTAATTTTAATTTTAAATACTGTCTTTTCTATACCTATTATTCATATCCAGTCTTCATTGTACATTATTGTGTTTGTAAGAAATAATAAAATGCGTTTACGAATAAGCTGTACTTATTATTTAGTAATACTTTTCTTAATCGGTGAGTGTTTTTGTAATATTTTACAATTATCTAAAACTTACATATCAACCAGTAGAAAGTTATTTGTATCTCACACAATGACAAATCGGTGAACAACAACATGTATTTCAATAAGAATATCGTCAAATTGACGCTCATAGATTACTTAAACTAAATTTATTAATTGTTTATACTCTTGATTGTCAGCACTTGGTGGAACTTGTTAAAATACATTCTTGAAATTAAATTCACTTGTATTTCTATTCCACTATTTAATAAACTTAAAAATTGACCTGTCAGATAGCCCTATAGCCGAGTAATTATTGATAATGCTATAAATCAAAACATGTCATGTAAAAGTTTGTATTCTGCTATTTCAAAACTATTTAACTTCTATTGACTGTGCCCTCCCTGCCGATGCCTACTTATGTCACTATAGAAATAGTGACTTAAGTAGGCATTAAGTAATAGGCATAAATTAAGTGAGCAGATTTATTAAACCTAGATAGAAATCTAGGTTCAATTAATCTTTGCTAAGACAATTTTATGTTTAAAGGTGCTTATTACCTATATTATCTTTCTACAACTAATAAACATAAAGTACCATTTTTTATGCATCCATTAAGTATAATAATATCTTGAAAAGGAAAAGCAAATCATTGGGATGTAATACACAGATAGCTTCAAGCACCCAAGGAAAATTATTCCAAATGAGTGCATCACTAATTAGACAAGAAATATTTGAATAAATTAAAAGTTCAATGATAGTGAATAGTTATGACTTGTAAATTTTAACTCCAAGCTATTTTGTTAAAACTAATTATCATACTTAAATTGCTATTTTATATATTTTTATATATACTGATACAAAGTACATACTAGTTTTTAAGTTTTGTTGCTCTGAAGATTTTTTTTTATATTTCATAACAGTTTTCATATAAAATTGACAATCTCAAAACTATATTACCAAGTTTGTGTGTGTGTTTATATTAAAACATAATTATTATTACATATTTACAGGTCTAGCATCAGTGACAACACAGTTTGATATCCAAGAAGAAGACGAAGATCTTAAAGAGAACATAGATATTGATATTCCCAATGTGGATGAATCTGAATCATTACTTTCAAATGTAGTCTCCGATGTCAACAAAACGCTCACTAATCTATACAACACGGTCACATTGGCTAATGTCACTGCAGAAAACACAACCCAAATAGCTAATGAAACAAGAAAACTAGTCAAATGTAGAGAGATTCTTTACGATCCAACTGAAGACGTAGAACCAACTGTAGAAATTATCAATGGAACTTATCTGGCCAAATTATTACAAATCAAACCAGATATAACCAGTCGGGACACTGAAGCTGATTGCGTACTTGTCCTCTTCTATGCTAGAGCATGCCCTTTTAGTGCGCATGCTGCACCACACTTCAATGCGCTTGCACGGTCATACCCCAGTGTAAAAATGGTAGCGTTAGATGCGCTGAAATACAGTGGAACTAATACTCAGTATGGTATTGTTGGTGTCCCAACACTAAAAATGTTTCATAACGGGCGACCTGTTGGGAAGTTTAATGGAACGGAATATAATATCCAATCGTTTAGCAAGTTTGTTCATGCTATTACTGGGCAGTTTCCGATAAGATTGTTAGTCACATCGAAAGACTTTCAAGGTCCAGTTTCTAGTGTTGTGGAGAAAGAGACTGATTATTTCCTTGTACTATCATGGCTGTTTATAATAGTTTGTTCGATTTATTATTTCATGCACTCAAAATGGTGGAAAATGATCGTGGAAATGATACAAAATAATTGGAGGGAGTCAGAAGCTCAACACGAGCATAATGATTAGAATACTTGCAATATCAGCTGGAAGACCATTAAAGTGTTATTTATAAACTTGTGTATATATCTTTTTTTTTATTAAAAAAATTGCTTTAGAGAGTCTTTATTATTATAGCTTTGTTCATCATCATCATCAGCTTATCACAGTCCATTGGTGAACATAAGCCTCCCTAGTAATATTCTAATGATAAGTATTTAAGGACAATAGTGTAATTATTTCGGACATCTTACACACAACGCCATCTAGTGCCAAACTAAGCAGAGCTTGTGCTATGGGTACTAGACAACTAATACAAATACATATATACTTTATTTTATAAATATATACAAAGATTTGAGCTTGAGCCGATCCGGGAATCGAACCTGAGACCTCTTGATCAGCAGCCGCATACGCTAACCACTAAACCAACAAGGCAGGCATTCTTCCAATATCCTCAGAGCAGTAGAAAGTTGACCGCTAAAACCCATAGAGCATCACCCGCGAGACTGTCACCGACCGAAGGGGAGTAGCCATGGCGTAATTTTCTGATATAAAATTTATATTAAATGTCTGTTTATATACTTATATCAGTTGTCTAATACTCATAATACAAGCTTGTGTGTCAGATGTCCGGAAATATTTGTTTATTTTAAATAGGCGGGAGGGGGGGGGGGGGAATCTTCACATAACTACACATTTTAGACTCGCTTATAAAATCAATCGCTTTCACTATGCACACACACATAACAATTAAAACAAAAAAATTTAATTTCACACAGTTGTGTGTGTGAAAGTGTTATGAGATATAATGTATGTATACCTCATAAACAGTCATAACAGTGTAATGCATAGGCCCATTTGAGCCTAAGCTTTGACTGAGTGGAACTCCTGTCAACTCCCTACCGTGTTGCTCTATGCTTGTACTACTTCGTCATTCGTACAGACAATTTTCTGCAGTCGCTTGGTATATTTGCCAACATATTTGACGCAATGTTAAAGTACAGAAGTACACACAGAAGACAAACCTAAATTGGCAGCATTTGTGCTGTCATGATTCATTGTTGAGGGCGACACCAGCGACTCAATGATGAAGAAACATCATAATAATATATAACAAATAAATAGAAATTGAACTTATTGAATTAATAGAATTGAATTAACTAAACAATGTTATTTATTACTATTATTAATCTAAATTGTTAATAAAATTAACAATTAAAAGGTAGGTGCGAACTTATACTTACTATATGCCTTAAAATGAATCACTATCTATCTAATATCTTTATACGAGAAATTCTTGTAAATACCTATATTTATTTGTGATCTTGGAAACTCTGAAACGGATATAACTATTTCGCTAAAATTTATTTTGATATTGGTACTCTAAAACAGCTACACTACAGCTACTTTGGAGAATAGATGGCGTTGTTAAACAATAAATAAACAGTACTAACCGAGCAAAGCTCGGTCGCTCAGGTACATATCTTTATGCGACACGGGTTCGTGAGATACAGAAAAGAATAGAAATAGTAACGAAAGTTGAATTTATAGGTATTTTTCCCAATTACCTAGTAATAGTAATTATTGTTACATTTAGGGAACTCATCAAATGCCATAAGATGGTTTCTATGAAAGGCGGTGCACTCACAATAAAACATTCTCTTTCTAGTTGGTTTCGGTACAGTACGGTAGTTGTTGATGCGATTTGTGAGTGTTTTAGTTTAAATTGCTGAAAGTCTTATAAATCTCTGCAAGTAGATAACATTTTGTTTGTAAAAGTGATTGGTGTTTTATTTTGATATTTATGTTATGAAAATGTTCAATTATATGAGATTATTAGTTCCTAAACTTTGTTAGTTTAATAAATGATTATTAACGTGTAAGAAAAGACTTATATACATAATTAACTCCAATCATGTGTTGCATTAACCTCTACGTAGGTAGGTATATATCAATTTAATATCTCCGTAGGGTTATCGAAGCTATACCTACCACGGTCATAGACGCAAAATATTTATAACTTC
Organism: Phragmatobia fuliginosa; assembly: GCA_932526445.1. Lineage (NCBI taxonomy): Eukaryota > Metazoa > Arthropoda > Insecta > Lepidoptera > Erebidae > Phragmatobia > Phragmatobia fuliginosa. The sequence continues at coordinate 4,112,774 of OW052073.1, forward strand.
ATGATTTTGATATTAAAAGAAAAAAGTTATCCAGCAGTACCTTAACAGCAAAATATATACCTATTTTTTTGATCTAATTTTCTAGGTTGGTTCCCTGTGAGACGCCAAACCACCAGGAAGTAATAGTGTTTGGACGGTTAGTCGAGGACGTACGGAAGGTCGGATGAACGGTCATGACGAATCTATAAGGGTTCCGAACTTCCAGCCATAAACTCGGAACCCTAAAAAGCAGAGAAAAGAAGAGAAAAAAATACAAGCCGCGGATAACTTAGCGGGGTGAAGCTAGTGTAAAAGGAGCCTCAGTTGCTGATTAGATATCAGCTATCTGCCAGTGAAAGTCCTATCAGAACAGGTTCTTAATATTTAATAAAGCTGCTTCAGTGGCTTTCAAATGTTTATATGATCTGCAAAAATTTGTTACGGAATTTGGGTGTTTTCTATGTATATTAAGTAATCTTAATATATATAATTCTTGTGTGAGTGTGTATGTCACTGAACTTCTCTCAAACGACTGGACCGATTTTGATGAATTTTTTTGTGTGTGTTCAAGGGGATCTGGGAATGGTTTAGATTCGCAATTGGACCCGGTAGGTGGCGCTGCGATCAAGTTCTGGAATTTTAAAGTTGGGCGGGGCGGTACGAAGTTCGCTGGGTCAACTAGTTATGTATAAAATTTACTAAAACACAGCGTGCAAAAACTGGTATACCTATTATATTGAATCGATAATTTTTGCTTTCATTCTTATTTAACTCATTTCCTCTTTCAATAGGCATTATCTACCAGCTGCCAGAAGACGTAGTAGTTTTAACTTAATTATACAAGAATACTTTAAACCCAATTGTTTTTTTTTTCGATGCAGGGAGCAAGTGAGCAAAAGGCACAAAGAGCTTTGACTACCCACTCACGACTACCCGCACCTCAGAGGGTTAAATCTGGTAAACACTTTGTTGGATCGAACAACAACCCATAATGTCCCACTGCTGGGCTAGTGTCTCCTCTCGGGAGAGGGTTAAGGCCTAATGTTACCTTTACCTATTTTCCTTAAACTTAATGCATATTAAATAGGTTTTGTTATAAACTTCGGATGAATGTTCCCTACTAGGAATAATAAAAACGCAGATACTAGTTTAAAACAAAGAAATTGTTTCATTTGATTAAAATACTTTCTTTTATTCTTGAATAAATAAATGTTCACGGTTTTGCATTATAATTGTTTTAACAGACTTAGTGAGCATAAAAAATTAATATTTGTTAAAAAGTGGCATTTACTTTGTGTGAAACAGGACGTAACTTGTCAGGAGCATCACTACCACAGAATGAAAATAGAAACTTAAATGTATTTCTATGATTTGTGAAAAATATCTTAGTTCTTATTGCATTTAAGAATCGCTCACTTTAACGTCGTCTTTACAAGGGCCCTTGTAAGCAACAGTCAAACCTGGCTTGCTCTCTGCCGCACCGTCAAACACGCAATTGTTACTGTACGTAATCCCGTCACTTCCACATACTGGCAGCAAAATAGCATCACATGACCTCACGGGCGGTGGAGGTCCTACGCAACGGCCGTAGTTCGCCACTGTAATTATTGTTCCTGAGGTGTAAGCAGAGCATTCGAGACGGCATGGGTTGGAGTACTCTACTCCATCAGAGCCACATACTGGATTTAAGTTTCTTGTGCACACGCACGGCGGGAGGGCCAATGTTGTGCAGATCTGGGCGGTGATGAACAGCAGTACTCCTGTAACAATATGTCATTATTGCGTGAATTGACTCTATCCTAAGCTGCAATAAATAAAGATTATTATTATTATTTATAAATGACACAAAGCGATCATTTCGGATAAAGCGCTATGTCATTAGCTGTTTAGAAGAGGGGGAATCCTAAATAAAATTATATAAAAACTTTTTGGTTTTATTTACGAATTACCTAAATATTTTTTTAGCTTATTGTTTATTTTATGAACTCTGTTTTATTGCATGATTTGTTTATTTGTTTTGCTTTATCTAGTCGCTGTCTTCATTCACTCGCATCAGGGCCGGATTTACCATATAAGCTGAAAAAGCTGAAGCTTGGGGCGGCAGAATTAGGGGGGCGGCAAAATGGCACAAAAACTAAACTGGTGCAGAAAAAAATCTTTTTTTAGACATTAGGAGTCAGTCAGGAGAAATCCTTTGTCACGGTGGGCTCCACAAACATACATAAAACTAACACAGAGAACACCTAGACTTAGGACAACAATTTGTGAATTGCATAAAGTGTTTTCCCACGTAGGAACCCACGACACTTGGCGCAGTAGAATGCAGCGTGGCGACCACTTAAAACACCTTTTTTTTGACGTGTGGCCCTCGGGCCGTCACGCTACCGGAGTTTGCAACGGGGCTGTATGTCGGCATCGAACCGACTAAAACTAAATGGTTTGCTGTTATTACGCCCTCTGAATCTCTCCCAGTGCTTCCTCTCACAGAAGCGGGTGCCATCAATTTCTTATCTTTCCATGGCGACGTACGGCATGCGTGGACGTCGCCTCCACTGAAGCCTGAAGGCCACTGAAGCGGATGGAGGAGAAAATTTTCCGTCCATATGCGGCCACACTCAGGGTAGCATGACCATGGCATAGATCGCAGAAGGTTGCGACCGCGGTAACCGTATATGGCTCAAACCACCAATATCCTCTGGGGTCTAAAGAGGCGTGCCATATTTTGGGCGGTCAGAGCCGCCGCCCACACCGGTGCATCGTACAGTGCCATAGACCAGACAACTCCCGTGTACAGTAGTCTCGTCGCGACATTGGCTCCACCCAAATTGGGCAAAAGTCATTCAAGTGCGGAGGCAGTGTCGACCAGCTTCGGAGCAAGCTGTCGGAAGTACAAGTCGAAGAGCCACCTACCGTCAAGGATCAGGCCCAGATAACCAACACGACCTAGACAGGTCTTGTCGATACCCCGCCGCTGCCGACCAAGTACTGCCATCTCTTGGATATATTGACGTTGACAGGTGCATGGTTAGCGACAGGACGGTGAATTTTGTGGATCGGAACGGGGTGGAGAATCGAAGGGAAGTGTGTTGCAGGGTTCCTCAGGCTCTGTATTGGGCCCATCATTATGGCACCTCGCATACCTTCGCACCAGTCTGCCCTCTGGCCTAAGTGTCGTCTGCTATGCGGACGGTACCCTAATACTGGCCAGAGGGTCACTCTTCGAGGAAGTGCTTCTGCTCGCCGAGCAGGGAGTGGCTTGTGTTATGGAAAAGATTCGTGAGCTGGGCCTAAGAGTGGTGCCTCAGAAAACTGAGGCGATTTGTTTCCATGGCCTACGTAAGCGCCAGGAACCACCCAGCTCGCGCTTCCGAGTGGGTGACACTGAAGTCCGGGTGGGCCAGTACATAAAGTACTTAGGCCTCATCCTGGACAGTCGATGGAGCTTCGAAGAGCATTTCGGGCGATTAGTCTCCCGGGTTCGAGGGGTAGCAGGGGCGTATCATCGTCTGCTGCCCAATCTCGGGGACCAAGTGAAGAAGTTCGCGTCGTCTACATGGGCGGGCGTGCGTTCCATGGTCCTCTATGGGGCACACGTCTGGTCTAAGGACCTGGCGGGTTCCTCCCGCTGTAAAGCTCAACTTAGGAGACTGCAGCGGCTGATGGCCATTCGGATCGTACGGGGCTACCGTACGATCATGAGCCTAAAATACTACGGCAGAACGCACACACGCACATGGAGGGCAGGACTCGAAACACAGGGCTGTGCCAGCCAATGCGCTGTTGGAGCCGTTCTGCCAAGCTTCAAAGCTTGGATAGAGAGGACCGACTATCTCACCTACCGATTGACTCAGATACTCACCGGACATGGTTGTTTCGGTGAGTATCTGAATAAAATCGGACGTGAGGTTATGGCACAATGCCTTCACTGTGGGTCTGACGGGGACTCCGCCCAGCATACGCTAGAGGACTGCCCTGCGTGGGAGTCCAAGCGTCGAGACCTAGTCGGGCAGTTCGGACGAACCCTGTCACCGCCAGCATTGATTGCGGCAATGCTGCCCAGTGATGAAGGGTGGGAGGCCGCGGTCTCCTTCTGTGAGAACGTAATGCTCCAGAATGAGTCCGCAGAACGGGATCGGGCAAGGGCCGATCCCGCTCGAAGGAGGCAGCGAAGGGGATGCGGTAGAGGCAGCTAGTCCCCAATCGTTGCCTAAGGGTCGTTGCGGCTCCATCTTGGGAAAATGTGACCACTGCAAGTGACTCGAGCAGGCGACACCCCATTGCGGCTGAAGGGTTTCGTCTAGGGCGGGTTGGTGTTCCACCTTTTACTGTGTAAAACGAGAGAGAGAGAGTGAGAGGCGCGATATCGTCCTGCCCCAAGGGTAATTTATTGATTACCTTGAGATGTACCCCAGTCATGGGGTAAGGCAGTGGGGACTCCAGAAGTCGCTGATGCGTTCCTGGAGCTCCTCCCGACTGCCGAGGTAGGCCGCCGCGGGGTTTAGTCGGTAGACCGGGAGTCCCATACACGCCCTCCGTCTCCCCCACGGTGGGTATGGTGCGAAAAGCATTCCCCGCGAAAAAAAAAAGGTGCATGGTTAGCAGTATCGGGCCTTACCTATCTTCCTTAGCCTACCAAACCTTATAAGTAGTGCAGTAAAAAACAAGCTTTGCTTAGCTTAAAAAAAAACAAAAGTTATGAAAATAATCCAGTAACTAAATTATTTCCTAAAGAAAGGAATTAACTGAATTGTGAAAAGTGTATCTAATTTTAGGAGTCAGTAGGGGGGGCAAAAATTTTAAAGCTTTGGGGCGGCAAATGTGTAAATCCAGCACTGACTCGCATTCTTAACTCTCTAATAAAAATCTAATAAAAAAGATGTTATAGAAATTTTTAAATAAATAAGTGGGTGGTTCGGCTAATACATGTCTTTGAAGAATACAGAACGTTTTTATTTTTTACCGAACAATACATAGTTGACTGAACTAAACTTTTATAAATAGTATTAATTTTTAATGCTATTTTTTGCTTTTATTATTGTAGAGAAAACTTTGTACCTATTACACACGTACATTAGGTATTTTTATTAAGTTAAAACACTTACCAAACTTAAAATCCATTATTCTCAGCCAAGGTCCTCAGGGACTCTGATCATTCATGTTACAGTTAGATAATTTATATCAAATTCTTATCTAGTTTTAAGGTTATCATAACCAGGGATGTTATGAGGTCCGTAACTGATATACTTATATTATTTATATTACTGTTTCACTAAAGACTACGGGATTTGAACTTTACAAAACAAAATTTAAAGAATTGTCGGTTGACGAAACTAAAAAATATAAAACATAATTTTAACAACCTACTTCAAAGAAAAACTATTCCGAGTACCCAAATCGCGATAATTGTGCCTATGATAATTGAGGAGTCCCCTCAATCCCTTGGGATCCCATCATCAAATCCCGATATGGTGACGCCCATTCATATGCAAAAAGAATTTTTGATATCGGTTCATAGACGACGAAATTATCGCTGAACATACATAAAAAAAAAGATTCCGACGAATTGAGAACCTCCGCCTTTTTTGAAGTCGATTAAAAATAGTTAATATCGCATTTGAAAATTCGTTAGCTTAAAAGTAATGAACTAAATAGTGTATTACGTTTTTATGTAACGTGTGACTACGGCTTTTCAAATTTGAACATGTGTACACTAAGAAGTGTAGGTACGAGTAGGTACTATATTGTTAAATCTTGTTTCATACTTTTTCAGCGTCGGTTTTAGTCGTAGCTGGGTTGTAGTTTTGTTTTTTTTTATTTAACGGAAAATGAAAGTTGATTTTTTACACCTTTCATAGACTTAAGTAAGTGAGACGGTTTAAATTTTAACTCGATTTCTTCAAGCATTTTCTAAATAAAGGATCTTGATTCGATTGGATCTTGGATTTCTTCATTTAGGTGTCCGTTCGTTATTTAACTTTATAGGACATTTTTTATAAAAATAGGGCGTCTCCGCACTCTAAAAGCTTAACGACTGGCTCGTAAAATCTAAAAAAAATATGATGGTAGTCCATGTGATAAACTGTAAAGGAAAACTATAACGGCTTAGATATCTTTGTAAGTTCAAGAGTTATAAAGGCCTAACTAGTGAAATACGCTTGCCATTGTATACTTATTATGATATTAGTACAGACTAGGTAGTATAAAAAAACTAGCAGAAGTTACTCCTTAGGTATGCCATCAGCTACCTTCCAGGTAATGCCCCAGTCAAAATTAATCCATTTGTTCTAGAGGTTAGCCGAAACAAACTTTTTGGTGTGTGTACCGTATATAATTTCCAGAGATCGAAATTGGGTGTGTGAAAATACCTAAAGTTTGCAGAAGTTTGCAATAATAATATGGAGCTGTTACAACCACTTAAGTTAAACCATTATGTTAAACCAATATTTATCATTTCTATAAAAAAACTAATATTATTGCATGTTCCGAACTCTGAATGTCGAAAATAGTTTACGCACAACTTTCTTGCAATTGAAATAAATGTTTTCAATTTATTTTTTTATGCAGTGCAGGTTTAATAATTAAATAAAAGCCGACTTCAAAACTATGTAAAGACGCGAAAATGTTCGTTTTCCTTGCATCAACCTGTAGCAAAACTTTTTAACTTAAGATACAGATCAAAAAAAGAAATTAAAACTGCATTAGCATTTTGCAGATATATAAAATTCTGTGTTTGACCGACAAAGAACAATTGGGACTAAAAGACCGAATTTTAACCGGAAAAGTACAAAACAAAAATTTATTTAGAACTGTATTAGCAGCTTGTAAATGTTAATAGTTCGGTGTTTCAAAGGTAAAGAACATGTAAAAAAAAACGAAACTAAACCGGTAAAATTCAAACCCGGTTTAACTGTGGTTGTAACAGCTCCATATTATGTCCCGCTGCAAACTTTAGGTATTTTCACACACCCAATTCCGATCTCTGATAATTTCATTTGCATTTAGTAAAGAACTGTTAATTTGATATTACAAATTGGCACTTCAATTGTATTTATTTGTAACTATGTAGGTAGGTATGGATTGCAAATGCAGTGTAAGGACAAGTCTTCAGTTTTGCACACTTTAAACTAGCTAGCTAGACTGTTCAACAGCATATAATAGGCTATTGTGGGACATAGACCTCTCGTAGGTCCTTGCTACGAGAGGTATTAGCTTTCAAAATCATACTGGCCTGTGCTGTTGTCCTGCGTTAATTGCTTCCTCGTGGTGTGAATATAACTCCTTATTCTTAATCCGTAATCGAACCGAATAACTTATAAGATAGGAATATAATTTTGATAAAATTTGCATATTTTAAAATCAAAATTTAAATAAAATAATAATAATAAATAATAATAATTTAATAAATGCAATAATAATCACATTATGTTTTAAGTTTTTACAATATTGTAACAAAATCTGTACTGTGTGTACTACGTGCCAATTTTGTCAGGAGCAGGACCGTATTGAGTGGAGATCAATCGTCTCTGCCTACCGATCTGGGCTGGGATGTATGTATGTAAATCTGTATGAAACGCTTGCAAAAGCAGCAATAACCATATCAGTGATTGATCTAAATTCTAGTGGTACCGGTTATAATAATCTTGACACGTGAACTCTTTTTCAGCATGACGTCTTTGATTGTGGTATTAATTTTTCCAGATTCTGATTTCAAATTCTAGACGTAATATAACAAAACAAGTATGTATTTACATCAGCCTTCACTACTTAGTTACTTGACTAAATTAAATGTTCTCAATTTATTCCATTTGCAAATGCTTCATTTTTACGGTGTCCACACAAGGTCCGTCGTGAGCGACACTTAACCCTGGAACATGTTGCTCGGCAAGTCCTAGAGCGCAGCTGTTGCCGTAAGTGTTACCATCACTACCACACACTGGCTGGTAGATTGCTGTGCACATTTGCACACGTTCTGCAGCAGTATTACAAGGACTCGAATGCTCTAATTTCAGCGTTGGGTCGAATCTGATTTTCTGGCAATTTAAGTCACACTCGTTGGAGTACGTTTTGCCATCACTGCCGCAAACTGGCGCGTACATGTTAGGGCATATACAGGCTTCGGGGAACTCCACTTTGAGCAGTGATCCTCTACAGGGGCCCATTTTAGCTACCTTTATGTCTGAACTTGAGGTAAGAGCAGCACACTTGAGGACACACTCATTGCTGTACTCTTCGCCGTCAGAGCCACACACCGGATCGTAGTTTCTTTTGCAAATACATGACGTGTTTGCTAGTGTTGTACAAATATGTACACTGGCGATCAAGAGTACTCCTGTAATAAAAGATGGTGTTGTTTTACAAGCTGCATAAGAAAAACCAGTTAAAGATAGTCATATAAAGTCGAGTTTGTTATTCGTTTATATTTATTGAAAGTTAAACAGTTTCCAAGAAACTGGCAATTCTAATTTCACTGCAAAAATAGTAACGCAGTGTCTAAGATATTTGCAATTCAAATTTCACTATTATTCGGAAAGTTTCACAATCGTGATTTTAAATGGTGATTTATTTATCACTTACCAAATTTAAAATCCATGTTTCTCAGTCAAGGTCTAAATACGCTCTGATCATTATATCTTAGAACAAGAAATTTTATATCAAATCCTTATCTAAGGTTATCCGAACAACAATGTTCCAAGAAAATAACATCATTAATATGTAGAATCAATGCCATTAAACATTATTTAACGTAAAGACCAGAAAGAACTTCTCAAGAAACTTTTCTCCTTCCATAACCGTTCCAAACCCCACCACGTCTAAAGCAGTCCGCATTAGGCGCTCTTGATATTCGATCATTGACGGTGGTAGTCGTTATAAATCTGATTATTTGTATATTATAAAATAAAGAAAGTTTAACACATTTTGTTAGACCGAAGAAAGCTATGTACATGGCTATTCACCTATTTTCATCAACAACCCATAATGTCTCACTGATGAAATTGTGTCTTCTCGGGAGAGGAGACACATAGGATAAGCTATATAACTGTAAGATTTCATCCAAATCCGTTCAGTAGTTTTAGCGTGAAAGAGATACATACATACATACTCACAAACTTTCGCGTTTATAATATTAGTAACTATTAACACCTTATTCGTTAAAATGGGATCAGTAGTAGATAGACTGCTAAAAATGATACCCTTCGTTTGGCTTCGCTTCTGTCTTCATTAGTCTGGTATTGGACTACTTATAATCTAGTTATATACATATTCTTAGAATTTATCACACATATATTGGGCTCTACAGTTACACCAAGAAGTGTCACAGAGGTGCTGTCTAAATCTGAAAAGATGGAAAGGCCTTTTTTATATACCTACATTTTGTATCTTGAATCGGTTCCATAAAAATAAGTACCGCAGATTAAATTTTTTATCGGTTAATGGATTCACTTAGTCAGTGTTTAAGCATTCGTTTGTGTAATACCTACCTAATTCTTGTTTTATTTACAACAGTTCTCTGTTTTTGTCTAGCCGATGGTAAACACTTAGGTAATTATATAAAAATATAAAATAAGTTTTTACTGTCTGGCAAGACTTGCTAGGCAAGTGTAGTATAAACCAGAACTTCCTTGCTAAGAATAGACCTATGTCAAACCGCGGAGTATAGCAGGTGAAGCCTTTATTTGCATTACATTCAAACTCCTTTTAGTTACTGTAATACCTTACTAAAATGAACACATAAAGAGTTTGCATACTGAAAACCATATTAAACTGTCGAAGAGGAAAAAACACCAAGAAAAATAATCAATATTTACTTTAACTCTCATATATGGCAATAATAATATACTAACACACGAACTTCCGCGAAACTCGACTACTTAATTTATTTATTTCTGAACAGTTCGTTTAAAATAGAAGTTCGAAAAAAATATTAACTACATTTTCACTCATTTAATCTTTTTTATAGAACTTTACGAGTAAAACCTTTGGATAAGAGTTTCACATTCTGCACTGATTTGGAAAATCATTTTTTATTGGAAACTTAAAATTCCTGTTTCGACCTAAAAGAAGAATAATTCAACCTTGAAGGATAAAAATTGAGGAAAAACAACATTTGTTTACAATTTAATCTAAAATAAGAACACTAAAATCGGTGACTCCTACCTAAAAATAGTTTTGTTCATATTTTCTTTTAGCTAAGCGATTATTTAGCGAACAACTTTCTACTTATTTATTGAAGAAAGTTATTCGAAAATTATGTTTATACATATATCTAGATTAGAACAGGACACAACGGGTTTTAGAAATAAATATTCACAGAATAAATTTTAAAATATTTTTATATTATTTAAATAATCTTAGAAGAATAATTCTATTTGTATAAAAGATCTACAAAAATGGCAATGAACTTGTGTGATTTGTAAGCACTTCCTTAATTATTATACATTTACAAACAACATTTACAATCGAATGCAAGATAATGTAATGGCTTTACATTTTTCTGTCCTTAGTCAGTCTTCACTTTAACTTCGTCTTCACAAGGGCCCTGGTGCGCCACACTTAATGATGGGTCTGATACAGTGCGAGCATTCAGTGTACAGCTATTTGAGTACGTTTTACCGTCACTCCCACACACTGGGAGATAAATCGCTGGACATACAAGCACAGGTTCAGTTTTGCACGGACCAACACGGTCTACTTTCAGCGATGGGTTAGCCGTCTTCTCGCAACCTAACTCACACTCGCTTGAATAAGTTTTACCATTACTACCGCATACTGGGCTGTAGAGATACGGACAGATACAATCCGCTGGTACTACCACTTGGGGTAAGGAACCCACACAAGGACCTGACTTGGCGATTGTGATTTCTTTGCCTGATCTATAGGCAGCGCACTCGAGGAGGCACGGGTTAGCGTAGTCTTCTCCATCAGAGCCACATACTGGGTTTAAGTTTCTTGTGCACGTGCACGGCGGGAGGGCCAGTGTTGTGCAGATCTGGGCGCTGACGAACAGCAGTACTCCTGTAACAATATGGCATTATTAAGCTAAATAACTGTTTGTACTAAATAGAAATAGATTACTTCAGTAGTGTTTACAAATGGTTCCAAACCTTCATTCTAAGATGAGGCTTACAACCTATTCTGCAGTTTTAAGTACTCATTCTTATACCATTATTAGCATAGCGTGCTAGGCTATGCTCAAATGGGGAATGTTACTACATCAATCAAATGACTGCTTTTTTGGTCTAGTGGTTGACGTATACAGTTGCTGATCAAGAGGTCTCGGGTTCGATTCCCGGGTCGTGCCAAAAGTGTTGTTAAGTTTTTCTTAGAATTTCGACCACTTAGTGATCACTAGTATTTATAAACATACACTATAATCTATATACACATATCTACGATATTGTATAATAAATCATGTTTTGTGAACCTTGAACTAGCGATAATATCTTACTAAAATTGTAAATAGTTGGTTGGTTACTATGCAATACTAGAACAACATCTATAGACATGACTCGTTGGTCTAGCAAATGCGACTGCCAAAACAAAGAGGTTTTATGGTTAGGTTCCTGGGTCGGGCCAAAGAATTTTCATGTTAAAAAAGTCCAGAGTTTGGAACTTGGAGTTTTAATCCCCGTGGGACTACATTATCAATACTAGAATAACAATCTTGTTGTTAAATATTTAAAATGAATATTTTGGACATCTGACACACAATATCCTCTTGCCTAAACTAAGCAGAGCATGTACCAGACAACTGATTTAAATACAAACATACTTTTTTTTTTGTAAACATATCATAATATGGAAAACACAAAAACTCCGAAAACATATTTGCCTATCATACTTATTTACTTAATTTAATAGAATAAGATTTAATCATTCATTTGACTTGAAAATAAAATTATATCACAAATACATAAAGAATAAAAACATTTTTTCCAAAGCACAACAAATGAGACATAAAACGCTTACCGAATTTGAAATCCATGTTTCTCAGGCAACTTCCGAAGACAGTATACTTGTTTGACAAATTATGATCATTTATATTCAATCTTTATCTAATAAGGTTATCAATAAACACAATGTTCTCACAAACAATTTAAACATCTGTTTTGAAACTGTTTTGATGTTTTCTTGGTTGAAACTGTAGGTACGGATAGAGGAATTTGTATAAGTTACTAGAATTTCTAGCTAAACGTGCACGTAAATGAGATGATTCAGAAGCTGACCTGCTTGGTAGCAAAGCAGACAACAAACTACTGCCCATGCAGATTACGACTGTGAAAAACAGCTTGCTTCAGTGAAAGTAGTATCATCACATAATTATCTAGAAATCTTATTTCTTGTATTAGGTATGAAAGTTATTATTCTTATCAATATATCAATAGCTCTCTGGAAACTTTTAAAGCAGTGTAGAACATTCTAGAAAGTAGAACAACATAGATTAGTTCCACATCTTAAAATTTAAAATTTAACTACCAGCCAAGTAAGCAAGGGCCAGCCAAGTGCACTCATTCAAATCAGGTTACCGGAACGGTCTCATGAGTTGCAGGTGTCCCTGAGGGACGTAGAGCTTAGTTAGAAATAGGCGTTAAACCCACGCCTATTTCAAACTAAGCTCTACGTAATACAATAACATTTTAATCGTCTATCAAAAGATTTTTGAAGATCAATAAAATTTGATGAAATAATCGACTTTGTCAGATATCAGTTTTCATTCATAATTGACAATTGCCATTATTTCACTCATAATTGACAATTCCATTATTTCATTCATAATTGACAATTGCCATTATTTCATTCATAATTGCCACGCTGACAGATGTCGATTATTTCATCAAATTTTTTAATCACTTTTTGGCACAATGGCGGGTCTATTTTGTTAATCACTCTTGCTTTTTGTTTTGTAAATTGATTTATTGATCTTCAAAAATCTTTTGATATGGTAAACCCACGTCTATTTATAACTAAGCTTGAAAATATGGGTGTAAATAACTTTTTTTTTGTTGATCAGATGAGTTCGGCCTTTCCTAACTGGACTAGCCCTGAGAAAAAAAGGACGAAACAAACTCAAGGATCACAGTTTCTTTTAAAGTCTAGACAATAATATTCTTAAGTGCAAAAGACATTATTTCAATTAGCTTATCTTTTCTTGTGGGATTGAAATAAACTTTATTATTAGAAAACAAAAGACATTTACAAAATAGACAGCAATGCAAAAAAAAAAGAAAGTTCTTCGTCAGAGCTATCCATAAGGTACAGTTGCACTAAATACACAGAAGTTGCGCATGCAGTACACTCTACTCAAAATCCGTCAATGCGCTGCGACCCGACCCGTCACAATGTGATAAGTTAGCATTTTGCGCTGCGCTGCGGCCCGCCCCGACACGCTGCGGCCCGGCATAATGTGCTCGAACCTTAAATGTAAGCCTATGCATTAATTACACTGTTATTTTATTTCCACACACATAAAACACAGAATGTGTTTACACACAGAATGTATTTATCTGAATTGGTTTGTTTGTTATATTTGTTTGCCTTTAATTTTTATGTGTGAGTTCGTAAGGACAGGATATTGTTTTTATATGTGAGTTTAAAATGTATTTATGTAAGGATTGTCACCGGCAAAAAATGACGGCAACTCCCCTCCGATTGGGCGGCTCTGTTGCTTTATGATAGCAGCACTCAACATGTAGATATTACTGGCACTCTCACTCACACAAACTGCATTTTACTCAAGGGCACTTGAAGGTCTTAACAGGGTCCAGAACGATCTAATTTCAATGATAAGTTATCTGATTTCTGACAGTTTAACCTACACTCATTGGAGTAGGTTTGACCATCAGTGCCACAAACTGGCGCGTTGTTGTTGTTGTTACATTCACACTCTTCGCCTACTACTTACTTTAGGTAAGGACCTACACACCGACCGTATTTAGCTATTGTTATTTTTGTTGTGTAGGCATCGCATTCCAGACGGCATGGATTGCTGTAATCTTCTCCATCAGAGCCACATACTGGGTTTAAGTTTCTTGTGCACGTGCACGGCGGGAGGGCCAATGTTGTGCAGATCTGGGCGGTGATGAACAGCAGTACTCTTATAATAATATATCAGTAGTTTTTATTATGTCTGTTGATCATGATGAAATCTAACCCTGATAATAATAATAATGGCATTGGTTTTTTTTTTCTTTTAATATAACTCACCTATTAGGATTAAAATTAGCCTTTGTCGAGAAGGACTTTACAAGAATACATGAAACGGACACAAAGAACACTGTTCTGTACAAAAATTTTTGGATCACATAAAGTGTTTGCCTTATGTAGGATTTGAACCCACAACACTGTTCGTAGTAGAAAGCGGCGTGGCGACAGATCAATTCACTTATAGGCCAAAAAGTTGTTTTATTTCCATTCAGGAATCACCGATCTTTATCGATAATCCGTACTATATCCGTATATTACAAATTCAAAAGTAATTGTGTTTGTGTCCGTCTAGCTATTATGCTTTCACTATTTCAATGCAATTTGGTATGGAGATTTTTTCATCAATGCAACTATAAATATATAAGTGCATACATTTAATTCTAAATTATTTCATGCTTTTAATTATGATTACAATTACAGTTGTAGTTATTTTACAGATGAATTCATTAAAAGAGTATTGTTTGATTTTAATTCAACGCAATTACTAATCAAAAAGAAACAAAAAGTTCTCAAATATCCCGGTGTTAAAACACTCACTAAGTTTGAAATCCATGTTTCTTGTTTGTAGACCAAATACACACTGACCGTTATGTCTCAAAACAAGAACATTTCAAATATTTATCTCATTTAGGTTATAAAATGCAAAACAGTCTTTTTAATAAGAACATGCATGTTTTGGAATATTCAACCAGTTTTGAGAAAGATAAATAATACATATTTTATACAGTGTTCATGTATACACATCTGTTTTCTTAAAAAATCAAGAACGCGGGAAATCCTTAAATTATTATTGTGTAAAACAAAAATAAATTCTTAGAGAATTTTATAATTAATTGAAAATATTATAAATTACCACGTTGATAGCAGAATTGAAGGACAAAAGACAACACAAATATTTGCCTGTTATAATTAATTCATTCTTATCCAACGAATCAATCTATGGAGAAAAAGTAAAGTAAGAGTTATTTGGTAATTTCGGCAAACGATTTAATGACGACGATTTAAGTTTTAAACAAGATGGGGTAAGTGCCCCACCTAGCCCCACCGTGGTTACACCCATGAAATAGATCATATAATGGTAAGGGATTTAAAGCCCCTTAGGGACACCTGCAACTCATGAGACCGTTCCGGTAACCTGACTTGAATGAGTGCACTTGGCTGGCCCTTACTTACTTGGCTGGTAGTTACCTTAAATTTTAAGATGTGGAACTAATCTATGTTGTTCTAGAAAAAGCTCGAACTTTCTAGAATGTTCTACACTGCTTTAGAAGTTTCCAGAGAGCTATTGATATATTGATACAAGGAGCCTTGTATTAGGTATGAAAGTTGACTGGCTTCGCCGCCGTGGAAGCTCTCCAGCCGGTCATCGCGGAGTGGGCAGGGCGGCAGCACGGGACCCTTTCCTTCCGGCTGACGCAGGTACTTTCCGGGCACGGTTGCTTCGGAAAGTACCTGCACTCGGTCGCTAGGAGGGAACCGAGTCCCGCCTGCCACCACTGCGACTGCAGTGAGGACACGGCCCAGCACACGCTGGCGGTCTGCCCCGCTTGGGCGGCGCAGCGCCGGGTCCTCACTGCAGTCATCGGAGGGGATCTCTCGCTGCCGGCCGTCATAAGATCGATGGCCGGCAGTGACAGTTGTTTTACCGCGGTCGCAACCTTCTGCGAGGACGTAATCTTGCAGAAGGAGGTGGCGGAGAAGGCCCGGGAGGATGCAATCCAATCGGACCCGATCCGCCGCCGGCGCCCGGGGCGGCGTAGGCGCGCATACCTGCGTCTCATGCCGCCCTGAGAGTGGCCGCGGATGGGCGGGACGGGTTTCCCGTCCGTCCGCAGTGGAGGCCAACCGCGAGGGGGCGACGTCCGCGTGTGACCGGACGTTGCCTAATTAGAGAGTAAAATTTTGAGATGGTGCCCGCAACAGTGCGGGCAGGCGCCGGTTGGAGTCCAGAAGGAAATCCCCTCCCTGGACTCCTTCCAATACAAAGGCGCAGAGAGGGTCACACCGTGTGGTTTTAGTCGGTTCGAGTCCGACACACCACCCCGCCGTAACCCCCGACGGGGTGACGGTCCGCGGGGATTTCCACACGTTAAAAAAAAAAAAAAAAAAAAAAGGTATAAAAGTTGATAAATAGGAAAGAGGCGTATTTGTAAAACATTTTAATAATATTTAATATAGGTATTAGAAAATGATATACAAATTACAATCTTACAAAATGGTAACAAAGTAATATTTTAGAAATAGTATGATAAAATATCAAAGAATATCATTCATTTAATAACTTATAAAGTACTTATAATATAATTTTTATCACAATTTATTTTGAATCGTAATTTGATATAACAAGTTTAAAAAAATCAAGTTTTGTAAAATTAGTTTCACCCCCAGTTTTAAAGGCTGCCAAAAAGTATCATACTTACTATTATTCTTTTCCAAGCTTTACTGAAAAAGTAAAAAGTCTGTCAAACTCTCTAAGATATTGCTAAATCTTTTGCCAATACATTCTTATGTTCTACTTTGGTAGAATTTTGCTTTCTCAGAAAATAAAAACAATTTGTCAGCGACAATTTGACAGCTTTGTTAGTTGATCAATTTTTGCAATAGCGTTTTAAAAATCAGCGTAAATATCAGTAATAAAATAAGTTTAAAATAAAAACTTTGTCTACGAATATTCGATGCTTGCACCGTGTTAATAGTCTTCATGTATATGCCAAAAGATATACTATTTATCAAGTATGTGAACATTCAAATATTTAGATGTTTGGTGTGGTACCAATTTGAGATATTTTAAAAAGTTTCAAAACGTTCACGCACGGCCCTTACAACGACCATCATGAAGGAACCTCAATCCACGCTGAGATTTCATAGCACATTCTAGCGCACATTTGTTACCATACGTTTTGCCGTCACTTCCACATACTGGGCTGTATATAAATGTGCATACACAGTCACGCTTCTGACGACTGCTACAAGGGCCCCGATGTTTAACATTCAGAGATTTGTTCTTTTTGGATCCCTCACATTTCATAATACATTCGTTGTCATATGTTTGACCGTCAGTGCCACACACTGTTGATAAATCATCAGTGCATATGCACCTGGATGATGGCTTATCACAGGGGCCTTCTTTGACAATGTTGATGTCTTTTCTTGATTCGGAGGCAGCACAGCGGAGCATACATGGATTGCTGTAAGTGAGTCCATCAGAGCCACACACCGGCTGCCTTTCCCTAGTGCATGCGCAAGCTGCGGCGGTCAGTGTGACGCAGATCTGAGCGCTGACAATTAGTAATGCTGCTGAAACAATGGAAATTCAAAATAGTCAAGATCACTATCATTGATGTGGTGTTGCGAATCGAATAGCGAATAAAATGGTCCGATAAGATATTTATGTAATTTGTTTTTCTGTTAGAGTTGTATGACTCTAATTATCATCTTAATTTTTTTTTAAAACCGCTTATGTGTAAACAAAGTCTGCTTCGCTTCCTTGACCAATGATTTTTAAATATTACCTTTAGGTACCTCTAATTTTTATCATTATGATAAAAAGACAAGGCGGCATTAGGAATGTATCCTGTGTCGCGGAGCTTTACACACAGAAACGAACACAAGGTAGACTCAAACTCAGAAAAACAATTTCTCTAGTAGATTTCTGTTAAGTTCTAACGGGCTACAATAAACATTAATATAATGAAACTAAGTTTTATAAGAATTATAACAGTACTCATAAAGTACTTAGAAAATTCTAGTACAAAATCAATTCTATTACAATTAAACTCGAACTATTGTAGTTTTCCCTATCCCTTCTCTTTCTCGTATAAATTCTAAACTACAACTTAACAGAAAGGTTTTCCCCTAGTACATAATCGGGAAAACTGCCTGCAACATGAGGGCGTTTAACACTTCTTCTCTTGCGGAAATACACTCATTAGAAAGAAATACTCTTTCTATTGAGTGTATTTACCCACGTGATTAAAATGAATATATATAAAACTGTTCCGTAACTGACTGACAGACAACGCACAGCCGAAACTACTACAGTCCAAGCTACGAAACAAATATTTGCAGATCATACGAACAATTTGTCCGACCCAGGATTCGAACCAGAAACCTCAAGCACAGTAGTCAAATACGCTACCACTGCGACACGAGGCAGTATACTATTTGTAGCGTAAGTATATATCATTTATTAGGTGATGTGTACTTACTACCACAAATATAACACGAACACGTTTAGTTATCGTCTGCAGGTTAAGGTTAACTTATCAGAATATTGTAATGCTCTTGACATTATCAAAACAAATAAACATTCGTTATATTTCTTCTAAATACTGTTTTAAAAGCTTCCGACACGATATTCGGTTTTCAAAACAAATAAAATTAAGTATATTTCTTCTAAATGCGTATTTAAAAAGATTCCGACACGATATTCGGTTTTCAAAACAAATAAAATTCGGTATAATTCTTCTAAATGCTTATTTCAAAAGCTTCCGACACGATATTCGGTTTTCAAAACAAATAAACATTCGGTATATTACTTCTAAACACTTATTTTTAAAAGCTTCCGACACGACATTCGGTTTTCAAAACAAATAACATTCGGTATATTTCTTCTAAATATTTATTTCGAAAGCTTCTGACACGATATTCGGTTTTTAAAACAAATAAACATTCGGCATATTTCTTCTAAATACTTATTTCAAAAGCTTTCGACACGATATTCGGTTTTCTAATGTGGAACTCTTTTGAATCCGGTATTATTTGGTCTCCGTTTTAGGGTTACTAAAATTAGTAGCTTTTCCTTTAAATTAAGAGTATACGATATAAAGATTTATGCTAAAAATGTAATTAAAACGATTATTTGGTCGTAAACAAGATTTATTATTTTTATGAATCGAAAATAATATTCTTCGCGTTCTTGTTCAAATGTAAATCAATTTCCAAGCTAATAATTGAATTCAGTTAAATTTCTAAAAAATGAAAATAGCAAAGTAAAACTATTCAAACGTAATTAACAAAAATAAAATAAAAACAATTAAAATGTAAATTATCACAATTAAAAAACAAATTTAAAAAAAAAAATGCTTACCGATTTTGAATAACATGTTTTTAGAATATCTGAGGATTATCTAACGATATTGATATAAGGTACTAAGATGAGATAGTTCGTACAAAGGTTGTAAGTAAAATGATGCATTGCGATCTGTAATCAGGTTTTATACTTTGAAATAGTATTTCCCAGGTTGCAGTGCGCAGCTCAGTAAGGTTGAGGATATAATGTAAATCCCCATTGTGACTATGACTCGTGCGTCAGACTCTGGGTCTCCGCATTTATTTCATAACATTGGCAGGTCTGAATTGTTTCCTTTGCCATTAATTGTAAGAAATATCGTGAGAAATAAAACGATCAATCGATATGTTTATGCTAGGCGGCACGACGCCATTAATAAATATAGATACAATTCATAAATTTTGTTTAGAATGTTGTATTAAAATAAATTTCCAACATATTTAGGTATGTTTCAAATTGTTTATTTTAGACTTAAGACAGATAAGGATACATAAAAATAGCCGCTTTCAGTAAACTATGTCTAGTAAAACTTGTGGATCAACACGATCATTTTTGTAGTGGGCGTAGTATTTCAGGTGCAGAGTGGCACACCATTTGGTTTTAGTCGGTTCGATGCCGTTGCAAACTCCGGTAGCGTGACGGCCCGAGGGGGTTTCCACACGTCAAAAAAAAAGGTGTTTTAAGTGGTCGCCACGCTGCATTCTGCGCTGCATACTGCGCCAAGTGTCCGTGGGAAAACACTTTGTGCAATTCCCAAATTGTTGTCCTAAGTCTAGGTGTTCTCTGTGTTAGTTTTATGTATGTTTGTAGAGCCCACGGCGACACAGGATTTATACTCCTTTTGGTTGGTTGCCTAAAAAAAGGTTTTTATCTGTACCAGTTTAGTTTTTGGGCCATTTTGCCGCCCCCCTAATTCTGCCGCCCCAAGCTTCAGCTTTTTCAGCTTATATGGTAAATCCGGCCCTGGCTTGGGGTCTCTCTACGGGATCGAATCAGAAATGAGGAGATCCGTAGACGAACTAAAGTTACCGACATAGCAGAGAGAGTCAGCAGGCTGAAGTGGCAGTGGGCAGGGCACATAGCTCGGAGAACCGATGGCCGATGGGGCAGAAAGGTTCTTGAGTGGAGACCACGTGACGGCAAACGCAGCGTAGGAAGACCTCCCGCAAGGTGGACGGATGACCTGATTAAGATCGCAGGGACTCGTTGGATACAGGTCGAAATGGAAATCAATAGGGGAGGCCTACGTTCAGCAGTGGACTTCTTACGGCTGATATGATGATGATGATGAACTTGCCTAGGGGGCGGAGTCGTGTGTGAGATGTAAGAAGTTCAAACTTAATGATAGTTTGTTTCTAGTCGTATTTATTATAACTTAATAAACTAGGTACTTCCTTAATTATATTTTTATACATACTTTTTATAATGACTTATTCAACAAAGTCACGATAGCCGCCAGACAGATTCAGATACAAAAAATACATAGGTAGTTACTAGAAATCTTACTCATCGTGGTGTATGGTAACTGCAAAGAGAAGGAAAATTTGAAGAAATATCTTACTAGCCTGTCAAATACTCTTTTGTTGTCCAGTTGTCAATTTAAACATTCATATATCTAACTACAATCAATGTAGGTAGGTACTGTGACGAGGTTTCCATTCCCTGTGAATCACCAATCATATCATCAGTAGGGATTAAGCCTTATAGAGCAAGAGCCCAGAGCCGCCAGACCTACGTCATTAGTGCAAAGCTGAAATTTTCAGGATTATTAGTACAATGTCTTGTTAAGATGTATGTGTACCCATTAGCTTGAAAGCGGGGCCGTTTCTGAGATAGCGCGAAGTACAGATAGATAAAAATATTACTTACCTACGTTAAAGGTGCAAAGCTAGTATTTACATATTTTTTCAAGAATATTATTTAAAATTAAAATTCATTACTGCCAGACACTTTCCGTGGGCCATTACTTCTGCCAGACGTCTTGAAAGTTGTGAAAAAATTAGGTAAACTACGTTATAGTAGCAAACCTAAATTTTATACATATTATCTAAGGTACTATTTTAAGACCCTTTGTATGACCAATCCAAAAAGCGTGTAAAAACCATTTAATATTTTACAATTATATTCTTGAAATAATACCAAAGATGATATACCTCAGCTTCCTAATTACTACAAATATATGTCTGGGGGGGTGATAGGCCCTTCGGCCGCATACAAAGGGTCTTAAAATAGTACCTTAGATAATGGTATAAAATTTAGGTTTGCTACTATAACGTAGTTTACCTAATTTTTTCACAACTTTCAAGACGTCTGGCAGAAGTAATGGCCCACGGAAAGTGTCTGGCAGTAATGAATTTTAATTTTAAATAATATTCTTGAAAAAATATGTAAATACTAGCTTTGCACCTTTAACGTAGGTAAGTAATATTTTTATCTATCTGTACTTCGCGCTATCTCAGAAACGGCCCCGCTTTCAAGCTAATGGGTACACATACATCTTAACAAGACATTGTACTAATAATCCTGAAAATTTCAGCTTTGCACTAATGATGTAGGTCTGGCGGCTCTGGGCTCTTGGTCCATTACTTAATTTGTATTATTAATGCGTAAGTAACTCTGTTTTTTGCGCTTTCCTGATGAAACTACTGAACCGATTTAAATATAATATTGTTAGGTACACAGATAGTGTAGAGCCAGAGAACGGACATAGGGTAGCCATACTTTTTACCGCGATACCTGATATACACGTAGACGGAGCCGCGTGCGAAAGCTACTTGATTAAAAGTTACGTAAAATACCATAATACATTTTAAATTAAAATGTCACATAGCATGGTTCCCGCCAAATTCAATTTGATGGTTGTCTATGCTATAGACATAAAAGTAATTAAAATCTTTAACGTACATATTATGACTTGCGTTTATAGCTACTACCTAATATTAATGTTAGAAACGAAAAAGAAATGAAAATAGATTTTTAATTTATGTACTATGACAATCACAAATTAATTTACTTTTGTAGAAACTGGTAAGTTTAAGTCGGCGGCAAACTAAAACTAAACGAAATCGACGAGACCTTAAAATGTTATCACACCCAATATTTTATTAAATTCCTTAATAACAGAAAACTATAAATAATAATAATAATAAATAAATATTTCGGACATTTTTACACACAACGCCATCTAGTCCCCAAACTAAGCAGAGCTTGTATTATGGGTAACCAAACAACTGATATAAATACATAAACATACTTTTTTTTTTTTGTAAATACATACATATTATACATAGAAAACACTCAAACTCCGAAACAAATATTCGTGGATCACACAAACATTTGGTCCGACCCGGGAATCGAACCCGAGACCTCTTGATCAGCAGTCGCATACGCTAACCACTAGACCAACGAGGCAGTCAAACTAAAACTGTTATATTTTAAACAATTAGATGATGAATATGCCGAAGATGCCGAATTTTAATGGTCTTTTAAAAGGTAGTAGAGCCACGCTGATTTCAGCACGAATGGGCCGGCTCGACCGGGGCAGTACTACCCTCACACAGAAGACCATCCTAATAATGACAACATTCTTGCTGTCGGATATCGTTGGTGAGTGTGAGACCGGAGGCAAAATCGTTTTGCATCATACTCCTGGCCTCCGGAGGCCGGGATAATGATACGGATATGGTCATCATGCTGCATTGCCTATTCAAACAATGATGATGGTGGGCCCTACTCCTGGATTCTACTCATGCTTTCCATCAGACAGAGTGGAGTCACTTTGGTAGGTTAAAATATATATATATAAAACTACAAGGCGAGGAGAGGCCTATATCACCTAAATGTGTTATTAAAGGCTGTTGAGGATGATGAGTGTAATTTTTTTCAATAAAATAAACGTATAAAAACTTAAACCCTAGTTCTCTTAATATTCCTACTTATTAGTAGGTAGACAGTTAAAAAATAACTGTCGGATCCTACATAATTATCGATTGTGTATAAATAAAGGAATTATTATTTATTTACATAAAGACTGTGCATAGACAAGGTAAATTCTGGTGTAAAATCCCATTTACATTAAATAGTAAACATTTGTTGTGTAAATGTCCAAAGAAGTTTATATTTGCTGTAAAGTACAGTATTTGTCTGTGCTAGATTCATTTTGTTAATATTTATTTATGGTAAATAGTGTTATTTACGTGTAATGAAACTACATTTATTATTGAGACGAAAGTTCAGTTAGTTTTTTTTTTGTTCTTTGAGATACTTACAGACGTCGGTTAGAGCCATACGCGGCTACCGCAATATGTCGATCCAAGTGGCGTGCGCCTTGGCCGGAAGACCCCGTGGAATTTGGAGGTGGCAGTCCTCGCTGAAGTTTATCGGCGAATGGCTGACTTTCGGGTGGAAAGCGGCTTTCGCCCGAACAGATCCGCGAGTGGCATGAGGCCGCGCAATGAGTTAGCTCGTTGGTCGCCTCGGCTGGAGACTCCACGTCCTGGCTTCGCCACCGTGAAGGCTCTCCAGTCAGTCATCCTTGAGTAGCCAGGGAGGCAGTACCAGATCCTTTCCTTCTGACTAATGCAGGTCCTTTCCGGGCATGGTTGTTTCGGGAAGTACCTGCACTCGGTCAATCAAAAATCAATTAACAACCCATAATGTCCCACTGCTGGGCTCCGATATCCTCTTAGGAGAGGTAAACGTCCCACACGTGCCTGAGTGCGGGTTGAGGATTGTCAAGACTGATGAAGAATGAAGAAATAGTTCTAAGTGCTTGTGTAACTGCGTCACTTCTTCACAAATAGTCACAGTGTTGAAAATCAACGAAAGAATTGCTAATTGTTGATGCCAGTTTTCTGAAAGGTTAATTATTACATCTACTTGTTGGTCTATAATGGTGTATAGCCATACTATGGTTATACTTTATTAATACAATTTTTTAAGAGTATAGCATTTAGTTATACTATTACAGGAAAAACGCATTAGGAATATACGTATGTTGGAAGAAACGGACACAAAGCACACTCAGGCTCAGAACAACAGTCAGTAGATCACACTCAGCGCAGTAGGTAGCGGCATGAAAGGCTCAAACCACAAGGTCAGACGTGCAGTCAATAAATGAATCACGCACAATGCAACAGCAATAGTGCTTCAAAAAATACTTAAGTACCCTGTTGTTTTCCATAGTCTACATTACATGAGGATCTCCTGGCTAAGTTTTAACCAAGTAGGTTAATACATTGATCAATTTTACCCAGGAGAGAACGGAGAACGGAGAGAACGTTAGGGGTAGTTGAAACGCGTCTACATACATAACGTCACTATCTTCTAGATTCTGAGATCACTTGGATTCCAGACATTTGATAGCAGTCTGTCAGTCTGACTAAGCAGAGCTTGTATTATGGGTAACTAGACAATTGATATAAATACATAATCATACTTTTTTTTTGTAAAACTTACATATTAAACATAGAAAACACCCAATCTCCGAAACAAATATTTGCGGGAATCGAACCCGAGACCTCTTGATCACCAGCCGTATACGCTAACCACTAGACCAACAAGGCAGTCAGTTATATTTCGTTGGCGAGTGCTAGACTAGAGAACTAATGATGCAGAAGCATCTCACTAAATCGCCATAGTGTCTGTTGTCTGCATTCACACGAGGATGGTGACTAATACTACTCTACTGGATTCTACTCATGCTTTCCATCAAGCAGAGTAGAGTCATTTGAGCAGGCTCAAATAAAAAAAAATACTTTATATAAAAATGTTAAAAATACTTTATATAAAAACCGTCCGTGTGGTGACGGATTAAGAATACAAAGTGTCACCACCCCTAATCATTCCATGGGTGTCGTAAGAGGCGACTAAAGGAACATAGTAAGCACCTAACATCACTGCCAAGAGAAGGAAAACTTAAAACGAATCCTTTACCAACCCGTCTGGCCAGCGTGGTATAGTAGGCCAAAACCTCCTTTCAAAGGTGAGGCCTATGTCCAGCAGTGGACTGTTAAAGGCTGTTGATGATAAAAATGTTCAGCTGTCTTGTAGTCCACGGAAAAACGACTTCAGGTGAGTGCACAGATAAATAATAAAATATTGTTTCAATGTAATGAATTCAATTAAGAAAACAGTTGTTGCATTATAATTATTAAAAGCGTAGGTTTTCCTGATTTTGTGAAGATAATTGGTTACCTAGTTAACTACCTAGTTACTATAACACATATACTGCAGGTGGTACAATTAGTTAAAAACCGGAAAAAATACTGCAATAAAAGCAATAAATTTAATACAATTTTTTTCTGTAAGTCAAAAATGAATTGCAACTTTGTAATCCTGCCAACAGAATAACCAATACTTTACCTGTTTCCTACAAAAATCGGTATTAATCTTTGTTTGTAGATTTAAAAGTGCCCAGTACTCGTAGAAGGTCACCCAGAGGTTTATGTGAGGAATTTATTCAACTACTATTAAATGTTATAAAGACCCTGCCAAATGAAGTACTATTATCAATATGCTCAAGTTGAGAAGCAATTTAAGGGAAATTGCATGAATGCAATGAAGAGGCATGTTCAGCAGTAGGAAGAACGCGATAAACTGATATACAAAACTTTTAGCTTTCTAGTACTAAAACAGTACTTAGATTCCCAACGGATTAGAAGTTTATCCAATTTAAAATCTAGATTCAGCAAATAACAGTAGTAAACATTTTTTATTATTTTTTAACCAATCTATGCAAATAAATAAAACTGAAGTGTGTATAAATTCGAAGCAATTTTAAAATTTTTTATTCGTCTGACAGACTGTCAGTCTACCTGTCTGTCTGTATGTCAGTCTTTCTGTCTGTATGTTTGTTACGGCTAATCTCTTTAAAGACTGCACTGGCAGGTAGTTGATGATATAAGGAGTAACTTAGGCTAAATGTTTTTAGACTAGCTCCGTGCTACGGCGTTGCTTGCTTGGACTTAGTTAGTAGTATAAGAAATTCCTTTCTTAACCCACTTTTTATACTTACCACATTCAAACCAATGATGATGAATCAAGGAAAGTAAACTCTGTTTTCCCTTATTTATTTTTTATTAAAAACAAACCAGCACAAAAATACTTGTTCCAAATAACTCAGTCGCACTGATTCATAAAAATGCATTTACCTAACTAAAATTAATAAAAAGAAAATCCAATGACGCAAGATGTCGAAAAGGGTTTAGTACTTTCCTTTCTCCAAACTTGGAAGAAAAGTGGTCATGATTCGAGTTATTGAACCGTATTTTTGGCACGAATTTGTAAGATCGCAAAAATATGCAAAATGAAGAATAGTGATATTATCCAAATGATTAAAATGATTCCATTTAACATAAATGTGAACATTCTAAAATTATTACTTTTAAAAATAAGCATGAAAACCAGCTAAAGGTATGGACCAAGAGCCCAGAGCCGCCAGACCTACGTCATTAGTGCAAAGCTGAAATTTTCAGGATTATTAGTACAATGTCTTGTTAAGATGTATGTGTACCCATTAGCTTGAAAGCGGGGCCGTTTCTGAGATAGCGCGAAGTACAGATGGATAAAAATCTTACTTAACTACGTTAAAGGTACAAAGCTAGTATTTACATATTTTTTCAAGAATATTATTTAAAATTAAAATTCATTACTGCCAGACACTTTCCGTGGGCCATTACTTCTGGCAGACGTCTTGAAAGTTGTGAAAAAATTAGGTAAACTACGTTATAGTAGCAAACCTAAATTTTTTACCATTATCTAAGGTACTATTTTAAGACCCTTTGTATGCGGCCGAAGGGCCTATCACCCCCCCAGACATATATTTGTAGTAATTAGGAAGCTGAAGTATATCATCTTTGGTATTATTTCAAGAATATAATTGTAAAATATTAAATGGTTTTTACACGCTTTTTGGATTGGTCATACAAAGGGTCTTAAAAGAGTACCTTAGATAATATGTATAAAATTTAGGTTTGCTACTATAACGTAGTTTACCTAATTTTTTCACAACTTTCAAGACGTCTGGCAGAAGTAATGGCCCACGGAAAGTGTCTGGCAGTAATGAATTTTAATTTTAAATAATATTCTTGAAAAAATATGTAAATACTAGCTTTGCACCTTTAACGTAGGTAAGTAATATTTTTATCTATCTGTACTTCGCGCTATCTCAGAAACGGCCCCGCTTTCAAGTTATTGGGTACACATACATCTTAACAAGACATTGTACTAATAATCCTGAAAATTTCAGCTTTGCACTA
The DNA here is from genome assembly GCA_932526445.1 of Phragmatobia fuliginosa. Classification (NCBI taxonomy): domain Eukaryota; kingdom Metazoa; phylum Arthropoda; class Insecta; order Lepidoptera; family Erebidae; genus Phragmatobia; species Phragmatobia fuliginosa. The sequence continues at coordinate 4,140,284 of OW052073.1, forward strand.
ATGACGTAGGTCTGGCGGCTCTGGGCTCTTGCTCTAGTATATTCAGTTTTTACTTTACATTCAGTAATATAAAATAGAGGGAGGGAGTGATCCGCCTGTTCTTATTTTTTCTTAATTAGGGGACGGAGGGAAAAAAACTTCTAAATTCGTCTCACGAAATCAATTGTCCGTGTGGTGATGGATTAGGAATACAAAGTGTCACCACCCCTATTCATTCCATGGGTGTCGTAAGAGGCGACTAAAGGAACAAAATAAGCAACTAACATCACTGCCAAGAGAAGGAAAACTTGAAACAAACCCTTTACCAACCCAGTGGCCAGCGTGGTATAGTAGGCCAAAACCTCTTTTCAAAGGCGAGTCCTATGTCCAGTAGTGGACTGTTAAAGGCTGTTGATGATAATTTTTATTATATATAAATAATTATTTTTATTTTTTTAATCTTTACTTATTTACAGGTATTGATTACAAAATAATAAATACATAGTATAGCCCCATCGTGGCTTGCTATAAGATACAGCTGACTACGTAGTTAAAGGAGACGGAGAAGGACACAGTTGTGCAAATATATTCATTAAGTCTAACAACGAGTTCCTCATGTGTCGATATTTGACACAATCAACTAGTAAGTAATGTACATCATCTAGGACTCTGCAAGTATCACAATTCAGTGTATCAATTTTTTTCATGAGATGTCTAAACTTGCGAGATGGCCTGAGCGCATGTGCTCTAATAATCATATTTCTACTTAGCTTATTACTAATAAACCATGGTATTTTAGCAGGCTCGTGTCCAATGGTCTTATACCAAATGCCTTTTTTCATAATTCTCTCATCAAAATACCTTTTTCACTGACTTCAAAAAAAAGGAGGAGGTTCTCAATTCGTCGAAATCTTTTTTTTTTAATGTCTATAACACAATTTTGATGTGGCCTAAAAATTCAGAGTGAAACTTTTTAATTGCATAGTTTATTCCATCCAGCTCGTTACCCCGCAGACCGGCACCTTATTTGTATGGAAGTTTAACATTTTCAGAATAAAATACATACATTTAAAAAAAAATATTTTCGTTTTAATCATTACTGACATTCCATAACTGATAAAAAAAAATCATGCAATTGGAACCAACGCATCGAGGTGCGCAAGCGCTGACGCACGCGGGCTACGACGGGAATTTACTAAAACTATGTATAAAAGTTGTCTACTGAACCATAACCCACCATTCCGTAGTGAACTTCGTAAGAACTATCGTCTTCTGAAAACGTAGTTCCTAATATATCTGCATTCAGTGAAACATGGCTTTTAAATTTGGTAAGAATTATTTTTTAAAGGTACATTAAATAAATATTTTGGTCATCTTACACACAACGCCATCTAGTACCAAACTTGTGTTAAAATTAAATGTCATTAAAAATAATGCACACTAATAATATAAAGACATAATTAATACGAAATTAATTGCATGTCTGTCCGTCATTGAAAATTTCATTGAAATCGATGTAAAATCGTAACATACCGATTTTACAGCTAAACCTCTGCATCGATTTCAATGAAATTTGGCATTGAAATGCTTTGGTTATCGAGAAAGGACGTACACGTGGTAAGCTAGTATTTTCGATGAATAACCCAGTGAGGTATTGAACAATTATTTAGTAAAAATATTTCAGCATTCCAGTATACAGTACAGTACCCATAATTCACAAAATCATTTTACATGTCAGTTTTTTAAGCTAATACAAAATTTTACCTTCTTATTAGGTAGGTACGTAATGAATGTGTAATATTCATTAGATTATTTACACTATGGTGGAGGCCCGCATTACCGTCACTAGTGCTATCTAAAAATGCTTTTTTTAAATAGAATGAAGTGTCTACGGAATTTGCGATTACACAAAAATACGATTCAAAATTAACCCATTGTCATGACGTCTACTTCTAGACATAAGCCTCCCTTAAGGGTCTCTACAACCACCTTCCCTGTGCTTCCTGTATCCAACGGCTTTCCAAGATCTTCAGATCAGGTTATCGGACTGCCTTGTTAATCGGACCTACCCACGCTCATTCTTTATTGTTCTATTCCATTGTTTTTTTACTTCAACTCACTAAAGTAATTCGTGATGGAAAGTATGATTAGAATCCAAGAGTAGGGGTGACTATCCATATTGTGAGCACACGCAATGCAGCAAGATGATACACAATATGGCAGCTTAGCTAGATGCTTCTGAATCATTGATCCATCTGACCAGACCATTCAACTATGGATACATTCGCCTATCACATGTTACACTTCGCCTATCATAACTTCAGTCGTTATTGTGAACCTAACAGTTGAAAATTACATTGTTACAGCAGCCTTCTTGGTCATCGCCGCACAGATCTGCGCCACTCTGACAGACGCAGCATGTCCATGCACAAGGGAATACCACCCACTGTGTGGGTCTGATGGAATCACGTACAACAACTCGTGTCTTCTCCGCTGCGCTGCCTTAACATCAGGAAAAGAAATCAGAATCGCCAAATCCGTTCCTTGCGACGAGCCAATCCAAAAAATAAATAATTGTGCATGTGCGTATAAGAACTCACCAGTGTGCGGTAGTGATGGTAATACATACGCCAATGAATGTGATCTAAATTGTCACAGGGTATTAAACCAACACTTGGTAATTAAGCATTCCGGTGCTTGTCAAACTGCTTAAGTTACTGATGAAGAAGAAGCAAGCCAAATTGTAAGTCTAATTGATTGTCCAGTGGGTGGAAGTGATGGTATTACATTTGACAACCAAAGCGATCTAGATTACGATTAGAAGACAAATCCATAATTGGACCCAACATTTTGGTCTTTGCTAAAATGATAAAAGGTTGATGTCAAAGGATGTAGAGTAAAATAAACCTTATATAAAGAATCTAGAGTTTATAAATCCAATGTCGTCAATTTTGGACTGCTGTTTGTAGAATCTAGTTAACCTAACATGAAATTGCATGCGCATGAAAGGAATGTGTTAAATTGTGATATTAGTTATTGTTTAAGATCATAATAATTAGCAGAACAAAATCTCTTTAGTTTTGTGAAAAGTTTAAAGCTTTGTATTTGAATCCCATTTCAATGAAATACAGCAAGGATATATTTTGATCCTTGAGACAGAACATATACTATAAATCTCGTGTAATATATTGTTAATTTACACAATGATAACAAAAAACCAAAATAAAACGAATTAAATCATGAGAAACCTACTTTATCTTTGTTTAAATAGAGTATACTTCCTCGAAACTCCAATGTAGGTATGACCGTACAAATGTAGGTACGACACATTGACGGTCGAAGCAGATTTTTATTTATTCGCGTCTAATAAACATTAATACTGAATGAGATAAGCGAGGACAAGAACTCTGACGTATGTTACACGAAACCGAGGGATTTGCCGTACAAATACGGCAAAGAGATTTTGTAAATATCTTAATCATATTATATATAAAACCTATTGTTCATGGTAACAGATGTCAGTCTATTAAAAAACCTCGGAGAACCAATCTAGGTGCCTCCACAACTTTGTAAGATAACCTTTTGATTTAAATTCGTTTCGATATAATCCAGTATTAGTAGACATGGCTTTTAAATATGGTAAGTATTTGTATAATTTTATTGTGCTGTAGCTTTATTATATTATGTGATATAGTAACTACGTTCACTTTTAGACATAGGCTCTCCATAACCATTTTACCTGCACTTCCTGTGTCCAACGGCTTTCCGACATCTTCAGATCAGGTTGTTAGACCGCATTGTTAATTGGGCCTACTAACGCTCCGTCCTTAATTATTCATTTTTACATTTATTTAACATTTATACACATTTTTAAATATATAAACCTATTAAAGTGATTCTACTCTGCGTAATGGAAAGCATGTTTAGGATCCAAGAGCCTCATTATGAGCACAGGCAATGCGGCATGACGTACCATTGGTCCATTTGACCAGACCATTCGACTATTGAGGCATCTGGAGCCTTTTTACCTACTCAATCACAACTCACAACCTAAGTCAAAGAGACCGCGGCTTCCCATCCCTTTTTATGATGTATCTAACAGTTGAAAATTACATTGTTACAGCAGTCTTCTTGGTCATCGGCACACAGGTCTTCGCCAGATTGACAGATGTACTATGCCCATGCACAAGGGAATACTTCCCACTTTGTGGTTCTGATGGAATCACGTACAACAACTTTTGTCTCCTCCACTGCGCTGCCTTAATATCAGGAAAAGAAATCAGTATAGCCAAACCCGTTCCTTGCGACGAGCCAAACCAAAAATTATATAATTGTGCATGTGCGTATAAAAACTCACCAGTGTGCGGTAGTGATGGTAATACATACGCCAATGAATGTGATCTAAATTGTCACAGATTGATATTCAAACAACACTTGGTAATTAAGCATTACGGTGCTTGTCAAACTGCTTAAGTTACTGATGAAGAAGAAGCAAGCCAAATTGTGAGTCTAATTGATGGTCCAGTGTGTGAAAGTAATGGTATTGCATATGACAACAAAAGCGATGTAGATTATGCTTTGAAGACAAATCCAAAATTGAGGATTCAATAGTTTGGTCTTTGTTAACATGATAAAAGGTTGATGTCAAAGGATGTAGAATAAAATTAACCTTATGATAAGAATCCAGAGTTCATATTGATGAACTCTGGATTCTTATCATAAGGTTAATTTGGCATAATTACATTGGCAATTTCTTCCATTTTGGACTGTTTGTTTGTAGAATCTATTTAATCTAGTGTGAAAATGCGTGCGCTTATAGGAAGGTGTTAAATAGTGATATTAGTTTTTTAGGACATCTTTATTTACCAAAAGAAAAACTCTTCATATTTGTGAAAATCCTAATGTCCGGACTTTTGTGTTATTAAAATACTTGAAAACATCATGTGTTTGAGTCGCATCCAATTTTAATGTAATATTACAAGGATTTAATTTGATTCTTAAATAAGACATCATCATCACCGACCCCAAATAAAGTTTGGGAAACCCAATCAACAAGGAGTTGGGATCCTTGTCTCAACTTTGTTTTCGGTCGGTGCATGAATTGCTTTCTTCCGTATTTCTCTATCACTCGTAAGCAAAGATATATTACAAGTAGTCCATCTATGGTTTCTTAAGTAATCCTCTACTCTTATATCCGTCACCTTCCATACTTAAAGCTTTCTTCACTTCATTTAATTCATCTCTCTGCATAACATGTCCATACTAGGAAAACTTGTTCCTTCTCAACTTTTCATTCACTTGTGCTGCTTTCAGACTTTCTCTACTGTACTCATTCCTAACCTTATCCGTTATAGTCACATCTCAGATGTATCTTAGCATTCGCATTTCAGCCATATGTACGAATTCTCGAGACAAGACATAGGCGAGTCACGACTGAAAAGTTTTTCCATGATTTTAGAAGAAAACAATGCACAAGTAGTTACCAGGTAATTCTCACACGATAGCCTTAGTTAAACGCTTCAAAATCACTATTATTGTTATAAAAAGTCGACGTAGCAGCATCACGACATGCTATGATAATTACTGCATGATTACGCAGTCTAACCTTGAAACTTACTGCAACTATTGGGACATAGGAAACTAAGTGTAAAATGTAACAGTTTAACTTCAGTCATTTTAGTGGTGATAAAACATTTGGTGTTACATTGATATTTGTGTCACTTAACTTTATTTTAGAGCCGTTTATTTCTTACTCCTAAGACTGTTAAATGTGGGAGGGAATTAGGTGTGTGCAAGTACGATTAAGTGTATTTTAAAGTGAATAAAATGTTAACTAAGAGCAGGAGACTGAAATATTTTAGGAGTGCGTGAGTTATCTTTTTTTAATTAAATTAAAGGATTAAATTATAAGAATAGATAGATAAGTTATATCATCTTCCGAGCCTTTATTCCCAAGTTTATTTTGGGTCGGCTACTAGTTCAACCGGTTTTACCTGCATTTCAGTTTTTCCATGGAGCGACTGGCCACGGACCTCCGCAACCCTAAGGGAGAACTGAAATTCGAAAATTGAAGTAGTTGTCAGTATATTTGAGGGCACTGACTTCCCAATAACGATTGCCATAGATGTTCATGACAACCGGAACCGACGGCTTTACGTGCTCTCCAAGGCACGGGCGTGAATCACCGCCAAACTTCCAAACTCCGGGCAGCTATTAGGAATTTCCTAAGAAAATCCCAAAAACACTTTTTGGCCCGACCCGGGCTTTGAACCTGAGACCTCTTGATTAGCAGTCGCATATGCTAACCACTAGACCAACGAGGCAGTTTATATTTAGTATAATAGTTATAACGATAAGTTATAATTATTATGCTAAATACTGATATTAAGGTTTTTCGTGACTATAGCTATTTATTATGGATTTTAAGAAGTTGTAACGCTCATAGTCAAGTTTTCTTAGGCAATTAGAAACAATCACGTCAGTAGTCAGTATATAGATGGGTGATCGTTTGTGGCATGATATGGTATGTGTGTCAGCAGTCGGTCCCGGTTGTTATCATAAGATAGCAGTCGTGAAGCTTAGTTAGAGACATTCTGGCGGCGTAAAAACAACAAGATTTACGTAACCGCAACGTGTCTTGCCAGTCCTCAACTTACACTCGGGAAGTGTCGCGTAGGGACGTATGGCCTTAAACCTCTCCCGAAAAAAGACCCAGCCCAGCATTGGGACATTATGGGTTGTTGATTGACCTGAAAATTCCTAGATAAAGATATTGATACTAACCAAAACATAAAATAAAACATTTCCTTACATTCAGGATGCAGCAATGCATGTTCTTGGTCTTAGTGCGATAAGTAATTACCGCTATTGTCTTAAAATGTAGACAAATATTCTTTAAGAGTAAAGAACCAAAGTACTATAAATTGCTTTGATAACCCTGTAAGAGTAGACATAAACGTTTACATAATATTTCAACCTTCAGAGCCTTTTCAGACCTTGAGTGGGAAACATGAATTTTAAACTTAGTGAGTACTTTATTTCATTTGCTATTTTCGATTGTTATATTATAAGTACTCGTGTTTTAAACGTTTTACAAAATTTAATAGGAGTAAATTGAACAGTCATCATAGGCTATTTTTTAATTGATTTCTACATAGTATTAGTTTTGCCAAAACGGATCTCAAATTGCCATCATAATATTTTTATCCTGTGTTATGACACATAGGAATATTAAGAAATGCTATATAAAGCTAGCGTGGTACAATAAGCCGAAACCTCCCTTTTCAGACAAAGGCTGTTGATCATAATATGATCAAATAGGAAGAGAATAAGGATTATGGATCCGTAGCCTCTGAAGATTTACGTATCTGGTTAACTAAGTTCAGGCAAAACTAACCTTTATTTTTTGTTACAGAAGTATTACTAGTCATCGGTACACACTTTTGCTCCACACTGGCACTTCCTCCATGTGTTTGTGGGAGGAACTACCTACCCGTGTGTGGATCAGATAGCAAGATGTACAACAGTGAGTGCCTTCTCAACTGCGCAGCTTTTACTTCCAAGACAAAAATTACTGTTACCAAATTCGGTCCATGCGAAACACCAAAGGTGTCTCCACGCAGAATATGTTATTGCCCCATGGACCAATCCCCAGTTTGTGGCAGTGACGGTCAAACTTATCGGAATGAGTGTGGATTAAACTGTCATAGAGAAATGTTTAATGAATTCTTGACTGTACAGTATCCAGGTATTTGTCAGCTAGAACCTCCGTGTATTTGCCCAAATTTAGTGAAGCCAGTGTGTGGCAGTGACGGGAATACTTATGAAAATGATTGCTTGCTCAATTGTGCTACGAGGGAAAATTCTATGTTGGGTATTGCGTACAGTGGAGCTTGTCGTGATACAGTGAAAGTCAGTGATATCTTATTGACGAGATCTCTTCCTTATTTGTCTTTTATACCTTTATATAGATACACGTGATAAGGTTTATCTTGTCCTCGTTTTAGTTGACTTTAAGAAAAGGAAATTTAAAATAATATTTATCAAGAGAAGACAGTACAGTACAGTAAGTCAAAAAAGTTTCTAATTAGAATGTATGTTATTCTAATACTTTTATGCATTTATGTATATAGTCAATAATTCTAATGAGGACTCCAATAAATTCACTTTTTTATAAGTAGAAGTATATAGTTAGTAAACTAATTTCTTTTGTGTTTATTATGATTTAATGATCATAAAAATGTGAAGAAAATAATTAAATTTTACAAAACGATATGGTTTGTTTATTTATCCAGTAAAATAAAATGTTTAAACGTTTTCATGAATATAACACTATTTTATATTATGAAATAAATATTATTTAAAATTGGTTTACTTGAAACAAAATGTCATATTAGAACTACCTAGATATACATGGATTGATCTTAAATTGATATTCTTTAACAAGAACTTAATATATATGTTATCGAAAATTTGACTGAATTTTGTAAAAAATAACTGCTAGGAAGAAGAACTTTTGAGACTAATAAATTTAATGTAAAACTTGTTAGGACTAAAAAAACCGACACAGTTCATTACATTACACAGATGTATTATATATATTACATATCGAGTTGTACAGTATTGTCTTTCTTTTAGGTTTTCTAAATTTTACCCGACCATGGCGAAGCCAAAAGGAAAGTTTGTGAAGGCTTTGGCAGTATATCTATGTTATCTATGTTATTTGGCAGTATGTTTGTAGCAACTAAACTACTTAACCATAATGAAAGAGACGTCAATAGTGTCGAAAAAAAGGCCTCAATGACATAGGCTATATTTATTTATTTATTTATTAATCTTAGGGAAGCTTACAGCAATACATTTAACATTAATTATAAAAGTAGCAACGATACGCCAATAACAAGTCTTAACAAATATAAACTAAATATTAAGAAAAACATAAACCCTTAAGGTACGCGTCCATTAGCCCGCACGCACGCACGGCACTCAACGGATTTTATTTTGCTTTGTATGATTTTACATAGAGCTGCGTCCACTATCCGCGCCGCCCGCACCGAACGCCGGCATTTATGAGCAAAAAATGCGTTGCGTGCCGGTGACGTCACACAAATCAGTTCGCCGTTGGCCGGCTGGCATCGCCCACTGCCGCACGTCCTGTTTGTCTTATATAAAACGACAAAAAAATGAAATGGATGACGCACTTTTGGTTATATTAGTAGAAAGATATGAAGAATTATACAATTTAAAACATACACATTATTTTAATGTCCAAAGAAGAGACAATATTTGGGAGGAGAAAGGATGAATGATACTCTCAAAAAATTGGTCACTTCAAATTTATTTCTTGAACCCACAACAAGCCACTAATAAATAACAATGATATCTTCATCAATCTCCATGACCGAATACGTCAAGTCCCGACATGAAAACACTCGAAACTCAATTAAAAATCCGGATACAGTGGACGCATGCCATCGGCAAATCCGTTCAATCCGTTGCGTGCCGTGCGTGCGTGCGGGCCAATGGACGCGTACCTTTAGGCAAACAAAAGCATACATTTCTATATATAATGTAAATACAAATTAAAATCCTTTCTAAAAATAGTACCTATCAATCAACATGATAAGTAACTTTAAACTTTGTTTCAAATACAATTCTGAATTTTAAAACGAAATTGAGTGCAGTGTCCTTCTCATTCTTGATATACTCATAGCAAAGATGTCAATTTATCAAAACGTACGCAGTCGCTTTATATTTTTTAACTTTTTTCTTTATACACGAGGTAAGAGTTTTTGAAATAGATTTGTCTGCTAATATGATTCTACTTTAACTTATAGGAAGCATAAGCTGATTTTTTTTTTTTTTAAACTGAAATGTTAAAAAGTATTTTTATGCAAGTAATTTGTGCAACTCAACCTAAATAATGCTAAATATCAAATATCATACGGAAATTCTGACGTAAATACCGCCATGTTAAATTATTGAACAGCTGTGATGTCTCGTAACAGAAAACTGTAAGTACCTCCTTAATGATACTTCAAAAAAAGACTCTTTCAACAGCGTTGTAAAGTGCAATCTTCATTCAATGATCCTTACGTTTATGCAAATTTAACACCCGCAGTTTGTTACTGAACGTACACAAATAAGTGCAGCTGTAATGGTCGATTTTGAAGTTCGTAGGTAAATTCCATTTAATAATTGACTAAATTCTCCGCGGGGTGACGAATTAAGAATACTGCGCGTTACCACAGTTTTTTATACCATGGGTGTCGTAAAAGTCGACTAAAAGCAAAGTACGGAAAACAACATCACTGTAAAAAGAAGGAAAACTTGAGACAAACCTTAGACCAACCCGTCTTCCCAGGGTGTTTACATTTTTTTGTTTTTGGATAGCTTGCAAAGGTGAATCTACTCGGCTTGATAGAAAGCATTAGTAGAACCCAGTAGTGAGAAAGCAGGCGAATTCGACCCACTCACTCTCTTAAAAGCCCCGTCATAACAATGGGAAGGAAACACTTGAGCTGATTGTGAATTTCAGTTTTTAACTGCTCGGCGCAGGTGCAATGCGCTGGGCCTTTGATTATAAACATGTATATAATCAAAGCGCTGGGCATCCGCTCTAATGTGGTATAGCAAACCAGATCTTAAGAGATCAGTCTGAGAATAAGCCAATGTTTAGCAGTAGGCTGTTGAAGATGATGTTAAATATTCAATAATAACCTTCACCTACGATAGTCCTAAGTTGAGATTCCCAATGTTGTTGATTATCATTATAGTAACTAATAAATAAAATGAAAATAGAATTCATTTTTCTCGTGTAACACATTTAGACCAGTGCTTTTAGCTCTTAAAATAACAAAAAGTGAACATAAATTATAGTAGGATGAAACCCATTGTAAAAGGAGGAGAATATTGCAAAAATTAAAGGAAAAATAAATTACGGGCGATCTGAGGTCGGGAAGGGGGAGAGGGGGGGTTTTTAAGGGAAAAAAATGGCTTATCTCGATTTCCGGCAAAACTACAAGTCCTATGGAAAAAAGTCAAATGGCAAAGTTATAGGTAATAAAAAGATCTACAACTTTTGCATACACACTTTTTTCACATAACCTCAAATTTATGTGAAAAATTCAAAAAACCAAGTTTTTGGTTTTTTATTTTTATCTTTTACAAATAAAATTATTTATTTACGAAATTTTGTGGAAACTTAGCTTTTCATGTCCTGAATACACCGTAATTTATTTGATTTGAAATATCTATTTTTTCACCTCATTTTGACTGAATACCGAAAAAAAACCCTAATTTTGAATCGAAAATTCGTCCGTCAAAATATCAACGTTTTTAACAAAAATTGGGTGTTTTCTATTCGATGAAATGTCTACTTTCCGATGGTGTAAAAATATATATACATTACCATAGTAAATCTTCTTAGAAAATGCAAAAAATGAAAAAACTCAAATTCGATATTTTTTAATCGTTATTGAGATATTTATTAAAATTTACACTTTAATCACTCGAAAAACGTAAGATTGCATGTTACAATGATAAACAAAAATATTACAAATCGAAATATACTACTATAATTAACAAAATAATAAATAATAAAGTTAATATTTAATAAAACATCTACAATACTTTGAGAAAGTTGCAGAATCTTCTTTAAAGTATATGCTTAAGTGCCTATTTATTACTATTTTATGATAATTTAATACCCGAGTGACCTTTGAAAAATTTTTGGCTATTAAAAATTTTTTCGAGTGATTAAAGTGTAAATTTTAATAAATATCTCAATAACGATTAAAAAATATCGAATTTGAGTTTTTTCATTTTTTGCATTTTCTGAGAAGATTTACTATGGTAATGTATATATATTTTTACACCATCGGAAAGTAGACATTTCATCGAATAGAAAACACCCAATTTTTGTCAAAAACTTTGATATTTTGACGGACGAATTTTCGATTGAAAATTAGGGTTTTTTTTCGGTATTCAGTCAAAATGAGGTGAAAAAATAGATATTTCAAATCAAATAAATTACGGTGTATTCAGGACATGAAAAGCTAAGTTTCCACAAAATTTCGTTAAAAAATAATTTTATTTGTAAAAGATAAAAATAAAAAACCAAAAACTTGGTTCTTGAATTTTTCACATAAATTTGAGGTTATGTGAAAAAAGTGTAAATGTAAAAGATATAGATCTTTTTATTACCTACAACTTTGCCATTTAACTTTTTTCCATAGGACTTGTAGTTTTGCCGGAAATCGAGATAAGCCATTTTTTTCCCTTAAAAACCCCCCCTCTCCCCCTTCCCGACCTCAGATCGCCCGTAATTTATTTTTCCTTTAATTTTTGCAATATTCTCCTCCTTTTACAATGGGTTTCATCCTACTATAATTTATTTTGTTTTCAAACACTAAAAGCACTGGTCTAATTGTTTATTTACACAATGATAACAAAAAACCAAAACAAAACGAATCAAATTTTCAGAAACCTACTTGATCGTTGTTTAAATAGAGTATACTTCTTTGAAACTCCAATATAGGTAGGTATGGCAGTATAAATGTAGGTACGACGCGACATTGAGACGGTCGAAACAGGTTTTTATTTAGGGCCACAGCACACTAGCTACTTTTAGCATCGGCGATCGGCAACTAGTCGCTTTTTAGAAACTAAATACGGCGACCGAACGCTCTACACCGCACACTTAAAAACGCCAAACGCGGAGATTGAGTCGCTTTTTAGAAGCGCGACACAGCAGCTGAACGCTACTCTCCGCACACATTATGATGCCGGTAGCATCGATTTGGCAACTGAGCAGTCGCTAAAACGCGCGTTTCCGATACCGCGATCGAACGCAGGAAGTCGCTAAAACGCGATGCAGCATCGATGCAGTCGCAAAATCGCCGATCGCCGATGCTAAAAGTAGCTAGTGTTTTGTGGCCCTAAAATTCGATGCAGCATCGATGCAGTCGCCAAATCGCCGATCGCCGATGCTGATAAAAGTATCTAGTGTGCTGTGGCCCTTAGTCGCGTCAAAATAAACTTAAATATTGAATGAGTAAGCTAAAAGAGGAACTCTGACGTATGTTCCACGAAACCGTACAAATACCGACCGAACCAACTTTGTAAATACCTAAATCATATATAAAACCTGTTGTTCACGGTAACAGATATCAGTCTCTATTACAAGACCTCGGAGAACCAATCAACTTATTTATCTTTGTAAGATAACCTTTATATTAGATTGATTAGTTTCGATATAATCCAGTATCAGTAGACATGGCTTTTAAATAAGAAACGGTTAAAATTTAGCAAAAATCATGTACATATAACAAAATTGTTCTTCTTTTAAAGTTCTAATAAAAAGTCCTCGACAGCATAAAGATGGAAACTGACAATTAGTCTAACATATTTGTTCCAGGAATATTGTTACTAGTCGTTGCACACATGAGTACAGCATCCGTCCTCCAACCCTGTGTGTGCGGCAGAGACATCCAACCTGTGTGCGGCTCCGATGGAAAGACGTATAACAATGTGTGCCTTCTCAAATGTGCTTCCTCGAAATCAGAAACAGAAATTACAGTTTACAAAGATGTTTCTTGCGAATCACTGCGAATCCCCGACTCTTGTATATGCAACACAATTTACTTGCCCGTTTGTGGCAATGATGGCAAAACCTATTCAAATGATTGTGATTTAAATTGTACCAAAGAAACATCCAATAAATCTTTAGAAATAGAGCATTCAGGACCCTGTGCTAGCCAGTAAGTATATGCCTATTTACAGGCCGGTGTTCCCATAGGTAATGCCTATGGAAATAATTGTGTGCTAAACAATACAATAAACAATATTCTAGTATTAAGAAAAATGCTTGGCTCCGTCTATCATGAGAAGATAAGATCGCAGGATTAGAATATATTTAGTAGATGTAAACAAAATGTGATGTTCTTTTTATTGTGATCTGGATTAGTAATGACAAATTTTATAAGTTTATTGTTGAAATGTATACATCTATACAAAAAATTAAATGTGATGTTCTTTTTAATGTGATAGGAAATGGTAATCACAAATTTTATAAGTTGATTGTTGAAATGTATACATCTATATAAAAAATCAAATGTGATGTTCTTTTTAATGTGATAGGAAATGGTAATCACAAATTTTATGAGTTGATTGTTGAAATGTATACATCTATATAAAAAATCAAATGTGATGTTCTTTTTAATGTGATAGGAAATGGTAATCACAAATTTTATAAGTTGATTGTTGAAATGTATACATTTATACAAAAAATTAAATGTAATGTTCTTTTTAATGTGATCTGAAAAGGAATGACTAATTTTATAAGTTTATTCTTGAATTAAAAATTAATAAATTAATATTTTAATTGTATACATCTATACAAAAAATGAGATGTGATTTTTTTTTAATGTGATCTGGAATGGTTATGACAAATTTTATAAGTTTATTGTTAAAATGTACACATTATCTATAAGAAAAATAAAACTGAAGTGTTTGCTTAATATATCAAATGATTAGTTTTTTTTGATTAATGCTTACGGAAGTAAATATGTACCTTATTCATAAAATATACAACATAACATCAAAAAACATTTTTTTTTGTTATTTGTCTATCTGTCTGTTTGTTCCGACTAATCTCTGGAACGGCTGGACCGATTTTGACGAGACTTTCACTAAATGATAGCTGGTGACATAAGGAGTCACTTAGGCAATTTGTTTTTTTTCTATGGCTACCAACTACGTTACCATTTACAACCATAACTGGGGATAACACTGCAGGCCTCACTAATAATAAAAAGAAATGAAGAGAATATTCTCTATGATTCTGATAAGCGTTATAATTGACAATTCAATTGACCACCTATAACACACACCATCATTTAGTCCCAAACTAAGCAGAGCTTTTGTGCTATGGGTACTAGACCATTGATATAAATACACAAACATACTTTTTTTTTGTAAATACATACATATTATACATAGAAAACACCCAAACACCCACTCTGAAACTAATTTTGTAGATCATACAAACATTTGGTTCGACCCGGGAATCGAACCCGAGATCTCTTGATCAGCAGCCGTATACGCTAACCACTAGACCAACAAGGCAGTACTTCTACAAGCTAGA
Source organism: Phragmatobia fuliginosa (assembly GCA_932526445.1). Classification (NCBI taxonomy): domain Eukaryota; kingdom Metazoa; phylum Arthropoda; class Insecta; order Lepidoptera; family Erebidae; genus Phragmatobia; species Phragmatobia fuliginosa. Next base: position 4,155,408 of record OW052073.1, read on the forward strand.
GGTTGAATTCACAATCGTTATACTACTTTTACTAAAGTTAGAACCATACATCATTCTAAATTACATTGTGGTGTCCACTGAGACTGAACTTGTGGTGCTCGTAACGGTAACCACATGGTGGCCATCGAGGTGGGGACTCTCACACTCTCTCTCGCTTCATAACATGATTGTGGCCATGGTAGAGAGCGCGACCGTCAAGAACTCCTCTTTCTCTAAGCAAGTTATGCTTGTGAAACAGATGGTGGAGCTGGACCGATAAAACGGGCAAAATACCGTAGGCAACTCGGGCTCTGGAGATCGTTAAGCGATCTCCGATCTTTATAAGCGTATGCCTAGCCTAGCGTGGTGAGAGATAAGGCCATCTGTCACGCTAGAAGAAGCAGGCCGGGGTGGAGGCGCTAGTGAACATCTAGAAACCGTAGATGGCCCGAGGCACTACGGGGTTTCAGGGATTTCCTTTCGAGGGTGTACCTGATTCCTCGGCTTAAAGTATCCGAGACGGTGTGTGGTTTTATGTTGGTACGAGTCCGACATAACCACTATCTGGTGGTACGGGGGCGATGTCCGCACTAAAATGAAGGCATAATATTATTAATAATAATTACATTGTCTCATCTACAGACAAGAGGCAATGTACTCAGGTATTGTCATTATACTTAACTTGAGATGTTATCTGTGACTTGTATTTGTTATCAAACATAAATACAGAAAATATTTGCGTACATCAAACATAAATACAGAAAGTAAGTTAAGAGGCGTTTACAGAGAATTGCAATATTTGTTTGCGCTATATTCTTGCTTTTGTTAATCTTGCACTTTATATTTTAGTATATATTAATGGTAATCATAGAGAAATGTAAATCTTAGAAAGTCAGTGAAATTTTTTGACAAGTAGTTCGACCCCCGAATTTAGTTGGCACTTGCGGTTGTGGAGGTCCGTTGCCAGTATTTGGTTGAAAAACTGATCTCTTCTTCTTCTTCTTCATGTATCGTCATTTCATTTTGATACGTAAAAATATTATAGTCGTCACAAAATAAGAAGCCCGTTTTGACATTTGTCATTTGACATGCCGCATATAAGAAATTGAAAAATCAAATTCATAATCCTATTTAATTACTATGTTACCCATACACTATCACAACGCGTATCATAAATAAGCATCAAGTTTAACTTGATATTGAAAAATTGCACTCAAAAACACGAATTAATCGTATTAGTTACTCCACGATGACAAATGTCAAACCGGGCTTCTTATTTTGTGACGACTATAGTATCTGTAATAAAATTAGAGAGCCTGCTAAACATCTGACGGCAAACTGTAGCACTGCGTATCAAAAAAAAAACCTCGGTATACTAATTCGTGTAACTCTATATTGCACATACATTTTCATACCCAAACCTATTCACTAAAGCGAAAGTTGTTAGATATATCAAAAACCTAAATAGTCTAGTTTTAGAAAGTACTCCAAAAATTACTTTGTACCAAAATAATTTTATTGTTACCCAATGTGCAAGTGTTTAATAAAATTCCTTATTGAATCAATGAGTTGCCACTGTTTCGTTTTAGAAACCATCTCCGGTCTGGTCTATGGTATTGTTATGTCATTCAAAGAGTTTTTGAATTGAAAATGACCTTAGAGGTTAATAATGTAATATTTAAATTCATATTAATTTTAGTTTAGTTATTTTACAATGTACCTACGTGATAATAATGAAGTGTTTTGACGATTTTTTTTTTAACAATAGTTAAAATTTATGACTAATAAATTCTATGCAAATAAAAATATAAATAGAATTGTTTAACACATTAGAGGTATTATTATGTAACTTCAAATAAAAGACTTTTAAATTGAAATATTTATTTATAATTTTATATTTTAGAGTAACCGAAGATCGTAATAAGTGGCGTGCAATTGGAGAGGACTATGTTCTGCAGTGGACTGCGATAGGCTGATGATGATGATTATGATATTTTAAATTTATTTATTGATTGGTTATTCTTATTTTTAGGGTTCCGTAGCCAAATGGCAAAAAACGGAACCCTTATAGATTCGTCAAGTCTGTCTGTCTGTCTGTCTGTCTGTCTGTCTGTCCGTCCGTATGTCACAGCCAATTATTTCCGAAACTATAAGAGCTATACTGTTGAAATTTGGTCAGTCGATGTATTCTGTGAACCGCATTAAGATTTTTACAAAAATTTAGAAAAAAAACAATACATTTTGGGGGTCCCCATACTTGGAACTGAAACTCAAAAATTTTTTTTTCATCAAACCTATACGTGTGGGGTATCTATGGATAGGTCTTCAAAAATGATGTTGAGGTTTTTAATATAATTTTTTTCTAAACTGAATAGTTTGCGCGAGAGACACTTCCAAAGTGGAAAAATGTGTGTCCCCCCCCCCTCTAACTTCTAAAATAAGAGACTGATAAAACTATAAAAAATATATGTTATATATTACCATGTAAACTACCAACGAAAATTGGTTTGAACAAGATCTGGTGAGTAGTTTTTTTTTAATACGTCATAAATCGTTACACGCAATTTACCTTTCATCCAGTCAATACACTATAAAAACATCGATTAAAGTTACAACGAACTACAAGAACTTTTATATTATGTTACTTGCTGATACGGAACCCTTCATGGGCGAGTCCGACTCGCACTTGGCTGCTTTTTATTACTTTAGGTTATTTTTCTTGGTGACTGAGGTCGTAAATTAAGGTTCCCTACGGGGATCCCCCTTTTTGATGGGATAGGAGAAACTAACCCGACCAATGCGATAATACGGGTTCTTCCAATTGTTTTTTGGTAACCAGTTATGACTAAAGAAACAGTAACGAAAGGAGAAAAATATTCCGTGTTCGTAGCCGGCTACGAAAAATATTCCCTGTTCGTAGCCGGCTACGAAAAATCAGTTAAGGAAATTGATTAACCCCACAACGATAAAAAATTCATAAATGTATACTATTATTTAAAAAATCGGACAAGTGCGTGTCAGGTCACGCATAGAATAGGGTTCTGTAGTCATATAGGTACACTGCAAGTGATGTCCAATGGATTGTTATGTTTAATTAATATTTCGTTATTTTTTACGAAGTTATCCAAGTAAGCTTGTTTCACAAGTTAGTCCTCTATAACTTCTGAACTAACAAAGCTACCTAAGCTGTTATAGTTTTCCATTAAAGTCCAATAAATGTACTATTTGTTGTTTATGTTATTTCCAATATATGTACTTTTTTCAGATTTTCTCAAATATCATAAGAATCGTTATTCGTATGATATTAGAGATCTCGTCTCGATTTGGGTACTCTGAATAGTTTGAAGTCGGTTTTTTTTGTTAATCATTGCTTGCGCTGCGTATATGTTTAAAGTTTCACAAAAATTTAAGCCAATAAGTAGACGCAGACGATGTGAACTGCCTCGGTGGCGAATGGTGGAAGTGGTAGCGTATGTCACTGCTGTATTTGAAATCTCGGTTTCGAAATCCTGAGTCGGACCAAATGTTTGTGTGATCTACAGATATATGTTTCGAAGTTTGGGTGTTTTCTATGTATAGTATGTATGTGTTTATTTACAAAAAAATACATAAGTATTGTATCAGTTAATCTAACTGGCATTGTATGTGATATGTCCGAAATATATTTATTTACTAGCTGAATCCCGCAGTTATTATTGTAAATCCCGAGTAATGCCGTATGTAAGCTAATCTAAATAAATAAAAATCGGCCAAGTGCGTGTCAGGCCACGCACAGGAAAGGGTTCCTCAGTCACCCATAATGGTACGTGGATAGGAAATCGTATCCAATGGATAATTGTTATGTTTACGTATTAATGCGTTAAATTTTTAAGTTTTCTAAGTAAGCGCATTGTAAAAGTTAAGCCTCTATAACTCCTGAACCAACAAAGTTATCTGATCCATTATAGTTTTCCTTTGAAGTTCATTATATGGACCACTATCAAGAATTTTCCCAGAATTTTTGAGCCAGCCGTTTAGCTTTTAGAGGTGGGGGGACGCCCTATTTTTACAAAAAATAGGCCTTTAAAGTGGAATTTCTCGCAAACGGATACCTAAATCAAAAAATCGTCTTAGAAACCCTTTATTTATTTTAAAATACCTATCTAATGATACCATACATGATGGGGTAGCCGCAAGAAAAAAATAACATCCCCACGTTACGTGTAGGGGAGGACCCCGAATAAAAATATTCTTCATAATTTTATTGTAGCACTTTGTCGACGTAATTACAATACAAAAATTTCTTTTGTGGTCTAAGTAAACTATATATGTACTTTCATATGCATTTAATTAGAAAAACTGTTATTTTGATATTACACACAGACACTTAAATTAAATTTATTATTAATATGTTGCGTGGATCAGTTGGTAAACGATATTTCATTAACAAGGCGATGAGGAAACATACTCGTACATAAATTTGTTCTAAAATATCGTGATGATAATTTTAAGTACAGGAACACATTTACCAGAGGCAGGGTGATCCCCTTTTTTATGGTAGCTTCAGGGACTAACCTTTCAGTATCCTCAATGACTCCACAAACACATCTTATTTATATTTAGATATTACAAAACTGCAAAAAGTAGAGTACCTTATTTTTTGTATTATTAGCATTGTCCAAGTGTTCTCATGTTCTTACTGTGAGTGTCATAAGACCAGATTAAGGAAAAAATGACAAAATCCATTTCCAAATTCGTCTGTAAGGTTTACTAATTTTTATATAATTAATCCAAAATTTCAACAAGAACTTAGTTTTCTAAAACAAAGAATTTATATGAAGATGATTCAAATTTTTATTGTATTACGAAGAGAAAAGTTTGGCAATAAACAAACAACAACAAACGAGCACGCTGTCAGATGTCGATTTTTTTCTCGTGATCCATTGACTGTTACCGCATTTCCAGCCTCATCATCATCCAAAATTGGTCCAATCACGCCTTTAGAGCACATAGCGTAATTTGTTTTGTTTCTAATTGTAAAATGTTTGGTTTATTTTGTTTCAGAAAATAAAGTTCTTGTTGAGAAACTCTTTAGATATATTTAGAAGCGTTCATATAGCCAAGTGGCCTTAGGCGATTGAAAATAATCATTGAGTATAAGAAACGACAGCGCGGTCAGTACCGAGATGGGTGACCGTTTGTGGAATGGTATGTTATGAGCGTTTCCGTGATTCGGAGGTCAGTCGGTCCCGGTTGTTATCATAAGATAACAGTCGTGAAACTAAGTTGGAGGCCTAAGGGTGGCTTAAAATATCCAAAGGTAAGACTACGTAACCACAACGTATCCAGCTATTCCCCAACCCTCACTTGGCCAACGTGAACGGGGACCTATGATCTTAGCCCTCTCCTGAGAGGAGATCTCAGCCCAGCAATGGTACATTATGGATTGTTGATGTAGTTGGTTTTACTTCTGGAGTTCTTCCTTCCTAAGGATAGGACTATTTCTTTCTGTTCCGTTACCGTAAAGTGTATATATATCGTAATTCGTGATTCAGTGTTTTAATTTTCAATACTGGTAATAATCGTCGCAAGGGGCAGCCTTAAATGGTGGCAATTGCAACACTGACTCGTAACAAACATAGAGCTACTAACGGTTGTGTGAAAAAACCTCCGACGAAACTACACGAATACGTATTTGTCCCAGTGTGGTGTTAATGCCATCCCGATTTCGGCTGGGTGCGAACGCCACACTTGCAGTGGACCATTTGAGCTGTTTGTGAGTGAGTGAGTATTGCCGCGCCCTCGGAGTGAAACCGTAGCCTCTCTCTTGTTTCTAATTCCAAATTTACGATGTCCCTTACCCCAGCTAATCACTAAATACCGTAAATTACCATTAAATGTTTCAAAACTTGACTTTACGAGTGGTGTAAACGATCACCTCGTCGCTTCTTAAGTAATTACTGCGCTGAAAGTTTGGAATTCAATTCCACATGGGTTAACACTCATGCCATATGTACACTTCAACAACTGCAATGGTAAAGTAATAAGTGGTAAGTAGTCAGTAGCGACCATATACATAAGCGAGTAATTTAGTCGTAATTTACTCTTCTAAGAAGATAACTAGTCAAGTCACTTGTTATGTTATATGTAATCAATACATCGATCTTCTTCCTAGCCTTATTCCCTATATTATTTGGGGTCGGCTACTAGTTCAACCGGTTTTACCTGAATATCAGTTTTTCCACGAAGCGACTGGCATCGGACCTCCGCAACCCTAAGGGAGAACTGAAATTCGTAGGTTGAACTATTTGCCAGTAAATTTGAGGGCACTGACTTCCCAATAACGATTGCCATAGATGTTCATGACAACCGAGCCCGACAGCTTTACGTGCTCTCCGAGGCACGGGCGTGAATCACCGCCAAGCTTCAAAACTCCGGTCTACTATTAGGAATCTCGTAAGAAAAACCCAAAAACACTTTTTGGCCCGACCCAGGATTTGAACCCGAGACCTCTTGATTAGCAGTCGCATTAGCTATCCAATAGACCAAAGAGATAAATAATACATCTGATATTATATAAAAATTCATGTTTGAAGTGTGGGAGGGTGCATAAGGTAAACAATAACTTAGGGTCCCTAACCAACCTTACCTGCAAGTTATGCAGCTGCTGATCGACAGACAAGGATTTGGTTCGCCACCTTACCTAGTTCAAATAACTGGCAAAACATGAATAACAATGACCATGCGATTTGATATTTTTTAGGGTCCGGTAGTTCATGACTCGGGACTCTTATAGCTTTTTTATATTCGACCGTCCTTCCATCCTCAACTTACCGTCCAAACAGTTGGTGCTAGAAATCTGAAACTTTGCATGGATATGTGTTTGTATCACGTCGACAAAGTGCTAAAATAAAATCAACTTTAAAGCGTATTATTTCGTTAAAACAGGGCGTCCCTCTCTAAAAGCTAAACGGCTGGCTCGAAGAATCTGAAAAAATCATGAAGATAGACCATGTGATGAAATCTAAAGGAAAACTATAACGGGTTATATAACTTTGTCATTTAAGGCATTATAGAGACCCAACTTGTAAAATACGCATACTAGGAAAACTTCGTAGAAAACCAACGAAATAAAAAGTAAACAACATTATTGTCTGTTGGACACGACTTTAAATTCACGTGCCATTATGGGTGCCTACGGAACCCTATTATATGCGTGGCCTGACACGTACTTGTCCGACTTTTTAATATTTCGGTGTTATTTTACTATTCTTAGTTATTATTTACCTTAAATCAACATGATTATATATCTAGATCGTAAAAAGCAACCGGTAAACGAAACCAATAACTCCGCACTACAATACCTCTGCAAAATTTATCCCATGTTATTTTAATTCAAGAGCTGTGTAGAATTACAATGGCTAAAAGTAACTAACAAAGTTGCTCCATCAACTGCCATTGTCCCATATCATGTTTGTAATTCGACATCGAAGTACTCATTCAATGATCGTTTAATTTTATTACTCAAGGGATTATCGAAAGGAAACGAAGCGATAATACTGGTTCGATTAATACGAGTGCCTATATAAAATACATGGCAAACGTGAATGTGCATAGTGCGATTAGTGCCCGAGCAAGTGCTGCGTTAAAAAAAAACAGCTGTTAAAGTGCTTTAACACTATTAAATTATAATGGATTATAAAATTGGTAAGGATGTTGCGAATTACCCATAACATTGTGACACAGATAGATTGTACGTAGTATTTGAGGGCATTTATTATGTTTTTTTAGCCGACTACGCTTAAAGGAGGTATATTTATTTGGCTCGCTCCATAGCCTTTTCAGTTTGATGGATTTGGACGTATAGTTTCATTTGATTTAGATTAGGTTAGTTTTAAATTTTAAGAGTCAGTGGGTACCTTATATACAAACTACCTATTAGAATTATAAAAATTAAATCCCCCGGTTGTCATTTTCACACTCCGCACACACGGTCGTCTAATCCCAAACTAGATAGAGCCTAATAGTCATTTTTAAGGTTCCTTGGTTCATGACTAGAAATATATATGTATAATATAAATATACTATAGTTTCTATAGTATATATATATATCTATGTTTAAGGGCCAAACAAGCAATTTGGCCATTTTGCCTATTCATGGTAAACGCATCATAGCGATATAATTAATCATGTGAGCAATAAAAAAAATTACGCGCGGGTGTCGTTAAAGGCGACTAGGGGTACACTACGCAAGACAACATCGATGCAAAGATACCAACCTTATATAAGTAACCAATACCTCCTTTTCAAGGAGAATGTAGAGCAGTGGACTCATAGAGGTTGTTGATGATGATGATGATGACTATAGTTTCGTCATGTCCGTCCGAACAAATATCCGTGTTCATCACACAATCAATTGTTATGATGGAAATGGAATCCACGACCTCTGGCTTAGCAATCAGAGCTATTAACTACCTACTAGAGAACAATTACAGGCAAGTCAATCTTTAAAGAGAGTCATTTTACAATTTGAGTATTTGATGCGTACACAAATCATATTAACATGTTTTTTATATAAGTCATACAATTATTTTTCTTTCATTCACAGTCTTCCTCGTCGCGACGATGCTTTCAACAGCTCTATGTATGTCAGGTTCATCGTGTGCTTGTGGAAGAGTATACACCCCGTTATGTGCCTTGATCGAGAATGAAAAGAAAACTTTCCCCAACCTCTGCGAATTTAAGTGCGTTTACGACTACGTACGGCAGCGTGGAGGAACCGCCTCTATTCTCGTGAATGGAGCGCCATGCTAGTACCCAAACTGTTTAAATGATGTCTATGATTTGTTAGCCCAGTATTCTATATTAATTATTAAATGATGGACTTATTTTTTTAAAACGTTTTTGTAAGGTTCACTTGTATGTTTGTGAATTACTTTTTAAGCGTGCTTTATTTGGTTTTGAAACGATATTTACTGGAGGTTTTTAAACGATATTTTAATCTATTTTTTTTTGTTAAAAGTTCTCACTAAGTGATTTTTTTTGTTAATTTCTTTTGAGAAAATAAAGTTCTTTAACCACAGATTATATGTTACTCAAACTAGCCACCCGCACCGGCTTCGTTGGGCTGCACAACACACCGTCAGTCAGTTTTAAGCTATTGTATAGCTTTTTCGCGGGCTTTGAGCGCGTCGACCGAATCAAGAAATTCCGTAACGAAAAAACCTAACACCCTAAAAAAGGATAGAGAATATGATTGTAACTGCAATGTAGCGGCTCTGTTCTGCAAGGCAGATTTAGCTTTGGTTACCTAGAATAGTGGTGCCGTCACATAGCGGCCGTAATATAACGGTGAATGACATCACTTATGTATGTAACACACGTTATGTATGTAAAACTTTGGTTTCCTAGGATAGTGGTGCCGTCATATAGCGTCCGTAGGCGTCACTAGAACGTTGTCTATGTAATGTGGGGAAAGTTCTACGGCGGTATTAACACACTGTCAGTCATTTTTTTTAAACAAACATGAAACGAAAAGTATCCAGGAGAGAAAATGGACGACCTTTTTTTAGCTTTAGTTTCATGGTTACGTACGAAATCTATTAAAATTTCGTCGTCCTCGCTGCTCCAAGAGTTGGAACTGATTTTGAACGTCGCTTTTTGTCGTTACGGTGTCAGTTACCGCTCTCTAGGAAACCGCGCCATTTCGTTTAAATAGAAAACGTTCTAGTGACGTCATTCACCGTTATATTACGGCCGTTATATGACGGAACCGTTATCCTAGGAAATCAAAGCCTAAATCTTCTTGCTCGAACCGCTCTCGCTATTAATAATAAAAACCTCATTAAAATTCGTTGCGAAGTTTGAAAGATCTGACCGTACTCGTACCAACAGATCTACGCATCAAGACACTATCTTAGTAGAACAAAAGTTCATTTTGTATTCTACGTACCTACGACACGTACCGTATGCATAAGTTATTGTATTACAATATTAATGCAGACATCGTGAATTATACAATCAAAATAGTTTGATCGAATAAATAACTTTTATATAAATCTGCTCAAACTTAGGATAGTTATTTGGGAAGGCATTCTTTTCAACCTTAATCAAGTTGCAAATGTTTTTCGTTTCCTCTTATGTTTTCATTGGCTAATGTCACTCAGTTACGACCACAAAACAAAATATTTGCCAATGAAAAAAGAGAATGGGGAAATAAAATAGAAAATAGAATAGAAAACGCAAATCGTTTGCAACTTGGCTAGAGGGTAGGACGGGGATTACTGACGACTGATGTTGTGTGTTTTATGGTGTGATGTTGTGCGGTATTGAGGTTCTACAGAAGTCAGATTTACGTAGACATACACGACGAATTAAAACTTTTTAGTAGGGCTCGGAATATAAGAGGTACGTGCAAGGTGGAATATTTATCAACACTAGCTGACCCCGTGAACTTCGTACCGCCCAACAGTCGATTCAACGTCACTCAATTGTTTTGTTTTCTCGGAACCCCTCGGAATAAAACTTATCAGATATATTTTTTTCCTCAGAACCATCCTCGAACTTAAAGGAATAAATATTATAAAAAAAGAATTAGCGAAATCGGTCCAGCCGTTCACGCGTGATGGCGTGACCAAGGAAAATAGGGATTCATTTTTATATTTATCAAAACTTAAAGTAGATTTTGTATAAGTATAGGCTTGATTGATGATGATTTAGAAACAATGTTACCTACTTGTCTAAATTCCTCTTTGATGTCATTAGTTCTGTTTAATTTATAAACACTTATGATTATCAAGTGTGGCAATAAGGACGTTTTATCACAATACAATACATATATCCAAGCAGTAATTACGTTAATGTACCTACTACATGATAAGAGTTGATTGTCAACAACTTTACCAACAGTAGTGAGTAAAGAGTAAAAAAAATACCTTAATATACCTAGTACTTAGTAAATATCTAGTAGTTTCTCGATTATTGCAGTGAAAAGTAGCCTATGTGTTATACCGATATATAAGCTATATTAATGTAAAGTTTCATCCAAATCCGTTATATAGTTTTTGCATGAAAGAGCAACAAACAAACAAAACAAACATAGGTACATACATACTCAAAAACTTTCGCGTTTATAAAATTATTAGAATTAAAATATTTACTAACTCTTACTACTGAACTAAAAAAATCGATCGATATATGTTACTTGTTAACCGACTTCAAAACATAATGTTGTTCTCAATTTATTGAAATCATTTTTGATCAGTAGTGCTCACCATCCTCATTGTGAATGGAGACAATGCACCATGGTCAGCAACACTTAGACGGTAGTAGAGCTACGCTGATTTCAGTAGGGCAACAAATGGGCAATACTACCCTGGCATAGAAGACTAATCTAAAAATAACAGCACAAACCTGAACAAACAGACAGATAGACGGACAGAGTAGAATCTTAAAAATTGCTTTTATGTTGTAGGTACATAATGTTTATATTTTCACATGAATTAAGTAAAAAACTGATAATTATAATTTGATATTATCTACATACAGACCGGAGTTTGGCGGTAATTCACGCCCGTGCCTCGGAGAGCACGTTAAGCCGTTGGTACCGGTTGTCATGAATATATATGGCAATCGTTATTGGAGATTCAGTGCCCTCAAATATACTGACAACTAGTTCAATCATCGAATTTCAGTTCTCCCTTAGGGTTGCGGAGGTCCGATGCCAGCCGCTCCGTGGAAAAACTGAAATTCAGGTAAAACCGGTTGAACAAGTACTTAGGTAGGAGACCCCAAATAAACTTGGGAATAAAGTCTAGGAAGATGATGCACATTCTGACAAAAAAGCATATAGATACATATTTATACCTGTAGTAAGAGCTTGCTTAGTTTAGGTCCAGATGGCGTTGCCAGATGTTGGAAATATTTATTTACCTAATATCCTTAAGAATGATAGTATTACCTTGTATATGACGTAAACCTTGATAGTTTTCTATAATATCGGTAGTAATCGTTATGGATAATGAAATAACCAATCTATCTTTTATAAAGATTAATATAACACAAAAATTTACTAAGAAATCTCTTACACACACTATCACAGCAAATACATTAATTTTAATTTTTCTTATAACAAATATAATTGAATATTTTTATACCATTTATTAATATAGATTTATTGAATATAGTTACAAAGTACAAATACAATGGTACAGTTATAGTTGCCATAGGCAGTAAAACTGTGTTGCAACGATGAACACCCGCTTACAGATATGTAACTCATACATTGCAATATTATTATTTTTTTAAATTAATCAAAAAAAGACATATCCATCATTAGAATAATATAACAATGTAAAAAGATTTAAACAATGGTACGGAAGAAAAAGAAAAATATATATGAGAATGTTTTTTGTAGGACAATGTAAGTAATATTAGGTACATTAAATAAAACTTATTATATACAAACAACATGATAACCATTTTTATGCTGGGAATGGGAATCACTATTATATTATTTCATTATTAATTCTTCTATTAGACATTGAGTAATTGGTTCAATATTATTAGCCTACTTATCCCTAATCTTAAAAAAAGTCAAAAATTCTATAATACAAAAAAACAAGTAGTTTCATGTTCCAATGTTCATTTATTCAAACTTTATTCATTGACTAGCTGAGTCCTGCGGTGTTATCCACAGTTATTGTTGTCTAAACTCGAGTAAAGCTGTGGAGTGAAGCTAGTCTAAAAAAGAATTGCCTAATGTAACGAACGGCAATAATATACAAATATATATCACTTGGCAATCAATTATTTATATAATGCTTAACTTATAAATTGTACACGTATATAATTTGGGCAGAGTTCCGACTTCAAGTGTACACGACAGAATGATCCGCTTAAATGAGCGGGTCAGGCCAGGCATATAAAATAATCGTGTGACAGTAGGACGTGACGTCACCGGCGAATCGTTTGACAGTAGGACGTGACGTCACCGACGATTGATGGCGGGCTTGGCTGACAGTTTTGGAGTTAACTGTCGTGGCGTGGCATTGGCTTGGCGACTTGGCTTGGCTTTATATAACTTTGCTGGCTATCACTCGGCACGGCGTTACACTAAATTACTCCTCATGTCATCAGCCATCTGCCAGTGAGTCCCGTTAAAATCGGTACAGCCGTTCCAGAGATTACCCGGAACAAACCGACAGACAGATAAAAAATTTAAAAATTCTATTTTGGATGTCAGTACCGTAAATACTTTGATATGCATTTAGTAAAAAGCGGCCAAGTGCGAGTCGGACTCGCCCATGAAGGGTTCCGTATCAGCAAGTAACATCATATAAAAGTTCTTGTATTTCGTCGTAACTTTCATCGATGTTTTTATACTAGTGTTGATTGGATGAAAGGTAAATTGCGTGTTACGATTTATGACGTATTAAAAAAAACTACTCACTAGATCTCGTTCAAACCAATTTTCGTTGGTAGTTTACATGGTAATGTACTACATATATTTTTTTTAGTTTTATCACTCTCTTATTTTAGAAGTTAGAGGGGGGGGGACACACATTTTTCCACTTTGAAAGTGTCTATCGCGCAAACTATTCAGTTTAGAAAAAAATTATATTAGAAACCTCCACATCATTTTTGAACACCTATCTATTGATACCCCACACGTATAGGTTTGATGAAAAAAAAATTTTTGAGTTTCAGTACCAAGTATGGGGACCCCCAAAATTTATTGTTTTTTTTCTATTTTTATGTAAAAATCTTAATGCGGTTCACAGAATACATCGACTGACCAGATTTCAACAGTATAGCTCTTATAGTTTCGGAAATAATTGGCTGTGACATACGGACGGACAGACAGACAGACAGACAGACAAACAGACAGACTTGACGAATCTATAAGGGTTCCGTTTTTTGCCATTTGGCTACGGAACCCTAAAAACTAATTTTTGTTATTACAAACAGACACTCCAATTTTATTTATTTGTATAGATTTGACTAGTACCTAAACTAGTATTGTCTAATTGCTCGATAATATTTGAGTGATAAGTCCATGGAATATGGATATTAATTGAATTGAATTGAAAATTACATTTAGTGCTTGGTGCAAGATCTTTTGTTGCACAATGCGACAACATTAGTTACTAAGAAGTTCAGTTGATGTTTAATTTTCAAGAATACCCTCATTCTCCTGACCTCCGGAGAATAAGGCAGAATAATTGGGTCTCCAGTCTCACAGTCACAAACAAAATACGACAGCACGAATACTCTCATTATTTGACTTCTATGTGAGGGTAGTACTGCCCCAGACAAGCTGGCCCATAGTAGAGCCACTCTCAATTCATCCTGAATTCAGCGTGGCACTCAGTGGCGTAACTATACTATCTGGGGCCCGTGGCAAATTCTTTTGATGGGGCCCTATCAGTAAAAATCTTCACGTTGTACCTAGTTTATAAAAATAGGTACAACGTGAATATTAATATTATAATAATTAATAAAGTTTAATTTTAATAAACTTCGAGATTTTCAGCGTACTCAATTACATGTTGTATACGTCCCACTAATGGCCATAGGCCTCCTCTCTTATACGATAGGGAACAGGCGCGGTCCGAAGGGGGGGGTCACAGGGGACATGACCCCCCCCAAAACCTAAGGTCAAATTAAATAAACTTGTTCGGATTTGGCATTTTATGCCGAAATCTGAATATACAGAAGATCTTCGTATTGTCAAGAAAGTATCTGAATATGGATTACAAAGTGGAAACGGGAGGTCACAGAAAATTTTGATACGAAACTTCCTAAGTTTGTGATGATGATGATGATATACCAAATATAAAGAATTTTCTCAAAATTCTGGCAACTCTTCCCATAAGTGGTGCGACAGCAGAGCAATCATTTTAGGCCTAGGACCTAGGATACCTATTTTTTATTAGTGTAGTGAGTGACCCCATCCAAAATTTCAGGCTGCGACCGCGCCTGATAGGGAATGTCTGTCCAATGCATATTGGAGACTTCACATTTATCCATAGAAAAGTTAGAGCTTTTTGGACTTCAACAAAACGAACTTTTAAAGCAAAACCGGCATCATAACGTCCTGCCCATCTAGTAGGGTTTACCTTATGTTTTTAATGTTATTGCATTTGACGACTCACTTTGATAAAATATATGAGATATATTTTGATACTATACCCAAAAAAATTATAAATTAAAAATTTGCATATCAATAACCTTTCTCACTGCACAGTGAACATAATACGGCATTTGGCTCGACCTTTTTTATGAGTTTTTGAACTACACCATGTCCCTTTCATTGTGTTAGCACCATCATATCCTCGTCCTCGACACTTATTTAGTGGAAGATTTTTGTCATTTATGGATTTAATAATTTCCTTGGAGATTGCTAAGGCAGTTCGATCCTTAACTTCATGAAATCCTAAAAATGTTTATTTAATGACAAATGCCTTTGGTATCCCATTACCATCTTTTTCGATCATAAAATAATGCTAAAGTTCACACTGATTAATTTTTGAAATATATTGAGTTGTATTGAATATAATAGAGTAGAATGGTGCGGTATTCTTCATTTATCAGTGAATTTTCTACTTGCTGCTTGCTAATTTCTGTCCTGGTTCTAAAAAGAATTCATTTTGTATTTTTGGACTTAAGTATTTTATCTCTCCCTTTGGTTTACTTAACAATTCTTGTAAAATCGGGTCGTATTTTCCTAATAACTCAACAATACTCAAAAAGTTTCCTTTGGAGCTTGGATTATTGCTATCTGGGTTTTCTCTGTGGCCACGAAAGGCTAAATTACATGTTGAAAGTGTCACGAGTAACATCAAGGAGCCCAGAAAGTACATGACGCCAAGAAGATTCTCTAAAAATGAATCAACATCTTTTTGTTTAGGTTGGTTAAAAAAATGCTTAACAATTAACATGAAATTGTATTATGGTCATTAGTTGGATTTTAAGCAGAATTTATAAAAACATACTTTTCAAATAAAAATAAAATACTCAGGTACAGTGTAAAAAAATATTTTTGAGCTGGCAGCCTCTTGGGTCGGGGCCCGTGGCATTTTGCCAGCCCTGCCACCCTATTGTTAAGCCACTGGTGGCACTACTATCTACATGATAATTAAAAAAATTGTAATATTGTTGATGTATAAACTGTAAGCTTATAAATAATTATATATAATTAAATTTATCATCATCATCATCTTGCTAGCCTTGAATTGTTCTCAAGATTATTTGTTGTAGGCTACTAGTTCAACCAGTTTTACTAGAATATTGGTTTATCTACAGAGCAACTGGCAAATTATTTATATTTATGTATCTAAAAATTTATTTTTTATATTATATTCTGTATTTCATAAGTAATAAGTATTTTCTAGTATTTTTTAATTTTCACAATTAATTCTTGATCTTCATAAGTACTTTTTTTTAATAAATAGAAATATTTAAACATATTTCATGTCTAGAAAAAATAATTAAACCTTGTGTAAATACAAGATACAGTTATTATGATTTTTACTTATTTTAAAGTATTTGTTTTTTGTACTTCAATCATTAATTATTATTGATTCATAGTCTCACTTAATAAGTTAATTATTAACAATATCAGAACTTAATACTATAGTTTAGAAGGCATTAATTCTTCCATTGTATACACTTTTCTTGTGAAATCTGGTTGATAAACATCCTCCGGCAAAAAACTTTGTAAAAAGAAATGTGTTATTACACCAGTAATACCCCAAACTCTATGTTTACAACCTTCATATACTGGTACATATAAATCATTATAGCCAAAGCTAGCATGAAATTCTTTATCACAAAATGCTTTCATTGGAACAGTAAATATATCAGCGACTTCATCTACATTTGGCTTTAATTTCTTCATATCTAAATTTTTCAGTAGTCCCACCACAGGTGCAACCATATTATTTCTAGTTCGTGACTGCAATGCACCCATTTGAGTCCATATTTCAATGTCCTTTGACTTGAACCCTATCTCTTCTTCGGTTTCACGAAGGGCTGTATCGTAAATGCTTTCACCTGGGTCTATTTTCCCGCCAGGAAATGACACTTGTCCTTTGTGAGAGTTCAAGTTCGAAGATCTCAGAGTATACAAGAGGCACACTTCATTGTCAACAACACATATAGGAACCAATACAGCTGAATTTATCGTCACGTTCTTGAGCACACTCAACGGTGGTAACTCATTTAACTTTTTTATGCATTGTTCTTTAGAAGAATTACTTAGAAGAGCTTGAGGTGTTATAGACATGACAGTTTTGTACAACTTGGATGTACTCATTTGTTTTAATATTCTTCACAAATAATTATATTTTTATAATATAATGATTAAATACCTTGACTTTGGGGGCAAAGTCCAAACACGCAAGAGCAAAGAGTATGTAACACTGCGCAAGAGGTGAAAAACTGAAACCCAAAGCACAACACAATCTAAACCTGCACGACAGTCTGATTCTGATCTGTCATAAACATATGATCAAATTAATGACAGATGACTGTTGACTAGGGGTTTACTCGTTTACTCTGGTTTACTCCGACACAAAATCAAAACTGAGTTGTGTTATCTGGATATTGTATTTTATTTTGTCTCATTTTTGTCAAATATAATATAATAATATACACATATAGTTCTTTAGTAGGTTTCAAAGCTTAGACTAAGTAGTCTAAGTTTCAAAGTCTTAAAGGTCTTCATATATTTGACAAGGATGTTTTTTTTTATTTTGTATCAGGCTAAACGCCACCTCGACTTAGATTCACATAACGTATTTTGAAAGTGCCTTGGTACCTATGTTAATAATTTTTTGAAGTCAAAAAATAATGAAAATAAAACTTTACTGAAATCTTTTCACCGTCTTCTTTATTTTTAAATCTACCGGGTTTGGGTCTCGTATCAGGTCCAGACCATACATGATGGCCGAGTGCGGGTTGGGACTGGCAAGACACACTGTGGCTATGTAAATCTTGCCCGAAGACGGCTGCAACCAAGCTTAACGACTGTTAAATTATTATAATACTATGACCGGCTGCTATCTACGTTTATTTACCCCTTAAATAGCAATCTATACTCTGTAAATGGTAAATTCCTCACTTAGCTTTTGGTAATCCTTGCCTTGCCTTGTGTGATAAAAAAATGTGTTATATTTTTCGTGTTATTTCAAATTAAATATTTTGAAAGTAGACAAATTACCTAATACCTCTCTAGTTATTCATTGGTCTACTGTCTCCGTTTATTATCAGTATTAAGTGTCTTAACTGATGATAAACGGACACAAAATCTATATTTAGATACTAAGAAAGGGTGTCGTCATTATTTGTATCCGTTTGTTATTATATAAAGCTAATCTACATTCGGCGCGGGAACTACTACATCGCGATACAGGATTACTATTTAAGTATGTAGTTAATTACTACGTAGTTCCTTGTAACTTCGATAGATGGCAATGTAATAATATATATATCTAATATATATATATATTTTATCTCTTTATTGTCTCATAAAAAAATACATGGGTTGAGGTATTAGACCCCACACTAGGATTCCCTGTGTACTGGGATCTAGTCTCTTTCGTTCGAATCTTTTATTTGATATCTAAATATAATAAAATAATGTTATGTCTGAGATAATGTTAAGGTGTATTTTAGTGTGATGTGATGAGGTGAGATGTGTTTATAGGGTGTAGTGTGATGATCACTTGTAGTGTGGTGATGAGCCTGATGAGGTGTAGTGTGATAATGAGGTGGGGTGTGATTGAGATGTTGTGGTGTGAGGGTGTCAAGTATATGATGTTTTGGTGAGATGTGATGTGTTGTTGAGCAATGTGATGTGGAGTTTACTTTCTTTTAATTTTATATAATTATTCATATAAATACGTACATTAAAAATATACACATACACGTATAGACATAATCTAATATTATACCGATATCTTCAAAAACTGTTCTGTGTTATTGTAGTCTAAAGTATATAGCCATTTCGTTATGATTTCCTTGCAACGATTTCTTTTTACATTCATTATATTGTGAATGTTGTTGAGTTTAGTGTAAATGTAAGGTCCCTTAAAGCCAAAAGACTTCCTACCAAACGTTTTACGGCATATAAGCTTAGGCGATTCACACACTGCACCGCGCTACGACGCGTAGCGCGGAGCGGCAGATTTTAATGATGTATGCAAGTACATCGATTATTTTAGAAAACACGCGAGGTCCAACACACCGAACACGCGCCTAGGCGCGTGTGGCTAGCAGATTCGGGATTGGCTGCAATAGCTGCCTCGCGCCTACGCGCGTGTTCGCGTCGCCAGTGTGTGAATCGCCTTATTCCAGTATATTCTCCGGTTGGAGCGGCTGTAAGCGCAGGTGGATAGCGAGGTTCTATGAAATCTTAAAGCAGCAGAAAGGATGTACAGCTGTCTGACCCTAAGCAACCCAGTCTCAGCGTATAAGTCATTGGTGGGATATCGAAATGGGCGTCTGTAAGCAACTTTTAAAAGAGCCCTTTGCCTACGTTCCACTTTAATTAAGTAGCATTTAGACGTAATACAGACATTTTTGTTGCGATGCACGTGGAATTCGCCACTGGTTTTTTGGTCCACCTGTGCAACTCTAAGGGCATTAAAGAGAAATTGTAGGGTACCTAACAATATTCTGGTTGCGGCGTCATTTTGAGCGGATTATGAGTATTAACGCAATAAGTTGACAAAGAACGACTAAGAACATCTACTTTCTAAAATCCTCTTTGGAAACATTTTCGACCTTGTATCAAATATTAGTAAACTTCATAAAGACAAAATCCCATCAAGATAACGTGTCATTTATCAATCAAAATTAAGAGCATGTCACAAACAATATAGAAAAAAAATACTAACTTGGAAAACATAACTGATTTTTGAACTATTGTTTAATTAAATTTTGTGTAATTACTATTATTATACATGGCGGACACTAAGGTCCCAATAATATGTTTAAAAACTATATTTTCTCTCGTAGCTCGTGAACGATGTATGACAAACATAAAGAAAATTGCAGTACCAAGGTACGGGAAGGAACCTACAGAAAGTACAGCCATATTAGTACCGATTTGCAAAATTTCTGACGTTCCATCTCTGCTTTATACGGTTCGTTCTACTCATCTTAAAGAGAATAGCGGTGAAGTGACGTTTCCTGGTGGAAAATGTGATGGCGACGAGGATGCCGTGCAAACTGCTCTGAGAGAGACTTTCAAAGTAATCGGACTGCCGCAAAATAAAATAGAGATCTGGGGGAAAGGCAACGCTGTTCCAGGGCGTAGTAATAAAATACTAGTCACCCCTGTTATTGGCTCTGTTGAAAGCCTGCAACAGTCCGATTTAAATATAGACACAAAAGAAGTATCAGAGGTGTTTACAATTCCAATTGAGATGCTCTGTGATGAAAAAAATCAATTCCATACCCAGTTTAGCAACGGTCAAGTCATGCCAGTATATTGTGTGGAGAACTATAAAATTTGGGGCCTCACCGCCTATATCACGCATATCTTTTTGAGTAGCATATTAACCAAAGATCATTATAGAAATGATTGGACGAAAAAGAAAATAGATCTAGACCCTATAAAATGTACATAAATGATTCCCATAAAAATAGCATTATGTTCAAAATTATAATTCCTGTGTATAACTTATACTTTTTTCAAATAAAGTTTTTAAATAATACTGGTGTTATGAGTCCCGGGTATTAACTAAATTATGACAGCCTAGTTGACCATTAGACACACCACAGTTAAATTAACTTTGCTCTAATATTCAAACTTACCTGGTACAGAAGAAAGGTATCACATATGTGCCAGGTTCCCAGCAACTGGCTTACCTGCTACTACGTGAACAGAACTAGAATTGCGCCAGAATATTGAAGACGGTGCATGATCTAATAAGAAACAAATGCCATAATCTGTGGAACATTGTAGGTTTCGATATTATTGTTTTGCACATAAAACTGGGAAAATAACTTTTCGCTCAGACTGCTTAGTCCAGCTAAGCGGTCTGAGCGCTTGAAAAGCCTCGGTATTTAATTTTTAGCACATTTGGCAGCTTAAAAAAAGCTTATAGGCATTTTTTTTTGCTCCTAGTCAATGCAAACCCTTTAGGATAATTAATTAAAGAAAAAAATATGTTCACATTGTATTTATAGCATTGGCTGATCGCTTATTAATTATTTTAAAATAAGAATGCATGTATCATTGAACTATTTTATTGTATAAAAGCTACACAATCATATTTGCTTTTGGCAGTCATAGTACGTTTAACACTATTTTATAAAAGCAAGGCACAAGAAGCGTACATAAAATACATTATATTAGTTAGTATTAAATAAGCCGAATGTAGATAAAAAAATAGAAAATGTACAAAGTGAAGCCATCTCGTAATGTCTTCAGGGAGTCTATGAAGAAAAAAGGCACTATTCCGTTTGGTATATACACGTAGTCCTTTTTGAAGTCCGTAATTTGTCGTACATTTTTTTTTTAAATTAGAGTAAAATTGTTGCTACCGGCGGACTTTTCCCGTCCGTAATAGAACTTGAACTAAAAGTTTAGAATTTTTAGGATGTATTTTAAATTCTACATTTTTGTTTCATGTTACTTGCTGAATATACCGCAGCACAAATATTTGAGTAAATGTTTGATGATTTTTAATTGTTTCTAGACACATTGGATTAAAATACATATTTTGTAAATATTTAACTAGGTTTCGCCCGTGGCTCCGTGGCGTGTATGATGTCCGTTCTCAGGCTCTAGAGTATCTGTATATCAAATTACAATGAAATCGGTTTTGTAATTTTGGCGTGAAAGACAGACAATCAAACAGACAGAGTTACTTTCTTATTTATTATGTTAGTCTTATTTATAATATTAGTCAGGATGTCAAATGTACAAACAGTCTGGTTTCCATTGTACAGACTATATTTAGTTCTGGATTAGACAGCCGAGTGTGAGGCTCTTTTTATGATAAAAAAAATATAAATAAAATACGAAGAGAATAATAAAAAATAAAATAAAACACAAAACAAAAAAATAATATTATCCAGGTTTATTCCTTAACATTTACATTATAATCTAGTAATTATTATTTTATACATTGTCCAATCAACATGATGGTTGTCTCTCGCCCTTGTGCCTATAAAAATAAAACTTGTTTATGTAATAACAAATATTAAAGTGGCAACACTACTACTATCGGAATAAAAAAAAGTCTATTAAACATAGAAGTTATAGTGTTGTGTTATAAATCAAAGTGACTTATATAAGCCCAGTAAAGTTGCATTGCTTTGAGAGTCACAAATTTAGTTTGAATATTGCAGTTTTAAAATACAAAATATTATCATCGCAATAGTCACTTGAGAGTTTATCTTAATACTGATATCATTCCTTATCTGTGTCAACAGATAATAGGATGTTAAGAGACGATATTAGGTTCTCTGCCAAGTGAATAAAGTTTAATATTGGCAAACAAACTCAAAGCAAATATAACTCAGTAATTTAAAGAAATGGAATTATTTAGCCCTTAATTTTTTAACAACTAAAATAACTTGGCAACACTAATTTAGATAGGAGGATTGTGAATGATATAATACCTGAAAGATGAATTATGTAAAGACAGTCTTAATCCTTTATTATTACAGGAATACCACATAGGAAGACCTAGAAAAGTCTAAGTTCCAGAGACCTGATCTAATATAACATCTCATTCAATCTTCGTTTATCTTGATTCGACTTGCTTCATTTTATAATAAGAAAAAATAATTAAAGGAAAAAAGTATCTATGATTAAAAAAAAACTATATTGTAACATAAGAGGCAGGCAAGAGTGCTCATAAAGTGATCAGTTAGTTGCAAACAATGTTAAAATGACAATAACAATAAGGCAGAGGCATTTTAAAATAAAATGGCGGCAAAACTGAACTCATATAACCTAAAATTAAACTAATTGGTTCAAAATAAATGAACGAAAATGAATACTGTGAACCGAACTTATAATCTATTATGAATACAACACATATCCTGGGCACTTATTCGTTGTTTGAACACTGAATCTATACTAAAACTATGTTTAAATTGTTTTTTTTTTCATATACAGAAAGGTACATTGCAATTTGTCACGACTGATGCACTATGGTTTAAAAAAAACATTTAATTTGTCCTCTGCCAAAACAGGTATCGACAATACAAACTTTTTTTTAAATTTCAGAACCACTTCTCATACAATGATGGCCACGAATAAAAAAAAATATATATATTGATATAAGCTTTGATGATGTCATAGTAAACACGATATTCTTGTAATATAATGTCGGAATACCTAATAAATAATCCAAAATATACTAAGCTTTCTTAATTCCGATTGCACCAAACCATACATACATACAATCTCATAGATTTCTAAACTATCCTTATAGCAATGCTAAAAAAATCGAATTTATAGGTACAAAAATATAATTTCCACACTTGTTTTACGGTCTGGACACGAAATTATTATGTATCGTAAATAAGTACTTTTTATTAACAATATAATTTTCAAAGTTTATGAAGCTTTGGAAGCTGATTATACGAGTATAATTAAGTAGAACACGCGTCCTATAATATTGTGTATCATTATACAACTTGAAAATGACGGAAGATCAAAGCGCTTTAAAAATACCTCATGTGTTAAATTATGATATGTAGTGATAATATTATGCCCGAATAACGAACGCACAGACATGCACGGGTTAAAATCACAACTCTCCTCTTGGCTCCGCCGTAGTTGGGCAAAATAATACGCTACGTCATAATTTCTCGTAACGTTTTTCAGCTTCTTTTAATAATTTGACATTAGTATAATTGCCATGTAAAAAAATAGATAATGAGTTTAATGTCACGTTGACATTTCCGGTAATAAACTGTGGATTTCAGTGCAATGGTATACCATCACACGGAGTAATAAAAAATAGCCATTTCGCCATCTCGTAGTAAACTATCATCACTTGTACATATATTTTATATCAGGCCACACAAGAAGGTTGTAATACTGTATGTTCTCATTTCAAATCAATAACAGACAAAATCGTTATTTTTTTTAATCAATTCTCGATTAAGAATATCATCAATTACCAAAAATAACAATGGCCACTGATGATCTTGATCTTAAAAATAGTCAAAAGTAACAAAAATAATTAACAGAAATGCCTTCATTGTGTAGTCAGTTACAAAACAGTGTTCAATTTTGGCAATGTTATGCAAAAATATCGTCCCTGTCAGGTAATGGTGGTATAATTTAGAATGTTCACCGCCTACATCTATTGTACCAAGGCTCGCGTTACGCGGTCAGAGTTTACTCGGCGTTACTGATCTCGCTCACATCGATGGGGATGGATGTCGTGAACGTCGGCGTCTCGAGTTCTTCGTGTTTCTTCATTTTCAGCGCCTATAATCACAAATTTGTACAATAAATACAGTTTCTTATGTTACAAGGCTCTCTCTGTCACCTGCAAACGAACTGAAGGTGAAAACAATTATTTGGTGAAAATATTTTAAACTAAATTAAATTTATTCAAATTCTAAATTGACACATAACTACTGCAGTTTCGGTGATATCAATGATTGATAATATTGCTAATAGTCTGCTGTGTCAAGAAGGACATACTTTCTACAAAATGTTAGCTTTCTTTTTATTCTTTATACAAGCAAGTGAAATCGAAATGCAGATAGAGAAAATGTATTTAACAAAAAAAAAGATATTATTTGAAGAACACTGTCATTTAAAAAAAAAGTTGTCCCATAGCAATTTAAAAAAAAAACTTCAAGTTCCATATCACCTATATTGTCACAATTACGATTGCCAGCCTCCAAAAAACATATCCCCATAAAAAATAATTGCCTGTTATAAGTGTTACTGATACGGAAGATTTTCAAATATGTTAATCTATTGAAAAACAACATTAATACCACAACCTTTACACACCAACACAGCCAGAATAATAATCTTGTCCATAGAGTTTTTATTCCGATCAATAAAGTTAATATGGATTATGAATATTCACAAAATTATGTTATGTAGCCCAAAAGCAGTTTTATGAAGATTGACAGAAGTTTATTTCCAAAAAAGTTTTCGTATTTAAAACACCTAACGTTTTTAAACGTCGCGAAAGGCACATCTAGATTTTGTCAAATTTGCTTAATTTCCCAATGTAAACTTCTTTAAATCTAAGATATTGGACTAGACGCTTCACTTGTTCATGATTAAAAACCAAAAAAATAAATTTAAACTTCGAGTTCCACTATATCAAATTGTAATTATCGGTTCTACTCGATAGTGTATTTATTATTGTAGGTAAATGACAATTTTGATTGTTAAATCAATCATAATTAAGTAATTTTGTATATTCAAATGAATTAGATTTTAGTATTTTTATTGAGTAGTTATTAGTAGAGAAATTGTCAATTTTTTTTTCAGAAGTTCCGTTATTTTGCATCATAATTTTATTGAACCAACATTATTGATATTAGCTATTCTTTAAAATAGAACGAAACTTTACGACCGGTCTATTCGTATGAATGTTAAAAGTTTTATTTAACAAATCAATTAAATGTATAAAATTAATACAACACTTAGTAATGCGTTACTTGTATTCAAGAGAAATAATTAATAGCGTATGCAATTATGATAGTGAGACATTGAGATGCGACCAGAATGTTCTACCGAATGATTTTTATATGTCAAATAATGCAATGTTATGGCGGCCATGACAGTGACGTCACGATATGACACCCGCGACATACCGTTTGTGTGGATATCTCTTTCCGTTGTAGTGTCGGCGTGGGCGTCAGCACCAAACCTTTCGCCGATAACTGAAGGCGATAGTAATAGATACAGAATATAGAAGGAACCCAGAGTACGTACATAAATCTACTTATACAGTATAAATATAATAGGGAATCAACTTTATACCCTAAATTTGAAGAGTCTGGGTAGGAAAGTACAATTAGGATAATAGAAAGAACCCCGTAAAAATACCACAACTACAAAGAGATAAAATGGAGAATCCCACAACATGGAGAATACATGTTCCTAGGGTGAGTAATCCTATGATAAGAGTCGTTGTTTTAATCCGTTGATCCGGACCTAGTGTGAGTTTATTTACATGCGCGTTTAGCGTTATGTTGGTAAAAAGTTTAGTTATTTTAATGTTTAGATTCATATTGATACGTTAGGCAACTTAATCTATACATACAAATTAAGAATTGAAATGTCTGTTTGAAAGTATATACTTTCGTTCTGACATCAAAAATCATTTTTTTTTAAATTATCGTTTGTCTGTCCGTCCGTCTGTCTGTATGTTAAGGTTAATTTCTGACAGATTTTAATGGCATTTTCATTGGCAGATAGTTGATGTTATAAGGAGTAACTTAAGTTACTTTTTTTAGACTAGACCCGTCGGGCTTAGCTAGTATTGACTAAACTCACACTAGGCCTTCAAAGAGAAATATAAGTGTTCACTTTAAAGATGGATTAGTTTAAGTACTTGGAATGTGACTGAATATTGAACTTTGAAAAGAAACAACGACTAGTATCACCGATTCACTCATTGATAGTTTAGAAGATGTAATACAGTACCTGCTGCAATTTGTAGTGGTTGATGATATCCTGGTCAGCGGGACAGCTCTGTGTGAAGGCGTCCAGCTGATACATGTGGTACATGTAACGCCACAAGGCGCGGAAACTCGTCTGCAATATATAAATACTTTCTGTCATAAAATAACTATCTTGGGTGTGGCAGAAGAGTCACGTAAGTGCTAAAAGATGAGTTCTCTAAAAAAAGTATGCGTGGTGTGAATGGAAGTGACAGAGTCAGGAATGCAGTGATAAGATAATGTTGCGGATTAAAAAGGGCATGCTTTCTTTGGTTTGGCCACTTAGAGAGGATGGATCATAGGAAACTCACGAAAATAATGTTAAGGGCGAATGAGTGAGGAAGTATAGGAAGAAGTCGTCCACAGCGTACATTTATGGACCAAATTGATGATGTTCTGAAAAATGGCCATGTAAATAGTATCAGGAACCGAAGAGCATGCATGTGGACGAAGGAAGAGTTGTGTCAGGACTCAGGACCGTAGTAAGTGGAGATCAATTATCTCTGCCTACCCCTCTGGGAAATAGGCGTGACTCTATTATTGTATTGGCGTAATTTAAGAATGATTTTGTTTTGAAAAAAATATAGATACTGACCGGTATTTCAAAGTCGACAAAATATTTTCCGGCGACGCGAATATGCTGCAGTCGCGGCATCAGCTCGCAGTCGAAACAGCACATTGTGTCGCCTGTTAAGAACCTGCAACGAAACAATTTATATAATTTATATTAATATTATAAAAATGATAAGTTTATTTGTTTGGTTGAACGCGCGCTAATATTAGGAATATACATTAGGAATAGAAGAAGAAGGCTATAGGATATATTATTATAACATCACTCTACGACTAATAGGACTAGAGAACAAATAAAGAATGATGCTAAAACGGGGAAAAATATTCCATTTGAAAGCTACTAGTCAGTCCTATGCGGAAATGAAATAAATTTAGCAAAAATGAGAGAATTGTTCCTCTTCAGAAGATTAATTATTGGTGATTATTTTTTATTTTGATAGTAATCGAATCGATCCTTAGAGAAAAGTGGGTACAGTATGAATGGATGAAGATCCATTGAAGTCAGTGTTTAGTGCTTCCACTAACATAAAATAAAACGTAGATAGTAAATAAATAAATAGTACCTAGTCCCCCGGCGCTCGAGCAGTCCATCGATGCGTGCGAGATGCGCGCGTAATGCCGCGGACTTCTGTTCATCCTTGCGCACGAGCACCAGCTTCAACTTCGAATACAGGTTCTCGATCAGAGATGCCACTTCTTTGTCCTGGAACACAACACACACTCTATATAACATTCATCTTTATTAACTTTTACTCGCGGCTCCACCCTGTTTTATGTTTTTTTTTTTTTTATATTGAAGCCTACCAAAGTGACTACTCTGCCTGATGGAAAGCATGAGTAGAATCCACCATCGGCATTGTGAGTATAAGCAATTTTAAATGGTGACCCATACCATTGAGGCCTGGTCATACGAAATACGATAGTAAGAGTGCTGTCATTATTAGGATGGTCTTCTGTGTGAGGGTAGTACTGACCTGGTCGAGCCGGCCCATTCGTGCTGAAATCAGCATGGCTCTACTACCTATAGAATAAAGTTATATAAACAGTAGTGTATGTGTGATTAGAAAAAAAGAGACTGTGATCCCTGAGTTTGTTTCGTCCTTTCTTCTCAGGGCTAGTCCAGTTAGGAAAGGCCGAACTCATGTGCTCAAAAAAAAAGTATAACTTGCAAAAGTGTTCATGTAACTTAATTGCAGAATAAATGATTTGATTCAGAGGTAGAGGTAGAGGACCTATAAGCTATATTATTGTAAAGTTGCATCAATTTCGTTCAGTAGTTTTTTACGTGAAAAAGTAACAAACACAATACCCCTTACACGCTCACAAAATTTTGCATTTAGTAAGAAGTGGGATAATAGTATTTGCATACAGCAGGAGTCGACCCTAAGTTAAAGGAATTTGTTTTACCACCGCAATGGATGGTGTTTAAGAGATATGTAAATATGGGCGGTGACCGCACAACATTCGCGATTACATATCTCTAATACTCATATCTTTATTGTGTTTTTCCCAAAGTAACAAGCAATAAAATCTTATCTATTACTTCATTGAGTAGGGGCGAGGCTGAAAGCATCAACATTCAATCTATTTTATTTAACATTGTATTTTTTCAATATGACAATCTTTCTCCAAACCTTTTTCACTAACTAGGTTATGGTTGGCTTGAAGTCTACTATGATGCGGCTGAGTGACTTCCATCAGACCACAACCCAAGTAGGTTCCTAGATAAGTCCAAGGTATATGTCAGATGACCGTATGACTACCGGAGCCGGCAGCTTAACGTGCTATGCACGACACGGAGGGAGACATTCATAATGAAATTTAAATTAGCCTTTCTCTCTTTTTAATACGACTGGATAAAATGTATATAATACATGCCATGATGCCCGCGGCCCCGCTCGCGTCCTATGCCTATGAAAAATAGATGTTGGCCGATTTTCAGACCTACTGAATATGCATATAAAATTTCATTAAAATCGGGCAAGCTGTTTCGGAGGAGTATGGTAACATTGTGACACGAGAATTTTACTAAGATACTATAAATAGCCGTTCTAACAATTCACAAGAGATTATATGTAAGAATCACGATCGGGGTCAGGTCTTAGAGTAATAAAAAACCGGTTTTGGCTGCAGACAAATAAACGGAATTTATACCGTACTGCTAACAGTTTTGTGAAAAATAGTCTTTATTGGTGCGGTTTTCATAACGAATATTCGCTGAAATATTAATAACGTTACTTTAGAGAAAAAATAGGTATAAACGTAAATTTGTTATTTGTTATATTATGTATTTCTAAAGAAGGATATTTAAATTTATTTTATAACAGCTGATTACATATTACTCCAATTATGTATTATGTTAAAACGCTATAATTATTATATTACCATACCTTTTGCACTATTTTTATTCCATATAAAGAAGGGCAACTTAATTTTTTACAATCAATGAACCGTTTTAGTAGTGTTTTTTTTATTATCGTATATTAGGGATTAACAAAAGCTCATTGAAAATTACTCGTGATTTAGTATTATATATGTATGTATGCATAATAAGTCAATGAAGAAGCCGAGGATCGAAGCAAGTGGCGTGCAATTGAAGAGGCCTATGTCCAGCAGTGATGAAGTGAATGAAGAATGTTTAAAAGTATTACATGGTATACGATAAAAACTATCATTTATTAACAAAAAATATAATTCTTATATCCACAGTGATTATAAGAAAGTCAACTAATAGTTCTATATTAAACTGCCGAAAGCTGTATGATATTCCGTTACATGAAATGTGCTTTTACATAGGATGAAGGAATATCCTGGCAAAGAAAGCGTTGGAAAAATTTATTCCAGTTTTCATACACGTATGATTTTATTCTCTCGAACTCAAAAATGCCAATTCGAAATTTGTTTTACTTCTTGACAATACATAATTTTACTTAAGAGTACCTGGACGACCGAGCTTAGCTCCGTTCAACTATTAATTACAAAATAAGCGTATTCTCTGTTTAACAATGCCATCTTTACTTTCAAGTAGCTGTCGTGTTGCTGTGTTGGAGTACCAACCACAAACCAACTAAGTGTTACTGAAAGAATAGTATAAGTGTTGCAAGCAATGCTAAGAGTAATGCGAATAAAAAAAACACATAAAAACACATAATTTTCCCAAACATAAGCCTAATCGATGAACGAGCGCCATTAAGAGCGATTTTCCACCCTCGAAAAACTACAACAAAATTTCAGCGAAATCGTTAGAGCCGTTTCCGAAATGACAAATATACATATATCGTTGGTCTAGTGGGTAGCGTATGCGACTGCTGATCAAGAGGTCTCGGGTTCGATTCCCGGGTCGGACCAAAATGTTTGAGTAATCCACAAATATTTGTTTCGGAGTTTGGGTTTTTCCTATGTATAATATGTATGTATAATATATGTATAATAAAGCTCTGCTTAGTTTGCGACTAGATGATGTTGTGTGTAAGATGTCCGATATAAAAAAATATACCTGTACAAATAGGTTATGTCCACCGGGCACAGACTTCATAATGTGCCGTTCAATCTTCTCATTCTCCAATATGGCAAGTCCATTATCGATTAGTATTGGTGGGTGCGTCGCCTCGAAGTTGGTGCGGAAGTCTGGTGGTGGCTTCTGCATATCTACTGTTGTCACCTGGAATTATAGAAAGGAAAATTAAAAGCCATATCTTTTTGGTTTTAATATAAAAAGAATCGGTAATAAAATATTTTCAAAGATTAAAACAGTAATAAGAAATAATGACGCGAGTGGACCGCGGACAAAATGTAGTATTTGCTATTTTTATACCAGAGTTACGGTAACTATATTTCGATGTCCCTTTTATCATTACACAAGCGTGATGCAATAAATCGCATTAAAACAGACAGAACAGACTAAAACCATATGGTGTCACATTGCGTTCACAAATAGAAGGGAATTCCCCTTTTAGAGCATGTACTCTAGACTTTTGAAATCAGAATCAAAGCTTTAATCTAGAAAACAATGGTGATGATTCTGTTGTTCACTTCACTAAACTAAAAATTAACTAAAATTTGTTATGGGATTATGTACTTTAATTTAATTTCTTTACATTTAATATTTAGATATTTCTTTTTAAGTTTTGTACATCGCAAAAATTGGACACTGGGAAATGACACTGTATGTACTCTGTAATAATTTAAGGACGAAGAAAATTAATATAATTAATATTTTAAAAATAAGTTGTTTACGCCTTAAATATATAGAATTATGAATTTTAATATTTAAGTGTTCAGAGAGAGAGTCAGTGAGAAAGAGTGTTCAGTTCAGAGATCATTGTTTCCTTAAGGGGCCCCCGGAGGCTGACTTGTCCGTACAAACGGTATACCAAGATCATTTGCAGTATAAACATATTTCCACGATGATATTTTGATATTCGGACTTAGACTGTATTTATTTAGGTTATTACGTATTTATTTTTAAAAATAAACTAATCTAGAATAAAATATAATCAAATTAAATTTTACATATTTTACATTGTAAATGTCATGTTTCCATTTTGTTTTTTTCTGTCTTAAGGGGCCCCCGGAGGCTGAATTGTCCATACAAACGGTATACCAAGATCATTTGCAGTATAAACATATTTCCACGATGATATGTTGATATTCGGACTTAGACTGTATTTATTTAGGTTATAACGTCTTTATTTTTAGAAATAAACTAATCTAGAATAAAATATAATCAAATTAAATTTTACATATTTTACATTGTAAATGTCATGTTTTCATTTTGTTTTTTTCTGTCTTAAAAACAAAAAAAAATCTAATATTGTCTCATCAATAACATATCTCATATTATTATGCTACTACTTACACAAAATAAATCGAAAAAATATTGAGTTTTCATTCATGATTTTCGATATTACGAAACACATCCATATTTTCACAAATTTCAAGCAATTAGTAGTGCTATCGCATCAAAATATATTTCAATGTGTGTGTGATTCGTGTCAGTCAAATAATGATAGACAAACCTTCTACGAGAGAGTCCGAATTACTACGAATGAATGTCAATCCACATACACACATATAGCGGTGCACTCGTATCTATATTGTATATTGTCAAACAGAGACAGCAATATTTTACGAACAAATTTTAACTTGCAGTTTCGAGTGTCGTACGCCGGCCTCTTAAAAATAAAAATATTTCTAATACTGTTTCATCAATAACATATCTCATATTATTATGCTACTACTTACACAAAATAAATCGAAAAAATATTGAGTTTTCATTCATGATTTTCGATATTACGAAACACATCCATATTTTCACAAATTTCAAGCAATTAGTAGTGCTATCGCATCAAAAAATATTTCAATGTGTGTGTGATTCATGTCAGTCAAATAATGATAGCCGAACCTTCTACGAGAGAGTCCGAATTACTACGAATGAATGTCAATCCACATACACACATACAGCGGTGCACTCGTATCTACTTTGTATTTTGACAAACAAAGACAGCAATATTTTACAAACAAATTTCAACTTGCAGTTTGGAGTGTCGTACGCCGGCCTCTTAACTAGTGAGAATATAATAGATGTTACTAAGAAAAGATGGTGGTGTACCTTTAGGCTGATAGTTTTAAGCTCGGCTAACAAGTAGAGGTCCATGAAGTACTCCTGACAGAAGAGGCACGCTCCCTTCCGTCGTCCATCGATCGTCGATGCCTGCAATACAAACAATATAATTAAACATCATAATCTGACAGCGCAAAAACGACTTGGATATTTTATTTTATCCTTTAACATTCTGAGCTGACCTGAAGTCATCTGGAAGAGACTGATCTCAGCAATAAAACGGTCCTTTGAACATTAAATGTCTACCATTTTTATTTTACCATGCTATTTTGTGAAGCGGTGTGTAAATGAAAGGTTTTCTATCTATGTAACTAAAAGTAGTTACTTATATTAGTGAAAGAAGCATGATTCTAATAGTCTAACGGAAAATGGGATGTAAGTAATATTATATTCTGATTTAATTAAAAAACCGTGTTCCGTGTTTCATCGCGGAGAATTTAACGATCTCTGGCGCCCGAGTCTACTGCGGTATCTGACCCTTTCCCCATTGGCTTGGGGGACCGGAAGAGTTCTAAGCCTCTTCCGGTCTCGTTCCGCCAAACAGTAATTTATCCTGTATGTAATTTACACATACGGAGTTTTGAGTATTTAGGGAAAAAAGGCAATAATATAGAGCAGCCTAATGCCATAAAGAAGGTTTTCATTCAAAGGCATTTAAAAATACGTAAGACTATCTCGCGTTATGAAATTGGGTACAGTATTGCTTTGGGTCAGCAGACATTAAATTTTTTGTATACTTAAATAACATCTTAATTTTACATAATAACTATACAAGAATGCTATTAATTCCACAGTTATGAGCGGCCGAGTTATTTAGACCTGTTTAATTAGACTTTGTAATTAGTAACGTATACGTTAAGAAATAAGAAATGAGAATTAATGTAAGAATTACGCAATACGAGCCGACAATGCATTAACAGATCGCGATGACTAACACGGCTACTGAGCGTGCAGTGTTTACAAAATATCTGTGTTAAGTATCTCTCCGTTCCGTTATACTAGAGATGATATTATAACAGTGCAAGTTTAGATTCACTTCTTAGGAGCTAATAAAAATTATCAATACAATACGAGTCAATATAAACCCAATTACGCATGGCTGAAGGTTTATTTCACACTTATAAACAGTGCTTCAAGACGTTTTCTGTCATTTTGTCATCACTCATTGTTTGTTGATTGTTGTAACTTGATGGAGTAGAGCTAAAAGTTTGTCAACTTAGAAAAGTTTGCAAATTATTGTTGTGACTTTCTGGCTTCTCTAATTACTTATCTTAAAATGGTTGATACTATTTCTGGCGAGTATTTTGACTTAGAACAAGTGATTATATTTTGTCTTTTCATATCCTAGCTTCTCTCTTTAATCGGTAAACAATAAGATGTCTTGGGAGGAGGGAGCTAGCATTAGCTAGCTTGCCGGTTGCCCTATTCCGACTAGAATTAATACAAATTTCATATAAATCCAGACAATCTACCGCTAAATAGAATTTAATATCATAATCTAATTATTATCAAGCACGACTAATATAATCGAGTACATATAGTAGTATTGAAGTGGCACGAGTAAGGTAACAACTCTAAAATTCGAATTTTGAAAAACTGATTTAAGGCAATTATTTATTCAAGTTCCGCGATTTAAACTAAAAGTGGTAAAACTTTTTAGTAACGTTTAATAACATTACAGTCACTGCAGTACTTTCAATAGATACCATAGACAATGCCCTCATTTAAACGATAACATTCCTTAATTTACTAGCTTTTTTACTTGTCGAAACCTTGGAAATCTCTAGGGTAATATCTTAATACTTCTTTATCTTCATGACTCAAATGTTTAACTATTGAGTAAACCAGATTACTAATACAAAGATTACACACCATTACCAACACGATATCTTAATTCAAAACTGAAATTATCTGAAAGTCCTTGTCTTTGTTTCTTTAGAGTTTTGAAGTGATTTGATAGGGCCACTATTAAGACTTTTAGTACAAATATGTTGATTAGAAGGTACAGGTTAAAAAATATATTGTAAACCAACTTAAAACGTTATTCATGACGTACAGTTAATCATGCGAAATTAGTCTTTTTTAGTCTATCTAAAAAAAAGTAGTTTAAAAAACTAAACAAGCACGCTTTTAAATTAAAAAGTAGAAAATAATTTTAATGTAAAAAGCGTGGAGCGACGTTATTGAAATATTTGCAGAAAGCACCCCACACTTTCTTACATAAAAATGATTTTCTACTTTTAAGTTTAAAAGCGTATTTGTTTGGTTTTTAAAACTTTTTTTTTTTTAGAAAAACGAGTAATTTGTTTAAACATTTTTTTTTCAAATTAGGGTATTGTCATCGGTCCTCGATAAATCTGGCCGTTTAAAGTGGGTCCCAAAGATTCCATTACATACATACATACAACCCAAGCTAATAAAAGCGTGGTAAAAATAGGTTAGACCATCTGAATAAGTGTTTCTTGCCATAAACAAATTATACGATAAACTGTAATAAAGTTCGCTACGGTGCAACTACTCTTATATTATTTATTCAATTTATTGCGTTACCGAACATTTATGACCATAGACTATCTTACTATCCCCGAGCTATATAAAATAGAAAACCTCATTGCTGAGACTTTGACCATAAACAATCTAGACGTTTGTAGTTATTGCCGGGAACGTTACGCTCATAGGCTTTTTGTCACGGTATAAAACAAAGAATTCTAGTAATATTTATGTAATAGCTGGTGTTATATACTATTTACTACAATTTAAGAAAAATGTTTAGTTGTACATATAGAAAAAAATAAGTTGAAATTCTAAGATTCTAAGAAGCAGTTTTAATAACTACAAACTTTAATTCACAAATTAAACTCTATCACCGAAGCAATGATCGCAGACATCATCCTTTATCCTGGAACCTATTTCCTTTGTATTATAATTTTAACAAAAAGGAACCGACTTCAATGAAAAACTATTCCGAGTACCCAAATCGCGACATTGTGCCTATGATATTTGAGGAGTTCCCTCGATTTCCTTGGGATCCCATCATCAGATCCCGATATGGTGACGATGGGACCATCTGTAAGCTACGCCCATTCCAATGCAAAAAGAATTTTTGAAATCGGTTCAGAAACGACGAAATTATCGCTGAACATACATAAAAAAAAAAAAGATTCCAATTGATAACCTCCTCCTTTTTTTTGAAGTCGGTTAAAAATGACAATTTATGCCAAAGAAAACAGTCCATTTTTTTTCTTATTTACCTAGTTAAGACTACCGAATTGATTCTACTTTGTCTGATGGAAAGCATAAGTAGAATCAAGGAGTTGTAGCCCAGTCATATTAGGTAAAAAAAGGGGTCAACCTCGGAATGAAAGATAATAAGCTGCAAATTGGTATGAACCTTTGTTTTGTCATTCTAAATGTTGTCTCAAAAGTCACAATCGTTATCGTGTCCGCGTCTCAAGATATTCAAGGTCAAAGGTCACAAAAATCGGTTTTTCGCGAATATCTGGCTTCCTATCGGTTAAATGAGATTTGCATTTATTATAAAAGTTGTAGGCTATAAAATTCCCTACAACTTTTGTTTAAACTTTTTTTTCATACGACCAACCGTTTTGAAGGTAGAGCGCGAAGAGTGCACATCGTACAGTCATATACGGCCTAATGCAAGGTCAAGCGTGAGTTATGGTTATCAGTACGTTATAAAGTCAATTATTTACTTGGAAATTATAATTATTAAACAATGCCTGTTATTTATGTACTAACTATTAATTATTTATATTTAATTAAAGTAAGTAACTTGATTATTTATATATAATTATTCATATTTAACTATTTAAGTATAAAATATTATTAATTCTGGATTATATATTTTAGTTTTATTTTAAGTTAACACGACATTATATATATTTTCTTTAAAACGCGTAAATTTCTCAATACATAGCCGCTTGAGTGATGTTGACAAAAACGCAAAATTCCGTTGAGTGAAGTTGGTGATATATTCTACTAAAAGTTTTGACCAATATCCTCGTACTAAAAAGCACATTTTATTTTTACACGCATTCAGTGGCTGTGACACGACTTCTGCGCTATTTAAAAAAGGAAAAAAAACTGTTACTAGAGCATTGGAAAAACTTCCTGATTTAGATAAACTGGTGGAAGTATTTCAACAAGAAAACTGCCCAAAACAAACATTATTAGAAAATGGAGTGCGCATCTTGTTGGCATTATATAATGCTCCAAAATCTGAGGACAACATTGATCATTTCCGCTACACGCAATTCATCAAATTTACAAAACTAAATAAACCTGTACAACTGTCAACACTTCCACCAACAAGTGTAGCAGCTCATCAACACATAAAACGTGTCTACTACCAGATTCAAACGTGGTTAGGGAAGGACTTAGAACCTCAAGAATGGGGCTGGATGCTTGAAAATGAAATCCTGGAGCCCATACGAACGTTATTACCTCCAGCACCAGCCGAACTACTAAACGTAATATTTTGCAATTGCAAAAATGGTTGTGGTTCCCGCTGTGGATGCAGAAAATCAGGGCTACAATGTTCTTTAGCTTGCGGCCAGTGCAACGGACAAGCTTGCCTCAACGCTTCACTGTATCCAAGTAATCCCGATGAAGAAAATACATATGATCCCGATATTCTGGAAGGTTTGGAGATGAACATGACAGATAATGAGGATGATGACAATGAATCGAACATTTTTGAGCGACAAGAAGAAGAAGACGACGAAGAAGAAGAAGATAATTAGCTTCCATTTCCAATTTCATTACAATTAAAATCAACAAAGATACTTTTGATATTTGAACTCACATTTTGATAAATGTATATTATGCCGTATTTAATAATAAATAAAAATATGTGTAAAATATATACTCTTACTATCATTTTAACTTAAAATAAAACTAAAATATATAATCCAGAATTAATAATATTTTATACTTAAATAGTTAAATATGAATAATTATATATAAATAATCAAGTTACTTACTTTAATTAAATATAAATAATTAATAGTTAGTACATAAATAACAGGCATTGTTTAATAATTATAATTTCCAAGTAAATAATTGACTTTATAACGTACTGATAACCATAACTCACGCTTGACCTTGCATTAGGCCGTATATGACTGTACGATGTGCACTCTTCGCGCTCTACCTTCAAAACGGTTGGTCGTATGAAAAAAAAGTTTAAACAAAAGTTGTAGGGAATTTTATAGCCTACAACTTTTATAATAAATGCAAATCTCATTTAACCGATAGGAAGCCAGATATTCGCGAAAAACCGATTTTTGTGACCTTTGACCTTGAATATCTTGAGACGCGGACACGATAACGATTGTGACTTTTGAGACAACATTTAGAATGACAAAACAAAGGTTCATACCAATTTGCAGCTTATTATCTTTCATTCCGAGGTGAAAGCCCTAATATGACTGGGCTATTGGGGGTTTAGAGTAGGAGTAATCTCATTGTGAGAGTAGGCAATGCATCATTCTCCCGGCCTTCGGGAGACGGGGACGGGACGGGAGAATGATACATTGATGCAGCATTGGTTGTGATAAACATTTACGGTACTTACATCTAAATTTTTTTTAAACATTGTGTGTGGCTGTCTCTCTCTGTTTGTTTCAGTAATCTCTGGGACAGTTGTACCGATTTTGATGGAACTTTCAATGGCAGATAGCTGATGATAGATACTTTTTTAGTTTCGCCCCAGTGAGTCAGCTTTATAATATTATTTGAATGGCAAGAACGGGTCCATTCACACTCGCATGATATCCAATGTATGTTCATACAATAAATTAGTTCTACATGTGCATGACAAAGTACACATGAACTTAGTTTCTCAATAGTTTCTAAGATAGAATCTTCAGTGGTGAATATTCATAAGAGCTATTGTTGAAATTGTATGTTTATTGTTTGTTTGTTCTACTCTCGGTTTCAACAAGGACGCATTGGGACAATGAACATAATCTCAAAATATTCCGGCCCATTCGTGCTGAAGTCAGCATGGCTCTAATTGTATGGTTGGATATTGTAGTATGCATCATAAATGAGTTTTATTTATTTTCTTAACTGTATGAAAATGTATTAACCGTGTACAAAGAAGTAGATAAACTACATTTGGAATTACGTTTCATTTTTGAGCACAGTGATCAACATTGGCTCACGTTGAAGTATTTAAAATGGATTAGGGGTTGGATTTCAAAACGAGTCACCTGAATTTGAGGGTTTTGGTGGTGTAGGGGGCTTAAGAGAGTTAGTCTTAATCCCTCCAAAGTAATTTTGGCTGCCGGAGTTGCGTCTAAATATTTTTAAACAGTTTCCAAAAGTTCTTAAATACAATTGCAATTATGCAAAACGGAACGTATTTTTATGCTTTAGTACAGTTTTTCAAATGTAATTTTTAGGTTTTATATGTAAAACGTGAAACGAAACGCAACCCGCCATCTTGGATGGATGATATTGACAGCAAAATTCAAATTTGTGCGTCATTCCTTTACTTTCGAGTTTAAGTGAAGTAATTTTAAGGTTTTATGTGAAAAACGTGAAACGATACGCAACCCGTCATCTTGGATGGATGATATTGACAGATAATGTCAAATTTGTTAGGTTAGGTCAATCGAGGTAATTTATTTTATGTGCTAAAGGAAATGTATAAGAACAGGATATAATTCTTAGGTAATTAATAGCAATGTATTACTCCGAGTTGGCACAATCCGACTTCATTGAGTTAGGTTAGTTAGGTTAGTCGTGGTTATTTTTTTTTAAACCACCCAGAAATAGGAGCCCCGCTTAGCAGGGCTCCGTCGACTCATAATTGGAGCCAGTTTGTTTATAATGTTCATAAAGTTGAATAAACAATGTTTGTACAAATTTCTGTTTTTGATTTTTTCTAAGGGAACCAAGTATTTCCGGCGGGTAAAAATGGTGCGGGAGGGTTCCGACCCCTCCCCCCCAACCACTCACAACCCCTTAATAAGGTGACGTATTTCGAAATTTTTACCTGGATTAGTACTGATATGGTTTGAAAAACTATAACCCGACTACGTAAAATTGTTTGATAAAAATTTTAAAAGTTGCTAGCATAAACCAAAGCTGTCTTTTAGATCAATCGATTTAAAATCCGTTAACCACACAGATCTCTGCTACAGGTTTGACGCTGAAACCCTAACTTCAATCCCACTACTTCTTTTGTACTAATGATTATTTCCGTATGGTGGCGGATTAAGCATACAAAGTGTCACCACCCCCCTATTCATTCCATGGGTGTCGTAAAAGGCGACTAAAGGAACAAAATAAGCAGCTAACATCACTGCCAAGAGAAGGAAAACTTGAAACAAACCCTTTATCAACCCGTCTGGCCAGCGTGGTATAGTAGGCCAAAACCTCCTTTCTAAGGAGAGCAGTGGACTGCTAAAGGCTGTTGATGATGATGATGAATGATTATTTAATAGATATACATAAAATGCTTTGTTATTGCTTTTTTATTATTTCAAGATAAACCGAGATTCTACTCTACCACAGAACTAAGAAATCTGTTCTGTGCACTCAACCATTACGTATTTATTTTGTTAAATTTAGAACCTTTTGCTGAGGAAGGTTATATGAAGTGCAGCGACTAACGGAGGCCGGCTTTTAAATCACTTTCAAAGGACGTTTACCATGTTAGCAAGTCACTGTACCATATATGCATATCGTGTACAAGTTGACCTCGTAATGCGTACCAAAGCTTATTGTCGGCTACATGAGTCATCGTGACGATTTGAGGTCGAAGGGCTGAACACTTCTGGCGGGCACACTTTCTATGATAAACGGCGCTTTGTTGCACAAGTTAGAGTCAATGTACTTTTACTGTGTAATAACCGCGTAATTATTCGAGTTTAGGAAATGCAATTGAAGTATTCATGGCCAATAGAATACAATAAAAAACAGATTGGAGCATTAAAACCCATATTATATAGGTATCTGTATAAAAATGTGGGCTAGAACAGGTTTCCATCTAAGCTAAAAGCTGCGTTTTGATTTTCAAATAGCACATTGACCTACATTCGCTCATGTTAATGTATTTAAAATGGATTT
Organism: Phragmatobia fuliginosa; assembly: GCA_932526445.1. NCBI lineage: Eukaryota > Metazoa > Arthropoda > Insecta > Lepidoptera > Erebidae > Phragmatobia > Phragmatobia fuliginosa. Next base: position 4,196,332 of record OW052073.1, read on the forward strand.
ATTAGGAGTGATATGGTTTAATATACTATAACCCGACTTAGTAAAATAGCCTCCTACTTTGCACTTTTTTACGACCAGCAATGGATACTGCAGTGACGGTGTCATTAGTGGAATGGAAACTTGGTAAATCAATGGTGTGTAACGCGACCACCGTCACAACCTGACGCACTAGTGCAGAACACCACACACCATTGGGCAGCAAGTATTACAGGCACAAGTTTTTTTTTTTTTTAAATAAGACCAGAGGTTGTTATTATACCTTTATAACAGCAACCGAGACAAAGGCGAAACTAGTTTAACAAAAAATTGTCTAAGTTAGTCCTTATGTCATCAGCTATGAGCCAGGGAAAGTCTCGTCAAAATATGTCTATCCACTCCAGAGATTAGTCGGAACTGACCGAACGACGAAAATTTTGATTGAAACGGACACGAAGAACAGAACAGAACACTAAGAAAAGCGCAAACAATCACTAGTTTTAAGAAAATGATTCAGGAATTTTATACTTCATAACTAATCAATCGCAAAATTTGGGTATTAAATGTGAATATTTTCGTTTTAATATAATTGATAGTTATTTAGATATTGTATGTATGCATATCATTGATATGTATGTATATGTATGTGTATGTGTGTGTATGTATGTGTACGTGTATGGAGATATAAATGCGTCTCTCGTTATATTCATTAGTAGATTATAATTTTTCAAAACTCATTGCACCGTCAACTACTGTCTTTCCGAATCATTTTAATCCATCCTAAGGTTGCCTGGAAGAAATTGCTTTTAGCAATAAGGCCGCCCTTTGTACATTAAATGTGTCATTTCTGTTCTGTATTGTGAATCTGTAACACGGTGTACAAATGAAGAGTTTTCTATCTATCTATCTAAGAACACCCACTCAGAACTACAATTGGTGAATGATTTGGAAGAGTTGTGACATAATTTCACAAGCTTTGATTACTGATTGATTCTTTAAAACAATCTAGATATTGTAAAATAGTAATTTAGCTACATTTTATTCAACCTGACAGCAGAGGAACATCCACGTCTTCAAGATAGAATTTCTTGATTTACAAAATAAAATATCACCGCGTCAACACTAACAAGTATTGATTTGTCCTACTGTCTTAAACTGTACTATACTCTAAACTATACGAGTATATATTTCATCATCATCATCATCATCATCATCCTATTACAGTCCACTGCTGGATATAGGCCTCTCCAATTGCACGCCACTTAGTTCGAAATATTTAGTATATATTTAGCACATTTCCATTCATAGTTACCGATAGTCTTTATTCCAATACATAGGTGTATACCAGCACCGATTCTCAGAATATACATATATTCATAATCGGAAGAAATAAAAAAAACATCTAAATAGAAATTAATGACTCTAGTTCGTCATAAACGCACAGATAATAAACATCAGTTTCTTCTATTGACACATTAGGAAGACACAATTAAACAAATTGCCATTAAGAAAAAAGTGTAAGTAAAAAGCACTAAATAGTCACTTAATGGTCACCGGAGTGTGTCCAACACACATTATTTCAACGATAAAATATATAAAATAAGAACAACTTTCCATACAGAAGTATTACATGCGAGATAATACAGCGGAAGGCAGATGCTCTCAACTGCAATCAAATTTGTATATGAATAATACGATGATTTGCAGAACAATATTCAAACGTGTCATTCTGTAAAAGAAAGTTGAAATGGAAGTTATACGAATTGTTGGTCATTTACATGATGTTGTCGTTTGGTAACACGCAATAACTCTCAAGCATATGCCTAGATATGGTTCAAAGTTGAGGGTGAGTGAGAGAGATCCAGTTACCCTGTGATTATAGCATACGTGGATGGAGTCAAATGAAAGAGATTACATATGAAGGATTGAATGCTGAAAATATTGAAGACAAATTAATATCATAAATGATAATATTCTTAATAATTGGAGAATAGAAATTGCTTGAGTTTATATAATAAAGACTCCTAAAAAAATCTTAAAATGTATTTTTATAGTATTATTTTAATATCCACGTTAGGTAAATAAAATTGCTGGTAATATTTTTTACTAGATAATATTTTATAAGCTATGTACGAGCAGTTAAAAATATGCTAACTTGTTAAATTTGCATACATTAAATTATTACGTGATATGATCAAACAGAGGTAATCTACCGCTCAATGAAACTCGCTGACGAAGCTACTCGCACGTCAACAGAAACTTATCAGAACAAGTTGTAGTAGTAGCCAGCGATGCTCGACGGTTAATAATGAAGACAGGCAGAAAACAAAATAAATTACAAAACCTAATTTACAGCATTCTAGTTAAACACGATAGGATAAATCTTGAGTGGCGTATGGAACCAACCAACTGTTACAAACAAACATCAGAGTCAACGACTCCACCCGAACATATAAGGCACTTTCAGTTTCGTGAAATCGAAAGCGGCAAACACATCTCCCACACTGCAAGACGCGCCATTTTTGCCAAGATGGCGGCTAAAAACATGATAATCCGTCACGGCAATATGCACAGGCACACCAATAGCCATCAATTCGTCAATTGCAGCATTTTATTACTAAATTTGTCGTCATATACCGAATATGTGTTTTTTTAACTATTATCATTTATATCTTGAATAATTATTTCGTGAAATGTAAACCTCCAGAGAGAAGGATATTTTGTCCAGCCGATTGTTTTTCTCAAACATAGTTATTAACAAATTGAACATCCTTTGAAAAGTTAACTCGGAAAACGAGTTGCCAGCAGCTGTTTAATATAATTAAAGAACATGTTAGGGAAGTGCAGTCACCCGCGATAGTGAAAATCAACTAGTACCTGATCACAGACAAGCCTTGATCAACACCGAGAAAGTGTCAACACCTCTCTAATTACTCCCGTCTTACCTTACGAGGAAGTACATTCTTTTAGAAAATCTTTATTTGATACGCAGCGAACACTGACAGTAATATTATTTATAAGCCGGTGTAACTATCGAATAAGGAAAAGTTACCGCGTTTATATTCGAGTCTGTATGGTTTTATAGCGTCATTTGCAGAAGCGACCATTCCTCCCGTCAACTGTAGACATAATTACGTTTTATTACGGCATTTCGTAATACTTATACGTGTGGTTCACTCGTCAAAACGTTCAATGTTCTCTCTGGATGCACGCAAGTCATAAAGCATAAACAGTTTACTTTACTAAAATCAAGGGACAAAACTTTTGCTAAATGTGAATTATAAAATCTTTTTTTCCGGAAACGCGAGGGTGTGGCATTGCACAATATGCCACCATCCGGTACCGGTACTGGCATAGACACAATACACATGCACACAGCACAACAATCTAACTGATTCTCGTCAAGGCTCATATCAGCACGTTCTGCAATAAAAACGATGTTGACAACTCGACAACTCATTTGATTTGGAACACGTACAGTAACAGTAGTACGACGGACGGACAACAATTTAATTAAGAATGATTCAAGTTGAATAAGGAATGAAATGGTCGTTGTAGATTCTGATCGTGCGCGTGAGTGCTGTACCGCTCGTTTGTCTAACGGTATGCAATAAAGAAGCTGAAAAACTAAGTCATTCATTCAAGTCATTCGAGTCCAGTGATGAAGGTGTTGAAGAGTATTGCATTTCGACCAAAACTAGATTAAGCTCCCACCAAAAGCCTCAAACGACATAAGTACAATGATCTAGTGGTGACAAACATTTTGAGTAAATTGGGGACAACACAGTTGCAGGGTCATGCGGTCTGATTTTGCATATAAGAAAGTGGTTAAATAAATTATCAAGGCTTCGCGTGACCAGAAGACCGGGTTATCTGTGGCATAGTGAATTAGTTTTTCTATGCAATATAGCATTGTTGTCAGCCTTTTGGGAACGTTGGGTGCGCGCGACGATATGGAAGAATTTTATGAAGCCTGTTACATAAATATCGTTTAATTAACAAGGTTCCAATCAAAACATATTTAATAAACCAATTGGAGAAACTCGGCTTAATAAGACTGCATTTCTTAAGAAATGTCATGACATGCAATCTTAGGTTTCTTAGGTTTTTATGTGCATACTTCTAAAGGGTTAGGAATTCATGAAGCCGATCTGATTATTTAAAGAAGCCTTAATGGCTTTTGTTAAAATATTGAACACAATTAAGTTCTTAAGAGTGTTAAAAATATGAGTTATTTTTTTTAAGAGTTCCGCATTAGTACTATAAATCCTTTGGGGCCGGGGGTGACTTTACAAACAGAACTCAGAACAACAATTTGCGAATCACACAAATCCTACGTGGACGTAGGATTTGAACCCACGACACTTGGCGAAGTAGAAAGCGGCGTGGAGACCGCTTAAACCAGTAGGCCAAGCGTGCATGTAGTAAAATTAGAATTTAAACTTTTAGTTCTTATTTTTTATCACTCTTACCATTTTTAAAGGACAGCTTTACATGTAAGGGCCGAATTATATTATGAGTAATAAAGTAACAATATTGTTGTAGTGATACACAGTATGATGTCATTGCACCACCTAACAATATTCTTATAAGTAATGACATCACCACATCTAATACGTAAGCGGAAAACAAATAACCATATACATATTAAGGTCACTAAGACAACCCTGAACCGCACAAATTTTCTCTCAACACATCAACTGAGTAAAACTCGTTGAAGTTATTTAGCAGTCCGAAAAGTGTTTATTCCGAAACGTGTTAGCAATTCCTATAACTAGCGAAAGTTTCTTCTGTAAACGACTTGCTTAGTACTTTAACATTTCTTTCTAATCTTGACTAAGGGCTTCTGAAGATTTTAATAACAGCGTTAAGGGAATTCCCAGATTTCAGGCACACTGCATGGTTTAACAGGGCGCGATAACGAGAAAGGATGGTGGTTCCACACGTGAAAAAATGACATATATCTGTAGATATTTCAACCCTAGTAATAGAATATCTTAAACTACCTCGTTGGTCTCGTGGTTAGCGTATGCGACTGCTAATCAAGAGGTCTCGGGTATAAATCCCGGGTAGGGCCAAAAAAGTGTTTTTCTTGGGAAATTCCTAATAGTATCTCGGAGTTTGGAAGTTTGGCGGTGATTTACGCCCGTGCCTCGGAGAGCACGTAAAGCAGTCGGTTCCGGTTGTCATGAAAATCTATGGCAATCGTTATTGGGAAGTCAGTGCCCTCAAATGTACTGACAACTACTGACTTTTGATTTTGATTTTGAATCGGACCTCCCTGGTCCGATGCCAGTCGCTCCGTGGAAAAACTGATATTCAGGTAAAACCGGTTGAACTAGTAGCCGACCCGAAATAATATTTGGAATATATAATAATATAATAATAATATAATGGAAATTGAATAATAACAACCACAGACTGAATTTTTTGAATTATTATTACAGTTAGATGTAAATAAAATAGTATTGTTTACACTTCCTCTTAATAAAGGGTTGTCACAGGAGGAAAAAAATGTTAGACATAATTTAAATACAATGATGCACAATTTAACTTGCCAAATAAATGGGCCATATTGTAATAAATTTCATCTTATTGACACTAACAAGCTTGTTAGTAACAATATTTCATTGACAAAAGGTAGGCATTACCTTTCCAATTATTATAAGAGACAGATAGCAGTTTCGCTATCATATTATTTTTCTATTACAGCCAAGAACTTGGCTAAAACTGTTGCTTCTATTGAGCAAATTGACACCTGTAGTGACTTTGCCAATTCGTTGGCAGATAATTCTTTTGACATTTATAAAAATCTAAATGACATATCTAATAAGAACTTGGCTAAAACTGTTGCTTCTATTGAGCAAATTGACACCTGTAGTGACTTTGCCAATTCGTTGGCAGATAATTCTTTTGACATTTATAAAAATCTAAATGACATATCTAATAAGTTACCTGTTAATGTGATTGACATCTCAAATAATTTAAATTTACTGATAAGACAATAGAGACTACCTCTTGCATTATTAATTTGAACACTAGCAGAAAGTTCAATCATTGTAAATTAATTAAAAATAATAAGATAACTAATAAATGTAATATAATAGAGGCAACCTCTAACTTAAATATACCATATAGAATGGTATCAGAAACACCTAAAAGGACCACTTTTACTCTGGTGCATCAAAATATTCAAGGAATGTCTAGTAAGCACCTAGAGATTGAGTTGTTCATGAGCTGTGACAAAATTGATATTTTTTGTGTTACAGAACACTGGCTTAAAAGTCATCAGCTCATGTTCAATTTCAGTAATCACACATTAGGTAGTTCGTTCTGCAGGGAGCATGCTGTACATGGCGGTTCATTGATTTTGCTTAGAAAGGATTTTAGTTTTAAGAACCGTACTGATATTGTGGGCTTCTCTGTTGAACGGACAATAGAGATAGCATGTGTGGAGTTAGAGCAACTTATTGTATTGAGTGTATACAGGCCTCCATCCTCATCGTATGTTAGTTTTGAAAAAACTTTGAATGAAGTCTTGCAGAAAGTATGTAAATCAAACAAAAATGTAGTTGTGTGTGGTGATTTTAATGTAAACATATTGGAAGATACATCCTTGAGTTCAAGGTTTAAAAACCTATTTAGATCATACAACCTTGATAACATCTTTCTGGAGCCTACCAGGATCACTGCCACCACAGCCAGGTGTTTAGATAATATATTTACTGACCTATTGCCACACACTAAAGGAATAATAAATAAACTACATTCTGATCACTGTGGACAGATGTGTGCGTTTGATATAAAAAATAAAATAGTGGTAACACGAGATATTACTGTGGTACCTAAAACTGTAACTCGTATGGAAATTTTTAAAAATAAACTGCTTAGTAAACTGCCGTGCTTGGGTTATAATGATGATCCTAATCAATTATATAATGCTTTTTTTAACATGTATTGTTCAGAATTTGAGTCAACTTTTACTCCTAAGAAGTTATCAGTTAGGGGTACTACAACCTTCAGTGAATGGGCCACGGTTGGAATATTTAAAAGTAGAACACGGCTTTATGAGCTTTATGAAGAACGAAATTATAACACTAGTGTAGAATTTCGAGAATATGTTAAACAATATTCCAATTTATTTAAAAAAATATGTCATCTCGCAAAGGTTAATTACTTAAAATCTAAAATTAGTAATAGTTCAAATAAAATTAGAATGACATGGGAAATAATTAATGCCGAAACTGGAAAAGTAAAGAACAAAGGTAATAATTACAGTCTTTTAGTTGATAATAAAGAAATAAATTCCGATTTAGACGTTGCCACAGCTTTTGAAAAATTTTTCACAGACATTCCAGTTTCGACCACAGAGTCATTGAATTCGTCCCCCACTATTGCAGAATCATTATTGAAAGAAAATATTAACATTTGTAATACTGAGTTTAGATTTAGTTGTATCACCGATAGAGATATTGTTAAAACGTTCAGTGCTCTTAGTGTAAAGAGAACCTCTGACCTTTGGGGTAATTCTGTACAAATAACCAAATCAATTATTAACGTAGTTGCATCAGATTTGGCCTTAATTTTCAATAAGTGCATTGAGTGTGGTGTATTTCCTGACTTAATGAAACACAGTAAGATCATTCCTTTGTTCAAGGCGGGTAGCACGTCCGATCCTACAAATTATAGACCCATTTCGGTGTTACCTACTTTCAGTAAAATTTTTGAAAAAATTATACTGGATCAGTTACAAACTCACTTTAGCGCAAACAAAATTCTACACAAGAAACAGTTTGGCTTCAGAAGAGGACGCTCGACAAGTGACGCTGGTGTTGAACTATTGGAAAATATATTTAGTGCCTGGGAGGATAAACAGGATGCGCTGGGTGTTTTTTGTGACTTATCCAAGGCATTCGATTGCGTTTCTCATGAAACATTGATCAGGAAATTGCATCACTATGGAATAAGGAATACTGCTTTGGATCTTCTTATCTCTTATTTGGGTAATAGGACCCAAAGAGTGGAAGTTAATGGACAGAGGTCCCTCGGGTCTCTGGTCACTATGGGGGTTCCGCAGGGCTCAATTCTCGGCCCATTTTTGTTTCTCGTTTATATAAATGACCTACCTAATCTGATAAAAGATAATCAGGAGATAGTGCTATTTGCGGATGACACCTCACTTTTATTTAGATTAAAACGACAGCAATTAGTTACTGACGATGTGAATAACACTCTCTCCAAGGTCGTGAACTGGTTCAACGTTAATAACTTGCTCTTAAACGAGAAAAAAACTAAATGTATTAGATTTTTTACACCTAATGTTAAGCAGGTAAAAACTAATGTTCTGTTAAATGGAAAGGAGTTGGATCTTGTGGACACCACTAAGTTTTTGGGTATAACTTTAGATTCTAAATTGCAGTGGGGCCCACACATTGATGGCTTGTCGAATAGACTCAGTTCTGCAGCATACGCGGTTTATAAAATTCGCCAATTAACTGATGTAGACACCGCAAGACTGGTGTATTTTAGCTATTTTCATAGTGTAATGTCATACGGTATTTTGTTGTGGGAAAATGCTGCTGACATTCAAAGTATCTTTGTGTTGCAAAAGAGAGCTATTCGCGCAATTTATAATCTCAGTTATAGGCAGTCACTGAGGGATAAGTTTAAAGAAATTGGAATTATGACAGTCGCATCTCAATATGTATATGAAAATCTAGTGTATGTTAAGAAAAATATACATTCATTCACAAAGTTTAGCGACATTCATAATATAAACACTAGAAATAAAGATAAACTCGTGTTGCCAACGACTAGACTACAAAAAGTAAGCAAGTCTTTTCGATGTCAGGGTGTGAGATTCTACAATAAGATTCCAAGCAAATTTCATGAATTAAGTATTAACAAATTTAAGTCCTTGGTTAAACAGAAACTGTGTGACAAAGCTTACTACACAGTTACTGATTTTTTAAATGATAAATTTGCTTGGGACTGATGCTGCTCGCTCCCACAATTTTTGTTTTGTATAGTATTTTTTATTTTTTTTTTGTTTTTTTTTTTTGTGTAAGTTTGTAAATGTGAGTATAGTGTAGGCTTGTAATGTTAGTTTATATTTTAGTAATTTTCTGGTGGTTTTGAGTGTTTCCACGGCCTACTCAAGTGTCCTGCTGGCGGCAGTGTCGTGTTCCGGGTTGTGGATCCTGACTACATCGGTTAGGCTACACGATGGCTGGGGCCCGTGTGCCGTCTGTATGGACAGGTCGACTCAAAACTATGGTTCTTTCTTCAAAAGGCCAACCCAGACCCTATACTGCACTCACATAGTTCTCTTTAATATTGTACACGGACTTAAAAAAAAAAAGAAAAAAAGACACCTCTGTGGTTTGTTTCGGCGTTTCTTCCCAGAGCGAGTCGTAGGAAATGCCGGCGTCTTCTAGCTATAAGTCCGACTTGTAAAAATGTCTGAAAAGATTTACTTACAGAAATAAATATCATTTATCATTTATCATTTATCAGACTATAAAACAGTTTTTGAAATACGATAAATCGATTAAACGAATAAAATACAATAAGGCTAGGAAGAAGAAGGAAGAAGAAGAATAGAATATCTAAGGGTAAGAGAATTCTTTGACCATAGTAGGTTTCAGATACTACAGACTAGCAAAGCAGGAAAGAACATAACACGGGCTGTTATATTGCTTCATATAAGTTAGAAAGGGCGTCTATGTGACCGTGACCCCGCTACCACGGTTTCGATAGCCGATCTTAGTAAGATGACATTGGTGCTGATTCTGTTGCTGAAATCACTACTACAATTCACTAAAATTTATTGTTGTATTATATATATTTTATTTTCATTTTTTGATAATTCAAATTTTAGTTATTCTGGTGTTAAACTGTCCGTGTATTGAAGGATTAAGAATACAGAGTGTCACCACCCCTATTGATCCTGCGGGTGTCGAAAAAGGCGACTAAGGGATAAACTACGCAAGACAACATCGATGCAAAGAGAAGGAAAACTTGAAACTAACCCTATACCAACCCGTCTGGCCAGCGTGGTATAGTAGGTCAAAACCTCCTTTCTAAGGAGAGGCCTATGTCCAGCCACTGCTGGACATAGGCCTCTCCTTTAACAGTCAGCCTTTAACAGTCCACTGACTGTTAAAGGCTGTTGATGATGATGGTGTTAAACGTTCTTTAACGAAATACATATCGGCCTAAAATTAGATGCCGTCTAAATACATGTCGACTAAACTCTCCAAAATGTAAAAAATCTTTTAATTTTGTGTCACAAAGCACAATTAGGTAACTATTCATGTAAGTTTTATGGCTTACCTGGTATGCCCATAGCGATATTTTTTTTTGTAATAATCTTCGATAGATATTTGTTAATTTAACTAGTAAACTACCGTGTCCCCGACTAAATAAGAATTTGGTACGGAACTAAACAAAGTGAAAGCTAAGATTTGAGATATCGAAACATATAATATATAAATATATAAACAAACAACAAATTTTAGTGGATTTTAGTTCAGTGATGTCAACAACAGAATCAGCATTATTGTGAAACACTTACAAAAGACAATGCTACAGTGTGGACACTATTTAGTATTCACTAAAAGTACAACGAAGTAGACGTAAATACGTGAAAGATGCATTCATGACCAATTTTAGGTCATTTCGTGAACAGTCGCCTGGTCGGAGGATCCTCTCTTTGTGTTGGAGGGACATGACCTTTCCTATAAATATAAATTTGCTCTTTACTATTCTACTCTCTGTTAATTACATTTGTGATTTACGAGTAGCAAATCTTCGATACTAATGTATTGCATGATTACTAGCAAAATTATTATATTGCCTTGTTGGTCTAGTGGTTAGCGTATGCGGCTGCTGATCAAAAGGTCTCGGGTTCGATTCCCGGGTCGGACCAAATGTTTGTACGATCTGCAAATATTTGTTTTCAGAATTACGGTGTTTTCTATGTATAATATGTATGTATTTACAAAAAAACTATGTTTATGTATTTATATCAGTTGTCTAGTACTCATAGCACAAGCTCTGCTTAGTTTCGGACTAGATGATGTTGTGTGTAATTCGTCCGAAATATTTATTATTATTATTTAAAGACAAAAAAAGAAGTGTTAGACAACATAAACAAATACATACGTAGTTATATTCACTTTTCACTAGTTATGTCCGAAGCGATGACAGGAGGGACGGAGATAAAGGTTTGGATAAGGTGTAATACACTGTGATAGCGTTATGTTGATACACTATCTGTTATCTCATTACTCATCAATACAATAACGAATATTTGAAAGGTGCGAATTTTCACCCAGTAACAGGTATCCTGTGTTAAAGCAAGTGTTTACGCCCCAACGGTTTTTGATAGTCGAATGCTTGACCTAGGCCTATTCTTAAAACCTCCCTGGACTCCTTCCAATACACAGGCGCAGAGAGGGTCACATGTGGTTTTAGTCGGTTCGAGTCCGGCACACCACCCCGCCGTAACCCCCGACGGGGTGACGGTCCGCGGGGATTTCCACACGTTAAAAAAAAAAGGAAAAAAAAAGGCCTATTCTTAGAAGTGACATTTTAGCTATGCTAGCCAGACAGATTGTTATAGATTTGCGTCTCAAGTTTTCCTTTTCTTTGGATTGCTGTTGTACTCCGTAATTTCTTCCTTAAACGGCTATTACAACACCCGCGGGATGACTAGGGGTGGTCTGACTCTGTATTTTTAATTTACCACACTGACAATTAATCTTGCAATTAATAATATTTGACTGACAATTAATAAGTCTTGCAATTACTGCTGTGTACTTTAGCTATAACCCAACAAGTAAAGAAGCTCAAAGTTTTACAATTTCGACACAGAGTCAGTTGAAATAGTTTTTACGATTCTTCATTTGTGTCGTAAGGCCGAATGAATTAAGTACTTGGCAATAACCGCCAGCACTAAATAAATGTGAATGTGCTTTGACATTTGCGCTCTGTGAATATTATGTTACGTTAAAGCAAAATCCGTCAATTTGTTGATTATTGTACAGAAACGAGTTAACAGTGTTGGAGTTTTTTAGTTCTGCCGACAATTAAAGTCCTTTACCTCCTAACTTTAAAGCCTTCAAAACACAGAAAAAAAAATCATTTAAGAACAAATTATTACGTGTGTTCGACATAGGCTATGTATTTTCCAAAAGATACGTATATCTACGATCGTCAGACATCACGTACTTTCTCCTAGACAATACACAGTTATCAGAAAATAACGGTATGATAAAGAGTATTGGTATTAAACCCTATAGATTACTAAGAACCGCTATCTTTGTTGCAATAAAGTTAAAAGTACTGCTATCATGCATTTTACGTAAATATAATCCATCGATATTGTTTCAAAGCGGTGGATTATGGCAAACAAATGTGCATTATTTCAATCGTAGTACGTCATCGCTAGATATAGGCAACAATGTATTATTATAGTATTGGTATGGAGCAAACCAGCAGACTTAATGGTAAGCGAATTCCGTCACCCATGGTCAGATAAATAAGTGCCATTCCACCCTTTTACAATTCGCCATAAACGTCGTCCTGCACAGTACATTTTACGCAGTATCATCTATCTTTTGGTAGCTAGCTACACTATGCTGCGCTTTTGGCTTGGGTTTCTTTTCTTTTAGACCTTTTAGATCCTTCGTTCAGTGAGTTACGTGTCTACTCACTGCTCATGCGTATCTTTTCATTACTAATTAAAACTCACCATTCATAAAGCGACTCTAAGCTTACGATTACCAACAAAATCAAAACATATATTATTATAAGTCAAATGAACAACATTAACAACAGCTCCACCGTTTCACTGGTGTATTAGCTATTCTAGCTTCAAAATCAACAGTGCTTGTACTATAAAAGGTAGATTGACTGATTGAATATTTATATAGAACACGTCTCAAAGCCTCGTGCTACGTCGCAGAAACCTCTATTACTGATCATGACTCTCTAATTCTAACATTTGACCTAAAAATACCTCAGAATGTAATTTATAAAATTAAAAAACGCATTGACTACGACTCTTTGGATAAAGACATGAGACATATAACTTTTTCTGACATTTATTTAAAAACAGATGTTAATATTGCCACCTCACTTTTGATCACGATGCTTACTGATAGACTAACTAAAAATACTAAATCAATCAGAATATCTAATCGTAAAGCAGTACGTAAACCCTGGTTGACGTCCGGGTTGTTGAGATGTATGAGAAACCGAGATAAGCTTCACCAAAAAGCCAAAAGGCATCCTGAAAATGAAATTATAGTTACCACGTACAAAAGATATAGAAATTTTACAAATGAATTACTGAAAAAAATGAAGAGAGAATATGATAAAAGCGAAATAAAAATGGCCTCCAAGTCAGGTAACAAAAAACTATGGAATGCGATAAAGTCAGTTACTCATACCACCAAACAACATAGTTATGCAACAGAACTTATAGATAATTTATGTCCATCTAGTTCAATAAACAGAGTTAATACCTTCTTTGCAAATATAGGCAAGAATATCTCGGAATCTTGCCCTCCCGTAAATAACTATAGTCTACCGTCTATGAAGTCATATCCGGATTCTTTTGTGCTACTGTCGACAGATAGCAATGAGATTAAAACAATTATACTAAATTTAAAGAATGATTGTTGTAGTGGATGTGACAATATTTCATCCACTTTTCTTAAGAGATACATAGACATTTTGGTCCCTGTACTCACTTATATTTTTAATCTCGCTATAGAAACTGGTAAGTTTCCTAATGCCCTGAAATTAGCAGAAATTCATCCCATTCACAAGAGTGGAGACTGGGGCTGTATTGATAACTACAGACCAATTTCGATACTCCCAACGCTATCAAAGATTTTGGAAAAGATCATCAACAGTCGTCTCATTAGATACTTGGAAACCAAATCATTACTGTCGTCTTCACAATACGGATTTCGTTGTGGCCTCTCAACTAGCGATGCTGTACACGATCTAACTGACTTTATAGTATCAAAATTGGACAATCACAAAAAGGTTATTGCAGTATTTATAGACTTGGCTAAGGCTTTTGACACGGTTTCTATTCCACTATTATTAAGTAAATTGGAGAAACTCGGAGTAAGGGACTCCCCACTTAATTTATTATCAGACTACCTCACCAACAGATTTCAACGTGTTAGAATAGGCGATAGTATCAGTTACGGTCTCCCTATTGAGCATGGGGTCCCACAGGGGAGTATCCTGGGACCTACCTTGTTTCTGACCTATATTAATGACCTCTGCGATCTAAACATGCCCGGTGGAAGGATCGTCACTTTTGCCGATGATACAGCACTATTATTTGAGGCAGACTCATGGCCGGAGGCCTTCCATCGAGCTCAAATAGGCCTCAACTTGGTAGTTGCATGGCTTGGACACAATAAGTTAAGACTCAATGTGGACAAAACAAAATACATCACATTCTCTCTAGTTAATCAAAATTTACCTCAACCCGACCAGCACACATTAAGAGTTCACTCCTGTGAAAATTTGCATTCCATGGCATGCACTTGTCCAAAACTTATCAATATTAATACCATCAAATACCTGGGTATCGTGGTAGACAACAAACTCAACTTTCACGCTCACATAGATTTGCTTACATCAAGAATACGTAAATTAATTTTTATTTTCAGAAATTTACGTCATGTGACCGAGTTTAACACTATTAAAATTGTCTACTACGCCTTGTGCCAATCTTTGATAACATACGGTATAACGGTATGGGGCGGTGCACCAAAAACTGTCATGCTCAAACTTGAAAGATCCCAAAGAGCAATATTAAAAGTTTCTAAATTTCTACCATTTTACTATCCAACTAGGGATCTATACGAGTGTTGCGAGTTGCTTACCGTTCGCCAGCTTTTTATTTTAAACTTATTACTTCGGAGGCACTCGCACATTCAATATGATCCTAATTTATTTGCTAACAAAAGGCGAAGCTATGAAGTGTGCCCAAGTAGACGATTTAGGACCACTTTCTCACAAAGACACTATGAGTTTCTTGGATCTTATCTGTACAACAAAGTTAACCGAATGTTATCCTTATATCCCTTAACTAGACACCTATGCAAGAAAAAATTATCTAAGTGGCTACAGTCCTTGGATTATGAGATAACAGAACAGCTATTGGTTATACCTACGTAATTCTATATCTTATGCACATAATAACAAACTCGTACATTCATACATGCGCACGCACACACACACACACAAACACACACACACACACACACGCACACACACACACACACACACACACACACACACAAACAAACACGCACCACATAAACTCACACATCAAGCATGCCTACTAAACTCCTCTTTTATGTAATTTTTCTTTCCATGTATATTCTGTTTTTATATAAATTTCCATATGTTGTGCTAGGGCATGGAGATCTGTCACACAGGGGTAACCCTAGTATAGACTCCGGTCTTTTGAGCACTTAAATGAACACTTAAATATGTTAATACATAGATAACGGCAGAATTGTACTGTATGAAATTACCAGTTTCTTTCTATTGTATTTGTGCCATATCTTACTTTGTAGAGAAATAAATAAATTATTATTATTATTATATTATTATTATACTTTTTATTTGTAAATACATACATATATATTATTGATAGGAAACACAAACTCTGAAACAAATATCTCTAGAGCATGCAAACATTTGGTGCAAACCAGGATTTGAAACCGATACCTCAAGAACAGCAGTTGCATACACTATCACTGCACTACCGAGGCAATCTTTTGTAAGCATCAACTCAATTTGCAATACTAAAACTGTTTTAAACATTGAACAGTATTTGATCATAAATTTTAACCGCAAAACAAGCTAACAAATAATAAGATATCCTTACATTAAATAAAGCATTTCTTCACAGGTTTAGAAACTATATATTCCGAGAATAAAACAGCATTCGTATCGGTCGTGTGTGCCACAACAGGTAATTACAACAATTACAATTGCTATTATATGCGCCTGCATCGCCTCGGAGACATTAGCAAACGTCACATCGACGCCGACGGTCAGATTGTCACGTAAAATGGTATTTTCATTAAAAATAATGTTGTAGTGAAGTTTTTGTCTGCATTAAATGCACGTCCAATGAACTGTATTCAAAGAAGGTATCTCCATTTTATGCCTTGGTTTATTTTATTGATTAAAATATAACTTGCGACCCGGCCCGGCTTGGCGTGGAAGTCTATGAAATTCTCGGATTTCTTCTACTGTAATATGAATGTATTACACATATGAACCTCCATCATGTATCACTCTATTTATTGCTAAAAACTGCATCAGAATCTGTTGAGTACTTTTGAAGATTTAAGCGAGCAAATAGCGGCTGCGACTTTTATATATTACTCATATGTAAATAGATTAATCCTAATTTTAACAGTACGGATTTACAAGGAGATGATAAAATGTTTGATTCGAAATTTGTATTTAAAAGTGTTATTTTCAAGCAGGCACCACACTTCGCTATTCGCTATTCGTTATGCGGGTTATTCGCGCGCAGACGGCGAAGTGTGGAGAGTATATTCGCCAATATTCGCTTTATTCGTTAAGCCGAATAGTGAATACGCATATCCGTCGACTTGTCGGTTTTTTGACACACTTCAAAGGACACGAATAAGGCGAATACGCGCATCGACTGCCCACACTTCGGACGGCTAGTGAAGTGCCCTGTGCATAGTGTGCATAACTAACAACCATAGACTATAAAACAGTTTTCGAAATAGATAAATCAATTAAACGATTAAAATAATCTATCATATGATCAAAATAATTAGACTTCATTTAAGTATTGTTTTTCTCAATTTAATAAAATAAAAACTGAATTAAAATAATATGTTTCGTTCGTTCGTTGACCCATAAAAATGACAATGTCCTGTGCTCATCTAACAGCCATAGACTATAAAACAGTTTTTGAAATAGAATAAATCGATTAAACGATTAAAATAATCTATCATATGATCAAATTAATTAGACTTCATTTAAGTATTGTTTCTGTAAATTTAATAAAATAAAAAGGAAATTAAAATAATATGTTTCTCTCGTTCGTATGGATTCGTTTCGTTCACCATAAAAATGACAGTGACACATCTCTACAACACTCATATTTGCCTTATTTGACATACCAGTTCGAAGTGTGGTGGCGTGTTTGTTGTTTGCGTGCATAATAAATATTCGGGCGAATACGGCGTAGACACTTAACGAATAGCGAATAACGAAGTGTGGTGCCTGCTTTACAAAAGAATATGTGTGTTATGCGTCCAATACTTGCATTTCGCCTTTGATGTTCATTTGGTTTAGATGTTAGTCTCATACCTCTTTATTCTTCCACATAAAAGCTGGCATTCATATTACCTGTAATAAAAAAGAGTATTAGAAGAAAATCAATTTACAGTAACAAGTGGTTTTAAAAATGCAACAAAGCTATCACTGTCACGGCGTCTGTCCGCTTGCCCGACGATTCAGCCGTGTCTAACAAACCAACTTTCCCTCAGACTACAGCAATTGTGATGAACCGTACAATTGCCCAATTTGACAACACTTTCCCCTATTGTGCTTGTCTACTAAATAGTTGAGACGAAAATAATTTTCATTAAAATCGTACGATCAAAACGCCTCTGCGTGAAATGAGAATTTAATGGTGTAAACAGAAAACTAGTTTCAATTGAAAAGCAGCTAAGAACATTACTTTCATTTTATTGTTTCTCATACATTGTCATTACATTACAAAAATTGAGACAAGCCCCAGTAAGTTATTTGAAATACTTGTATCGGGGCAATGTTTCATTTATTGCAGAAATTTTAGACTTACCTAAAGTCTAGTTTAAAAGACAACGCCCTCACTAGGAATATTCCTGAGTCATGGAGTGTTTACAACAGAAAGAACACCCATTTGTAGATCAAGTAACTGTTCTCCTATGTAAGTGTCGAACCCACAACATTCAGCACTTGAGAAGGCAGATATTAAGTGTGACACTCAACATCCATGCATTCAAACAGTAGATCGGTGCGTGTGCATACGATTAGTTTTCGTGATATTTGATAACGAATAAGGCCTTGTCTGAATCATTTGGAAGTAGTTTTGTTAAGATATCAGAAAGCGTAAATGACGCAACATCACTTAATAGACATTTATAGGTTAGGATTAATCACTTTTCTGATCAAGATATCATCAATAATTTGTTCTGTTTCCATTAATGAGATTTTACTTCAAAATCTCATTTAAACACAGTAAAGTGTTAAGATTTCCTTAATTAAAATAACAACATTGTTACAACGATAATAATCTCCACAAAGTACAGAACTATACCTAGATTAGCATAGATTTTTCTACGGCTTCTAGAATACGGATAAAGATACTTAGGTTTATTAATTACACAGTCATTGCATCGAACGGGATTCGATGTTGTGACATTTCATTAGCAGACGAGATAATTAGTCATTTCGAAGTTTTTCTTTATTTAAAAGACATTTTTCCTACTAGTACTATGGGTAGTCTGTGTCGCGGTGACTTCACAAATATACATGAAACTTTCATGATGATACGGACACAAAAGAACATACAGGCTCAAAACAAGAATAAGTGGGTTCGGACTATGTACCAATGTATGTAAGGTAGAGACCGCGACAAGCCAAACGTAGTGTAAGTGGCAAATAAGAAAGTGTCTGGCATGACAAGAGACTGCACAATACCGCAATAGTTGGCGTTCCTTAATGGAGACTTGAGGGAGATTTTCGTCCAGCAATTAACTAATAGGTTAGTTAGATAGTTTCACGTGGGTGAGGTGATCGCTCATTGTACGCCATCGATGCACTAAGTTAGTCAGTCAGTGATTGGCTATCAGTAGAAAAATGATTCTCAGATAAACATAATATGTGACATTCGACATGCAGAGTACATTAAGTGGCACGTTAGAAGTCCCACTTGAAGCCGCAGTGATAATTGTGATGACCTTCACAACGTTGATAGTAAACAAGTATTCTTTAGCAACATTAGGTACATGGAAAACTACTTACAAGTTAAGATATGCAAAGTTATGTAAATTTATCAATAATAAAAGAAATTGAAGATCTCTATTTAAGATTATAAAATTGAAGATATCAATTAGTCAAGTTCTTCTTCTAAAATAACAGCTGTTTTCGAAAAAATATACGATACGATCGGGGAGCAATCAAGCGCAGGACCGATTAATATTTTTTTAATCAGAATATTTCAATAACACATTTTGACCCGACCGGGCATCGAAGCAGAGACCTCTTGATCGCTAATGGCATAGGTAAACGTTAGCTAGACCAACGAGTTATTTTTGAATAGACATCCAAGGAATACATACATTTTATTCTTAAAAGATTTATTCCTGTAATGATAACATCATTTGACAATAGTTTTAAAGTTTTAACTGTTTTTTATTAAACCTTTCTATATATTTAGGAAAGATGAAATAAACTCAAAACACCTCTATTTTAAATAGAAAAAAGGGTTGTCACTAGAGGTAATCGTATAAAATAAATAATACACATGCTGTTCGAATGAATTAAATTTAAGAATGTACATAACTAGTCTCCCTGCAACCTAATCAATTTAAAAACAATGAATTGAATGAAAAAGCCCGTTCCAGCGAGTGTTTTATCAGGCAGTCTACCAAAACGTACCGTGTAATTCAATTAAAACCAGAGATATTGAAAACGAAAGCAACAGTGAATAATAAGAAATGTACAAACAATAGAAAATCATATTTTCATCGCAATCCATCTCACTAAGCTGGCCTTCTGAAATTTTTATGTACACTACTCTATGTAATCTTTGTTCTGTTATATCTTTAAATTTCTTGACTGTAAAATGAATGTGACTGTGGAAACTTCTAATTTTTACATGATCGCTCCAAGGAGATTACATATGACTGCCTTGTTGGTCTAGTGGTTAGCGTATGCGGCTGCTGATCAAGAGGTCTCGGGTTCGATTCCCGGGTCAGACCAAATATTTGTGTGATCCACAAATATTTGTTTCGGAGTCTGGGTGTTTTTCTATGTATAATATGTATGTATTTACAAAAAAAAAAAGTATGTTTATGTATTTATATCAGTTGTTTAGTACCCATAACACAAGCTCTGCTCACTTTGGGACTAGATGATGTTGTGTGTAAGTTGTCCAAATATTTATTTATTTATTTATTTATTTATTATTTATATTTTTCCAGTGCATGTTTGTGTATATTTTCATATGGCTTCAATGACTTGACCGATTTTGGTCGTTGATTTGGATCATCGGGTATAGGAAAAATTCTGCAAACTGAACCTTTCCACTGCACGAAAATCATAAAATTTTTGATTTAAGCCTACCGAAGTGTCTCTAATCTGGAAATGGAAAGCATGAGTAGAATACAGGGGGGTCACAATCTTCATTGTGAGCGCAGACAATGCAGGAGGGTGACCCGACCCATACTATGGCGGCCTAGTTTTATGCTTATATGATTTTCATGTCAGATTCTTTTGTTTTGTTCAATAATTATTAGTAGAAACTTAAAGCAAAATTTAAGCTTTCAAAGACAGACATTCAGAACTGGGTAGAACAGTTAAATACCTCGTGTATAAAGTGGCTTCTTAAGTGGAACAGGCAGTTGACAGCATTATGTGAACATTTGCCATGATTACATAAAGTCATTACATAAGTACTGTACAATGTACTTAGATTATAACTCTAGCAGTGTACGCGGTGTCGATGTGATCTAAGATGTGTACCTTAATTAAGATAATACATGTAAGTAGTTAAACCAACAATAACTTCGCCTTTAGTCCTTTAAATAGAGAGATATGCATTATTTTGTACATTTATTCTAAGAAAATGGTACTTTATTTCTTGATGCAACATGTAAGGGTCTACAGTAAGTACTTTTATGTATTTTTAATAAAGTAAACATAGTAACGCGAGTAGGTAGTAGAAAAGGATACCTGTACTTTTAACGTATAATAGCGCGTAATTATTAGTTTTTTATTCTACTTCTTTTTAGACAACTACCGCATCTATACAAAAATAAAAAATGAAGGGTATGTTTGTAATTCAAAATTAACAGCTCTACACTTGATGCAATTAGTATACAAGGTAATTACGTCAGAAATCAATTTAAAAAATGACTTTATGTCTGGCAGATCACAGTTGATGATATATGGAGTAGCGTTATTTTTTTATAGTAGCTTCGCCCCACGGCGATACTTGCTGTTGTTGTTGTGAAGCTACAACGATAACGCGATTAACACGGCGGAGTTCTGGTGGTTTATTATAATATTATTTTCTAGAGATATTTCGTTTGTAGAGTATTTCCGTATGTACCTTTTTCTCATGTAGTTTAAGTTTGTCTTTATTTAGATGAGTGAAGGAACAACAAAGCTCTTTTCGAACTGATCGAGCCATCTCCATTCCTTTATCGGACTACTAGGCGCAGGCAAAAGTTTCATCCATACGTTGTTAACATACCCAAAAGTAGAACTAAACGGTTTGACGGCTCGTTTTTGGTGGGAGTCGCCAAAATTTGGAAAGACCTGTCTGGGTCTATTTTTCCTTATGGGTTAAACTCCGGAGCCTTTAAGAGTAGAGTGAACAGGTTTCTTTTGGATGGGCGTGTCCCACCTTCGTCTTCATCTACACTTTACATCAGGTGAGATGGAAGACAAACGCCTATTCCAATTCAATTATAAAAAAAAAATACCGTAGTGTGACTTAAGATAAAGAGTTTTAAATGTAACGCTTAAGCTGGTGACATAATCACTATATCGTATACAATTAGTTCCGTCAGATGTACACCTTTTGTAGTAGGTTTACGGAAATGTAACTTAATGCAAAGATAATTTTTCATTTTTTTTCTTGCCATTTTCTTGTAAGGTCATCACTTACCAAGGAAAGGTCTTCCCCCAAGGAGCGACATCTATACTGGTCTTAGGCTTTGATTAGGTATTACAATAGTATGACATAGTATTAGGTATTACTACACACACTATGATAGCTGACAAAAATACATTAAATATTTTGAAAGACATGCATTTTATAGAAAATGCGTATATACCTTCATATACATTTAGTAAAAAAGCAGGCCAGGTCGAGTGACGATTTGCGCAAGATGGCTGGCAGGAGCTGGATGCGAGAAGCACAAAATCGAAGTGGTGTGCAATGGGAGAGGGCCTATGTCCAGCAGTGGACTGAGATCGGCTGATGATGATGATGATGATTAGTAAAAAACTGTTTATTTCAGACACTTCAAACAAACCCTTCCATTTTATTAATTTCTATAGTTTTAACATCACACAATAATTTGTCCTAGATAGGAATGTAACTCAGAACTCTGGAAGTTCTGTAAGAAAGGTTTACTAGGAGCAGTAAGGTTTACTAACTACTATACCAAGAGGCCAGTTCTCTATTTTTGACTATAAATAAATAAATTCATATATAATATAGGCAGTGAATACTGCCGTACAAAGACACCTGCAACTGACCGCAATGTTTCGATCTAATTGCACCGATCGTAGTCAGAAGTTGAATTCACTAATTAATACATTTTGTATTACTCATATTATAACAGTAAATAAAAGTCCTATTACACCGGCTTACCAAACAGAAAGATATTACCCAAACCACCAATGTCTAATTGGCACTAAAACCTTGTCCATAATTCCTTAGCATTCACATTATATAATGGGCGGTTTCCGTGTAAAACAGTGAGGATGGTCACCCAAATCAATTTAGCTTATTCCGAGCAATTAGGCCACGCTCTGGGGCGTTGAACGAACGTAATTGGAGAATAAGTGTGTAAGATAAAGACGCATTTATGCGCTTAACTTCTTGGCTTCTATGGTGTACAGTTACAGTGGCACAGTGCTAGACGATTTGATGGTAATTAGGGACCTTCGGTTCAAATCTTATTCAGTGCAGTCTTTCTGCTTTTAAAGTAAACTGATATTTTTAATTTTATTGTAGAACAGTGGAACATTCCAATTAGACCATTTACCTAAATTAAAAAAAAAACGTTTCTTTTAACAGTTGCATACTGACATTTACCTGATATGGCGGAAGCCTAAATAAACTAAGAACTTGGGATTATGGCAACTGATGCTCTTTATGTTGCAAACATTTGCTTAAAAAGGATTTTTTGAAAATTTCATCTCTAAAATCAATGGGTAAACGTTTTTATGCAAGGTTCTCATTTTTAGACTTAGAATCACGAAATTCTTACTTCCTTACTATTATTATAAATGCGAAAGTAATTCTGCCTGTCTGTATATCTCGCTTTCACGCCAAAACAACTGACCCGATTTCAATTATATTTGGTACACATTTAGTCTAGAACTTGAGAAAGGACATATATATATATGCCACCTTTTAGCGCGATTACCGGCATACGCGCGGACGAAGCCGCGGGCGAAAGCTAGTGTAGCGGCAATTCTTTGTAATTAATTTTTGTATAAAACCTATTTGTTTAAAGCGAAAAAGTAAAATAGATTAAAATATTTTGTGACAGCTGTCAGTAGATTAGAGAGAATAAAAAACCGTGCTATGCAATACATGTGTTGTAATTTGGACCCGTTTTAATATTCTTACACTGGTGACCCCGACATTGGATTTGCACCTTCTACGCAGAGAACATGGGCACTGATAAGGAAGATGCATTCTTTGATGCGGATAAAGATCAGTGCAACGCCAAGTTCACAGGCGGAACTGGTGAAGTGAATCGCGTTGGAATTAAAGTACCACCGTTTTGGGCAGAAGAGCCTGAGGTATGGTTTGCACAAATGGAAAGTCAATTTGCTCTCTCCAACGTTACCAGTGACTCGACAAAATTTTATCACGTCTCAGGCCAACTGGAAAGTGAGTACGCCAGGATTGTTAAGGATATTATTATCAACCCGCCGGCCACAGGCAAGTACGATAGATTAAAGAGTGAGCTCATAAAGCGTCTTTCCCAGTCTCGCGAAAAGAAAACTCTACAGCTTTTAAAGCATGAAGAGCTGGGAGACAGAAAACCGAGTCAATTTTTACGGCACCTGAGAAGTTTAGGGGGTCCAGACTTACCGGACGACTTCCTGCGTACAATATGGTCGAGTCGCCTCCCATCTCATGTACAAACCATAGTCGCTTCCCAAACTAAATCAAACCTCGAGGAGATAGCCGAGCTAGCGGATCGGGTCAATGATATTGTACAAGCAGGTCCTAGCGTAGCAAGCACCTCGGCTCCTACCAGTAGTTTAGAGGTAAAAGTAGCAGAGCTTACCCGACAGGTAGAAGCACTAGTCAGCAGGGACAAGCAGCAGTCGCGCTTTCGCTCTCGCTCGAAATCCCAAAACCGTTTCAAATACCACGCTAAGCAGCGTTCGCCGTCACGCGAACGCCCCGACAGCCAACCTTACTGCTGGTATCATTACCGCTTTGGAGCCAAAGCCAAACAATGCAAGCAACCCTGTACTTTCGGTTCGGGAAACTGCAACAGCAGCCGCTAGTGGCCGCCAGCGACTGCCCATCTACTAAAGGCCGCCTATTCATCACTGACCGTAAGACCAAGGTACAGTACCTTATCGATACTGGCTCTGACTTGTGCGTTTTTCCGAGGTCAGCTGTTTGGGTGCCGACTCATTCAAGGACTGCATATGATCTCTTTGCTGCGAACGGTTCTGTCATATCTACCTACGGTTTCATCAACCTAAACCTGGATTTTGGCCTGCGCCGAGCTTTTGAATGGCGCTTCACTATAGCAGACGTCACTAAGCCCATAATAGGAGTAGACTTTTTAGGTTTCTACAACCTGCTCGTCGACATCCGCAGTCAACGTCTTGTAGATGGCGTTACGTCTCTCTCCGTCAAAGTCCCACGCAGTCGACTCACGGAAACCATTTCGTCGGTCCGCACGGTCGTCAACAATTCACCTTTGCACGAGCTGTTACGTGAGTATCCGGATATTACTCGCCCAGCTGGTAAGCATAACCCTCCAAAGCACCGTACAGTACACCATATCAGAACGACACCAGGACCACCTGTCACCAGCCGACCACGGCGGTTAGACCCAGTGAGACTAAAAGTTGCCAAAAAGGAGTTTGATGATATGTTGCGAAACGGGACTGCACGAAGATCGGAAAGCTGCTGGTCATCATCGCTTCACATGGCTCCCAAAAAGAACGGCGAATGGCGACCATGCGGAGATTATAGGGGACTAAACGCGCGGACGATCCCCGACAAATACCCAGTTAGAAACATCCAGGACTTTGCATATCAGCTGGCAGGTAAAAAGGTCTTCAGCACCATCGATCTGGTGAAGGCGTACAATCAGATCCCCGTCAACGCCGACGACATACCCAAAACGGCCATTACCACTCCTTTTGGGATGTTTGAGTTCCCTTATATGACCTTTGGACTTAGAAACGCAGCTCAAACGTTCCAAAGGTTCATAGATGAGGTATTAAGGGACTTAGACTTCTGCTACGGATACATCGATGATATTTTGGTGTACTCTGAAACAGAAGAGCAGCACAAACAGCATTTACGGCGACTGTTCGAGAAACTCAAAGAGTATGGAATCCTGGTCAACTCATCAAAATGTTTCCTGGGACAAACGGAGGTAATTTTTTTTGGGTTACTCAGTGTCAGCTACGGGTGTGAAACCCTTGAAATCCAAGGTTCAGGCAATACAAGACTTTCCGGTACCCAAGACGATGAAGGAGTTACGGCGCTTCCTTGGGATGATCAATTTCTATAGGCGTTTTCTCCCAAAGGCAGCTTCATTGCAAGCACCTCTCAACTCCCTGTTGGCAGGTCCGAAAACAAAAGGATCTCAACCGGTCAACCTTAATCCTGAAGAGCTGGAAGCCTTCCAAAAATGTAAGGACAGCCTTTCAGAGGCAGCACTATTAGCGCATCCTGACATCACAGCTGAGTTGGCTATACAAACGGATGCTTCGAACACAGCCATCGGCGCTGTACTTCAGCAGCGCTCCGGGAACAGATGGCAGCCATTAGGATTTTTCTCCAGGAAGCTCAGCCCCGCACAAACAAAGTACAGTCCTTACGACCGTGAGCTTCTTGCCATTTACGACGGCATTCGGTACTTTCGACATATGGTGGAAGCACGGACATTTACAATTTACACAGACCATAAACCACTGACCTTTGCCTTTAGTACTCGTCGGGATAATTGCTCTCCACGCCAATTCAGGTATCTGGACTTCATTGGACAGTTTTCAACAGACATAAGGTACATTGCAGGGGCAGATAACTGCGTGGCTGATACACTCTCGCGAATCGAAGAGCTGAATATTTCACCGCTGGATTACGAAGCACTTGCACGTGCACAGCTAACCGATACAGAACTGAAAAGCCTGCTGGAGAATGGATCTTCGCTGCAGCTCGAAGAGGTCAGAACTCCATCTACAGGTATTCCTGTGTACTGTGATATCTCTGGCCCTCGTCCTCGGCCATTCGTTACCACAACGTTTCGACGCCAGGTGTTCAACTCGCTTCACAGCCTCAGCCACACGGGAGCTAAAGCAACGATACGTCTGGTCACTGAAAGATTTGTTTGGCCAAGAGTGAAAAAGGACTGCAGACAGTGGACTAAGGAGTGTCACGAATGCCAAGCCAACAAAATAGGACGTCATACAACAGCTCCATATGCTACCTTCAAACTACCTGCAGCTCGATTTCGTCACGTTCATATGGACATAATAACCATGCCACTTGTAGCTGGTTTCAGATACTGCCTCACCATTGTCGACCGATACACGCGTTGGCCTGAGGCGTATCCCCTTCGCGACATAACTGCGGAGACGTGTGCAGCTACCTTCATCTCGGGATGGGTAGCTCGTTTTGGCTGCCCCGAACACATCACCACGGATCGCGGCCGGCAGTTCCAGTCGCAGCTTTTCAAGTCCGTGGCAGCGCAACTGGGGGCCATACATCACTCCACGACTGCTTACCACCCTGCAGCCAACGGTCTCGTAGAGAGGCTACATCGCCAGCTAAAAGCCGCAATCTCGTGTCACGCAACATCCAACTGGGTAGAAGCACTTCCGCTTGTGCTCCTCGGTATTCGCAGCGCCTGGAAGGAGGGACTTCAGTCTTCAGCTGCAGAACTGGTTTACGGCGAGCCATTACGCTTACCCAGTCAGTTCTTCTCATCCACACCATTGGATGGCACTCCTGATCTTACAGACTTCTCCAACCGACTTAAAAGTCACATTAAAAAACTTGCCCCCCAACCCACTTCGTGGCATACTAGTTCAAGCCGCACCTTCTACATTCCCAAGGATCTTTCCATAGCTACCCATGTTTACCTTCGACAGGGCCCTGAACACAGACCCCTCCAGTCAGCTTACCAGGGCCCCTACCCTGTCATCAAAAGAGGTGACAAAACATTCGTCATTGATGTTCAAGGTAAACCCCAAAAGGTGACGATTGACCGGCTCAAACCAGCCTACATCACCAGAGAAGGCGGAACATGTATACCCACCGACGTCCAACCTGTTCCAGAAATAACACCTCCAGGTCCAGAGCGGAAGACAAGAAGCGGACGCGTAGTGAGGTTCCAAGACTACTATCGACCGTAGCAACGGTCTCAGCGGGGGAGTACTTGTAGCGGCAATTCTTTGTAATTAATTTTTGTATAAAACCTATTTGTTTAAAGCGAAAAAGTAAAATAGATTAAAATATTTTGTGACAGCTGTCAGTAGATTAGAGAGAATAAAAAACCGTGCTATGCAATACATGTGTTGTAATTTGGACCCGTTTTAATATTCTTACACTAGGAAGAAATAATGAGGCAAACAAAGTCGAGGGCAAAAGTTACGACATTATTCATAAACATGATTTAACATTAGCAGTGGTTTGGTTTATTTTAAATCTGTAAGTTTTAAGTTGAAATAACACAGAACCGTATTGAAATGAAACGGAATACAATTTTATTGGAGATGACGACTCAAGGCCGTTTCAACAGTAATTAAATTTATAAACAGATTTACATTTTATGATCAGGTTAAAAATATCTTGGAAAATATTTCGGTGTTTGTACCTAAGCCAAAGAAAAAGTTGCCTTGTGGTTCGCAGTATTAACATTAACACTATTAATACGCAAAGAAACACACAAACTTGAAAGTATTTTTTTAATGAGCCTACCGAAGTGACTTCATTCTGCATGATGGTGGGATGAAGCCTAAGGGTCTCTCTAAGCTTATCTCAAAAACTCATTGCAAATGCAGACAATGTAGCATTCTGGCCCATACTATGGAGATATATTGAGATCAATTTTAGGAATGGGCCTCCATACCTCCGATAATATCCGATATTCTATTGAATACTGTGCAAAAACCTCCAGTGTTCTACTTTGTACAAATAACATTTTAGAATTTCTAAATTTCATCCAGGAACAATTTACCAATGGTATCGCATTACAAGTTTGCCTATAAGAGATTGCTTTTAGCAATAAGACCGCCCATTGTACATATCTAGTAAAAACTTTCAAGTGTAAAAAAAAACTGTATTTGGTGTGCAATAAAGTATATTCTATTCCATACAACTAGTTGTCAATATTTGTTTACTATACTGATAGTTCAAAAGTCAAAGACTTTGTTTCAACATCAACAGCTTTATCAATCCACTGCTGGACCATTGGATAGGACCATTATCAGAATGAAGGTTTTGGTCTATAATACCATGATGGCCAGACGGTTGGCACAGGATTTGTTTCAGGTTTTCCTTGTTTTTGCTGTGATATCATTCAGCGTAGTTTGCTGCCTTAGGTGCCTTTTACGACACCCGCGGGTAGAAGTGGTGTCACTCTGTATTCTGGGAGTTTGTTTGTTATGCCTTAACTACTGAACCCATCGCCGTAAAATTGCACAAGCTGCTAAAGCTAGTAATTTAACTATGTCATTAAAAATACTACACACTACATGGCCTAAAAGAATCGCAAAAATATATATAGATTCAACACATCCACAATTTAATGGTTACACACATGGTGGAACAACACATTGAGCCTGAAGACCGTCTGTGTTTCACCTGTTGACACTAAAACTTAGCAAACTACGTTATTTGTTATTGGCAATAAAAAATATAATTGCCATATAAACTCCAATGGGGTAAAAACTATGAATTTTTACTGCAAAACGGTTTATCACGGGACCAAGTAGTTTATATTATCCAAGAAATTGCAGAAAAAATGTTGATATTTTTTTACAAAAAAGTAAAAGATTAATTAATTTCAGTCTGGGTTAGCGATATTGGCTATAAAAAATTGTAGTCTAATAGTCTATACCTTGCATCCTTTAAGGAGTGGCTTCATAACTAAGGTTCTATAATAGGGATCTACGGCAGTTATTCCGGTGGTAAGACCCGTTACAAAGATTGGCTTGTGAGACATCACGGTCACGGTACCCTTTCAACGGGATCAATCAGTCAAATGCAACTATGATGCTGTGGTGTTTTGTTTTTTTAATGTGCTATTTAGGTTGGAACTTAAGTTGGAAATGTTAAGACAAGATAAAGTATTTTTCTGGCAAGCTTATGTAAGCTAAATCATATTCCTACATATGGGTATTAAAAATGTACAAACGAAATATAGAAAAAAACTCAGTGACTATAAGTGTAAGTATTTACAATAACTCATAAATATAGATAAAAACAATTCAATTAATTAGCCTCGTATGTTTTTTTACAAGCAGCCGATAACAGGTATAAATTATTACTGCATGCAATATTTAAACATCGTATTATAGCTAGCAAACAGTACAAATACAAACCGATTACATAGTTTGTTTATTCTAGAATACTTTTTTATACAATAGATAAGGCTATGTTGTTTAAAATAGCATCGCAAATAAAACTTAAAAGATAAAGTTCATAAACAGATAATTCAGCCATAGATTGTTTCTTTGGTACTTGTAACCATGGATGAAACTTAGGCACAAAGTTGAAAGCTCACGTAAGGGAATTCAATTCAGATTCTAGAAAGAAAAAAACATTTTAGTATTGAATATTGTGATAGATCGTACATAAGCTTTTCTTCTATCAATTTGAAAGGTAGTGAGTCACACTGAATTCAACACGAATCGGCCGTCTCGACCGGGGCAGTACTACCCTCACACAAAAGACCGACCTAAAATGACAACAGTCGTATTGCGACGATTTCTCTTGTTATAATACCGGTCTACTACTTGAGATTATACCTTTAGAGGCTAATTTGTCATGGATTGGTTATGGTTTAGCTACGGTCTTATTTGTAGCATTTCATAGCACAATAGTACTTAAACATAATTTACTAGAAAAAGAGTGGTATTGTAGTTTCACTTATGCAGTTTTATTCAAACGTAACTTAGAATTTACCTACTTGAATCGTAAATAAGGTGTCTTATGTATTTTGGTAGTTTTAAATTGAACTATAAATTATAAAAACTTGTGTTTGGGAACATATAACCTACATTGATCATAACGTGTACCACGTCTACATACTCTTATGCAGGCACCGCTATTCGTTATGTGTCTACGCCGTATTCGCCCAAATATTAGTTATGCACGCAAACAACAAACATGCCATCCACACTTCGAACTGGTATGCCAAATAAGCATCAAATAAGCCAAATATATGTGTTAAAGAGATGTGTCATTGTCATTTTTATGGTGAACGAAACGAATATACTCTCCACACTTCGCCGTATGCGCGCGAATAACCCGCATAACGAATAGCGCATAACGAAGTGTGGTGCCTGCATTAAAATCTCTCTCTACATATATCATCATCATCGGCCCGTTGCAGTCCACTGCGGGAAATAACAGGTAGTAGAGCAACGTTGCTCTACCGGCTAGACCGGGGCGGAACTACCCTCAGACAGAAGACCAACCTAAAAATGACAGCATTCCGTGTTGTGGTATTTTATTGGTGAGTGTGAGACCGGAGGACCAATGATGCAGAGGCTCACTAAAGAGATCTCACTAAACCGCCATAGTGTGGGCCACCATCCTGCATTGTCTATACTTACCTGAACCTATACCTGGTGACCTTTACTCTTAGATTCTACTCATGCTTTCCATCAGGCAGGCTAGAGTCACTTTGTTAATCTATAAAAAAAAATAGTCATCTCCCAAAGAACACCACAGAGCCCGGGCTTTGTGGCTTTCTGCATCCTGTCTGTCGCCATATATACATACTTTTTTTAAATACATACAAACATTTTATACATGTGGACAAAAGTCTTGAACAGCGACAGAGGGCGTTAAGTAAATTACCTTCTTAAAAATAAACATCTCTAAATACCGACTATTCGTGACATGCAAATCGAACTTGTGATATTGTCCCACATTCTGTTTATACAAAATATGTAAGTAGATGCAATCTAATCGTACCGTTATCGATGCTATAGCCAACCCGCGTTCCGGAACAATAGAGTATTATCACGATGCCAAATGGCAACTATTACACATAACCAGCTGAAAAATTAACTAGATTTAACACTTTACACTTTGATTACTTTTTTAATCTTACTTATATTAAAAAAGCGAAGGTTTTGAGGATTTTTTTTTACTCATTCACGCTAAAAATACCCAATGAATTTAGATTAAGTTTCAGAGTAATGTAGCTTATACATTTATCAAAATAACGCATAGGAGAGCAAAAGCTAATTACTAGCTGTACCCTGCGATGCTATATTTGTTTGCATTGGTCAGAGGTGTGAGAAAATTTATTAAAAATATTTTTGAAGAGGTGTACTCAATCGATAATGTCAATTTCAGTTACGGATTAGAAAAATCAGAGAAGTCAACTGGTAGGATGCCCAGAAACGCAAAAAAAAAGACAATAGATTTGTCGCGTGAATAAAGTGTGGTCTTTTAAAATACAATCGTGGTAAAGTCCCGACTTTACTATACTTATAGTATAAATTTTATTGCTAGTCTACTAAGATCGTCGATTTACGATAATATATTCCATGTCAATAAAGAGAATCGAAATCCGGCTTTATTATTCAATAACTTTAGGATAATAAATTAGCATTAATTTATATAAATTGCAAATGCAAGTTGTTTTTCTTTCTTTGAATGTTATGCTTTCACACCCGAAATATTGTGAAATATTATCAAGTAACTCGTACTTGTGTAGTTTAATCCCGGAGATTCAATTTTTTTTATATTATAGGGGGCAAACGAGCAGACGGATCACTTGATGGTAGGTGATTGCCGAAGCCCTTGGACGCCCGAAACACCAGAAGAGTCACAGGTGCGTTGCCGGCCTTTGGAGATGGGAGTACGCTCTTGTTTTGAAAGTTTGAAGGTCGTATCGGTCCTTAGAGAGTTGGTCGTCTTGAAGATGATGCCTGCAATACCGATTAGACGCTAGGAACGGTTTGGATAATAACCATTCCCGTAATAACAATTGTTACTGGATCTCTCCTTTTATAATTTAGGCGCAAAGTGACACACCGTGTGATTTCAGGGGTTTGTGTCTAATTTTCTTTCTCTTTGCAGGTGCTTGTGTCTTGAGGTTTTTTTTTTGTGAGGCCGGTTTTCTGAGCTGTCGAGATTGTTTCAAAATAAAGCTCGTATAATTCAAGAATATAATGATTATACTATTAATATACATTAAGGATGTCATCAAGCACTGTGACCTTGTTAAAGGACACTACGTATACCTATAATTCATGTATTAAGGTGTGGTTAATTAAATGATTGAGAAATATGAATAGATATTTATATCGAAAACGACAATACATTACTAATTTTCTGATAAGTTGTCATAGATAATGTTAAAAATAGAATATGTGATTTTATGCCACAGGGACTTCTGTGATAGGTAATGATGATAGTATGTATAGTGGGTAAACAAGCGAAGCATAGATGACTTTTTGGTAGGAGTTTCCCCGTACATAGACAACTGCTACTTTCGATTTGGACGAACAGAATTAGGGAGTAGAGAGAGTTTAATCGAATTATTCTTATAAGTGTGGTTTAATTCAACTTTCCAGGTCTTTTTTTATTGTAAAAAAAATATTATTAATTTTTTTAAGTTCACAAATCTTTGTGATAACTTAATATCTTGACAAAACATAGGAGTTAAAATGTAAAAATCCACATACTTAATAAAAATAAAAACACACGAATGCATCATTGCATGCATATCCGTGTGGTGACGGATTAAGAATACAGAGTGTCACCACCCCTATTCATTCCGCGGGTGTCGTTAAAGGCGACTAAGGGATAAACTACGCAAGACAACATCAATGCAAAGAGAAGGAAAACTTGAAACAAACCCTATACCAACCCGTCTGGCCAACGTGGTATAGTAGGCCAAAACCCCCTTTTTAAGGAGAGGCCTATGTCCAGCAGTGGACTTTTAAAGGCTGTTGATGATGATTGATGATGATAGAATGCATATAATAAAATTATAACAATGAATCACATAGTGTTGTGCTATGACAAATGTCAATTTTGTCTTTGGTTACTGTGAATCTTTGTTCATTAGCATTATGAACATACTTAGTTCGAATAAATATGACGTCACTGTGATGTCCGACATCTGTTATTACATCTGCTCTCAACACTTTTGGAAAAGCGCGTACAGTAAAAACGGTTTGAATCAACTACGGCAAAGGAGATTTATTTAATCGATTCATTTTTAGAAAAACATTGATTTTCTTGAAAAGTAATGGCTAAGACAATTCACTACCAAGTTCTACATGCTTTCCAAAAAGTTTAATTTTCATAAAAATTTTTCTTTTTAGATTTTCTGATCGACATGTTAATAGTTTGATTGTCTTCATTTGCATGTCATCGCTATTAACACCATAATTACTTTTGTATTTTTTGTTATTCGTCAAACGATACGATCGATTACTAAGCAAGCTGTTCAAGTCATGTGCAGTTGTTTGCAACTTATTACAAAGAAAAAATAAAATATATTATCCTATAATAACTGGAATACCACATATAACAGACGTAAAGAAACAATTAGATGTGAAAATTTAAATAGATGTTATTATACAATAGCGTCAGATTAACTGAACTTATCAGAATACAAAGATATATAAAGAATATTAATTATTATTGTCTACAATAGAACACGTGCTACTTTTTAACCTTGAAGAATTGATCTTAGAAAAACATTAGGTAATTATTTTTACTCTACAAAATCAAAAACCAGATTTTGTCTACATAACTAAAGTTTGACTAATAGAAATAAACCATTTATTTAATTTATGATCCTGCCGCAATGACTACTCTGCCTCCTACTAATATTTTAAATGCGAAAGTTTGTGAGTATGTATGTGTGTATGTATGTTTGTTGCTCTTTCACGTAAAAACTACTAAACGGATTTGGATGTAACATTACAGTAATATAGCTTATATATCAGAATAACACATAGGCTACTTTTTACTGCAATAATCAGGATACGCGGGCGAAAGCCAGGTGATTATAAAAATACATAAATCGTAGATGTCAAAATGTATCACTGTTTATCTCCTGTCAAAAGTTCACAGGTTGCTATGCATAACCAACTTGCATAGCAACCATAATGATAGTTTTTAAATGGCTAATTTAAAAATGATTTCTGCTTAATTACATATGTAGGCTACTTTTTATTTCAAAAATACCCAGTTAACACCGCGCGGCGCAGCTACTTCAAAATTAATACTGTTCAGATATTTCCCACACAATCACAATTTCATGAGTAAATATAAATGTGCAATAAATTTGATTACAAACGTGTTGTTTGTGCAACAATTTAATCTACTTACTGTAACGTATCTATTTATTTGTAATTCTTACAGTAAACAACTACAACACAATAAGCCACAGTAAAGTGTTTCTACTTTAAAACACTAAGCTTGTAGATTATACTTTGGCTTGGAGTGAATCGTTCGAGTTTGCACACAGATCCGGTTTAGCGATGAGTCACGAGTGACCTCACAGCGACCTTTCCGAACCATCCGAATGTTCTACGTAAGCTGCATGTCTGGTTTGTTTTATATAAACTTTAATATTTCTCACCATTGGCTGGCATTGGTTTGTTTTAAAAGTGTTTTATTGAAATAATAGCATTTATACGCTGATATGTTTGTTTTCCTATGTAGACTTTGTGTAATTGAGAACAGTATTAGTTTCTTATCTATTTTATTTTATATAAGCCTACCAAAGTGACTCTACTCTGCCTGATGGAGCATGAGTAGAATCTACTAGCAGCAATCACCATCCTCATTGTGCAGATATTCAGCATGGTGACCCACATCATGGCGGTCTAGTAAGATATTTCTGCATGATTCTCGCGGTCCCCGGAAATATTGAGAATGATGCTATGATGGGCCTCACTCACCAATGAAATGCGATTTATAACACGAATGCTGTCGTTTTTAGGTTGGTCTTCTGTGTGAGGGTAGTACTGCCTCGATCGAGGAGCCTGCCTATTCATACTGAAATCAGTGTGGCTTTAGTACCTTTTGAAGCTTTAAGTATTTAAAACATGTACTATAATAAATAATATACCTAGCCTGCTAATAAACATACCTGTATATATCTTAATATTTACTATCACATAAATTACAACCAGAAACAAAATATCTCATGCTTGAATATCAGAATATGAATATCTATCAAAGAGAAAGAAGCCTCTTCAATATCATGTTGTACATTACGAAATTATCAGTCTTACAAAGTAGAATTTTTGAAGTATCCTAAATCAATCGTTTCTTAAAGTCCAATTGTACAGTTAATGGATACCTGAAAGTAATCAATGTCCATTACAAAGACTTTGCTCTTATAGTTTGATTTCCAATACTATTGTCGGCTTTGGAAAGAAGATTTCAAGTTATTTAACGTACATTGAAAGGTGGTCAGAATAAGAAAATAATCAGGAAGTGTAAAGTTAGCCATAAAGTGTTTTAGAAAGTCAACTAACCGGTATGATCCATTGCTTCAGTAATGAGGATATAAAACCACTATAGGAATTTATTAAGAAAATTATATAATAAACCATTTTCAGTATCCAGCTATGTGCTGAGTTGAAGTGTCATAAGAATAACCGGAGGTCGTGAGTTACATTCCTACCCAGCTCTAATAGCCAAGTTGCATTCTACAAATGTAAACGTTAATAGAAAGCTAACAAATGTATAGGAATGACGTCTCTAAACGTTGAGTCTCGTGGTTAAAACAAAATCATCTTCCGAGCCTTTATTCCCAAGTTTATTTGGGGTCGGCTACTATTTCAACCGGTTTTACCTGAATTTCAGTTTTTCTACGAAGCGACTGGCATCGGACCTCCGCAACCCTAAGGGGGAACTGAAGATTGAACTAGTTGTAAGTATATTTGAGGGCACTGACTTCCCAATAACGATTGCCATAGATGTTCATGACAACCGGGACCGACGGCTTTACGTGCTCTCCGAGGCACGGGCGTGAATCATCGCCAAACTTCCAAACTCCGGGCTGCTATTAGGAATTTCCTGTCTAGTGTCTATTAAATTGTATATATCGCAAATCTTCGAGGTTTCAACTATCCGTTTGTACGTCTATGATTGAAAAGGCCGTAGGACAGGATAATTTACTCGCTTTAAAAACAAGGATAGTGATCATTAGCAATTATTGTTTCAGTATAGTTGGCTATATTCCAAATGCAGTCAATATAATATTAGTATGCTAAAGAGAGTTGTTGAAGGTTTGTATTTACTAAACGTGCAACCGATGAATGCCAATGATCTAAGCGCATCGTGTCTAAATGGAAATACCTTTAACGTTTTATCAACAATCTATTGAGGCAAGTATATACACAATTTGTTGAACATCAATGAAATTTTGGACATATGACTCTCTTTAGCAAGGAGGTACTAATTTACTACGATCAGACGAATTGTCAATGGTTTGTGATTTTTTTTTCTTTTCAGCAGACAAAACTGCTGTAAACATTTTCAATAAAAAACTATGTTAAAACTAAAATTAGAGTAGGTACTAAAAAAATATTGTGAGCTTCCGACTTTTAAAGAATTGATTTACCAATTTCAAGATCTAATCGTCTGGTTTTCTTAAATTGTAGTTATTACTTATTATAATTCAAAAAAAATTTAACATCATACTATAAGTGGGAATACCCAGAACTCCACACTAGAAAGAGGTCGACCGTGTAATGCCAATAAAAAATCGTGTTTAATAAAATTGTAAACCAAGTAAAAAATTACGAGTGTTGCCATGACTTAAACGGTAATTACTTAATATAGCTAGATATTCCATTATAAATTAGTAATGATTATAAAAGGCTGAAAAACAAATGCGTTTGAAACGTGAAGTATTGGTTCTAGGTGTGTTTTTTTTTCTTATAATAGAAGGTGGCCAATGAGCAGATGGTTCGCCTGATGGTATGTAGATAACTACCGTCACCTATGGACCTCCGCAACTCGAAGAGTAACAAGTGCATTCCCGCCTTTTCAATTCATCTCCCTACAGCACATATTTATATTCTAAAGGTTTTAAATACAGAAAATATATTATAAAAATATATTTATAATAAATGTATTAATATATAATAAATATATTACATCGCAGCCATCTAACGGAGGACATTTTCAAGGTCTGCTGATAGCCGTACAATTTCATGGCCTGGCTGATAAATGAATGGACATATTTCAGATGCAATATAATTCTTGTTTGAATGAGGTTTTATTTCCACAATTCAGCAAGTTGTCTATGGGCTTACAGTATCTACGAAGTTATGTATGGTCTAGAAAGTGATTTTGATAAACAAATATAGCGTTATGAAAGTGTAATGAATATGAAAAATAAAGAAAAAAATATAAGTTTTTGTATTAGTAATCCCTATTAATATTATAAATGCGAAAGTAACTCTGTCTGTCTCTTATGTTTTAACGCCTAAACTGATTTAGATGAAATTTAGTACACAGATAGTCTAGAGACTGAGGTAGCATAGGCAACTTTTTACCGCGATAACCGACATATGTTTGTTTCTAAATAAGAGTTTAAATTGATCGACTACCAGTAATAAAATTATAAAATACAATTGCCTAAAGTCATAGAGTATTCATCAAATGTCAAAATAAAAAATAAGCGATCAATATATTTAAAAATAGAACGTTATCGCCATGTCAAATTTAAATTTGTATAGCCGTTGGTTATAACGGCTGACAGCTGTCGACGCTAACAGGGATGCCATATGTGGCCAGTTCTCTCAATATAACATATTGTGCTTATTATAAGTATTATAGGTACTTCTAACACTTAAAACATGACATGTCAAAACTATCTTTGTTCAAAAGGTTCTTTGTTCATACAGGAACTCGGGAATGATGGCGATGAGTCACAAAACGAGGTTGTTTGTAAATGTTAATCAAACTCTTTGTCTTTCGCGATATACATAGTTATTTATCTATAATGTACTATCATTCTTATTTCAAAACCAGCTGAGTCTCGTGGTGTTACCCGCGGTTGTTTTAAATCGCAAGTAACGCCACGGAACTAAGCTAGTCGAAAAAAAAAGTCCAAGTAACTCCTTCTGTCATTAGGTTTCTCTTGGTGAATGTCCTGTCAAAATCGGTTTCGCCGTTCCAAAGATCAGATTTTCAAAAAAAAATACGTTAAAAAACAATTTTGACAATTTTGACGTTTGATATGCATTTGGTAAAAAGCTGTTTATTTAATATTACAAAAAGACACTCCAATTTTATTTGGGTATTTGTTTAGATGACTACTTTGAAACAACAAAGTTGACATACTTAGACGCTGTTTAAATTAAAATAAAAAAGGAGGTTAAAGGTGTGCGGACCTTACCCTCCTTGCGCACCAGCCGCTTCTATGTTCAGGCCACACCTGCCTTGAGATAATCTATAAAACTTAATAGAAAAACTACTAGACAAAGATAAGTGGACTCCGTCTAGTATAAATACGCCAAGTAATTAAAATAATAGCCTCAATACTACTCAATATTTATCGGAGTACTAGAATGTTTATAGATGAGATACATATGTATAGACATACGTCATTAGTACTATAAATCACTAATAGATTTATTTTTCATTGGAACGTATCAAGTAGATCTATGAGTATATAAGATTAACTAGACAATATAATTCTGAATTACTAAGATTTGATTTATGTTTTATAATCATGAGAGGTTTTAAAAGACAAAATCAACAGAATTAGTGCAGTTTATTAAAACTTCATAGACAATGACGTCATAATATATAAAGATACCCACACAAATTCGTAATTATACGTTCGAGTAACAGCTGGACACAAACAATTGTATTCAATTAATATTTTTTTATCTATGGCGTTCTAAGATAAACTAGTACAAAACCACTGCTATATAATTATATTAAGTAGGTTGACTTTTATTTAAATGAAAAAAAAACGCATTTTGTTCTTAATCAATAGAAGTGCAGTATAATTTGAAATTGTTTTTTTTTTAACTGAAACTCCCTTTCTAAGGAGAGCTATGTATTACAATGGGCTATTAAAGGCTAGACATCAACTGCATAGAAAATGTAACTCTTGTATAAAATAATTCTCTAACCTTTTACATATTCTATGCTAAAAGCCTTTCGAAACATCGAAGCAGCAACGCAACCGCCCTCAATCCGAAATGTTTCGATTCAATGATGACCGTGAACATCGATTCGACATTCATGTACATTATATTCGATTCTAGCTCATCCCTTTCACTTTTCTTGTCAGAGCTTATCTGGATTTCAATAAGTTGTCAATAGTTCAGTAACTAATGACACCCTTTGATAGAAAATGGTTAATTAGAAAAATTCCATACAGGATTCGATTATTATCATCAACAGTCCTTACTAGTACTTAGCTGCCATGCTTACCATACGTGTTCAAATCGATGTGACTCTATCACATCGATTTCAGCACGAATGGGTCGGCTCGACCGGGGCGGCACTACCCTCGCATAGAAGACCAACCTAAAAAATAAGGATTCGTCGTGTTGTATTTCGATGGTGAGTGCGAGTCCGAATAACGCAGAAACATCACACTAGGACGCCATAGTGTGTGGCACCAGGATGCATTATGCGCAATTAGAATGCGGTTGTTGACCACCACTCTTGGACTCTGCTCATGTTTTCCAGCAGTTAAAGGAGTTACTTTAGCAAGCCCATAAATAAAAGTTCTGGAGATAGGTTTTTAATTAGAGAGGTTTTGGCATACTGTACCACGCCACGCTGGTCTAGGTGGTTTCCTGGTCTATGAGCACGAGTATCTTACAAAAATTAATGACATTGATAAGGGTGGTGGTTGACACGTGGCTAAGAATTAATATGACTAATTTTTAATTGCTTTAAACAATATCAAGTAATTAGACGACTAAGGAAAAAAACTAAACAACGAAATAAACTATACGTTCTGTGTTACAAAATACTTATAACATCTGTTTCTTAATATTTATACATAATTTATTACTGTTAGTAATGCCGTCAAGCTGTTTAGTAACGGATCAAATATTACGAAATTAACAAGGAACGTGACATCTAAAACTGTTTTAAAATGTTTATTTATGAACTTGACCAATTTTCTAACAATATTTATTAGCCTGTATAACTCATTTTATCTAATCAAAGGATTCAAGGCCGCGGACTCGTCAGAGAGGCTTGCCAGTTTTGAAATCAGTTAAAACGTTTTTTCAAAACATATGTATATCAAGCCTGAAATTACAGGTTTATCTCTATAAATGTTGCAATTTAATAGTTAAAAATTGTTGCGACCCGAATTACTTTCCTCTAACATAAATCAATTAAATAAATATAATTAAAGTGTATGGTTTGTAATATCAAATGGAAATGTTAAAAAGTGTCAAAAGCAACTCTGTAATCGCAATCTGCCGCAGTGCCTACTCTTTTATATATATATATACTATATATATATATACTACCTACTCTTTTATCCGACTTGACGAGCACAACACTGTGCTCCAAAAAATATCATTATTTCCTCAAAATTATTATGCGAGACTAACTATTTATACTAAATGTTGTTACTGTAAACGGGACTTATTCGCGATAATATTATACAGGTTACGATACGGTTGGCTAATGACTTCTTCAAAGTGTTCCATCCAGATGTTTGCTATCACTGGTGCAACCGGACTACCCATGGCCACACTGTCGATCTGGAGGTAGTACTGCCCGCGGTAAAGAAAGTAGTTTCCCTCAAGACAGTTTTTAAGCAAAACAACATACTCGACAGGTAAAGTGCTTAAGGACACCCAAAGATGTCATACCGCTGCAGACACCCGGAGTGTACAAGATGAGTTAAAGATGTGGTAGTTCCTAAATCAACGCGATCAAGTGCGGGTAGACACAACCTGCACCAGTCTACCCGTGACCACGAGCGGTATAACCCGTTCGAAACATCGGAAAATAGAAGGTATCGTAACCTTTATAATATTATCGCAAATAAGTCCCGTTTACAGTAAAACCATGAGTATGTGTAAAAGTCGCGAAAGTCTAAAAACAGTTATTTATATATATTTATGTAAATAGTCAGACTTCTGTCCTCAACACTAGATGTTCATCTGTGTACACCGAAGGCCTTGCACTATCACTACGATATTATAAGAATTTTTCTCATAAGTACTATAATGATTGCAGCAATTTAGCCATTTCCATAAACAAAACAATGAGTACTCATTGTTATGTCTAGCTAAGGTTGTATTGTAAAACCTCTTTAGTTATGAGATTTTATACAATAAACTTGAGATGTCAAGGAAAAATCGAGAAATACTTAAATGATGTAAATAGAGACGTGAGTTACGTTGAAAATACTGCCTTATTTAAGTATCCTTTGAATGTGTATTGTATCTGAAAACATTAGGATAAGGAAGTGTTGGATAACTTAGTAAAGAGTATGAAGCCTACCCTTCCTTTTAGTTAATAACAATAATTCACAATTAATATTCAAATAGTAAATCAAAACAACAGGAAAACTTTTGTGGATCACAGTGTTGTGGTACTTGAAGTTTGAACCCTCAACTTAAGCCACTGAGCCAATAGATCAGTCAAAATATCTACGTGTCTTTATCAACACACAGCAGGCAAAATTCGTTATTGGATATTGACTAAATGATAAAAACCAAATCATACTGCGACCAAGCGAGGAATTTTGATCACCCGTGTATGGATCATGTAGTATGCATACATTCCCCTACATGCACGATAAACGCTTATCTATATGCTGGCTTATACCACAAACAAGTGACACAACCTTACTGTTCGATATCTATTGCGGCTTATGTTACAAAATTATGTATTGACCAACTTGGTTTAACAGAAATATACGTAAGTAACTAACTGCAACGCAATGTAACGTATAAATCATTTAACGTACGATGTTATTAACTCATAATATCTGGCATTAGATGACCCACGCCGCCCCGTTTCCATCTTCTATTGCCCGTACGTGATGTTATACGGCGGAAAGAAAATTGTTTCTCATAAAAAAAGTTATTGTGAGCAAACCTTGTTAGACAGAATCTCTCACAGACATTTTTTTTTGAACTTTTAAAGGGGACCATTTCTTTCATACATTGTATTAGTGAAACTTCGTTTACGCAATAGAAGGTCCCAAAAGGAATATTTTTTTCCCCGTTTTCGAAATATTT
The DNA here is from genome assembly GCA_932526445.1 of Phragmatobia fuliginosa. Lineage (NCBI taxonomy): Eukaryota > Metazoa > Arthropoda > Insecta > Lepidoptera > Erebidae > Phragmatobia > Phragmatobia fuliginosa. The sequence goes on from OW052073.1 coordinate 4,239,019, forward strand.
TCAATAACATTAGTGAACAATGACTGCCTTCTTGGTCTAGTGGTTAGCGTATGCGGCTGCTGATCTAGAGGTCTCGGGTTCGATTTACGGGTCAGACCAAATATTTGTGTGATCCACAAATATTTGTTTCGTAATCTTGGTATTTTTCTATGTATAATATGTATGTATTTACAAAAAAAAAAGTATGTATATGTATTTATATCAGTTGTTTAGTATCCATAACATATGCTCTGCTTACTTTGAGACTAGATGATGTTGTGTGTAAGATGTCCAAAATATAAAAAAAATAAACAAAAAAAAAATTGGTCGTAGCTTGATGATATACATAGGCTACAGTATTCCTCGATAACTGAACAAAAAAACTCTTTAGCTTTGTAATATTAGTATAGATATGAAGGAAATATGAACAAGATATAAAGTCTTAGGTCATATTCAAGTCGTTTCCTGGCACATAGCTCATCAATTACAAATAATATATCATTGCATAATGACTTAGGGCCCATCGTTAAGTAACTCTAATATAGGCAAAAAGTCAACAACAAAATCTTATTAAAACCATATAGGCAATCAACCTTAAGTTATAGAGGAAAGGAAATACTGATAATGTAGTATTTAATTAGAGCTAGATATTGCTTAGTTTCTATCGGTCAAAACCATAGGTTTGCAATGTTGGATATAGTACCTACCTACTAGTACCCAGAAATAATAGTAAGTACAGAAGTCCCACCTACTAAAGATAATCAAATCAATATCAACTTTATACTTTACGCAGTTAAGTCCAATTTATCCCAAAAAGAATGAATTTAGCTTATGATATCAACATCTAAGATTTTCTTTTGTTCTGACCGCGATTTGCTCTCAGGATGTTACTAATGATGTCGTTTTAAGGTAGAGTGCAGGTCTAATTACTATAATACTCGTAGTTTAACACAGTACAACGAACCCGCAAAATTCAACATACCCGTCGATTACGCCGAAAACCTTTTTTTTATATGAGCCTGCCAAAATGAATCTAATCTGCCTGACCGTAAGTATGAGCAGAATCTATGAGTGGTGGTCTTCATACTCATTTTGATGGCGTCATTGGACCTCCGGTCTTGCACTCAAAAATGAAATACAACAGAACGAATACTGTCATTGCGAGGGTAGTACCCATTCGTGCTGAAATCAGCGTTTCTCTACTGTGACTAGAGCGTCATAAGAACCAATATTGTCTAATCATAACCGTTTACAATCTCGAGGAGGTATACTTTTAATAATTTAGTTTTACATTAAAATTAAAACAAATATATTACAATTAATAGTTTCAAATTGGCCGTGATCCCTAGATAACATAGTTGGATAAAGAGATTAGTTAATTACTTAATCAGTGCAATATTACAACTGGATAAAAAATAAATATAAATAGTTCGGACATCTGACTCAAAACATCATCTAGTCCCAAACTAAGCAGAGCTTGTACTGTGGGTACTAGACAACTGATATAAATACAATTTTACTTTTTTTGGAAATACAAACAATACATAGAAAACACGCAACTCTTGAGTCACTGACCCATGGAAATGCGTCACCACACCTATAACCTACATGTTACCATTCATAATATAACACCCGGTCGGACTCTCCTGTTACTTTTGCATATTTCATAACGCGGCCAATGAAAAAATAATATTCAAATATAGAAAGATTGTAAATTTTACGCAGTTTCTAAATGTAGGTAATCTTAACAGAGACAAATAGATGTAATTGAGAAATGTGAACAGTGTAATACAATCTTCGGCTTGTATGACTTGTGTAAGAGCAAGACTACGAAGGCGTGTAGCGTCTGAAGGACACATCAGGACGTGACAAAACCAACCGCTTCTAGAGTGTAAAGACAATATTGACACAAAGAGCTGAGTAAAGTAAGCTAATACTACTCATATAGATTGTACTCTTCAAGTTACGTGCACTTTACTTAACCCGAAAAGCTTTGGCTAGGATTATTGAACAGCAATCAATTTCTATCAATGTTTAGACATCCGGGTTTTGAAATGTATCGGAACTTGAAATATATAAACAAACGAATTTTAAATACCTAATCTTTTCATAGGTAAGGCGAATCTTAGAACAATTTCCAAGCCAAAATCTATTAAGTCGATTAAGCTACAGAGAATGCCAATCTGCCAAATATGTGTCACCAAATAAGTGAAAGTTAGCTTAGTATTGCACATTGTATATTTAGTATGTTATTTCAACTAGCACTGGATTTTATTCAAATTTGACCAAATGTTTTAACATTATCTCGTGAAATAGGCCGAGGCCTGTATCTCGAAAGATAGTCTAAAGCCAAGGAATTGACCGAAATTGGCGAGATAATAAATTCTGCTATATATATAAATAATACCAATTTTGTTTTAAACTACACAGTTTTCATGAAAAATACTTATTTTCAAATCTTACAAAAGAACTAGTGTCTTACGGTCTAAATAAATAATTTCTTCTAGTCCTTGAATCAATACAAATATAAGGTTAATTGTAAAGTTTTCATAGATTTTTAATTAAGAGCATGAGTCATTAAGGTATCTTTTTATTTTTATCCTGTTTTAGCTTGAAAGCTAACTTCGCTTAGCTTAGTTTAGTGTGACATTGTACTTAAAAAGCCTACAAGGCAATTTCGCGTCATTGTTGAACAAAATTACGTTTAACAGTCTTATTATCGCATACTTAATTACAGAACGTGTTTTATAAAAGGACCGTTGCGTGAACTAAAGTCAGTCATCCGTACAGCAAGTTTTGGTTCCAATGTCAAGGATACGCTTCATCGAATATTAAAAAAGTAACATTGAACCGTTCATCCATAACGACAAAGCATATTTTTGCACAAATTTACGTTATTGGAAAAACCGGTCGCGAATTGAAGAGACGTGACAATGAGTCTTGCATTTTTCGCTTGTTGTTGCTAAGTACATCTCAAACATTATATTTTTATTTAAAGCTCATCGCTGTTGAGCGCGTAACAAATGTCCGGCTATTACGTAATGTAACCTTACCACCAAGTCTGGTTTCAGCTGACGTCATTATATGTAAAGCTGATTAGGTCACTATCGGATTTTCTATGTTGGTCTGAACACAATATACAGATGAGGAGAAACGGTACAACAAAATTCAAAAAGCAGCCAAGTGCGAGTCGGACTCGCCAATGAAGGGTTCCGTAACATCATATAAAAGTTCTTGTAGTTCGTTGTAACTTTCATCGATGTTTTTATACTAGTGTATTGATTGGATGAAAGGTAAATTGCGTGTTACGATTTATCACGTATTAAAAAATAACTACTCACTAGATCTCGTTCAAACCAATTTTCGTTGGTAGTTTCCATGGTAATGTACAACATATATTTTTTTTAGTTTTATCACTCTCTTATTTTAGAAGTTAGAGGGGGGGGGACACACATTTTTCCACTTTGGAAGTGTCTCTCCCGCAAACTATTTAGTTTAGAAAAAAATGATATTAGAAACCTCAACATCATTTTTGAACACCTATCCATAGATACCCACCTACCCACACGTATAGGTTTGATGAAAAAAAAATTTTTGAGTTTCAGTTCCAAGTATAGGGACCCCCAAAATGTATTGTTTTTTTTTCTATTTTTATATTAAAATCTTAATGCGGTTCACAGAATACATCGACTGACTAAATTTTAACAGTATAGCTCTTACAGTTTCGGAAATAATTGGCTGTGACATACGGACGGACAGACAGACAGACAGACTTGACGAATCTATAAGGGTTCCGTTTTTTGCCATTAGGCTACGGAACCCTAAAAATCGACCAAACCCAATAACTACAAACAAAATTAGACTATCTACAGAAGTGACACATCGGAAAGGGTAAAAACCAGCCGGACCATGAATAGACAAGCTTTTATCTATATCGTTATCGTCAACAAATAAAGGTACTTCAGTAAAGCCTGGAAATGGGCTTTTATTCAGACACTGCCTGTTGATTTTTATTGGAAACCTTCATCTACAAAACGATCAGCTAAGTAAGGAAGGAAGAAGGTCTATCACCAGCAGTGGGCTGTTAAAGGCTGATATCTGTCTGCCTGAAACTGAAAGGATAAGTATATAAATATCATCAGACCGGCTGTTCTGTATGGTTTTGATAGATGACCCGATAAAAAACGGATGACGGAGACGCCTGAACGCAGCTATAATGCGAATGTTGCGATGAATTTGTAGTTTGACTCGGGTGGACAAAGTCAGAAATGGGTACGCAAGTCTGAAAGTAGCAAGACTGGATGAAAAGTTATGAAGTAATATAGAATACATAGGTACACTATAATTGTATACCTGTAACTTATTTATATTAATAAAATGCCTTATACAATGTAACCACAAATTGTAAAAACAATGTTGGAAAAGCGTGTCCATGGAGTTTCTTGTCTGTTCTTCTCCATAGGATCTACGAATTGGAACAGACAGTTAACTTCACGACTGACTACTGACTGACTACTTGACGTTTCAAAAGTGGCGTTGTATGGTTAATTTGAAATAAAATGGTTTGATTTGATTTGGGTATTTTTTTTATATTTTGTGTCGTAGGTCACTCTACACTCAATGATCCAATGAATATTCATTTAATTAAAAATTAGCAAATGTGCCTAAAATATTTGCAACATTACTGATGAATTATTTATGTAATCGATTTGTCAATTCTAGATTACATTTTATTTTATTTTTTAATGAATTGACCTAGTCTTTAATAATTTGGCAATAGAAAACGAATATTAAAGTACATATTAACAAGATATTATAATGAGCGGTGTGAATAAAAACGAGTTCGACGAGTATTTACTTACAAGTAAAGTGTAACGAGTATTTAAACTCCAAGTAAAACGATGTGAATAAAGCGTCGAGTTTACTTGTGACCGTGTACTCGTCAACCCGAGGGTATACTAGCAAGTATTTACTCGAGAGACAACTGAATTCACAAAAAGGCAAATAAATACTTGTAGCGCCACACAGACTAAGCATCATTTCTTGTTGTGACTTGTTCTGTTTTCGCCGCTAAACTAACTTGACTCCCCGTCAATTAAATATCCATCTTTTTCCGTGCAGTTGATCCTCCACCCCTTGCATCAGTGTTTTCATCAAGAAAGTGCGAAGTGAGAAAATCTACGTTTTCGCTCTCAAACCGTAATAGTCCCATAAATAGATCGGGACTTATGTCACTTCGGTCTCTATAACGTTTCACACCACGCAGGTTCATAAATGAAGCCATCTTTCGTGTACAAGTACGACTGCAAGTCTGGGGTCGGGTTGACTTGCGAATAGACGAGTATTTACTTGCTACAGAAGTATTTACTTGCGTTTATTCACACCAAAATTTGCATTTTTTCGGGTATTACTAGCCTCTCAAGTATTTACTAGCGAGTAAGAGTAAATACTTGTTTTATTCACTTCAATTTTGGCGTTTACTTGTTATTTTGATATGTTCAAGTATTTACTTGTCCTACTCGTTTTTATTCACACCGCTCAATATGAAAACAAGTTTTGATACTTCAAAATATTTTTGAATGAATCAAAAATAATACATTATATTCTTTGAATAATTTAGTTGTCGTAAAGGATCTATTACATTTCCACTGACATTTATAGTTTAGTTATAAACTTGTGAAATGTGAGTACAAGAATGTCTTCAACTTAAATTCTTTTGGCATAGTGATTTTTTGCGCAAGGATGTATTAATTTCAAATTTTAGATCGTTTGATACCTCAGCTGTGGTGTAAGTATATAGTAAAGGCATACAATTAGTTATAAATCATGATTGGCAGATTGTCACGTGAAATTGATAATTATCTATAATATAGTGATGCATTTATTGAGTAAACGATCATGAAGCATGCTAATAGTTGATGTCACTGGTGCCCGGACACACGAGTAGTCGCGTGCGCAGTCACTTTCCCTGGGATGGTCCCCGCGCAAGACTTTGTTTCAAAGGCGTACATGAGCTCTCTCGTGTGGAATGCCTGCTAGAATAATATTCAATACGGGTACTTTGTTACATCGTGAAATAGGGTGAATCTAAATGTCGTTTACATTGTTTTTTTCTTTATATTCATTGGGTTTATCATAAGTTTAAGTTTACGATACTAATCGATTTAATTACGGGCGTTTAATATTAATTTATATAAATGAATAAACATAGGTCGCAAGTATGAAGATTTTTTTACAAAGTCTACAAATTCACCCGAACCATCGAATATCTGTTGCGTTAGTGTTAAACCAAGTGTTGCCAATTAAAATTATATAATTCAAGCATCACGACGTATGGCAAAAACAAAATGATTTACGAGTTGCGAACGAGAACTGTCTACATTGCATGTAAGACTATGACTGAACACTAGGAAGCTGTTCTGCACTTCAATATATGCCAACTTAATTACTTTTACTTTTTAAATTATTTCTAAATGTATACTCAGCCTCATTCCCGTCAAGGGTTGTCAGAAACGATGGAGCGCTATAATCCTAGCATTCAGCTTGCGATTTTTAACATTCATCAGGCCATAGGTGCTTGTAGATAATTACAGATGCCTTTATAATAATAAAACCTCTTTCCAGAACGATGCGGATCTGGATGGTATATATACCCTTTGCTTGGATTTGCCCGCAAAAGCACTCTCATTTAAAGGGGCCTTGAAAAAGTTTTTAAGTATCATCAGCAGCATCAGCATTTCTTACCCTATTCATTATTCCTTACTTTATCAGTTAATCTTTCAATACACAAAAATACGCTCAATCCGAAGTACAAAATGTATTTTCAGTGAATACCGCTTTGTTCCCAAACGATATTACTTTATACTTTCGTATAGAACTCCTTGTCATCGAGTGTCTTTTTTCACAACGCAGGTGCACGTTTGCAGCCGGAGTGGGTCAAAATAATCGTCACAGTGAGTACTTAAAACCACTAACTGACCTCACTCATCCGTCAGCGAGACTTGCATTATGCGAAAGCATTTGTTGTCCTAATATGGGTCTATCATTTTCGAGACCAGTTTTTGTTACGAGATTATGTAAAAGGAACTGGCATTTAAGTTATACATAAGTATTGTTGTTGCAAGTGCAATAAAAATGTATTAACTTGCATTAACACAAATAATAGTGTTGTAACTTCATTCTATTACTTGCACCTCTTTATTATACACATTTCGAAATTTTTTGTTAATATAATTAACAAGACTATTTTTGAGTTCTGATATCTATGCAAAATACAAATAAATAAAATCAGAGTATCCATTTGTAACTTCAAAATAACAGCTTTTTACTAAATTAATTTGAAATTTTCATTTCATTCATTTTACACATATTAAGTAATTACACCAAAATTAAATAATCAATTTAAATATTTTTTCTATTCTATTGTCTCTTTGTTCTGACTAATCTCTGGAATAGCTGATGATATAAGGAGTAACTAATGCTACTTAGAGTAACTTCATCATCGGCTCGGTTAATATTTTTATATTATACCTACTTGTGTTCCAAACATCTGGAAGGATGATGTAACCTAAAAGTTATAAATACACACATAAAGTGAACAATATTTACAGTTTTTGTACTGATTGGCAACAATTCAAACACATGCAAGTATACCTATACGTAGAAACATCAGTTATTTATCTACTGTGATGTTGATTTCAGCTCATTGCAAATGATTTCATAAAAATATTGTATTGAATTTGTCTTGGTAAACACCAAGACTAATTCAATACAATATTTTTATTATTTATTATTTATTATATATTTATTATTTATTTTTATTATTTTTATTATTTATTATTTATATTATACATTTTGAGACCTGTATTATTTCTATCTATCTCTAGGTTTTACAAACCGACTGACTCGGGTTTCTTGAGAACCCGACAGAGAAGTCATTTATACTGGTGTTTCATTTACCTAGTTTTCTAAATAGGTTGATTTCAAAATATAGTCATCTTGTTTGTAGATGGTGCTGCAAATAGTGGCCAATAACTGAACACAGACAGACAACAATAATTTTAAAAGCTGATATTCTGAAGTATAGTTTAACTTATATTTTTATATCCATTTAGATAAATACTATGTGTCTGTGATTACAAACAGACACTTCAATTATATTTCATTATAGATTTAGATAAATAATTTTGGGCATTCTGTACTTATTCATATTAATGAATAAGTACAGAATGCCAGAATGAAATACAGTAGGTCTGGGTCCCCGGTTTTCCCCCAGTTCCACAGTGTTGATTCTCGGAGCCTACTCAATATTTGCGGTTTACACAAATACATACAATACAAAAATAAAAAAGATCTACCTAGATATTTTTGTTTTTGGCTCTGTTTAGTTTGGGACTAGATGAAATGTCATCTAGTCCCTAAATATTTGGACATCTTACACACCATTGTGTGTAAGATGTGCAAATATTTATTTATAGTATAACTATTTGCTATGTTGGGCATGAAATACATTATAAGAGTAGTATAAGTGTAGTATAAGAGTCATGACATTACATGACAAGAGGATAAATTCTAGGTTACATTGTGTGTAAATCAAAAAAAATTCAGTAAAAACTACCAGATAACACAACACTATTTTCATCACACATGCTACATTGAATAAACTGCAAACTACACCGAGTTGTCTGATAGTGATTTCCACACATCAAATTCTAATTAGATACTAATTAGAAATAAGATTTTTATCTATATTGATAGGTACTAATCTGCTATCAAATATTTAATATGGATACATTTTTATCAAGTTATTGGAAACTGATATCAATAATAAGAATAATAATAATAATAATCTTTCATATATTTATCTTTCATCAATAATAATCAATATTTAAAGCATGCTAGAAACATCTACACTAATATTATAAATTAAAAAGTAACTGTCTGATATGCTTTTAAAGGTTCAACGCTGCACCAATTCAGATACTTTGATTCTTGAGGAAAGACAAAAGGCTTTGTATGCAAATAACGGACATACCAACACACAGGCAGATTCGCAGGCAAAAGATAATAAATAATTCTAATGAGTACTTAATCATGATTTTTGTTAATAGAGGCTTATTTAAACAAGTAAGGATTTATTTTTAAGGTCAAGGCAAGGACATTGGCATAAATATATTGCAAAATGCATTGATTACTTTGAATTAAAGAATGTTTTAAAATATTCAATATCTGATAAAACTTGGATCAGATATGAACAATAGAACAACACTACTCATTAAAAATAATGTGTCACATATTAGTAATAGCATGATTAAGACAGCTAAATGGGCTTTTCCAGAACTCTGAAGCAAAAGTCTGTAAATAATATTCAAAGGTATAATTTAATAATTTTGAATTTGTTTATTTTTATGCTATTTAAGTTAAATTTAGGTTACAAAATTTAATTAAATAGCAAAAAAAAATGATACATACTATCTGCACGAATCCTATAAAACATACTATAATTTAAATTCATACATACCTAAGTACACTATTGAAGTAGCACAAGAGATTTATGTTTATAATGTAAAACAGTATCTAAATTTCTAGCGAAAAAAGGTTCGAAATATGAAAACAACAAAACTGTGATGCCAGTGACCTAAATATTGCGCTTTTTATGTGCATCAGTACTTAATATACTTTCATGCAGTGTCGAGCATGACAATTTCATGTGATTTGTAAATAAATGCATGACGGCCGTAGAATACAATAGGTATCGATGGTATTCTAGTTTAGATGCTTAATTTTTTTAAGTTTTTACCGCATACAACAGAGTATATCACGTTTGCCACCTCTTCACAATCGTCTTATATCTCCGAAGGCCAACGACAGTACGCGTGCCTTGGTGACCAATGTAAGCAGCTAATCATATACTTGAGCACTACACGTGTAAAACTATATCTACCTTTATGATCAGCTCGATTTCTGGGACGTCTCCGTTGGCTGTTCCATTCTCTGCAATTTCATCCGACATCGTGAACTCCAGAAAGCACTTTAAAAATACCAATAAAATATACGCTACACTATTTCACACAACCGTCACTGTTACAAAACACCGACAGACTACCTCGTCTGCCTCACTTCAGTTTGGTTTGCGATTAAATTATTTGAAATGTCACTAACTTCATGCAAAGATTATCTGATTTATCTCCACTTCTGAGGTGTTGTCACTAACAACGTGCAAAGTTATGTGATTTATTTCATCTTGAAATGTGGTTCCATTTTAACTATCATTCTCTTGACTTTGCCAAACATTGATTTAATTAAAAAACAAGTACTTCATTCATTATGTTATAGCTAATGTAACCCTCCATTACATTATCTAGGTAACTTTAAACAATTTTTCGTCGTTGTCCCTCTTAGTTTTTTTTGGCGCAAGTTTGTAATTGAGAACTTAATAGTTCACGATCATTGTTTTTAGAAAATAGAAGTTTAATGTACCAATTCGAAACTTCCTTCTAAAAACAATTTATCAAAAGTGCAACCAAAACTAGTGTGAACACAAAAATCGACTAGCCTAATGCGATTTTTGTGCTCAAAACAAATCCCTGTGTAGATTACATTACATTTTAACCACTAGATTCACAGCAATATATTCGCCCGAGCGCTCTTAAACAATACAAATTTTCATACATGTAAAAAACATAGAAAATAATTTAAAATGTTATTATTATCTATATCAAATTACTTTTTTTTCTAGCATTTTTTTTCTGGCTCTACTCTACTTTTACTCTATTATAATCTCTACTCCATGATACAATTTGACAGTTTGTCTTCTTTGACAATACATGACAATTCATGACATGGCAATCATGGCATTTGGCATTGGCAATTTTGGCTAAGTTGGGTTGTGTTGTGGTGTGGTACTTGTCCTTGTAACTTCATTACATGTAGTTAGTCATATTAGTTATTACGAAAGAGTATGTAACACTACGTTGTTATTACCACAAAGTACAAACAAAGCTAATAACCAAAGTTAAAGTTGAAATAAACACCATAATCCATATCATTCTGATGTAAAGCTTTTTGTGAGTCAATATTTTTTGAGATTTTAACAAGAAAGCAGTCATTGGTTAAATAAAATGAGTACCACTACAGAAGAGACAACATCTACATCACCAAAAGAAATGACGTTTGCTGAACGGCAAGCAGAACGTATGAAAAGATTACGCACCCTACATTCCGCCAGGAATGAAGCCAGAACACACAATCATCAGGAGGTGGTGGCTGAAGAGGCCAGAATTAAATTACCACCCAACTATGAAGCAAAACGTCGCCAGGCGGAGTGGTTACTCGATGACCAAGCGAAGCGCGAAGAAGCTGAAAAATCAGGCAAAAATTACGATAGAGTAAAACTTTTGAACATCTCAGCGACAGAGGCAGAACGTTTGGAGCGTAAAAAGAGGAAAAGCAATCCAGACCAAGGCTTTTCGACTTACGATCAAGCGACAATAAGGCAGTATAATAGATTGGTCAAAAATATGCCTGCGCCTGACATGGAACAGTATGAAAAACAAAAACAAAAGTATGGAGAAGCTTTCTACGGGGGTCCAAATGTGATCATTCACGGCATGCACGAAGATCGTAAACAGGCAATAGATAAAATGGTGGATGATTTGGAAGGTCAGATTGCAAAGAGGGCTAAGTACTCTAGAAGGCGGATACACAATGATGATGCAGATATTGATTACATTAATGAGAGGAACGCCAAGTTTAACAAGAAACTTGAGCGGTTTTATGGGCAGCACACTGCTGAGATTAAGCAGAATTTGGAACGTGGTACAGCTATATGAGCATCTGATAGTACAATAAGGTGCTTGATACACGTTAGTGTTTGGAAAGTGTTATCTATAATGTACTATTGTGAACTAACATATGGCCTTCCTCCTCTCTCGAGAGGAGACTTGACCCCAGCAGTGTGATATTATGGGTTGTTCATGAACTAACATATAAATGGAATCATTCTGGAATGTCTTGGGAAGGCATACTTAAATATAGCAAATTGATCATTAATTGTATATAGATATCTGTAAGAGGATAATTATGTTAGCCAGCCATCTTGTCTTATGTTGCTTAGTTAGTTTTAGAATATAAGTGTATATATAGGACTAGCCGTTTAAGAATTTCGGTTAGTTAAAGTGTTTTATTATGCTTATTCCTACTTTTGTATAAGGTGTATAATAAACTATATGTATTTTCAAACATTGTTACTTTATTCATAATTTTTCTCTTAATATTGTTTGTTATTTGATTCAACCATTGTCATCCTACCATCATCATCTTCAACCAATCGCAGTCCCCAGCTAACATGGATGGATCTCTCCCATTGCATGTGATCAGTTTGTGATTTCTGGACAAAGTATAATTGTTATTAGTGAACTGCAAACTAATAAGTTGTACAGTGTAGTCTCCACGTCATTACTACCAAAAGTCTGTTAAATCCTGACAATAAAACCAAGATGCCTTTAAGACTTCTTTGACAGCAATAAAACAGTTTTGCGTTACTGGTGAACGTTGAACTTTGTACTTTTTATTTATGATCATTATAATATGATAGTTACAAGCCGACCCAAATTAAATTGGGAATAAGGCTAGGAAGAAGAAGATTAACAATAATCACTCCTTAATATAGTATGACTAATAGTATGTCAAAAGAGGCCTATACATGGGCGTATACAGGTTTCAGTTTCGAGATAATAAAAACGACTATAAGTGAACTTCATGCCCCTATAGCCATATTATTAATATAAATAAAATTATAAAATTGTTTATTTATTTTAGTAGCAGTTTTTAAAATTTTGTCGTTGTTTCGATTTTGATAGGACTTTCGCTGACAGCATAGCTGCTGATAAAAGGAGTAATCTTTGATTATAAAATGTCTAGATAGAGAGTTTGAGCGTTTTAACGACAAAAAAATATCCGCTAACTATTGGGCGATAAGCTCGTCGCGCCCGATCAGTGGCGGCACCCGCGGCACTGTTATTGTACGATAAACACGTATCGAGTGGCAAATAAAAAAATACGATTTGCGTAATAAAAGTGTGCAGGAAGTACTAAGGACGATTGAAAACAATTAAAAATAATTAACTATCATCGCTAAGCAAACTTTAAATACCCATATTGATAAGAAACTATTAAATTAATCAAGTGAAATTTTATCAAAAGATTGAACGCCATTTTGACTGCATTTTTACAGGGCTGCCTGTTAATTGAAGTTTAATTTCCCATGTGTGATATAATATTCAACCTCCTTCAGTGCTGCGTGCATTGCAGGCAGTAGACAACGTGATTTATCACATTGTGTCAAAACTTGTCAATTGACCTTTGTTTCTTTATTTTCAATGTCTGTCTTACAAATACGTTTAATTTTATGTTGAATAAAACCTAACTTCCCTAGGTTTAGGTTTGTTTTGGTACACAAAATCAAACTGCAGTTGCTAATTAATCACATTTCACCACGAGTATACAACTACGTAAGTGATTGCAAGACCTACGTAGATTCTATAAGGGCTCTCGACAAAATCTTTATCAAAGAGTCCAATATCACCCACGCCCGTCACATGCTTACTACTAGACGTCAACAAGCAGACGAGACGGTGGACACTTACATGCAGTCTCTGAAACAGCTGGCAAAGGACTGTAGTTTTACTGACGTAGATGCCGAACACTAACAATCGATACATACTTACAGTAATAGATGAATATTCTCGATTTCCTTTCGCATTCCCATGCAGTGACATGAGTGCCAAAACGGTGATCAAGAACCTTAATAATATTTTCATGATGTTTGGAATGCCCGCATACATCCATTCGGATAGAGGAACTCAGTTTCTATCTGCAGAAGTTAGAGAGTTTCTCAACTCCAGAGGCATCGCAACTAGCAGGACTACCGCGTACAATCCCTAAGGAAATGATCAAGTAGAAAAGCTAAACTCGACAGTCTGGAAAGCTCTACAACTGGCCTGTGAGTCTCACTAAGCGCCTATTGAAACATGGGAACAATATTTACCGGTAGCTCTACATTCCATTCGATCATTGCTATGCACTGCGACTAACTGTACTCCTCATGAAAGAATGTTCTTATACACACGCCGATCTCCAAACGACAATACGATACCCTCTTGGCTAACTGAATTAGGCCACGTTTTGATGAAACGATTCGATCGGAAGAATAAGTACCAGCCGCTCGTAGAGGAAGTGGAAATATTGCAAGCCAACCCTGATTATTCGTTTGTTAAGCTTAAAGATGGTAGGGAGACCACAGTATCCAATCGACATCTCGCCCCAATTGGACAAGGAGAAGGAGAGATATTGGATCTTCCTGGCCAAGAATCAGCGCTAGAAGAAGAGCCGTTTTCAGGCCTTAATGATTCCTCCTCGAACTATACGACTCCACCGGATACTCCGCCTCGTGATGACCCTCCGATCTCACGTCCACAGTCACTGAGAGACGTATCACCTAGTGGAGAACCTACAACCTCCTCTCCTTCATCTCGTCGACTCCCGTCACGGCCGCCACCTCCATTAGAGGATGTTCCCCGAAGATCCGAGAGAGCTCGACGCTTACCCCGCTACCTTGAAGATTATAGTGTGGGAGAATGATATAATATTCAACCTCCTTCAGTGCTGCGTGCATTGCAGGCAGTAGACAACGTGATTTATCACATTGTGTCAAAACTTGTCAATTGACCTTTGTTTCTTTATTTTCAAATGTTTGTCTTACAAATACGTTTAATTTTATGTTGAATAAAACCTAACTTCCCTAGGTTTTGCTCTCTTATTTCAATGTGTCTTACTAAAAAAATGTTGAATCATGAATAATCATGATCCAATAAGTATATTTCAAAAAATAACACCACGGGACTTAGTGGTACCTAAATAAAATCTTCTGAAGCGTTCACCGCCAAGTGTCTGAGGTTAGGTATTGTAAATAACCACCGAGGGTGGTTATTTACAATACCGACCGCTTGTGGCATAGAATGTGGTCGATGTTGGCAGTAAGGGGTCATCCATAAACTACGTCACACGAATTTCATGATTTTTTTTCCCCTCCCCCGTCCTTGTCACAGCTGGTCACATTTGTGAGACTCCGCCCCTCCCTAGTGTGACGTCACATATTTAAGCGGTTCCGAAATCAGTTTTATTACCATTTAAATTTATTTTTTTGATAAAAGTAACATCTAATCAAAAAATTAAAACACAAAAGCGGCCAAGTGCGAGTCGGATTCGTAGCATCAAGTAACATCATATAAAACTTGTTTGTAGTTCGTTGTAAGTTTGATCGATATTTTATTAATAGTGTATTGATCGAATGAAAGGTAAATTGCAGATTACGATTTACGACGTATTAAAAAAAACACTTACTAGATCTTGTTTAAAATAATTTTCGATGGAAGTTTGCATGGTAATATACACCATATATTTTTTTTAGTTTTTTCATTCTCTTATTTTAGAAGTTTCAGGGAGGGGAAGTTTCAGTGTTTACCATGCAAACTATTCAGTTTAAAAAAATTACATTAGAAACCCCAATATCATTTTTGAAGACCTATCCATAGATCCCGACGTATGGGTTTGATGAAAATATTTTTTTGAGTTTCAGTTTTATGTATGGGGGAACCCCCAAAATTTTTTTTTGTTTTTTATTTTAGTGTGAAACCTTAACGCGATTCACTGAATACATCTACTTACCAAGTTTCAATAGTAGGTATTTGACTAAGGAACCCTAAAAAAGATTAACTGTATTAATTAAAGAAATTAATATAATTACTCAATCGTTTATTAAATATAATCAAGCAAGGAGATTTTGAAAAAAAGAATGTGTTGCTATCTTGCTCGTCATTTTTAGAGTTCCGTAGTTCATAAGCCCTTATAGATTAGCAAGTCCGTCCGTCCGCCCGTCTTCGACCTACCGCCCAAACGGTTGGTCCTTTTTTTCCCGCGTCTATCCCATCGTGTTGGGTATCATTATATTGGTCTTTTAAAAACATTGTGAGGTTTCTAAAACCATTTTTCGATTTAGGTATCCGTTTATGAGAATTTCAAATTGAAAGCGCAGTTTTTTCTAAACAAAGACCCCCCCCCCCCGTCTAAAAGCTAAACGGCTGGCTCAAAAAACTTTAAAAACAAGCTGTAGATTTCTTCAACGTAGATTTCGGTAGATGTGGTGCGATGCTGACTGGCTGATGGTTGCGGCGCTGTGCTGACCAATCCTTGTGCCGAAATCTTCAATATAGGTCGGACACGTAGAACATCGATCGTGTCCTGTCACGGTCGCCAATATGTATCTGGAGCTTAGTAGCTCAATGAAAACATGTTTTGAAGTGATAAAACCATTTATCGTGGTTCTTAGGATATTTTACAAAGTTTTGTATGCTAATCGTGTCTCGTCTAATTGTAAGTATACATAAAGGTAGAAGTACGGCAGATTGGTATCATAAATAGATTTTTCGAAGTACCGACAGTTTGGTACTGCTGGGCCAAGGTCAGGCGCAAACAACAATCATGATAGTAGCCCATATATTGAACTTTTATGGAAAATTATAGCGGTGTTGATAATTTTCTTATTTTAGTAGTTCTACCGGCCTAACTTGTAAAATGCATTCACTTGGAAAACTTCGTACAAAAATTAGGAAATAATAAGTTATCATTATAATTGTCTATAGGACATGATTTTAGATCTACCTACCCTTATGAGTGACTACGGAACCCTAGTCTATGCGTGGCCTGATACGCACTTGGCCCATTAATTTGCAATTGTATGATTTAGATTCCACTTTGCCTTCAATATTGCCTCTACTTTTTAAACCTTTCCACAAGGTTTTCGTGAAGTAATAGTTTAAAGTTCGTGTTAACACTTAGATTATTTTAGGACCCCTCCCACCCCCTTGTCACACAATGTCACACTTCGTTGACTCGTTCCCTCCCCCTTAAAGTGTGGCGTAATTTATGGATGACCCCTTAGTGTAGGCTAAGGCTAACATATTTGGAGGGGAGGGTTTGGACCTAAGTCCAGATGTAGAATGTTAAAGGCTGCTAATGACGAATAAATGAATACCATTAAGTAAGCGATTAGAATTATTAGTCCTTGTTATCCTCATTAGAGAGCTATTTATGACTAATTATGATAATTAAGTTATTAATATTACTGCACAATTTTGTTACTTCTCGGACATTAAATAATTAAATGTGCTATTATGCGAATTATACCTGCCTCCATCGTTCCTTCGTTTTTCTTGTCTCATCCAAATCCTTATTATAGGTATTAATTAAGTATTAATTAATATACTTTCCTATTACTTATAGATAAAAAGTAAAATGGGATAGTAACGTAAAAAGTTGATAATATGTGTCATAGTACAAGAAATTCACTGTATTTTTTAATTTCATTATACACCTAACTATTTAATTTAGAAAAAAGCTTAGTGACAAAAAGTACAACAACTTCGTGTAAGTTCTTTGTTCTACTCGCTCTATTGTTTATTTGCTTAATCGTTACTTTGAAAATTCGCCTATTTTTGTTCTAATTGTATATTTGATTCGTACCTATGACCGTGACCTATTCTAATGCCAACCCCGTTAGATATCGAGTTCTATAATACTTACGTGCATTGTGTAGAAACTGATCGAATGTAGTCTTTATATTACCTACTCATATGCAATACTTACAACATAATATTACAGGATATAATAGCGGTGTTTATGAACATTGCTGAAATTAATTAGATGTCTCCTAATATTAAAATTACAATACTTAAAGATTTACAATATTTGTACTTTTAATCTGACAGGGGTGAAGAACATATATTATGTACTTCTTTCGGTTTTCCATAAATAGCCTACTTAAAAAGACATTAATACTTTTCTATTATATCAACCCGGCACCCTATAAGTTCTAATATATATACTTTAAAACTGCGTTATTTTATGATTTAAGCCATAGAACGTATCTATGATTTAAGCGATGAAGTGCATCAAAAAGGTGTAAAGAGTACATTAGGACGGTTTTGTCGTGGATCTGTAAATTTTTTGGCTATGCAGTAAACATTGATTCTATCTAAAGCCTAACTTAAATTTTATTTTTTATTTTTACTAGACTAACTAAAAATTATAATTTATAAAGTCTTTTAGGAATTCAACACCTATTGTTTATTTTTTACATTGTTAAATTGGCAGCATTGTTTACCGAGTCATTATCACTCAACGCTTTGTAGCTACCCTACCCCAGCCTGCAAATTTATGATATTCGCAATAAAAAGAATACTAATCGACAGATTTTAAATAGCTCAATTCAACTACGTAGCCCTTTCAAATTGCTCACCTTTAATTATTTAATTAAAAACAAATAAAGTCCTTGAAAAAAATTTAATTTATCTGTATATTCAAACTCCTATATCTTGTGATGTATACAATATTTCAAATTGCTCAAAGTTCTAAAATACTGCTCAAGTTGCATTTGTAATTGCTCAAGTAGAGTTCTCACCAGCTCCACTTTCCATAATTATTATATAAAATTTAAATAGTTTGAATAAATTTTTAACCAAACAATAACCTACCCTACCCCAGATGCAATGAAAAAAATACTAATCGATAGATTTTCAATAGCTCAATTTAACTACGTACCCCTTTCAAATTGCTCACCTTTAATTATTTAATTAAAAATAAATAAAGTCCTTTGAAAAAAAATTTATTTATCTGTATATTCAAACTCCTATATCTTGTGATGTATACAATATTTCAAATTGCTCAAAGTTCTAAAATACTGCTCAAGTTGCATTTGTAATTGCTCAAGTAGAGTTCTCACCAGCTCCACTTTCCTTAATTATTAAATAAATATAAATAGTTTGAATAAATTTTTAACCAAACAATAACCTACCCTACCCCAGATGCAATGAAAAAAATACTAATCGATAGATTTTCAATAGCTCAATTTAACTACGTACCCCTTTCAAATTGCTCACCTTTAATTATTTAATTAAAAATAAATAAAGTCCTTTGAAAAAAAATTTATTTATCTGTATATTCAAACTCCTATATCTTGTGATGTATACTATATTTCAAATTGCTCAAAGTTCTAAAATACTGCTCAAGTTGCATTTGTAATTGCTCAAGCAGAGTTCTCACCAGCTCCACTTTCCTTAATTAATTATTAAATAAATATAAATAATTTGAATAAAATTTTAACCAAACAATAACCTACCCAACCCCAGAATACAATGAAAAAAATACTTATCGATAGATTTTCAATAGCTCAATTTAACTACGTACCCCTTTCAAATTGCTCACCTTTAATTATTTAATTAAAAATAAATAAAGTCCTTGAAAAAAAATTAATTTATCTGTATATTCAAACTCCTATATCTTGTGATGTATACAATATTTCAAATTGCTCAAAGTTCTAAAATACTGCTCAAGTTGCATTTGTAATTGCTCAAGTAGAGTTCTCACCAGCTCCACTTTCCTTAATTATTAAATAAATATAAATAGTTTGAATAAATTTAACGTATAGATAAGTGAATACTGCGCATGCGCGCAAAAAGAAACGCGAGTCGCAAGGCAAAAAAAATCAAGTGTTTCATAACCTCATCATAGTGAAATGAAACTGTAATACTCCAAGCACAACATTATCTATTATCAGGTATTTTTATTATTTATTGACTTATACATTATGTTCAATTTATACAAAAATCAAATCATGACTTAAAGGTAACTTAAGGTTTTAATTAAATAATTAAAGGTGAGCAATTTGAAAGGGGTACGTAGTTAAATTCAGCTATTGAAAATCTATCGATTAGTATTTTTTTCATTGTATTCTGGGATTGGGTAGGTTATTGTTTGGTTGAAAATTTATTCAAATTATTTATATTTATTTAATAATTATGGAAAGTGGAGCTGGTGAGAACTCTACTTGAGCAATTGCAAATGCAACTTGAGCAGCATTTTAGAACTTAGAGCAATTTGAAATATAGTATACATCACAAGATATAGGAGTTTGAATATACAGATAAATTAATTTTTTTTCAAGGACTTTATTTATTTTTAATTAAATAATTAAAGGTGAGCAATTTGAAAGGGATACGTAGTTAAATTGAGCTATTGAAAATCTATCGATAAGTATTTTTTTCATTGCATCTGGGGTAGGGTAGGTTATTGTTTGGTTAAAAATTTATTCAAACTATTTATATTTATTTAATAATTAAGGAAAGTGGAGCTGGTGAGAACTCTGCTTGAGCAATTACAAATGCAACTTGAGCAGTATTTTAGAACTTTGAGCAATTTGAAATATAGTATACATCACAAGATATAGGAGTTTGAATATACAGATAAATAAATTTTTTTTCAAAGGACTTTATTTATTTTTAATTAAATAATTAAAGGTGAGCAATTTGAAAGGGGTACGTAGTTAAATTGAGCTATTGAAAATCTATCGATTAGTATTTTTTTCATTGCATCTGGGGTAGGGTAGGTTATTGTTTGGTTAAAAATTTATTCAAACTATTTAAATTTTATATAATAATTAAGGAAAGTGGAGCTGGTGAGAACTCTGCTTGAGCAATTACAAATGCAACTTGAGCAGTATTTTAGAACTTTGAGCAATTTGAAATATTGTATACATCACAAGATATAGGAGTTTGAATATACAGATAAATTAAATTTTTTTCAAGGACTTTATTTGTTTTTAATTAAATAATTAAAGGTGAGCAATTTGAAAGGGGTACGTAGTTAAATTGAGCTATTGAAAATCTATCGATTAGTATTTTTTTCATTGCATCTGGGGTAGGGTAGGTTATTGTTTGGTTAAAAATTTATTCAAACTATTTATATTTATTTAATAATTAAGGAAAGTGGAGCTGGTGAGAACTCTACTTGAGCATTTACAAATGCTCAAGTAGAGTTGCATTTTAGAACTTAGAGCAATTTGAAATATAGTATACATCACAAGATATAGGAGTTTGAATATACAGATAAATTAATTTTTTTTCAAGGACTTTATTTATTTTTAATTAAATAATTAAAGGTGAGCAATTTGAAAGGGGTACGTAGTTAAAGTGAACTATTGAAAATCTATCGATTAGTATTTTTTTCATTGCATCTGGGGTAGGGTAGGTTATTGTTTGGTTAAAAATTTATTCAAACTATTTATATTTATTTAATAATTAAGGAAAGTGGAGCTGGTGAGAACTCTACTTGAGCAATTACAAATGCAACTTGAGCAGCATTTTAGAACTTAGAGCACTTTGAAATATAGTATACATCACAAGATATAGGAGTTTGAATATACAGATAAATTAATTTTTTTTCAAGGACTTTATTTATTTTTAATTAAATAATTAAAGGTGAGCAATTTGAAAGGGGTACGTAGTTAAATTCAGCTATTGAAAATCTATCGATTAGTATTTTTTCATTGCATCTGGGGTAGGGTAGGTTATTGTTTGGTTAAAAATTTATTCAAACTATTTATATTTATTTAATAATTAAGGAAAGTGGAGCTGGTGAGAACTCTACTTGAGCAATTACAAATGCAACTTGAGCAGCATTTTAGAACTTAGAGCACTTTGAAATATAGTATACATCACAAGATATAGGAGTTTGAATATACAGATAAATTAATTTTTTTTCAAGGACTTTATTTATTTTTAATTAAATAATTAAAGGTGAGCAATTTGAAAGGGGTACGTAGTTAAATTGAGCTATTGAAAATCTATCGAATAGTATTTTTTTCATTGCATCTGGGGTAGGGTAGGTTATTGTTTGGTTAAAAATTTATTCAAACTATTTATATTTATTTAATAATTAAGGAAAGTGGAGCTGGTGAGAACTCTACTTGAGCAATTACAAATGTAACTTGAGCAGCATTTTAGAACTTAGAGCAATTTGAAATATAGTATACATCACAAGATATAGGAGTTTGAATATACAGATAAATTAATTTTTTTTCAAGGACTTTATTTGTTTTTAATTAAATAATTAAAGGTGAGCAATTTGAAAGGGCTACGTAGTTGAATTGAGCTATTTAAAATCTGTCGATTAGTATTTTTTTTATTGCGAATATCATAAATTTGCAGGCTGGGGTAGGGTAGCTACGCTTTGTTCACATTACACACTATCGGTAAGTTGCAGTCAAACGACGGCTACCAGTCGGCTACGTCATTATGTAGTAGAGCGTCACTTGGTTCGGTTGTGTCTTGAGTGAAGGTGTATCATAAAAATTACCACGTTGAGTTTCAATGTTAAATATTAAGAAGACAACGGTCATTGGTAGATATGAGTGAAATTGCAGAAGAAACAGTATCTATAAAACCAAATGATATGACATTTGCAGAAAAACAAGTAAAGCCTTTAAAAAAAGTACGTTTTCTCCTGCCCGGAGGGAAAGAAGCAACAACACAGGATCATCAGGAGGTGTTGGCCGAAGAGGCCAAAAATGAATTCTTACCGGATCTTGATGCGACACAGGCAGTGTGGATATGCCTAATACTACTACTGTATTACTTGGCAATTAAAACATTTCAATATTTTACCGATGGAAGCGGTACGTCTGAAGTGTAAAAAGAAGGAAAGGAATCCAGATTTGGGCTTTTTAACAGAAGATCAAATAACAATATGGTAGTATTATAGACTGGTCAAGAAAAGGCCTGCACCTGACATGTAGCAGTATGAGAAACAAAAACAAAAGTATAGATATGCTTTCTATGGAGTTCCAAATGTGATTATTCACGACATGCACGAAGATCGTAAACAGATTAGGAAGATAGTCTTCTTCCATATGGCGGAATCACAACGACGACCCAGTTGTTGACTACAACAGTGAGAGGAATACTAAAGTGTAACAAGAAAATTGTGCAGAATTTGGAAGATGATTCGTAATGTATATGGTAATGTCTGAAATGTGTTGTCTCGGTAATCGGATTGAAAAGTTATGGACGTAAAGTATTTGTAAGAACTCTGTTAAGCTAGAATAGCATATATTTTTATACCCACTTATTGTATAGTATAATAGCCCAGTCATATTAGGTAAAAAAAGGGGTCAACCTCGGAATGAAAGATAATAAGCTGCAAATTGGTATGAACCTTTGTTTTGTCATTCTAAATGTTGTCTCAAAAGTCACAATCGTTATCGTGTCCGCGTCTCAAGATATTCAAGGTCAAAGGTCACAAAAATCGGTTTTTCGCGAATATCTGGCTTCCTATCGGTTAAATGAGATTTGCATTTATTATAAAAGTTGTAGGCTATAAAATTCCCTACAACTTTTGTTTAAACTTTTTTTTCATACGACCAACCGTTTTGAAGGTAGAGCGCGAAGAGTGCACATCGTACAGTTATATACGGCCTTTTTTTTTTTTTTTTTTTTAATGGAAATCCCCTCGGACCGTCACCCCGCCGGGGCTCTCGACGGGGCGGTGTGTCGGACTCGAATCGACTAAAACCACACGGTGTGACCTCTCTGCGCCTGTATTTGGAAGGGATCCAGGTAACTGTTTTCCTTCTGGACCCCTCCCAGCGCCTGCCCGCACTATTGCGGGCGCCGTCTCTGCGTCCTCTCCAAAATTGGGCGACGTCCGGTCACACACGGACGCCGCCCCCTCGCGGCTGGCCACTACAGCGGATGGACGGGGAAACCCGTCCCGTCCACCCGCGGCCACACTCAGGGCGGCATGAGGCGCAGATGGGCGCGCCTTCGCCGCCCGGTTCGCCGGCGGCGGATCGGGTCCGAGTGGAGGTCATCCTCCCGGGCCTTCTCCGCCGCCTCCTTCTGCGAGATTACGTCCTCGCAGAAGGTTGCGACCGCGGTAAAACAACTGTCGCTACCGGCCATGGAGCGAACTACGACCGGCAGCGAGAGTTCCTCTCCGATGACTGCAGTGAGGGCTCGGCGCTGCGCCGCCCATGCGGGGCAGACCGCCAGCGTGTGCTGGGCCGTGTCCTCACTGCAGTCGCAGTGGTGGCAGGCGGGACTCGGTTCCCTCCTTGCGACCGAGTGCAGATACTTTCCGAAGCAACCGTGCCCGGAAAGCACCTGCGTCAGCCGGAAGGAAAGGGTCCCGTGCTGCCGCCCTGCCCACTCGGCGATGACCGGCTGGAGGGCCTCCACGGCGGCGAAGCCAGCGCGTGGAGTCTCCAGTCGGGACGACCATCTAGCCAAGGTGGCTCGACGAGCGGCTTCGCGCCACTCGCGTACGTCCTCGGGCGGAGGGCGAGACCCGCTCTCCGCCCGGAATTCAGCCACTCGTCGATAAACTTCGGCGAGCACTTCCGCCTCCAAATCCCACGGGGGCGTTCCGGCCAGGGCGCAGGCCGCCTCGGTAGACACCGTGCGGTACCCGCGTATGGCTCTGACCGCCAATATCCTCTGGGGGCGCCAGAGGCGCGCCCTATTCTGGGCGGACAGAGCCGCCGCCCACACCGGTGCACCGTACAGTGCCATCGACCGGACCACCCCCGTGTACAGCCGCCTAGTGGGAACACTGGCCCCGCCCAAATTGGGCAAAAGTCGCCCGAGGGCGGAGGCAGTGTCCACCAACTTTGGAGCTAGCTGTTTGAAGTGCTCGTCGAAGAGCCACCTTCCGTCTAGGACCAGAACCAGGTACCTCATCTGGGCCCGGACCGGTACGAGGACCGAGTTGACCTCGATCGAGGCGCCGGCGGGTGGACCACGACGGGGCCCGTGAAAGAGTAGGGCCTCCGTCTTATCCAGGGCCACCCGCAGACCCAGCGCCTCGATGCGACCGACCACCATGGACACTCCAGTGGTGGCCAGGCGCGCCGCCTCCTGGAAGTTAGCCCCCCGGGCCGTGACTAAGGTGTCATCCGCGTAGCAGATTACACCCAGCCCGGGGGGGAGACGCCCTCTTAGGGCCCAGTCGTATCCCATGTTCCACAGGAGTGGTCCTAGGACAGACCCCTGTGGAACACCGCACGACATGGCCCTGCGTCTCAAGACGCCATCTCGGTCCTCGTACATGACGGATCGCTCCTCAAGATAGTCTGCCACCAGCCGCCTCAGGTACTCTGGCACTCCGTGGTAGCGGAGTGCTTCCCCGATGCAGCCAAATGGCAGACTATTGAAGGCGTTGGCGATGTCTAGGGACACCGCCAACACCACTCCGCCGCCTCTCACGGCCTCCTCGGTCACAGCCCTAAGGCGCATTACGGCATCGATCGTCGAACGCCCCTCTCGGAAACCGAATTGGGCGTCCGACAGATCGGGGCCAACCTCGCAGAGGTGCGGACGATGCGGGCAGAGAGTATCCTCTCAAAGCTATAGGCCGTGACCGAATCGGCAGGCCGTCCCGGCTTCCTCAGCAGGACCAGCTTCCCGCATTTCCAGCGCTCAGGGAAGCGTCCGGACGCCAGGCTAGCGTCCAACACCTCCCTGAGGCGGTCCGACATGTGATCGAGGACTCGGGCCATCACTCGGGCTGGAACCCCGTCCGGCCCGGGGACGGTGTTCTTGGATCGAATCCGTAGAACAGCCGCCCCTACCTCCGAATCCCTGACTGGCGGAACTTCAACCTCGCTACCCCCGTCGTCTTCGGCTGATGCAGCCATCGACGGGGGTGTGTGTTCCGCCCGCTGCGGGAATAGGCCCTCGACCACTTCCTGCAGGAAGCTGGGCTGGAGAGTCTCCGTAAGGGGGGGGCCCGACGTGCGGAGCTTGTTACGCACCGCACGATAAGGGTGACCCCAGGGGTCACGCTCGAGACTCTCCAGCATCTCCTCTCTACTGACATCCTTGGCGCGGCAGATGGCCAGCCTCAGAGTTTTCCGAGCTTCTCGGTACTCCTCGTGAAGCCGGTCCACCTCCTCACCGACCCCGCGGTGACGTCGCCTGCTACTAGTTAAGGACTTCCGGGCACGAACGCACGCCGCACGGAGGTCCGCCAACTCCTGGGACCACCAGTAGACCTCCTTCCTCGGAGGCCGACACCCACGAACGCGGGGCATGGCCGCATCGCAGACCCGGGTTAGCGCGTCAGCGAAGCGGCCAGCTACCACGTCGACCCCCTCGGTCGGGGCCCGCGGAGACAGCCAAGCGTTGAGAATGGCCGCCTCCTCCAGTAGGTCCCTATCGAGCTTGGCGACAGCCCACCGCGGGAAGCGGGAAGGGCGCCGCGCCGCGTGACCCCTACTGGGGTCCTGGGACCGGGAGAGCTCAAATCGGATATAGAGGTGATCCGAGAGCGTCTCAACCTCTTCCAGGACACACCAGTTCCTTACTCGTGCGGCGACGCAGGGGTAGCGAACGAAAGGTCCACTATCGACCCCCCCTGCTGTCGCACGCACGTGTTGGTGGAGCCCCTGTTCAGCAAACAGAAGTCATATACGGCCTAATGCAAGGTCAAGCGTGAGTTATGGTTATCAGTACGTTATAAAGTCAATTATTTACTTGGAAATTATAATTATTAAACAATGCCTATTATTTATGTACTAACTATTAATATTAATAATAATATTAATATTTTGCAATTGCAAAAATGGTTGTGGTTCCCGCTGTGGATGCAGAAAATCAGGGCTACAATGTTCTTTAGCTTGCGGCCAGTGCAACGGACAAGCTTGCCTCAACGCTTCACTGTATCCAAGTAATCCCGATGAAGAAAATACATATGATCCCGATATTCTGGAAGGTTTGGAGATGAACATGACAGATAATGAGGATGATGACAATGAATCGAACATTTTTGAGCGACAAGAAGAAGAAGACGACGAAGAAGAAGAAGATAATTAGCTTCCATTTCCAATTTCATTACAATTAAAATCAACAAAGATACTTTTGATATTTGAACTCACATTTTGATAAATGTATATTATGCCGTATTTAATAATAAATAAAAATATGTGTAAAATATATACTCTTACTATCATTTTAACTTAAAATAAAACTAAAATATATAATCCAGAATTAATAATATTTTATACTTAAATAGTTAAATATGAATAATTATATATAAATAATCAAGTTACTTACTTTAATTAAATATAAATAATTAATAGTTAGTACATAAATAATAGGCATTGTTTAATAATTATAATTTCCAAGTAAATAATTGACTTTATAACGTACTGATAACCATGACTCACGCTTGACCTTGCATTAGGCCGTATATGACTGTACGATGTGCACTCTTCGCGCTCTACCTTCAAAACGGTTGGTCGTATGAAAAAAAAGTTTAAACAAAAGTTGTAGGGAATTTTATAGCCTACAACTTTTATAATAAATGCAAATCTCATTTAACCGATAGGAAGCCAGATATTCGCGAAAAACCGATTTTTGTGACCTTTGACCTTGAATATCTTGAGACGCGGACACGATAACGATTGTGACTTTTGAGACAACATTTAGAATGACAAAACAAAGGTTCATACCAATTTGCAGCTTATTATCTTTCATTCCGAGGTGAAAGCCCTAATATGACTGGGCTATAATGTTTTTATGTAATAAATCGTATATATTTTTGCCAACATTGTTTTCTTATGTTCATCATTTCCCTCTTCTTACTGCGTTTATTATTTAAATAAATTAGTATCATCTTTTCGATTCAGCCTATCGCAGTCCATTACTAGACACAGACCTCTCCCATTGTACTAACTATAATTATATCAATTTTAGCTAGCTGATAACAAAATAGCTAATTTAAATAATGTATGACCAATCGTTTCAAAAAAATTACAAAATTTCTTGATAACAATAGACAATGCAAGTACAACAAAGAACTCACACTTTTATGAGCAAGTAATAAAATAGGTTCGATTAAGATAACAGGGAGTTGGTACATATAAATTTTGTAAAGGTATTCGTTTTGTGGATTTATTTTTAAATTTCCTCATAGTAATAAATTTTCCCTAAATTTCACCTACGTCATCACCGTGACTAGGAGTATCACACCTTGTTTCATTGTATCATGGTAATTCCGTTTTAGATAGGGGTTTTAAAAGACGTTTGATGTTTCAGAAAACGCAAATTATATCGTTTTATATTTTAATGAACCTGCAGTTTTGATAAATGATTTATTAAGTAAGTTAATATTTTAATTTTTTTTACGTCGGTCTTTACAGTTAGAAGCGCCAGCTTGCTAAAATTCACTCTGGGAAATTTTGAAACAAAATACAGAAGTATCTTTCTTTTCAGAACTGTGACCGATGATAAAATAAATATCTACCCTGCTAGTCAATGCTATTACAGTTTAGGATATATTAAACTTTGAAGAAACTATCATTATTTTCAGTTTATCTGTTCATACAGCCGGTAAACGAGGCATAGTCTTACCTAAACGGTACTAGTCAAGATTAACGATTCAAAGCACGTCACTTTTGTGTTTTGCTGCTAGTGTGTTCTACTTTACCACTTTCCACGTCCATTATTTAAGTGTTAAAAGCTTAGGAATCTTAAAAGTATCTTGGTTTTATTCGCAAAATACTTTTGGTATCAATGATGTAATAAGAACAGTATACCTACCACTCTTTTGTTGTCAGTTAATTAGTGATTATTATACAAAGGGAGAGGTCTAGTACCTAATAGACTGCGTTAGTTATCTGTCATAGTGTGTAATGTGAACATACCATTGAGTGATAATGACTCGGTAAACAATACTGCCAATATAAAAATGGAAAAAATAATAATGCTATAAAGACTTTATACATTTTAATTTTTAGATGAACTCAAGTAATAAAAAAAAGTTTTTATTCTTGTATAGTCAAAAAGTTTACAAAACCACGACAAAAACTGTGCGTAATAACAGTAATAACGTACTTTTAAAAGACATTTAAGTATTTATGGGCTGCCGGGCTGATTTAGCAGAAAAGTATAAATGTCTTTTTATGTAGGCAATTTATAAAAAACCGAAAGAAGTACATCATTTGTCCGTATTTATGCAAAATGGAACCACTCGACAAATTTAATTTTTTGCTTTTATTGAAGAATACTTATTTAAAAGTGGTCTAAATTCTCATACAAGAAAGAACCACATGATTTTTCACTTGGAAACAAGGTATACTAAAAGCAGAATAGAACCAAAAGCAATAATAAACATTACCTGTAAAGCAAAACGGAACCACAGTACAACAGGACCCTATTGTTCTAACAAATAAACGATATTACTACCATGTCATTTTATACAAAACAGATCCACATACACTTGGTACCATTTTACATTAAACGTATTTCTATTATTAACGATTATTTTTAATACACCAAATGGAACCAAGTTTCTGTGGTTTCGTTGTGCGTAAAATAAATTTATACTTAGTTGCATATTTCTTTTTTACAAAATAGAACCACAAGCATTCAGTTCTTTCGTGTATAAATAAATATTGTAAAACAGTAGAACCACTAGTATGTGATTCCTTAATGCATATAACGATTTGAAACATATGACCACTGAAAGGTACCAAAATGACGTGACTTGTCACATGTCTCTCATTTCAAAAAACGAAATATTTACTTTATTTCATTGCATGTATGGCTCAAAGTGCAATGACTCAAAGTTTCAAAGTAAAACGTTAAAAATCTGCCAAAACAGGTGACATTCAACGAAGTAGTTCGAATTCGCGACGACCGTTTTTTTCTCTGTCGACGATCATATTTACGTAAATTAAAAATAAAACGAATGCAATTATTGAGAAGACGGTCAAGCTTATCAGCAGATTTGCATTCAAGTCAAAGTAACACACATCACCATAGTCGATTATGTGGAATATTAGGGTCTGGATTTGCAATACCTTAGTTTTCACTGGCAGAAAATTCTTAAGCCTATAGATCCGCAACGAGAATGTGACCTTCTGACACACAGATGCAACTTGTTTTCGCCAGCTGAGAGTTGTGTCGATATATAATGCCAAGTCCTTCACACTTTCGCAGAATGGTGTAACCATACCAGTAGATCAGTGGTGGGAGTGAGTCCAGGTCAAGCTGGCTCACGCGGCGGTTACTTCTGATGATAATACCCTGATATTTATTCGGGTTCATCGATACGCCAAACATATCGGACCAGTGTTTAATGGGCGCCAGGTCACTATTTACCATGGAGACCGCGGACGATACATCGCACAACTCTGATTGATAATATAGTTGCAAGTCATCAGCATAAAGATCACAAGAACATTGATAGAGGTGATAAGCTTAATGAAGATAGAAGATAGAACAAGTGAAATTTTACCGCCTTGGGGAACGCCAACAGCGAGACCACATCAGCCAGAGGAACAATCTTCCACCTTGATTGACTACTGACGATCCCGAAGGTAAGACGAGAACTAGTCAAGCGCTTCTTGAGAGACCGAGAAGTGGTATAGGATAGCAAGGAGGAGTTTTAAACTGACAGTATTGAAGACATTCGAAAAATCAACCAGTACTACGGTCGTAACCTTAGCTTCTCCATTCCTACTTAAATATCGCCAGTCCCTTTCAAAAGAGCAGAAGCCGTGCTATGGCCATCAGGGAAGCCAGTATCACCCGCGAAACTAGCCGATATTCAGTCCATATTACATCTCATTCCACAAGATGCACAGACTTTTTATTGGTCGCAATTGTGATGATACAATAAAAGATGACATAAATAGACAAGACTCGGTGGATTTCGAAATCTAATTTGATGATAACGTCGAATAAACGTGTATTTTTGGTGAATTAAAGATTTATTTTAAAGATAGAATTAAAGGTTGATTTATATTTTGAAATCCCCGGGCTGTGGTTCTTTTTTGTATATGAGAGAACATATCAATTACTGAATGTTAAAAAGAACCACATGCACATTTTCTTAATTATCTAGAAAGTTTAACAGGAATCAAATCAAATTTAAATACAAATACTTAAAGTAGTAATATATCAATAAATCTAAATAAAGTTAATAGTAATTTTACTTAATCCAACAGTGCTGCACATATTTTTGTAAATCCTTTGATATCTCAAAAGTGTGTTTTTGCTGGGTGGTTCCTTTTTGCATAAATACGGACATTTGTTCTTCACCCCTGTCAGATAAGTACAAAAATTATAATTTTTTAAGTGTCGTAATTTATATCTTAAGAGACATATTATTCATTTCAGCAAGGTCTCTAAAAACCGTTAATATCTCCTGTGATATTGGGTTGGAAGTAGTGCATATACGTAATTTAAAGAGTACTGATGCGACATCTACAGAGGACTGTAGCGAGCATCAGCGCTGCTGTGAACTAACTGGTCGAGATGGGCGAGCGTTGGGGCCACTCCGAAAGGGTGCGACATCACATCCAATGGCCGACACTCGCTTTTGGAATTCACCATGAACTGACCGACTTCCTTTTATTTTACTTGTACCTACAATAAGTCATACCTTAACGAGCAAACGATCAGCATTATAGTCCGCTGCCTTTTATTACGTTCGCGTGAACTCTAAACAAGTACATTCGAACTGTTTTTACACAATGCCCATTTGTATTGTAGAACTCAATATTTAACGGGGTTGGCATAAGATATATATATATATATATATATATATATATATATATCATAGCGGGTGGTTTGTAGATCTTTCCAGGATATTCTTTAATACTACATATATTTCCATTTTTGGATTTAATTTTTAATATCAAGCTGGATAAGCCACTGATGGTCGACGAGGTTGTCACTGCCATCAGACAGCAGAAAAACAAGCGGGCTGTTGGCATTGACCATATACCAAGTGAGCTGTTGAAATTTGCACACATAGGTGCGGAAACTGTTTGTTTAAATGTGGGAGGAGGTCCTAGTCGAGTCCTAGACGAATTTAAATTGGCTCATATTAGTGCCCTCTACAAGAACAGTGGTGACCGATACGACTGTAACTCATATCGCGGTATTTCACTACAATCAGGTCCTGGTTTTTTTTTTGACACGGCACAGTCGTCAGTATTATATTAGTAGTAATAATAGTATTCACGGTTTAATAAAATCCTAATGAAAAAAAATAATGATTCAAATAATAAACACAATAAGAAGGAGTAAATTATGACTAAAACAATTTACCACATTTATCATTATAAAATAAGTAGGTATAAGTAAGTCACGATATTTTAAATTAAGAAAATCGGTCAAGATACGAAAAGTTTACATCTATATCTCGTCAATTAAATAAAATAAAAAAGCTGTCAAGTGCGAGTCGGACTCGCCCATGAAGGGTTCCGTAGCAACAAGTAACATCATTTATAAGATCTTATAATAGTGTATTGATTGAATGAAAGGTAAATTGCGGTTTACGATTTATGACGTATTAAAAAAAAACTACTTACTAGATCTCGTTCAAACTAATTTTCGGTGGTAGTTTACATGGTAATGTACAACGCGTATTTTTTTTAGTTTCATCACTCTCTTATTTTAGGAGTTACAGGGGGGGGGGAAATACATTTTTCCACTTTGGAAGTGTCTCTCGCGCAAACTATTCAGTTTAGAAAAAAAATATTTTAGAAACTTCAACTTCATGACATCAGACACGTATGGGTTTGATGAAATTTTTTTTTTTAAATTTCATTTCCAAGTATGGGGACCCCCAAAACGTGTTGCTTTTTTTCTATTTTCATGTGAAAATCTTAATGCGGTTCACAGATTACATCTACTTACCAAGTTTCAACAATATAGTTCTTATGGTTTCGGAAAAAAGTGGCTGTGACATACGGACGGACGGACAGACAGACAGACATGACGAATCTATAAGGGTTCCGTTTTTTGCCATTGGGCTACGGAACCCTAAAAACAGGTCTAGTTAGTCGGTTTATTCAATTAATTAAAACAAGTTATTGAAAAAAATATGTAATTTCAAATTAGTAAAATCAAATATTTTATGGTGCCGCATGCGGAGACACCCGTAATTTTGATAGATCTTTCATTTTCCGTATTTAACACAGTGCCGTTTGTCCCCACCTAAAGCACCATATTGTATTTAGTTTGACTGTAATATTTAAAGCATATGTTTGCGTCGTCGCTGTCCTCTTCTGAAGCATTAAGTCCTTTTCGTAATGTTTGTGAAATTAATTAAATAGAGAAATTTAGACCTCCGTAGAAACCATACCCATACTTTTGTTTTTGTCACTGATTCTGCTCCATGTCAGGTGCAGATCTATGCTTGAATAATGTAACTTTATTGTCACTTGTTTTCGATTTCTTTTTTTCTTTTTACGCACTAAATATTCTTTTTCCGTCCCTGGGATGCTTGAATGTTTAACTCCATCGTGATTTTTGTCTGATTTTTCACCTTTTTCGCGCTTTTCGCGACCGTCAAGTAAGCACACTGTCTGACTATGTATGGCTTCACGATTCAGTACTGATTCATTTTTGGTCTCTTCTGCGAACACTTCCTGATAATTATGTGTTCTGGCGGGAAGAAAAAAGCGTACTCTCTTTAAAGGTTTTGTTTCCCGTTCTCCAAACACCGTTTCTTTTGGTGTTGTAAATGCTGTATCTTTTGTAGGTAGACTCATTTTGATCAAATGTTAAAATTCAACGTGGTGGTTATAAGTGGTTATAATGACTTAAGTCCTCTTACGACACAAGTGAACCCAACGACGTTCTACTGCAGAATGGTGTCGCGTTGTTGTAGTGGTGAACATAGTGTCTAGTGATAGAGACTCAGTGAACAATGCATCCAATTTCAAAGGTTGCATATCTTTGTAATCGGCAACATTGTTGACCGAGTCATTATCCATATACCAAATGAATGTTAAATTCCTAAAAAGCCTTTATGCATTTTAATTTTTAAATAAAGTAAACGTATTTTAAATATATATTTTTTATATTAAATAAGACTTTAAAGACCTGTGTATATTCCCTATATTACCAGAGAGTTCACAGGTGCACAACAAGAACTGTGCTAGGGGGCCAGACTGATAAAACAGAAAAGTATTGATATCATTTATCAAACGAAACGAAAGAAGTAAATATGTTTGTCATCCCTGGCAGATTTGAAGTACAAATAATAAATAATAGAGCGAATAGAAAAAGAACTCACCCGCAGAATTTTGGTCACAAAAGCTTTTTCTTAGTTTAATAGGTAGGTGTATAATGAAATTACAAAAATACAATGAAATTGTTGTACTACGACAGGTATGATCATTTTTTTACTTAACTGTCCGATATTACTTATTGTCTTTATGTAATAAGTTATAATAATAATAATAATATACTGTTATTTGCTCAAATGTGGTGCAGATAAAAGAGATGGCAATGGTGGTATGACAGCCACGAAACACATTTTGCCTTAACAGGCATGCAAAACTAGGATTGCAATCTCTTGTACAATAGGTACTTAAAACCAATAAATGCTAAATTTAATAATAATGAGTCAGCTAAAATGAATGACTTAAATATCGTTATTAGTCATGAATAGCTTTTTAGCTAATGAGGATAACTAGGACTAGTAATTCTAATCGCTTACTTAATGGTCTTCGTTTTTTCTGAAGGGCACTGAGACTTGAACTACATCATTATCAGCCTCCAGAAGTATTCTACTTCTGAATTTAGGTTCAACTCCCCCTCCCCCCTCCAAATATATGCAAAGCCTTCACTTACTATTGACATGAATAATTTTAAAACCTTGAGAGGGGAGTACTATAACTAATTTAATAATAATGTGTGTTAATAATCACCAGTCTATTGTGAACGAACACATTCTATGCCACAAATGGTCTCCCATCTAATTGCTGACCGTGTCGTCATTGTTTACCCTCGGTGAGTATTTCCAATCACCTCATGCCCCTTGGCCGTGAGCGCTTCAGAAGATTTTATTTACCACTTAGTCCCATGGTCTTCAGCTAGTAACGCAAAACTTTTACTGCTGTGGTCAAAGAAGTTCTAAAGGCATCTTGGTTTTATGGTCAGGAAATCAACAGCCTTTTGGTAGTAATGACGCGGTGAGTACATTGTATGACTTATTGGTTTAGAGTTAATTAATAATAATCATATGTTGCCCAGAAATCACAAACTGATCGCATGCAATGGGAGAGATTCATCCATGTTTAGCTGGGGACTGCGATAGGTCGATGATGATGATGGTAGGATGATACTGGTTGAATCAAATAATAAACAACATTAAAAGAGGAAAAATACGAATAAAGTAAACAATGTTTGAAAATACAAGCAGTTTATTATACACATTATACAAAAGTTAAGCATACCAAAACATTTTTACTAACCAAAATTGTTAAAAATACTTTATCAGTAGGTACATTCATATAACTTCAATGAAACAAAATGAGAAGAGATATAGTCAGTCGGTAGATCTAACTGGTTCAAATAAGAGTCGACTAGAAAAAATATTTCATACCAAATTATTGTTTTTTTACCTTTGCTTATATCTTATATTACTTATATTCAAATACTGATCAATTTGCTATATTTAGATATTATTTACCGAGACATTCCGGAATAAGGGCATAAATATTGAGTTGCAAGCATTGATGTATAAAAAACCCAAGATACACACTCAGCGTCTCAAAACCGTCCTCATAAATTAAGCGCACTATTTAAAATTGTGCTACTATTTCAAATAGTCTCGCGTCGCTCGCGTCTCTGTGCGCTCGTTAAAAATGCCTAAGTGTTCGATGCGGAATTGTAAAAATATTACGTCAAGAACGTTAAAAAAGGATGGGATATCATATTTTCGGTGAGTAAAAGAGTTTGTTAATTTGTTTTTGTTGTTTTTATGACTAAATATCTGAAGCAATATGTGATTTTGATTTAATTTGTCTAAAAACTTCACTCAACGGTCCAAGTATAATACGACAAATTTCAATGGCCGCTTTTCAGTGTAAGAACGACTATTACACAACCTTTTATTTTAGTCGCATAATCCAAACGACCCTGTTCTAAATTTAATGGAGTCGATTTTTTTTTACTGTGTTTAATTTTTTATTAATAAGTTTATTTAATTTGAACTTTTTTGTATTTAGTTTTTAATAAGTAGGTATGTATACGTTACAAAATATATAATAATAATATTATAGTTATTAATTGAATTGAAAAGGAAAGGGGGTCGTCCAAACGGTGTTATTATTCAAGTTCGTAAATATTATATTACCTATTATATCGATTAATTAGGGGACAACTAATGGGTTCGCGACATACTGCATGCTACTGACAGAAGTGTCACTCTGGCCCAACACGTCACATTAAAAACTTCAAAACTTCACTTCTGTCGGCAGTCTTCATAACTGCCTAGTTTTTTATGACACTTTTTTTATTATGTGACTATTGAACAAGACGAGTTGGTTTATTTGCATTATTCCTAATTTTTATATTTTAGCTTTCCTCTTGTCCCAATACGGTGCGGAAAATGGATATCGATTGTCAGTCAACAAAGGCGTGTAAATTTTTTTAAGCCAAATAGTGCATGAGTCGTTTGTTCTGAACATTTTGTGGACGAAGATATGTATGTCACTGCTAAAGGCATAAAACGTCTTCTTATAACGGCTGTTCCTAGTGTAACGGTAAGTAGTCGTTAGCCAGAAAAATGAATTTATCAAATAATATCGTACCTACATTCAAATAATATAATTATTTTTTACAGGATATGTCACTGAAGATATGAAAAAATGAAATAAATGATTTTAAGAGTAAATATTTGTTTCATTGATGTACACATGTCCTACCCAAAAACATATTTACGCTCAGTTAAAAGTATAATTATGGGCTAAGAACACAATTTAACTAACTCTTAAAATACTAACTTAATGTATTATAATAAAAAAAAAATACAAATATTCGTCTTCACTCCATGTTCTGTCCTGCCAGCTAGCTTCGGTCGTAAAATTTGAATGGTCATTGTACACTGCTTTGTAATAAAAACTTTAAACAATGCGCGTAAGTTTGAATTTGCAAAAGATATGTCTATAGCATAACTAAAACTACCCACATTCATATTTTTATACATCAATGACTAAGTAGGATAGTTTCGTATGCCGCTTTTGTTTGAGACTGTGCATCTAGGGTTTTTATATATCAATGGTTGCAAGCCATAATACACAACGATTACATGCACGAATAATTTGCATTAAAAAATATATTTTAACTTGTCACACGTTTTCATTGTTCACACAATATCTGTTTTTTTTTTTTATGTTTTATCCTACCGAAGTGACTCTACTCTGCCTGATAGAAAGCATGAGTAGAATCCAGGAGTAGGTGTCTTCATCCTCATTGCTAGGGTAGGCAATGCAGCATTATGACCCAAACCATGGCGGCCTGGTAAGATAATTTTGCATCATTCACCCGGCCTCCTGAAGCCGGGTGAATCTATCATTCACCTTAGTTCACCAGTCTTAGTTCAACGTTTTTCATTATTAATAACACTTTCTAGACAATAAATTCATACAATGCCATATTTTCTTAACAGCTGCTCATAAAACGGCTGAACCACGTTCAAAATTCTGCTTAATCTCAGCTGTGTGCTGCCCATAAAACCGCTCATGTGTCTTGTTGAACTTACAGTTCCTGTCATTAATATAGTCAACATCTGCGTCGTCATTGTGCCTTCGCCTTCTGGAATATTTAGCCCTCTTTACAATCTCTCCTTCCAAGTCATTTACCATTCTGTCTATTGCATCATTGCGATCTACGTGCATGCCATGAATGATTTTAATTTTTTGTTGAAAACGATGTCGCAATATTTCTTGCGTAGTATAGACTCCGATGGTACAACTTTTTTCGAACAAATAATAAATAATAATAATATAAATATTTAACAAAGCCAATTTATTTACTGCAGACCACGGTATATTGCACAGTATTAAAAACTCTACAAAATCCAAGTAAAATTCTACTTCAGGTCTCTGTTGTCGTCGGCCTTGATGTAAAGCTCCTTTGACATGACGATCCACGCTGCTCTTATGCGTGGCTGTTATTTGTGTTTCACATTTCGTAAAGAATATGAGGCCACTCGCATGATCGTAAACAAGTTCTGGATTATTCACAATCCAGCTCTGGATTAATTCTGGCCTCACTCTAGACATTTTAAAAGCACTACTACGAAAACGTAGTCAAACTTGAAGTATCTGTAAAGAAAAAATATAATATTTTCAAACATTTACTAACATATTTTAGACAACTACATAGTTTCAGTAATGCCTCCAATTATTATATTAGGTATACCCACGAATTTTAATGGCCCAGCAGTATGAGAAATTGAAAATTCATCCATCATACATACAATTCCAAAAAAAAAAAAACATTTTAAGGCCTAAAAAGTAATAATAAGACCAATATAAATAGGCCAAGCCGAACAGGACTTCAAAACTTGAACTATATTTTTCCTAAAAATTGGCTTAAAAATCTCTATGAAATTGGCAAGATTTTTGTGTAAAATATTGATTTTACAATCAATTTACCAAGAAAAAACTTTTTTTTATCGATATTTTTTGTTAAGTGCCGGCACATTTCGTTTGATCAAGTTTCGTTTCATAACATTGTATATTTGACGATTACATCCTAAGTTAAAAATGAAGTGTTCCAATTATACTTACCAGTATTATTGGTACACTTGTGCGTGGTGAGGTAATACAGGTAATCTTCAAAATCACATATGCACACTTAAAAATAAGCGCAAGTCCAAAAATAAGCTGAATTCAAATCTGCGACTGACCAAAATACCGAGAATACAACGCGTGTTAACTCAACAAGTTGCACTGCAAGACTGCACCTGTTTATCGGTCGGTTAAAATATTGACAGCCACGGGGTGGCGCGGGCGCGCGGAGGAGGGAAGCGTCAGACTGATTTTTTTTACCTGTTGAACAATGGATTAACGTGGGCTTTTGTACCGCACACAAAGCCTTTTTTAACATTTGAAGAATATTTATCATTTCTAGGAAAAAAACTAATATTATTACATGTTCCGAACTCTGAATGTCGAAAATAGTTTACGCACAACTTTCTTGCAATTGAAATAAATGTTTTTAATTTATTTTTTATGCAGTGCAGGTTTAATAATTAAAAAAAAAGTCGACTTCAAAACTATGTAAAGACGCGAAAATGTTCGTTTTCCTTGCATCAACCTGTAGCAAAACTTTTTAACTTAAGATACAGATCAAAAAAAGAAATTAAAACCGCATTAGCATTTTGCAGATATATAAAATTCTGTGTTTGACCGACAAAGAACAATTGGGACTAAAAGACCGAATTTTAACCGGAAAAGTACAAAACAAAAATTTATTTAGAACTGTATTAGCAGCTTGTAAATGTTTAAAGTTCGGTGTTTCAAAGGTAAGGAACATGTAAAAAAAAAACAAAACTAAACCGGTAAAATTCAAACCCGGTTTAACTTAAGTGGTTGTAACAGCTCCATATTATGTCCCGCTGCAAACTTTAGGTATTTTCAGACACCCAATTCCGATCTCTGCAAATTATATTTACAACCTTAAAAAGTTTTAACTTGGTTATCTATTTTTCTGTTACTTCAAGTACTTTTATGTAAGTTGTATGAAGATTTTTTGATAATCAACATTTATCTGGCATTTTCCACCTTTGGCTTATAAAATTGGCACCATTGTTTGACTAGTCTCTATCACTGACACCCAGCGCTATGTTCGTAGTAAACTTACACCTCTATCATCAAGTTGCAGATAAACAACGCACTGATCAGTCTGATCGTACACTATTGTGTTCATTCATTCATTCAAATTCCTAAAATTTACTATTGACAACATGACATGACATTGGTCATTGGTCATTCTGAAAGTAGGACTAGGACGTGCTTTCACTGCTTTCGTTTGTGTTTGTCTTGTGAGTTAGCGTAAATTACTAAAATTACAACGTTAAATTTGAATATTTGATATAAAGGACGGCTTGATCAAAATGAGCACTACTACAGAGGAAACACCATCTGCAACACAAAAAAAAATGACGTTTGCTGAAAAGCAAGCAGAACGTATGAAGAGAATACGTTCGCTACATTCTGCTAGAAATGAAGCCAGAACACACAATCATCAGGAGGTAGTAGCTGAAGAGGCCAGAAATAAATTACCACCCAACTATGAAGCAAAACGTCGCCAGGCGGAGTGGTTACTAGATGATCAAGCGAAGCGCGAAGAAGCTGAAAAATCAGGCAAAAATTACGATAGAGTAAAACTTTTGAACATCTCAGCTACGGAAGCAGAACGTTTAGAACGTAAAAAGAAGAAAAGTAATCCAGATCAGGGCTTTTCGACATACGATCAAGCGACAATAAGGCAATATAATAGATTGGTCAAAAATATGCCTGCGCCTGACATGGAGCAGTATGAAAAACAAAAACAAAAGTATGGAGAAGCTTTCTATGGAGGACCAAATGTGATCATTCACGGCATGCACGAAGATCGTAAACAGGCAATAGATAAAATGGTGGATGATTTGGAAGGTCAGATTGCAAAGAGGGCTAAGTACTCCAGAAGGCGTATACACAATGATGACGCAGATATTGACTACATTAATGAGAGGAACGCCAAATTTAACAAGAAACTTGAACGGTTTTATGGCCAACATACTGCTGAGATTAAACAGAATTTGGAACGTGGTACAGCCATATAAACTATTATTAAGAAAATATGGTGCTGAATGTATGTTAGTGTTTGAAAAGTGTTATTGAAATTAACAATAGTGGACTTAAATTCTGTAAGATAATGTATAAATGGAAATTATTCTGAAAATAGTGAAAACATGAGACAAGATAAAAAGTTATTTTTAAATAAAATGAATTTGTTGTCATTCAGGGATGTTTCGGTAAGCCTTACTTAAACTTAGCTAGTAAATTAGTCATAGTCATTAGTAATAAAACTGTAGATATATTTTTAAAAAGATAGCCCCACCAGGTCTGCTTGTCCACTATAAACAGGGCATGAAAAAGCATCTCAATTAGAGATGGGCCTAAGAGTGATATTTGATTAGCAGCGATCGCACTGAGCAGTTAGTGAAAAACGCAGTGATCAGTCGCAGTGATTTAATCGCTCTTTATATACCTCTTTACTATCCCATTTTGATTGAAGCGGGATGTATAGCGGCTTACAAATCTCTACTTGTCTCTACTATCATGGACCCTGTATCCAACAGAACCTAAAACAATTCCCTATATTATATTTATTACAATATCAAATTGATTTCTGATCTGAATCGACACTGAATCGATTCAGTACAACAGTTCGATTTTAAAATGGATGTTTTTTGTGCGAGAAATCGAGTTCAATTAATCGCTTTCAAACCACCATCCTTAAAATAGCTAAAAGTTGCACGTGGGAGCAATTAGCTATCCGTACAGAAAGTACAGATAACAACTTGCGACTAGTTACGGTTCTTACTACGCTGCTATTTGTAGTCGCTGAATCGCTGCATGCGCAGAACAATAGCAACTGGGATCACAGTTTACATAATTAGCATGGTGATATTTCACAGCGATAGCATTGGCTGTCTCACCACTAATCTCAATAGTGTGGGTTGCCATGCTATCAGTCAACAATAAAATAGAAATGTGCAGGATTGCTACCATAAGTATCTCCGTGATCATGACGCTTGCAACAGTCCCGAAATATCAGAAACTTATTAACAAAAAGGTAAATGGTAGCAATCCCGCAGATTTCTATTTTAATGTTGATAAAGAGGTCTCCGGTTTGATTCCTGGGTCGGACCAAATATTTGTGTGATCCACAAATATTCGTTTCGGAGTTTGGGTGTTTTCTATGTCTAATATATATGTATTTACCAATAAAAGTATGTGTATGTATTTATATCAGTTGTTTACAAGCTCTGTTTATTTTTGGGACTTAATGACGTTGTGTGTATGATGTCCGATGTCCAAAATGGTGTAGTATTTCTAACAACAATGTTAAACTAAACTAGTATGGCTGGCTATTGCCTACTTTTTGTATAATGTAAAAAATATATTATCTCTATTTTTGCAAAATATTGTTTTCTTTTATAATTTTTCTGTCCTTTCTGTATTAAGTAGATTAAATGGAGCACAAAATACAGAGAAATATTTGGGTCTGACATGCATTCTGTAGAGGCAATCCTATTATATTTTAAAGTTAATTTTCATACCTTTCACTACTTTTACATAATTATTCTTATTGAATTGTAAGTGGGTCAAAAATGTTGTTTCAAAAATTATTTTTATAAAGAAAAGTTGAAAACAACCCTATACCTACCCGTCTGGCCAGCGTGGTATAGTAGGCCAATACCTCCTTTCTAAGGAGAGGCCTATGTCCAGTAGTGTTGATGATTGATGATGATGAAAGTGAGTAAGTGGTACATTCTTAAAAGAATGTCACTAAAATTTATACACTTATCTAGTATTATATAAGTAACTAATGAACGTTTAATGATTTAGAACATAAAAGCAACAGCACAAATTGAATTGTAAGAAGACCACTATCTTAAGCCTTTTTTTTTTTTTTTTACGCGGGGAATGCTTTGGGCACCATACCCTTCGTGGGGCAAGCGAAGGGCGTGTGTGGGACTCCCGG
Organism: Phragmatobia fuliginosa; assembly: GCA_932526445.1. NCBI lineage: Eukaryota > Metazoa > Arthropoda > Insecta > Lepidoptera > Erebidae > Phragmatobia > Phragmatobia fuliginosa. Next base: position 4,281,456 of record OW052073.1, read on the forward strand.
GCAACCGGTTTACCCACTAAACCCCGCGGCGGCCTACCTCGGCAGTCGGGAGGAACACCAGGATCGCATCAGCGGCTTCTGATGTCCCACCTGCCTTACCCCTAATCTGGGGTACATCTCGGGGTGACTAAACTCAACCCCCAGGCAGGATGCTGCTGCGCCTCTCACCACTCTGTATAAGAGGCGGACCATCAACCCGCCTTAGACGACACCCCCCGGCCGCACCAGGGGTGTCCACCTATCTTGAGTCGTTTGCAGCGGTCACATTTCCCCAGGATGTGACCGCAGCGACCCTAGGCGACGATTGGGGAGCTAGCGGCCTCTACCGCGTCCCCTTCGCCGCCTCCTTCGAGCAGGATCAGCCCTTTCCCGACTATCTTAAGCCTGTAAGTCCTCAATGAAGTTACTTAAGTAAATATGAAATCAATACTTAATAGTCATAATGATTAATGAATATATCTAAGGAGGTAACGGTAAGCTAGGAAACATTTATAGGGTGTCCCGAATTTTTTTTATTCTTATTTTAGCTACTTAAGACCTTTAGCGTATTAGCGTAAAAATAATTCAAAAAATATTTAAAAATATCCTTAGGGCTCTACCAGCATTTTTACTGAAAATTCGCATAAATACCCTTGTAGTCAATGTCGTATATTCTATGTTTTATGAATCAATCCTGTTTTGTCTTGTAATTTTATCAATAAGAAAAGCCTCGGCTATGATTTGCAAGTATCGACAGGTTGTTTTAGTGATCAATCGGTTTGGATCGGACTTGCAAAATTCCTACAAAATTCATGTTTTGACTTGATTTTCGTACGTGCGCTACTTCTACTAGTCCGGTCTATTTAAGCCTAAAATCAGGAGGAAGGTTACATAAATTCCCATAAAGCTGAATATTGGCATAGTTGTTCAAAACATCATTATAAAGAAAATCTCAAAAGTCCTCATCGTTCCGAGGTGTGCTAAAAATTTGGCACGGGGTCAAAGGTCAAAAAAATGAGTTTTTTGCGATTTTTAGCGAAACGGTGAGTTTTTTTGCAAAATTACTCCAGTACAAAATTGTAGATCACGAAATTCTCTACAAAAAATATATCCATAATTTTTTTCCTAAAAGCCACCATTTTGGAGATATAACGTTCCGAAAAGTTGGATCAGTCGTAATCCCTCTATTTTGCACACGTACGCCACATATGAAAGTCACTAAAGGTGTAATAGAACTAAAATAAGTTCGCTATTATTTATTGTAACTTGCTTATGTAAAATATAAGTTAAACTACGAGAATCTCAGGTATAATGAAACCCCGTTCCTAAATTTGTACGTCAGTATAACCTTGGGATAACATCTGTCTTTTATTCTATTGTCCGCGTGGCTAGGGTCGTATACCTGCTTTATGTTGGCATGCCCAATATATGAAATACATACCGTTAGTCTTGAGCGCCACTGCGTAGGGAAAACATGTGCTTATCTTAACCTATCTTTTAACCTATTTTGTGCGTTTTAGATTTTTATAAGAAAAATGTCAGAATATTGTTTTATTTGTACTCATCTTTTAACTGAAAGTGAAACTGTAACTGTTGATCGTGGTATGAAGACACTGATTAATGCAAGTGCTGAAAGAGATGATGGATACTCGGAATTTCTTAAAAAACAAAAATCTGTGACAATACATAGCAACTGTCGTAAAATTTATACGCGGAAGTGTTCTATTGCTGCTGCCATCAAAAGAAAACGCGAAGAACAAGAAGCTAACACATCTACAGGATCTACAGTAAGTAGTCCTCCTCGTACTAGATCCCGTTCAAGTGATTCAGCTTTTTGTTTTAAAAAACTATGTTTATTTTGTGGCAATAAATTGAATGAAGAGTTGCAGAGAAAAAAATCCTTAGATCGTCGCAGTAAAATTTGTCAAGTAAGTACACTCCAATTCAAACATTCAATTTTGGAATAGTTTTAAAACATATAAAATCTCAGCAGACCCGTGGAATAGGCCTACTGGGGAAACCACGTTAAAAAAAACGCGCTTTGTACACTACCTCATAGGTGGCGTGGAAACGTGTGCAAAATAGAGGGATTACGACTGATCCAACTTTTCGGAACGTTATATCTCCAAAATGGTGGCTTTTAGGAAAAAAATTATTGATATATTTTTTGTAGAAAATTTTGTGATCTACAATTTTGTACTGGGGTAATTTTGCGAAAAAACTCACCGTTTCGCTAAAAATCGCAAAAAACTCATTTTTTTGACCATTGACCCCGTGCCAAATTTTTAGCACACCTCGGAACGATGAGGACTTTTGAGATTTTCTTTATAATGATGTTTTGAACAACTATGCCAATATTCAGCTTTATGGGAATTTATGTAAACTTGAATGTGTAAATAGACCGGACTATACAACAAGACAGAAGACAGTTCGTCTCATTTCTATTTCGATTTTACTCTTGTAAGGAGTTGTTCTATTCTTCTTTGAAAGAAAAACGTAATTTGCGTTACATAATCATAAAAATGTGTTCAAGGCGAAGTGAGACTACTTGTACTATATTGGGACCTTTTATAGAACTTGACGATCGCCAATTACCTGTTATAAAAGACGTTATTAAGTGCATTTTATTTACTAAAAGTGAATTGAAACTACAGAAAAACGGAAAAGATCCATCGAACACAGAAGTCTTTTCAATAGTTTCTGGAAAACTTAACACAATTTGGACCAAAGCTTCAATTCCCATCGTTTCTAACGTACGAGTTACTCAACTGCTAACCGCATATTTCAACAAATATTTATCAATAATAAGATATCCTAAAAGTAAGAGAAACAATAGCTATGACAACAAAGTTAAGTGCTTTTTGGAATCGTCAAATAAGCTTTTTGACATCGCTGCTTGTAAGTGCACTTCGTTTGAAAATTGTTCCTGCACTAAACCCAAGAAAGTTCCCATTTCTGAAAGAGATTTTTTACTGGACCAAAGAAATGATAGGAAAATGGCAATAAGCGGCGTAGACGCAAAAGAAACTGCAAGGCTTTTAAAGATACATCAAAGACAAGAAAATTTGAAGCGGACAGAGCAAGCATGTTTTCTGAGTACTTCACAAACCGATACTGTACCGGTACGCGTGTTGCCGCCTCGTTCAGTCGCTTTCAATAAAACCTTCTACTAAAAGTGACTTAAAGGAGTCTCCATCTAATTCATCTAGTCGGAACACTCTGACGCTGCCAACAGTAGCTAAGGTATGTGATCGATACGGACTATCAACGCGTTCGGCAGCTGCAGTCGCTTCAGCAGTCTTAGTTGAAGTAGGAATGGTATCTTCCGAAGATCTAAACCTTGTGATTGATAAAAATAAGATTCACAGAGCTGTTTCAAAGTCACGTACCCAAGCCAGCAAAGACATCAATAAAATTATTATAAAGAGTAACTTCGACGGGCGAAAATATAAAACTCTCAAGATCAATAAAATAGACAGCCGGTACCACCTAAAAGAAGTCTTAGAAGAACACATTTCAGTTCTTACAGAGCCAGGATCTATTTATTTGGGACATACGACGCCGAGTCGAGGTACTGCGAAAGGGATTGTCACTTCTATTATAGAATTGTAAGAAAAACAAGAATGGAACTTAGAAGAAGTAAGTTGTGTGGTTGCGATGGCACTCCTACAAATACAGGTTGGAAAGGAGGTGTCATTAAATACCTGGAAGACTATTTGAAGAGACCGTTACAATGGTGTGTTTGTATGCTTCACACAAATGAATTACCGCTTCGCCATTTGTTTATGTCTCTAGATGGTAGCACAACTGGGCCGAAAGAATACTCAGGACCTATTGGAAAACAACTAAATATTTGTAAAAGTAAACCACTAGTGTCTTTTTGTGCAGTGGCTGACAATTTGCTCGAATTACCTGATGACATTGTGAAGGAACTAAGTACGGATCAAAAGTATTTGTATGAAATGTGTCATGCTGTGACGACTGGTTCTTGTTCTCCTGAGTTAGCCAGCCGCCAACATAGAAAAATGGCGCATTCGAGATGGCTAACTACTGCCAATCGCATACTCATACTTTATGTAAGTACTGTTTTGCCATCAAATAATTTAAAGCTGCTTGTCAATTATGTGGTCAAAGTTTATGCTCTAGTTTGGTTCCTCATTAAGAAAAACTCATCATTCAAAGATGGAGCCAATTACTTATATTTTTCAAATGGTTACATACTCCCGATTTTTGCCTGATAAGCAAAGATCTATTGTGAATTCAGTGATCGGGAGAAACGCTTTTTTTGCTCACCCTGAAAACTTACTTGTTACCATGCTATTCGACGACAGAGAGCATATTCGAGAGCTTGCAGCTCGCAAAATATTAAAGGCAAGTGAAGCAGAAATAAGCAATACTCGCAGGGTATTTAAAGTACCAAAACTTAACTTCGATGCGCGATATTACATCGATTTGATATTTTGGCAAGAGTGTGAGATATCCGCTCCACCGATTTTGCGACAGATGTCCGACGACGAACTGAGAATTAAGGCTAAAGAACAAAGCTTCGATGTTATTGATTTCCCCTGTCATACACAATCAGTGGAAAGATGTGTAAAGCTGACGGAGGTTTCTCTAAGTGTCACGGACGCTACAGCTCGGGATGGTTTAATCAGAAACAGATTAAAATCTCGCGCGGAAATGCCTAATTTTGCCCACAAGAACCAATTTCGTATTTGAAATAAGCACTAATTATAAGTATTTAAACTTTACTGAACATTACCTTATGCCTTTGTAGTACCTATATTGATTATAACCTTTAAAACATTATTTTTGTATCATATATAGTTTATGTTCGAAACCTCTAAAAATTGCAAATTTGAAAAACTTCTAGGATCGGTAGAGGCCTAAAGATGACAAATATTTAATTAAATTTTGTTATATTTGTAATCTATTCACAAAAACGCAACTTTTGATACCTCTTGCGTAGCCGTCGCTTTAAAAAAAAAACCATACATTGACGGGACACCTGTACCTAAGTACTTAGCATTTTGCAAATTCTTTATCAGTAGCTTCTTCAAAGTGTTTCTATAAAAATAACAAAAACAGTGCAAACAATCTGTGATTGCTAAGAAATGGTACCTATGCGAAATACGTATGCGCGGGGACAGCCTGTGATCGCCCAAAGAGTGCATGTGAAATATGTGTGCGCGGTGACAATCTGTGATCGCCCAGAGAGTGTATGTGAAATGTGTACAGTGTGCACGGGGACAATATGTGATCGCCCCGAGTAGAAATATGTGTGCGCGGGGACAACCCTTTTAATCAAGAATAACCTTTATAACTTGCTGTCAGAAATCATAAATATTTAGAACTTTAGCTTTTGTAAAGATATTACGGTTTTCTCTGCAGGTCCAATGCCATATACCAATGCCAAACCTTTGGCATATAGGTACGCACTGAAGTAATTCTTGCACTGAAAAAAGTTGACGAACATAATCTTAAACTGAAGCTATATCAGCAAAAAAGTGATCTAAATACTTTAGTAGAAAAATAAAGTTTGTTAGATCATAATTTCACTTCTGTGTACCCAGGTGTGTACACACAAATAGTATTTCAATTTCGGTTTATTTTTCAAAAACATGAAAATCTTTCTTACCTTCTGTTTTGCCAAACAAAATACGATAAGATGATTAGAATGACGATATTACAATCGTTTTTGCGTTTTGCACATGCACATTTAAAGAATTAATAACAAAAAGAAATATATTATAATATTTTCATACATATTTGCTTGGTGAGCAGGTGTTTCATAGATACAGAAAGAAATGCTTATTGCTATACATACACACATCATTACAAGTTGAACTTTCGACTAGAAATCACAGTGATTGTTTCTTTAATAAATTCTTTCATCAAAATTTTAGAGAAGATAAATTTATTCTAACGTCACACTTAACTCTTCTTTGAAAACATTGAATCTTCTAGAACGCCAGATACCTGCACTTACCAAAGAATTTATTAAACATTACAGAATTTCTCATACAATATTATTCTGCCATACAAATTAAGTAAGGTAAGAATAACTTAAAATAGTGTTCTCTCATGAAAAAAGGTATATTATTACCTCAATGCAGAAGAAGATTATTACTTCACTGGTGATTCATTAATAAGACAATCGATTTAAAGGAATTGCACAACTTTAAGTTTATCCTATGTTTTACACAGTCTTATGCATCGATTTATTGAGAAGAGTCGTTGTATATCAATTACAGTAATATAGTATACTTTTTTCTGCTTCCAATATGTGATTTCACCTCTTGCCACTCACCCATAATTTGTGATATAGGTACGATGTAACAATTTAATTTGTATTTATTTTTAAATTTCGGTGCACAAAATCTATCTATAACAGTTAACGATCTTGCGCCTTTCCTCTGATGCTGCTGAACAAATGGTGTGATGATTACATGTCCTATAACGGGTTTACATGTATTATTTGCCAGGTAAAATAAGCAAGATATAAAAAAATCCTTCATAGTTTACACTTGAGCCGGCGCGGCGGTTAAATAATGACACATTATGATTTATGCTTATGTCAGTTGTTTTCTATTTAAGTACGTATGTAAATCTACACGCGTTAGTTAATGTCCAGAATTTAGTTTATCCATCATATACTATCGAACCTTTTATTACCACATCTACATAAATTTATGACCACTTTCGGTTGCTCTTGTCATGCAAGCGAAAATACGTATAAATGTGAGCGGCCCTGCTTCATTTAATTCTTACAAACATTCAAGTTAAACTCTGGAAAAAATAACTTCTCAAGTTGCAATTTTAATTAAGAAATTATATAATTTACTAGTCGTCCCATGAAACAGCCTCTGCATGTCTCAAATGAAAATAAATTCTCCCCGTTTTAGCATTTCAAATACATATAATATAGACTTTCTTCCATAAATGGTTCATTCAAAACTAAAATAAGTTTTCCGTTTGGTATCAAAGCGGTTAACTGAACAAACTCTGATTTAAATTATTAATATAGATATTCAAATTGATGGCCATTTTAGTTTACACAGTACTCATACGGATAGATAGGCGACTACCGTCTTTTCGGACTACTGCAATATCAACCCCGTTTTTTATCCAAGACTTGTGACATTCCCCCAAATCTTTCGCCCTTACTTTTGCGTGTACCATACTTTTTGCAGTCTAAAAATAATTACATTCCCATGGAGGGTTTATGTCAGACAAGCGACCAGATAAGAATACATCTCAACAAATTCTTCGCGTTGTTCAATTAGATAAGAAATAAATTTAGGAAAAGTTTACTACAGTTACACTAAGGGTGATATACAATTTAGCGGCAAAAGGATAATGCTATTATAACTTATAAATTATAATAGTCATTTTTTTTTAAAAGATTTTCTGTAAGATAACCTCGACTCAAATCAATACAGACAAAATTCAATTTCTTAATCATTAGTTTTTTAAAGTTCATTTGAACGATTTTTCAATTTGAAACTATTTCAACAACTATTTATTAAACAACTAGTTCAACCTTCGCATTCATTTGGCACTGAGGGGTGCGAAGGTCCGATGCCAGTCACTCCGTGAAAAAAAATTATATTCAGGTAAACCTGGGTGGATTGGCGTTTGACCGCCAATAATCTTGTCACTGGACCTCCGTTACCCTAAGGACGAACAGAATTCGAAGGTTAAATTAGATGTTAGTATATTTCAGAGTACAAACTTTCCAGTAACGATTGCCATAGATGTTAATGATAACCAGAAACTACTAAGTTCGAAACTATGACTTTACTGACTTAGGAACCAAATTAAATTTTCCGTATATTTCATGTATTTTTTCATTATTTCGATTCATTTGAACATGTTTAAAAGCGAGATCAAACCGAACTTAGCAGTAATTTAATTTTTAAAGTTTAGGAAAGAATCTTAAAGGGGCGTAATTATATATATTATCAAGCTATTCTATCTGCTTAAACGAAAATGTAAAAAATCAAATTTGGTCCCTAAACCACTAAAACCATAGTTTTGAAACACCGTGCTTAACGTTATGAAACGATATGGTTAGCTATATTTAATATTCCTCTGAAAATTTGAACAAAATATACTGGAAAATCTAAAATTATTCACATTTGAGCCAGACTCTGTATTTAATGTTAGAGAAAAGACGCCAATTGAAAAACTTTTGCATTATCATTTTCTTGCCTAAATTATTTAGTTTTTTTGTGTTTGACCGTAGTACGAACGTCGAGCACTAATAGTTTGCATTACATATTTTTTTTAAATGATAAATAAATTACTCCTTCGTTTTAGAATCTGATTCAAAAATACTTTTAGCGTATTTGGTATTTATGGGCACAGTTAACAGACTGTATTTGGTACAAATATGTATCCGTAATTTTATTTTAACATAAATATTAGTGGTATGTGTACAATAAAATAGTAGAACTTGGCAGGTTTGGTTCCCTGTTCACAATATGCGTTGCGCCTAGAGATGGGTTTATGCCCAGGCAAATTGGGCATATTGGATAAATGCCCAATAAATGCCCGTATACGCCCAATAAATGTCTTATGTGGGCAAAAACTTAAATTCGCATTTTTTAAAATATCAGTGACTGTTTAATATAATTAATTATAGTAAAAATCTCGTTGCTAAAGAGACACTTGTCTAGCAGTGGCATGTTAAAGCCGGTGACGATTTATTAGCTACATTTGTTGTGTGTAGCAAAGATTAATCGACAATGATTCAACAAGACTGTGATTAAAATAATATGAAAATAATTAGGTATTTAAAGAAATTATTAATTTAAAAAATACTGACTATCAATTACGATTTAATTCAGATAACATTCAACTCTTGTAAAATTTACAAAAAAAACAAGTATGTTTAAGTATTTATGTCAGTTGTTTAGTACCCATAATACAAGCTCTGCATAATTTGAGACAAGATGATGTTTGTAAGTAAGAATGTCCGAAATATTTATTTACTTTTTTTAACAAAACAAGTTACTTCTTTGCCCAGTGCTCGGGCATTTATTGGGGCGTATACCTACTCATTTATGTGCCAAGGTTTGCCTTTTCGGTATTTGTTTTTGCTCTTGACCCATCACTAGTTGCGACATAAATGCTGCAAAGTAGCTTCTGGGTTTACAATAATTATTTTTAAAAATTATTTTCTTTTTTGTGATTGGAGGAATGCGCGTGACTATACTCTGTCCATTCCTTTATTATCTTTTTGACAGTTCAACAAATTTCGAAATTAGTGACACCCTCACACGTCACCGATTCGATTTGAAATCAAAATCAATCGATATAAATTTCTTTAAGTCAGTATTGTAAATTAATAAAATGTGCACTATTATGATATGTAATTGAGCCAGAACAAAGAAACCTTCCAAACACAGTCACTTGAAGGTCGGTTTAGTAAGTATTATGTGATTTTTCAAATGTACTTTCTCATAACTCTCGATTTAAACGTTATTAACCACGCGTAAAATTTTACTAACACGTGCATAGTTACATTTTAAGTCAGTGGTCCAATAATAAATTAATTAATGCACAGAGTTATTGTTCTTTATTCTAAGTTTGAAGTTAAATTCCAAAATTTCGACTTAATCCTTGCAAATAATCAATCTTGAAGTCATACTATTTTAATTTCCTTTTTATTTTATTTAATTTACAGAAACAAAACTTACATGAAGTCAAGTTATTTTGATCATAATAATATGATAGATTATTTTAATCGTTTAATCGATTTATCGTATTTCAAGAACTGTTTTATATGTTGTTTTTAGCTATGTACACTGCCCACTTCCCTACCCGTCTTTAAAGTACGACATTACTGTAGTACATTATTACGAAAAAAAATACCGGTAATTTATAGGCGTGACCTGTCAAAAAGATAATAAACGAATGGACAAGGTATAGTGAATAATGACGATGACTCAAGGCATTTTTAAATGAAACTAAATTACATAATAGTGAATAATTTTTACATTTGTAGTTAAATATACCTGTTTGAAAATAGGGAATATGCATAAAGTTTCAGTTTGTGTCAAATATTTTTTGTAGATTCAATATTGTCATTATAATATACTTAAAATATTTATATAAATTAATTTATTATTTAAACCCAGAAAATATTAAATAAAAAGTAAAAAATGAGGGAAATTCAAACTTACTCTTGACCTGTCACAAGAGATGTATTGCATCCTAAGTGAATAAAGAATTTTGAATTTGAATTCGAATTTGAATACAAAACGCGTCATGATTGGTCGAAACGCAATGTGACGTAGGTGGTCACGGTGATGTCAGTCAGGCTGGCCCGGCCTCACTAAATTTGGTTTCGAGATTAGTATCGATCGATCTTTAACGCAAACATACGCACTTATTCCGTTTTTAATACACCTCTTCGGTAAAAACTTACAGGCACTTTTTAGGCGCCGATCTAATTAATGTTTTGAATTTAGCTTTGAAAAATAATTTGACTCTTTTCAAGCCTACATATTTACATTTTTTTCTATGATTATAGACTTATTTTTTTTAAAAAAAAAGCATGCATATTCCCTATTAATGGAGCAGACTGGAGCGGATAGCTCAGAAATATGTGGATCATTTACACAGATTTAAACCACATATTTTGGACATCTCTATTTTTGCCTTAAGGCTCTGAGGGCTTTTTTTACTTTTTTGATTGTTGTCATTTTCATTCACGCGCACTCATGAACTACATAATTTTATCATTGATTGGTCTTATAACAAGTGGTATATCATTTTGTTTTGCTCTTAAAGGCGTTTTATAGTAATTCAGTGTAATTAAAGCAATACATTAAATATTTCCGAATTTAATATATGAAAATAGAACACTTGTATTTTTGTAAAGTATGTAGTTTACATTAACAACGCCATTTACACTAGCATTGTAAAAACAGTAATCCTTTAGTTGCTTAATTATAATACTTCCCTATCGACCTTAAGTGCAGCAGTGTTTGAAATGTAAATAACTTTCTCGTTATCCGCATTTGGTACAACAGCAGAACACTTAATGAGAACAGGCAAGAAAATAACGTAAGTGTCAGTAAAAAAAACGGGGTCTTTGGAATGTGTTAAATCAAAAAATTAAAATACCTTTTACAACTATAACAGAAAAATCAGACTTCCTAATTACCAAATGCGAATATCACAGATTGGTTTCTACTACTGCACTTAAGCGTCGATCGCGTTATACTCCTTCAAAAACTTTTTAGAAGATAGCTTTAGCAAATGTTGGAGATATTTCTGAGGATTTTAACGCGATCAAGTCTCAAACTTATTCTCATATAACTACCGTCTGCTTCTCATAATACCCATGAGCGCGTGATTTCTGAAACAATGAAAAATATTTGAAAATTATGCCTAAGAAAATAGTTGTACCTACTTAAGTAACATTTCCACAGCAAAACTGGCGACCTCTACATTCCATCTCACTGACTATAGATTATCTATAATTATCGTTTTTTTTATCTTACTTAATAATTATCTGAAAAGCCTGTATTATTCTTAATATTATTTGAAAATGTCCCCGGACCTCCTCAACCCAATTCAAAGGTTGAACTAATTGCCAGTATATTTGAGGGCTTGAACTTCTCAATAAATCAGAGAAGACAATAACAGTTAAAAATAGATAAATGTTTATACAGCTGTTTTCGAAAAAAATTGTGGTGCCATCTGTGGCAAAACTTCATCAAAGATCAATAGCTTTATAAACGTCAGTCTGTTTAAATTTCGAGCTACGTCTCAAGTAATATATATATATACTAACGTAGGGATCAAAACTAGAACTGCTTAGATAAAATAAAAATAAGTACTTACTCCGTCGACCCGGCATTAGGCGAACAGTTATTCCATCTGGTGCTCGAACTGTTTAAAAATAATACAAATATTACCAAAAAGTTTTATTATCAATAAAATTGTTGCTAGTTAAAAAAAAATGCATTCAACTTCACAACATCTTTGTTAAGGCATTATTGAGAGCAAAACAAAAAAAACAACTTACCTTACTTTTATTAATTTGAAGAAAAAAACAATAGAAAAGTAAGTTAATATTTTGGTACACATTCTTTGCCATTTTAGTTTACTATATTTAAATATTTATTTTATTATTTATATATTTTTATTTAGAGCAGTTTAATTTTTTTTCTAATTACTGGCAAGAAATTAGTTATAGACAATGTTTTCCACGATTTCTAACGAAATATACCACAAATTATTGTATGTAGTAACTGTGTTTATGGAGCCTATCAGTGAACATTGTATTGCCACCAAATATGATAGTGTAACATAAATTAAGAACAGCTTATTAACTGGTTGTAAAATACCTATTGTAAAGGCAAAGAACATGTAATAATTAGATCATGGCTGTATATAGGGTAAATTGCATGACCAAAAAAACATCAAAATATCTAAACATAATATTTATTTATTCTCTGATATACAATAAAAATGGATCACAATTCAAATTATCCTACACAATAACAACGTCTAAACTTCAAGCCACAATTTTTCAATTATTAAAATAAATAAATAATGTGCATTGAACATTTTTTTTTAAATAACAATCTAGCACACATTACTTTGGCCCTGTTTCACCGGTCACAGATAATTTTCGAATAGCCTTTTTGACAGATAGTTTGACACAATTTAGGGCCACAGCACACTAGCTACTTTAAGCATCTACGATCGGCGACTAGTCGCTTTTTAGAAGCGCGACACAGCAGCTGAACGCTACTCTCCGCACACATTCGGATGCCGGTAGCATCGATTTGGCGTCGGAAAATTATAGACAACACTACAGCCGACGCGATCCAGGCATCTGAGCAGTCGCTAAAACGCGCGTTTCCAATACCGCGTGCGAACGCAGAAAGTCGCGAATGACGCATCATGACGCGCGAATTTGATACCGCGATCGAACGCAGAAAGTCGCTAAAAGGCGATGTAGCATCGATGCAGTCGCAAAATCGTCGATCGCCGATGCTAAAAGTAGCTAGCATGCTGTGGCCTTTATATGGAAGATATGTCAAACTATCTGTCAAATAAGCTATTCGAAACTTATCTTTAACCAGTAAAACTGGGTTTTAGTATCTTAAAACTTACTAAAACTTGGAAGTTCATTAAATTGAAATGTGTCAAATATTTTTTAAAGTAGTTCAATATGCGTTTTAGTTGTGATGTAAAATTCTACTTTATTGCACAATATATAATCGTATATATTTGATAAGCATTTAGTGACTTGAAAGTCCCCTATACCTAATATGTGGTCTCAGTAAAAGACAGAGATAGAAATATCAACAATGAAAAAATCCCTATGACTATCACAGTTAAATTCGAATATATATAATATATTGTATTAAACCTGCCTTTTCAAAATACTATTATGTATATTGCCTAACATTAATAAACATTGCATAATAAATCAATGAAGGGATGCAAAACATCGTAATCTGTATGTCTATTTGCGTTTATCAACGTCATCCTAAAAATATTTTAACATAATTTATTTATGTGTGTTATGTGATCATTTTTGAATACCAAAAATATGGTATTGGTCTAAGGTAAACTACTTTCCTGTTTTTTTAATTGTGTTAATTTGTTTAAAAATACTATTGAAATAAAGTAATTTTTATAACACAGTATGCTAAAAAGTCACACTTGAGGTATATTTTTTAATTTAATTCATCAACACTAAAATAAAAGATTCAGTACTGACCTCAATTTTATGCTTCGATTTTTAATGAAATGTGAAGTAAAATTGTATTAACAAAAAAAATGTGTATCATGGCATACAGTACAGTAATTATTAACTCATTATTATGAAGACTGAGCAAGAAAATTTGAGCAAAATCACAGACAACTGGTAAAATTAGTTTTCAATTATTTTTTCGAAAGGCAATTTTTTTTTTAATTCAACATTTTTGGCAAGGCGCAATAATAGTCTTAAAACGAGATCGTGTGATGTCCCACTAAATTAATTGATCAGTCAACAAGTGATGTATAAGTCTGCTTAATAAAATTTAATTAAGTAAAACAATAAATACACTTCATCTAATAATTTCTTTGTGCTTAAAACTATTTAAAAAGTATAATTTACAAAATCTCGCGATTCAATGGTTATTCAGCACTACTCACCTTCTTTATATTATTTTTCGTTTATAATTTTTTTAATATATGGAACGCGATCCTGCTATCTTTTGTTTTTTTTGACATTAGTTAATGCTGAGTTTTTTTTTATAGTTTCGTCATGTCCAACCGTCCGTCCTCGACTTACCAGTTAGTGCTTCGAAAGATGTAATTTTGCATGAATATGGGTATTTATCACGTGGACAAAGTGCTAAAATAAAATCATTTTCATTTGTGTTACCTCCCCTACACGTAAAGTCGGGATGATTTTTTTGTCGCATCTACCATCAATCATTTAGAATATCATCATTAGACTAAGATGATCCGTTTCCGAGTTATTCCAATTTAAAGTGCAGTTTTTTAGGGTTCCGAAGTTCATGACTCGGAACCCTTATAGATTCGTCATGTCAGTCTGTCTGTCCGTCCGTCCTCGACTTACCGTCCAAACGGTAAGTGCAAGAAAGATGAAACTTTGCATGAATACGATACGGGTTGTAATTACGTCGACAAAGTGCTACAATAAAATTATGAAAAATAATTTTATTTGGGGTACCTCCCCTACACGTAAAGTGGGGATGACTTTTTTTTCTCGCGGCTACCCCATCGTGTGAGGTATCATTAGATAGGTCTTTTAAAAACAATAAAGGGTTTCTAAGACGATTTTTTGATTTAGGTATCCGTTTGCGGGATATTTCACTTTAAAGGGCACTTTTTTATAAAAACAGTGAGTCCCCCCCCTCTAAAAGCTAAACGGCTGGCTCAAAAAATCTGGAAAAATTCGGAATGGTGGTCCATATAATGAACTTTGAAGGAAAACTATAACGGATTAAATGACTTTGTTAGTTCAGGAGTTATAGAGGCTTAACTTGTAAAAGGCGCTCACTTGGAAAACGTCATACAAAATTAACGCATTAATACGTAAACATAACAATTATCTATTTTCCTTTCTGTGCGTGGCTTGACACGCACTTGGCCGATTTTTAGTAGTAGGGTAGTCATACATGTGATATGCTGTAAAGAAAAACTAAAACGGCTCTAATAACTTTGTTGGTTTAGGAGTTAGGCCTAACTTGTACAATACGCTAACTAGGAAAACTTAATACAAAATTTTGGACGCTATTTTAAATACACGTGTCATTATGGATGACTAGGGAACCCTATTTTATGCGTTGCCCGTCATGCACTTGGCCGATTTCGTATCAAGATATCATTTCTAACTGTTTTTTCCATACAACGATGTGTTTAACTATTTAATTATACAAACGGTAGTGACTCACTGTGGAAGGAACGTCACGTGCCCGTGAAGTTGTATCAGCTAAATATGGCTATTAAAATGCTAAGCACGTATCTCGAATGATTCAAGATCTAACTTAATCTGAACTAGTGATAAATGCCTAACAAACCATTCTAAGATAGCTTTTTTAGCAAACGGAAAATCTCTGAGTTTGAGATGGATGAATGGAAATTTTCCAAATTCAGTATTTATACATAGCAAGCTTACGTAGCAATAACGTGTCTTGCCAGTCCCCAACCCGCACTCGGCCAACGTGGGGACGTATGGCCTTAACCCTCTCTTGAGAGGAGACCTGAACCCAGCAGTGGGACGTTATGGGTTGTTGATGAAATATATCATTCAAAAAAGAATATTCATTAAGTCTGTTCATAGTGGTTCAAAAATGAGAACGTACTAAATCTGATATAATTTATATAACCCTTTATATTGGAACAGTTTTATTTAAACAAGGACCACTGTTAACATAGGTCTTATCTTATTTACGGATCATCTCAAAGCTGCACTCGAACAATATATCTGAATATTGTTATTTATTTTCGCCTATTCTCTTTGCACATTTATATACAAGTTTTGTGGTATGTAGATGCTGAATAACCGACGATTAAATATTATTATTGTATATACCTACATTTTTACAAGAAATAAGTCGTAGAAAAATCCAATCGCATACAAAAAGAGACGAACACACATGCGAGGATCATATTTGCTCATTTACGTCCATACCAAACATGATTCAGTCCATAGCTATTTTATTGGTCTAGACAAAAATGAGGTTTTATTTTAAAAATGCAAATATGATTCTTTAAATTATTAAAGAAAAATATAAACAGAAAATTCCAACACGGGTACAGTTCGTATTGTTGGTATTTTCATTGTTAATAAACGTTTTCATGCCAACATAACATGCTGGATAAGTCTTAAAGCACAACATAATTTCCAATTAGCCTCAAGTTTTACAACACTTCAAACACACACCGAGTTTAAAAAGTTTTGAACACTGATACACAAGCACTGATTGTTCATGGTTTTAAGTTTTTAAACACTATAGGCACTGTATAAGGCAAAGGAACTTTATTTATAAGGCCACCTTTGGCGCGAATTGTCAGGATCGAATGTTTGAAAATCAACTATGCCGATTGAGTTTGAGTTAGTGAGGGCGGTAGGTTAGCGCCTTTTCGGCTGTGGTCACGGAAAGAGCCGAAACCGGAGTCCTGTGTCCTAAGGGGTGACGGGGACGTACCTACTAATATCCGTGGCATATCACACTCCTCACACTTATCAAGGAGTGGATGATTCCTGAATGTGCACATGTGGCACTGCCAGGACGACGACGGCCGCTGGCCGGTGTAGATGTTGCTGTAAAAATTCCCTGAATCGTCTGGTTCTGGAAACAAAAAGTTTTAATTTATAAACCAAAGAGGTAAACTTGATGTTTAGTTCTACTTATCATTTGTATTGGTGTAGGAGAGTAAGTTATCGCTATATTTGTGGCATGGCGTTATTGATAAAACATAATATGTTGTGTAGGCGTCAATGTCACAAGGTTCTACTTGCTGGTATCATTTTTCAGATTATTACGTAAAATATTAATGGTGAATGCTTCAGCGTCGAGTGCTAACAGTTTACTATTGATAAAGTTTCATTTTAAGTTAGGTTGTTAGTTCAGTAGTACTTTACTACTATACACAAGAGATTATAATTTCTGAACTCTTTGGTTTAGTTAAGGAACGAAGACATTGTTGACAATGCAGAGTAGTTAAGTTTCTGCTTCGTCTGTATGTAACTTCGTAACTGGTTAGTTTCAACAACAATATATTATATATAACAATATATTATATTAGTCATTGGTATAATAAAATAATATCAACAATCATACATTACCATTGCCAGTCATTTCGAGTCTTTTCGCAAGAGATCCACACTGGTTTCGCAACCTCTCAACGTCATCACGGAGCCGCTGAGTGGCCGACGGTAATGGCGGAGGGCCCGCCAAGATCCGCGTCTCTTTGGTCAACTGGGCCAGCCGCCCTTTCTCCTGTGCCAACGCCATCGCTAATCGTTCCAGCCTTTCCTTTTGACGTTCTATTAGCGAACGATCTAGAAATGATTAAAAATCATTTGTTTTAAAAATTGACGGTAAACAAATAAATCTTTTACTTTTCAAAATCCTTATTAAATATAGCATGTCTTTATGCGTATTCAAACATCCCCTTGTGCGATTGTCAAGTTCACATAATTTAGTAAAGAGTAGTTAATAAAGACAAATTGGATAAGGTAGCTATAAAACTTGTTACTTTAAAAATTATGTAACGGTGAGAGTTCTTATTGTTACTCAATTTTTAAATGTTTTAATATTCTGACTCACGTGAAACATAACTTCGTAATTCTTTATCTATTATATTATAGAATTGCGTCATTATCTATGCATTTTGTAAGATGAAAAAACAGGACTGAAGTTGTTACATATTTTAAGTATTTTTCAAGTAGAAGATACGCTCTTTTCAATCTTCTTCGTCTTTATTGCTGGACCCTAAAACCTGAGCTTAGAGATGGTTTATATATCAACTCGATACCTT
Source organism: Phragmatobia fuliginosa (assembly GCA_932526445.1). Taxonomy (NCBI): domain Eukaryota; kingdom Metazoa; phylum Arthropoda; class Insecta; order Lepidoptera; family Erebidae; genus Phragmatobia; species Phragmatobia fuliginosa. The sequence continues at coordinate 4,299,468 of OW052073.1, forward strand.
CATGCGTTCACGATATAAGCGGTTTTGACAGACAAAAAAACGGACAAGAAAGTTATTTTAGAAGGGTTCCGTTTTTTTTCTTTTTGGGGTACGATACCCTAAAAATATTAGCTAATAATATAAGGGAATAGATGCGCTAGCATTGTAGAAAGAGATTAAACTTGCACCACAGCTAAGGGGACATGTGAAGAGAAATTACCTTCTCTAACAATGTGGATCAATATTAATAAATTCTGTTGAAGTTGAACAGTTTTATGCTAAATATTTGTCTGGTGTATAGATCAACAATTTTATCTGCTGTCTATCACAACGATATGAAAAGGATAATTTGTCAAAGTGGGTGATAGATAAGCGGTTCCAAAAGTTTGGAAACCGCCACTAATTGTAATGGATAACGATAGCTATCATTCTGTTCATATTAACTACCACCTACACAAGCTTAGTATATCACTTATATTTAAACGTAAAAATACGAGTGATGATTTTGCCTAAGCGTTGTATTAGGCTACACTTTATCTACTAGTCACTGTCCATGTGGTGACGGATTAAGAATACAGAGTGTCACCACTCCTATTCATCCTGCGGGTGTCGTAAAAGGCGACTAAGGGATAAACTACGCAAAACAATATCGATGCAAAGAGAAGGATAACTTGAAACCAACGCTATACCAACCCGTCTGGCCAGCGTGGTATAGTAGGCCAAAACCTCCTTTCTAAGGAGAGGCCTATGTCCAGCAGTGGACTGTTAAAGGCTGTTGATAATGATATCTACTAGTCAATAGGGTCACGCTGATTGAAGAAAGAATGGGTCGGCTCAACCGGGGCAATACTACCCTCATACAGAAGACCAACCTAATAATGACAGCAATCATGTTGTCGAATCTGCTGACGAGTTTGTGACCACCGATGCGGACGCATCTCACTAAACTGCCATACTGTGTGGGTCAGCATGCTGCATTGTTTGTACTCACAATGAGGATGGTGACCCCTATTGATGGATTCTACTTATGTTCAGGCAGAGTAATCACTTTGGTAGGCTTAAATATATATACAAAAACAAATCTCATTAAGAGCCTTGAATAATTCATGGACATGGTCTTTCTTTACAAAGGAGGTTTTAGTCTACTATTTCACGATGGTTAGATGGTTTGGTACAGGGTTTGTTTCAAGCTTTCCTTAATTTTTCAGTTCTACCAGTCCTACGTAGCTTGATCTCTTAGTTGGCTCATACGACATATTCGAGATGAATAAGTAAAGTAGGGATGGTGACATTACGTATTCTAAATCCATCACCACACTGTTATACGTCTCGGACTTCTATACGGTCTTCTATGCAGATAAATCAAATTCAATTTTCCTTTTGTAATTTCAAATTATTTGGAATGGAAATGGAAGAACATATGGTACTTTCATCAAAACATCAATTGTCAAAAGTTTGCCAGTCTGTTTAGCCGTTCCAGAGAACAGGACTTTCACCGGCAGATAGCAGATATTTTTTTATATATATATTTAAGCCTGCCAAAGTGACTACTCTGCCTGATGGAAAGCATGAGTAGAATCCAGGAGTAGGGGTCACCATGCTTATTGTGAGGGTAGGCAATGTAGCATGGTGACCCTTACCATGGCGGCCTGGTTTGATTATTCTACATCATTCTCCCGGCCTTCGGAGGGCGGGAGAATGATGCAGAATGATTGGGCCTCCGGTCTCACACTAACCAACGAAATACGACAGCAATAATGCTGTCATTATTAGGATGGTCTTCTGTGTGAGGGCAGTACTGACCGGGTCGAGCCGGACCATTCGTGCTGAAATCAGCGTGGCTCTACTACCTCTATAAGGAGTGACTTAGCTATTTTTATTATATTTTTATTATAGACTATCTTTGCCCAGCGGTTACCAGCGATTGTTGTTATAAAGGTACAACAGCAAGCGTGGTAACACCGCGGGGCACAGCTAGTTATGGATTTGTGGTTAAGTATCATAGCCGACTATTGTTCAACTGTGCAAGAAGGATAATTGAAAATAGTATGGGGATTCCCAACACATGTCATTGTTTTACACAATCGAAGCCAGATTTATAATCGTATCACGTAGTATAATTGTAACATTTATTTTGTAAATACATAAATGGACAAATGCTGATGGACTTAATAGATTTGTAAGTAAGAAACACGTTTGGCCTATTGGTTTTCTGCTACGCCAAGTGTTGTGGGATCAAATCTAATATAGAACACTTTGTGTGATCCACAAATTGTCGTTCTGAGGTGTACTTTATTTCCATTGGGATGTATATTCCTAATGATTGCCTCTTTCTTTTTAAAAAAAAACGTCGTAAACGTCAGACAGTATGTCTTTTAATACTGTGTATTATTTAAACAGTAGTATAAAATTTCAATACACATACTAGCGAACAAAATAAATTATTATGTTATTGTGTCTTTGCGATTTATTTTCGTCTACTTGTAACGCAATTAAATCGTTTAAGGCCCGCGACACCAAGCGTGAGAATTTGTGATTGAACACCCACATATATATTTTACATGCACACAGACGCATCGCGCACTGTCGCATACATACCGTAGCAAGCAATCACCGACTTTCGGTTTTTTGCTTATGTTAAATATCCATCAACTGTTCGCCTTTGTAGAACGTATTTTAATGTGTTACAACGCACGCAATGTATCTTGCCATAACGTAAAGCCCGTAGGATTCATTCAGTACAGAAAGTCATAATACTTTCTGTATACCAATCGAATGGTCAAAGATTATAAAATAATTTTACACAGTAAAAAATAAATTCGCTCGCGTGCATTGTCTGTCAACTCAGATCCTTTTAAATACGCAAGGTATTTAAATACGGTTTTCATCATAATTAAGGTTACCTTTTAAAGAAGATTTATTAATGTTATTTTATTATTTTAAAGGAACACATAAATAAAGCCAATATTGACAAAAGTTTACGAGTTACTTAAATTAGGAATAACCTACAGTAATACTTTTATAATTATACTTTTTTAATATTTCTTTATTATTTTATTTGTGAATATTAATTTCAAAGTAATTTGGAACAATGTAATATTAATCCTTATCTTAATAAATACTGTAGACATTTAAAATAATTTTATTCTACATGAAATATGTAGAATAAAATTGTTTATTACACAATATTATTTAAATAAATATTTTATAATACGTCAGAGCGTTCATCCAGGTCGCACCCGTAATTGGCCGTAATCTTACACTAGTGACTCTCAGTGTAAGATTTTATTATGTCAATAATGTGTGTTTAACGATACGTGGTCTTATAGGTATTTAAAAAACATTTAAAATTTGTCAAATTATACCCTCCTTTAAAACCAATCTATCCATTGCTGCAAACATCATGAAAATCGGTGCAGTAGTTTTTAAGTTACGTTATGTTTTGAGTTTAATAGACAGGTTGAAGAGGCAGACTGTGGACTGAGGACTGTGTTTTTTTTTAATATATTTAATGCAAACGGCTCATTTACGCAATAATGTTACTAAAATAAATGTGAAAGTAACTCTGTCTGTCTGTTTGTCTGTTACCTTTTCACGCCTAAAACGCTGAACCGATTTTGATCAATTTCAGTATAGAGATATATGGGACCTCGAGAAAGGACATGGCTACTTTTTACCACGAAAATCGACACACTCGCGGGCGGAGCCATGGGCAAAAGCTAGTAAAACATAAATACGACTAGCGGTTTATACATACGTATAAAAGTGAAATACTAATCATCCAAGACCAAACCATTGAGTAGTATTACTTTCCATCATCAGCTGAACATCTTGAAAGATACGACTAAAGGTAACACACATATACGAAAGTAACTCTGTCTTTCTGTCTGTTACGCTTTCACGCCTAAACCACTGAACCGATTTTGATGAAATTTGGTATGAAGATAGAACTGAACTTAGGAAAGGACATAGGCTGCTTTTTATCGTGAAAATAAAGGTAGAAGGGTTTGAAATAGGGGACGAAAGTTTGTGTCGAAGTTCCTTATTATCAAACATAAAATCAGGTAAGATTGTTTAATGAGCCCTTACCATGTCGTGTGATATAAACGAATTCCACGCGGGCGAAGCCGCGGGCAGAAAGCTAGTTTATATTAAATAAATATTTCAGACGAATGACACAGAATATCATCTACCAAATATTCGTGTGACCCGCAAATATTTATTTCGCAATTTATAATACATAAACATAGTTTTTTGTTATAAATACATACATATTATACATAGAAAACACCCAAACTCCGAAACAAATATTTGCAGATCATACAAACATTTATAATAATAATAATAATAAATATTTGGACAAGTTACACACAACATCATCTAGTCCCAAAGTAAGCAGAGCTTGTGTTATGGGTACTAAACAACTGATATAAATACATAAACATACTTTTTTTTTTTTTTGTAAATACATACATACTATACATAGAAAAGCACCCAGACTCCGAAACAAATATTTGTGGATCACACAAATATTTGGTCTGACCCGGGAATCGAACCCGAGACCTCTTGATCAGCAGCCGCATACGCTAACCACTAGACCAACAAGGCAGTCAAATTTGGTCCGACCCGGGAATCGAACCCTAGACCTCTTGGTTAGCAGTTGCATACGCTGACCACAAGACCAACAAGGCAGTATGATATATTACAATAATAAATAAACAACTATTTCGAACATCTTACACACGACATCATCCAGTCCCAAACTAAGCAGAGCTTGTGTTATGGGTACTAAACAACTGATATAAATACATAAACATACTTTTTTTTTTTTTTTGTAAATACATACATACTATACATAGAAAAGCACCCAGACTCCGAAACAAATATTTGTGGATCACACAAATATTTGGTCTGACCCGGGAATCGAACCCGAGACCTCTTTATCAGCAGCCGCATACGCTAACCACTAGACCAACAAGGCAGTCAAATTTATATAATATATTATAATACATAAACATACTTTTTTGTTATAAATACATACATATTATACATAGAAAACACCCAAACTCCGAAACAAATATTTGCAGATCATACAAACATTTATAATAATAATAATAATAAATATTTGGACAAGTTACACACAACATCATCTAGTCCCAAAGTAAGCAGAGCTTGTGTTATGGGTACTAAACAACTGATATAAATACATAAACATACTTTTTTTTTTTTTTGTAAATACATACATACTATACATAGAAAAGCACCCAGACTCCGAAACAAATATTTGTGGATCACACAAATATTTGGTCTGACCCGGGAATCGAACCCGAGACCTCTTGATCAGCAGCCGCATACGCTAACCACTAGACCAACAAGGCAGTCAAATTTGGTCCGACCCGGGAATCGAACCCTAGACCTCTTGGTTAGCAGTTGCATACGCTGACCACAAGACCAACAAGGCAGTATGATATATTACAATAATAAATAAACAAATATTTCGAACATCTTACACACGACATCATCCAGTCCCAAACTAAGCAGAGCTTATATTATTGATTCGACAACTGATATAAATACATAAACATACTTTTTTTGTTGCTTACCTATAGAATACACCCAGACCCCGAAATAAATATTTGCGGATCACACAAATATTTGGTCCTACACGGGAATCGAACCTGAATCCTTACTCAAGCAAAGTAGTCGCATGCGCTACTACTGCCCTCATCATTATGAAATGATGGCTACCAGATATTGCGTCTGGAATAGCATTACAAAATAAAAAAAAAATATAATAACTATTTATAACGTGCTTATAAAATTTTAGGGTTTCCCTATAAACTAACACTGAAAACAGCCAACACCTAAAAAAATAAATTTTGTGGATCTCATAAACATTTGGTCCGACCCGTGAATCGAACCCGAGGCCTCAATCGCATATGCTACCACAGCGCCACCGAGGCAGTCATATAAAATGAATATTAAAAATCGGTCCACAATTGACAGAGTAATCAATGAATGTACAATAAAAAAAATCATTTAGTTAAACATAAATTATACTCCTTTTTTGAAGTTGGTTAATAATAATTTAAAATATAAATATTGGTGTGTCTATTCTCAGACCTATCAAATATTATCAAAAGTTACACACAGTCACGTCGTCGTATGTAAACAATCAAATCTCTGTGTGCGTGACAGTGCGTGTGGAGCTAAAAACGAGCATGCGCTCGCCTTGAATATTCGGAGAACACTGAATTTTTGGATCGCGTGAACTCTGTTTTATTGCAAATTATTTCTCCATACTAAAATGTATGGAACTTTTGCCGCTAAAAATTAATGATGTTTAAGTTTAAATTATGACTTTCTGGTGAGAATTAATAGAAACCTTAAATGGTTAATCTCTTTTTTGTACTTTTTCTTGCAACTAATAAAATATTTATTTCAAATAAAGCAACATAATACTAGATTGATTCCAAACAGAAAAGGTCGATTTCGGTGATTTTAGTCACTGTTGATGATTTTTTTCTCGAAAATAAATAATCGTATTAGTAATTTTACTCGGTTTCTCTATAGATTGCTTTATTAAGGAACTGAAATATTTTTTTTACTGTCAAATAATGAATTAATTTGTTTCTCTTGTCATAACCGTAAGTGCTTTTTCGAGCAGTTATGGAAACGATCCCCTTAAGAGGCTACCTAGGGTTCTGGGTGCACTGGAGATTAAATTCGATTAAATTTAAAGTGCACACCTATGCAAAGTATGCATACATATAAATACTTTTACCGAATCCTGTTCTGGCCTAGTGTGTTTTCAACTTGGCCATTGGCCCGCACTTGCACTGAACTCTTCATCAATCACAACTCGGTCATCGCCGAGTTAATGTGAAATAATACTCACACTGGGCCTTAAGTAAAGAATGGCTTATTTGATAATGCAGGACCTCAGTCTCATTAGTAAAAGTATGTACAGTCCAATTATAGGTGAGATAAGTAACTCACGGTTGTTGAAGTATTCAATCCAGGAATCTTCTATCGGTTTCGTTCTACAAAACAATCTAATCCAAACTTATCGTCAATGGATATGACGCTGATACAAAAAAAACTATTTATAAATTGTACAACTGTGTCTGATAATCATATTATTATTGTATTATTATCTTTCCAGGCGTAAGAATGCGCTGATTTCTATCTTAAATGCGATTATAGCACCATTGGCATTCCAATCAGCTCTTGATAACTTTTGTAAAACCTTTGTGCTACAGTTTTTTTTTTAAATGGGGGGCAAAGGTATACAGATAGGCATACAGATCACATGATGGAAAGTGACTACCGTCGCCCCTGAACACCTGGAATCAAGAGTCACAAGCACGTTTGCTGGCTAATGAGAGTAAAGTTTTCTTGGAGAAATCATTTTTTGAGGTACATCTTGTAACAAGTACGAACATGATGGTTACCCTATTTACTGTGTGTCAGACCAGGACATTTCAGTTTGGATTTATGGTTTATTTATTTCGGATAATCAACCAATGATACACACATAAATGAATATAGAACACATAATACATGTTCTGTGCTCATTTAATTATAGGTAATCAAAGCTAACAGTTCAAGGGTTGAAATCAAATGGTATAGTAAAAGTTTACCATAAGTTTGGTACGAGAAAAATGAATATTGAAGTCGTTCTTTAGATGCGTGCATAAAACCAGAGCGTAGGTGCAGTGTTCAATGTTTATACAACGTTCACCTACGCCTTTCTGCCGAAATTCGCACTGAGACTGTCGTTTGTAATTATTGTTCTCGGAACTTTTTTTTTATGTCAAAACACTAAATGAAACGACGTTTTTAGAATTGTACACAAGCTTTTATTACTATAAGCTCACCTGTTCTAATTATTCATTTAAAAATATAAAAGACCGGACATGGTTGAAACAATTTCGTTTTGCATTGGAACTGGAACGAGATGCATAAAAAGGTTTATGGCCTAACACAGAACATAAACGAAACAATGAGAGTACAATCAGCAGCGAGGGTAACTTCACATTTTTGATTATAAGATTGTTGACCTGAACCAAGTTTTATATTTACTACAGGTCAGTTATTTATACCAAAGGAGTTGGTTACAAACAAACAAACATACAGGTGAAGCTAATAAAAAGATTGTAAAAACCATTTAATATTTTACAATTCTATTCTTGAACTAATACCAAAGATGATATACCTCAGCTTCCTAATTACAGCAAATATTTAAAGGTGTCTGGGGCGATGATTGGCCCTTCGGATTGGTCTGGCCACATACAAAGGGTCTTAAAATAGTACCTTAGATAATAATTATGTATAAAATTTAGGTTTGCTACTATAACGTAGTTTACCAAATTTTTTCACAACTTTCAAGACGTCTGGCAGAAGTAATGGCCCACGGAAAGTGTCGGGCAGTAATGAATTTTAATTTTAAATAATATTCTTGAAAAAATATGTAAATACTAGCTTTGCACCTTTAACGTAGGTAAGTAAGGTTTTTATCCATCTGTACTTCGCGCTACCTCAGAAACGGCCCCGCTTTCAAGCTAATGGGTACGCATACATCTTAACAAGACATTGTACTAATAATCCTGAAAATTTCAGCTTTGCACTAATGACGTAGGTCTGGCGGCTCTGGGCTCTTGGTCCATAGGAAGATGAAGATGACTGATTCAGAAACTAAACTGCTTGATTTATTTTTTGGATACTTTAACAGTTGAAGCTTTTATATTGTAAGCAGACAGGAAATTTCACCCCTAATAGTAATCTTATCAAATTTCTAATGTTTCATCTTCAGTAGCGGAAATTTTCTATGTTCCTATAACCATACCTATATATTCATCATCTTCAAAGTCAGAAACACGAAATCTATAAGGAGTAAAGTTATAATAATATACAGAGTAAAGTTTGTGAGGTTGTTAGGGGTTATCTCGGAATCTACTGATGCGATTTTCAGTGTCAATATTGTAATCCAAAAAATGAAGGTTTTTCGCGATAATCGGATTTGCTTGAATATGTTTAGCTCTCAACGAAGTTTGTACCGGCAATAAATAAACACGCGAGCATAGTCGCAAATCGCAATAGCTAGTTATATACTACATGTAAGATGTCCGTGATGTGATGAATTATGAATCCCTTGATCATCCCGTAGTTGACGTAAGACCCAAATGAGGTAGCAAACTTTGAAGGATAACACTACAAAAGTGCAAAGTGTAGGAAAACTTTAAACTAACACTATATGTGCCAACTTGTCTAGTCATTGTGGTCAAGTCAGAAATTTAAAATAATTCCTAGGCCTATGTTCAAAGAATCTTTAATCTTGGTCATACCGTTACATACACATAACTATTTAAGCAACTTGTGTTTGTGTTAAAAATTTACATATAAAAAGCTCCAATCACAGATTATGTACAACTTTCACATTGCATAAGAAATTAGGTCATGCTGCCTTCGAAAGCAGCAGATACACGTTCATTCATTCATTCATCACCCGAATGGTGGTTCATTTTTTGATGAAATCGTTGAAAGGATAAAATCTAAAATGGTTCTATTCAAATTTAAACCTTTCTGTTTTAAGGAGATGACCTTATAGTTTCGTCATGTCCGTGTTCGTCCGTCGGCTTTCGACTTACGTCCAAACGGTTAGTGCTAGAAAGATGAAAATCTGCATGGAAATGTGTTTTTAACACGTCCATGAAAAATATTTTCATTTGGGGTACGTCGCCTATGCGGGGTAAATAGGGATAATTTATTTCTCGCGTCTACCCTACATCGTTTCGGGTCACATTTTAAGACTTTGAAAAAAAAAAATTTTTGCTAAGATTTTTTGTTAAAACAGGGCGTCTCAACCTCTATAACAGTTAAATTAATAGCTCAGTATTTAAAAAAAAATGTTTCTAGTCTATCTGATGAACCCTAAAGGAACCCTTAGATAACTTAATTAGTTCAAGAGTCATAGATGCCTTAGTAGTAAAATGCGCCAACTTGGAAAACTTCGTACAAAAATAACGAAAGAATAGCAAAGTAAACATAGCAATTATCTATGTGATACGATTTTAAATCCACATGCAATTATGGATGACTACAAGACCCTTTTCTATTCATGCCCGAAAAAGCACTTGATTAATTCTTTTGGAAAGACATACATATTATACATAGAACACATCCAAACTCTAAAACAAATATTCATTTGCAGACCATGCAAACATTTGGTCCAACCTGAGAACCAAACTCGAATACAGCAGTGCCATTATGATGTCGCTTAGTGTTTTATTTCTTTTTTTTTTATGATAGTAAACATACTTATGAAAAATATAATTTTTTATATGGATTAAGTAAATGGAGAAAGAATAAAACGTCTTTAGGCACAAATCAGATAAGTTAATATTTATTAAAACTCTTGTTGTAATAACATATCAAAACAAACTTAAATTCAACTAGTAACCATGATAATGAAGGAATCATAACACTAATGTGCACACATCACCAAAATGAGGGATGTTTAATTCCTTTGTATATACATATTTTGAATATACATGACAGTATTATTATACTGTCATGTATATTCATAATATGTAAATGTGTATGAAAAAATATTTTGATTTCTCTTAGAATGTTCGGTTTTACAAGAACTTATCAAGATTCAGGACACAGTAATATTCCTCCAAGGATCTAAAAATACTTTTTGTAGAACCATATCATTTAAAAGTTGCATTAACAAAATACTTACATGGATAAATTTATTCAGATAGTACTTAAGTATGTATATTTGAAATACATGTAAAGTTAAAAAAAGTTTACAGTAATACTTTACTGTTTCTATTACTTTTTTTCTAACACGGAATTTGCATAAATTTAGCTAAGTTCAACTTCAATATTACTTTTGGCAAGTTTATTTTTATTTTCAATTGTGAAAGGTACGTTCTGTAATTGGTCTAGTCATTCCAGAGCTTACCCGGAACAAATGGAGAAACCATCAAAATAATTTAAAAACTGGTTTTGGTGTAAGTAATTAACGTATATACATTATTTCATATGCATTACTAACAAAAAGTAAGTTGGATATTGCATACAGATACATATTTCAATTTCATTTATTTGTATAGAAAAGATTTTGCTCTGCTTCTCAATATCGCACATTCAATTCAAACTACTATCATATTGTTAATAGAAAATAGAACTTACCAACAGTTGACATGGGAGGATCAGGCGCTACTCTCGTAGGTCTTGGTGAAGTCTCCAACCTTGAGGGTTGTGATGGCGGTGGAGGCGCCCTACGCCTAGGCGGACGAGCTGTACTCGGGCTCACCGTAACTGTCACATGACCCTCAAATCCTCCATCCTCTTCCCGTGTATCTCTCACAGGACTCGCCATGCTCGAAGTTGGGGTACACACAGTTAAGTTCACAGATGTAATTGCTCTGGGACTATCATAGTCTTCTAACCACGGATCACCATAACCACGACTTAAGTCCATATGACAATTGACATTAACTGATAAATTTAATGGATACCCTCTCTCGGGACGAAACGGTGTATTCGCTTTGGCTTCTTTTATAGGTTGACTGTCATTTCTTGAAACGGAAGGTGCTGGTGAGATTGTTCTGCAACTTTCAATCTCAGGCTCTCTTAGTGTTGTTTTAAATGCATTATCTGGATTCGGTTTAATGAAATTAAGTGTGTTTGGTCTTATTGGTTTGTCTTGTGTTAGTTTTACGGGTAACGGTTCTTCTTTTTTAATACTTTTCTTCTCTTTACCTTTTTCTAGTCTCTCTGGTAAGTTACTTTTTATTTTATGACTCTTCAAAATTTTATAATTCGTACTTTCTGGTTGTTCTAAATTTGTCTGATCTTGCTGAAGGGAATTTGATGATTCTTTCCGAAGTACTATGGGTGATGCAACTTTGTTTTCTTTCAAGTTCTCATTAGTCAATTCCAAATCACTGGGAGAATCAGCATTATATTTAGCAAAACAACTATCAATATTTATAACAGTTACTGGTGAAGTGTTGTTATTTCTATAGAATTCATCATTTTTACTCTCAACAATATTTTGATTGGCATCAGTGTTCAGCTTGCTATGTGACTCAGTGATCAGCTGGTTCTCTGGTTCAGTGATTAGCTGATTTGCTGGCTCAGTGATCAACTGGTCACCAAGCTCAGTGTTTTGTTGCTTCTCTGGCTCTAGTGTTGGTGTGCTAGAGCTCAATATTGCTTTCTGCGGTCCTTGGCATGTAATAGATTGAACTGCTATTGACTGTTCAATGTCATGCTTCACGATAGGCTGGTTACGGCACTTGAGGGGTAAGTTCAATCTGAGTTCATTGAGTTGACGAGCGGCCGCCGACGAGGAAGCATGATAGGCGTGCGTTAGGGAGGCCTTGACTTCGCTATGTAGGTGCTTCTCACAGGCTTGCTTATCATGACAGTACAATTCGATGGTGTTCGACACAACATGATCAGGTACTCCAGGAAATTTCTGTTTAAGTTCATGGAACAATTGCATAAGCGATATATTAGTGCATGCGCACGGTGCAGGGCTCGCAGCGCTCTCAGAGGGGGCAGACATCGCCGCCCATCCTAGCGGAAGCCCACCGCTTCGCTGCGAATTCTATCCCCACAAGGAGGCCACAAAACTTTCGCCACTCACCGATGAAAACAATAAAACATTTTATTAGCTAATTTGCACTGTAAATAACGTCTTGTCTATTTTGTGACGTCACAATCCCGAAAATCACTGTTCTGGACAGTTACGTATACATACCCGAGAGTTCGTCGCAGTTACCATTCATGCTATGTTAAAATCGACGGCACACACATGACGAAAAAGAGCACATACCGAGACTAGACTCAATTTTTATATCTTTTGTTATCATACCAAAGCTTGATATTTCGTGAAATTGCAACATTCGTATGTTATGAAATTGTAACACAATAATTCACTGAAGGATAAAATATGTACTTCACACTTTAACAAGTAATACGAAAACTAAGAAAAAGTACAAAGGCAACAGATATTGCACCCAAAAATAAATTATGAAAATTGCAAGACTGTCAACCAAAATCTGCCATTTTTGCCATAGACAAAAAAAGGTGTTTAGAAATGATCTTGTCTAACTTCAAAAGACTCAAATCTTGTAATTTAACTGTGAAATAAACCTAATGTAAAATTGTAAATACACTTTTTTTATTCGGTGTAGAATATATACGATGACAATACGATATGCAAGTATTGTCATCGTATATATATCCTTTAAATCATATTGAACGTTTATGGTTTTAAGAGTTGAGAAAGAGTCTATGTCTCTATGAACTTATAAAGTTTTATCAAAACATGTCAATTGTCAATAACTACTGTCAATACTGTCAAGTCTGTCTGTATTCTATTTTATAAGTCGTTCTTCAAAAACCAATAAGTTTACTAATATTCATTAAGATAAAAACTGAAGTTGATTATTCTGGATCTTAACTGCCTTTAAAATGGTTGATGATTTACGAAAATATCTAAACCATTTACTGGAAAAGTAATTTTATATCTGTTTATAAAACATGATTGTATTTGTTTATGCAAGTATTGATAATATTAAATTGATTTTAGAGTAAACGGACTTCATTGTATTCTGATAACTGATCGGGAAGGTGTACCGTTGGTCCGAGTGGTAACAGAGAGGGCCCCTCAACTTGCCTTGCGGCCTACGTTCATATCAACGTTCGGCATGGCCACTGACCAAGCAAGTAAACTGGGATTGGGAAGGAACAAAACAATCATATCAATGTACTCTAGTTATCAGGTAAGTCGATGTAGACTATGGGCCAGTTTTAATTATTTTTGTAATAAGATTTTATTATCACAAGCTTGTTGGATAACATGCTTCTAGTTAGAATCAGGCCTTGCACAATGCAATTTATTACTAAGGGTTTCATTTCCGATTGCATTTACAATCAGATTTCTGTCCCTTACTATGATATTATGATAGATGTATAGAGCTTACCTAATATCTAAATTACACTCAAATTTGAAAAAAAATTGAATTCATTTAAGTCTTTACCAAAGTGACTACTCGGCCTGATAGAAAGCATGAGTAGAATTCAGAAGTAGGAATCACCATCCTTATTGTGGGTGCAGACAATGTACCAACACTTTTGTGGCTTATTGAGATATTTCTGCATCATTCCCAAGACCGGGACAGTGATTGGGCCTCCGGTCTCATACTAACCAATGAAATATGACGGCATGAATGCTATCATTATTAAGTTGGTCTTCTGGGTGAGGGTAGTACACTGGTCTGGTCTGGTCCGGCCTATTCGTGGTGAAAACATTGTGGCTCTACTACCTTGTTTTTCTCATTTCTCCTTGGAAGTATTTTATTTTGGTAATATTATAAATTCAATCACCTTGGTGAACAATGGTGACATTTTTTTAATCTTATGTACTTTTATCATGATAACAAGTGGAATAAACCAATTTCAATTTCTTTCTCCCCAATCTAGATAATTGTATTAAAATATTGGTATACTAGCTTTTGCCCGAGGCTCTGCCTCCGTATTTGACCCCCGTTGTGTGGAGTATCATTAGATAGCTCTTCTAAAAGCAAAAACAAATTGCCTTGTCAATTATCTGATTTAGATATAATACAACTGCAAGTTATTCAACTTTAAAGGGATTTTTTTTTGTTAAAATATGGAGTCCCCCTCTAATAACTAAAAAATTTAAAAAAAAGCGAAAGGTTTCATGATGGTAGTTCATGTCATGAAGGAAAACTATAACGGCTTAGTTAACTTTGTATTTTCAGTAGCTATAGTGGCCTTACTTGTAAAATATGTTTACTTAGAAAATTTGTTACAAAAATAAACAAAATAATAAGTAAACATAACAATGAACTATTTGACACGATTTTAAATTGACGTGCCTTTATGGGTGACTACTAAACCCTATTTTATGCAGACCTGACATGCATTTTAAAAACATAAAAATTAACAACTTTCACTTGGTCACAGGTAACTCTTTTAGCTATTTTATTCTTCTGAAGGAAGCTCTTAGGCTTTATCAACTGTCTTGTTGGTCTAGTGGTTAGCATATGCGACTGCCATAGATGTTCACTGTGGCACTGGCGTTAACCACTGCCAAACTTCCACACTCTGGGCGTTTTGTTAAGAATATTTTTTATGAAAAGCTACAAATGTTTTATTGTCATTTATATTTCCTATTATTTATTTTTACAGGTAATACAGATGAACAAGCTACCATTAGTCATCACCTTTATTGGAAGTGATAATTGCAACACTGGTCACATATTGTCTCTGGAAAGTCAAATAGAGCCTTTTTTGAAGGATTTAGAAGCTGTGGTTGCAGATGCTCCTTGAAAATTTAGAAATATTTTTTATAATGCCTAGCATTATTTAAACATAATGTTTTTTTTTTTTTTTTTAAATATTACAGTACCATAAATTTATATGCCACTGATTTTAGCATGAATGGGCTGTCTCTATGGAAAAGACCTACCCTCACACAGAAGACCAACTTCATAATGACAGCATTCATGTTTGGTTTTGGCCATGCATTGGGTGTCTAGGATCAGTTTCCTGTTTCCATTTTTCTATAGCTGTGGCTACCTCTCTGCGGACTGCTGGAGGGGCGAAACAGTTTCCTCAATGTAATTCCTGCCGAAACCAACTACCCTCCCAAAGCCAGAGAAAACATATGGCGTAAAAGGTTCCCTCTCTCCAATTTCGTCCCCTTAGTAGAAAAACTACCTCCAGGAGATAAACTTTCCAGGCCAACCTGGAAGGCGCTTAGTAGGCTGCTTACACAGATTGGCAGATCTAGGGACAATCTGACAAGGTGGGAATTTTTAGACCCAATCTCAAATAAATGCGACTGTGGCGCGTCACCACAGACAATGGGCCATTTATTGACATGCCCCGCGATCCCTGATTCTTGTACGCTTGTCGACCTGCATCAAGCAAGGCCAAACGCAATCCGCGTCGCCGAGCACTGAGCCAAAACCGTGTAAAGTGTTGCTATTGACACGATAAGAAGAAGAAGCATTCATGTTGTCAAATTTGTTGATAAAGGTGGAGGCTCATTGGTGATCTAGAGTATGAACATACACTGAGCTGTGCAAACTATCGGACGTAAGTCGTGGACGTGACCTTTGACTGACCCTGAGCGTTCGGATGTCCGACAGAAATCTAGTACAAGACCGACTGACGAGACTGCACACTTATCAGTCACGTCCGATAATGTGTTTCCACCCTAAGTGTGTGTCCAGCGATGCAGAAGTACTGACTGTACTCACAATGAGGATAGTGACCCTTACTCTTGGATTCTACTCATGCCAGGTAGTACTAGTAGTAGTAGTAGGCTTGAATACATATTATATATAAAAAATAACTACAATAGTCTTTTATTAAAACTGTAACCATACTTGTGTTAAATATTAACCAGTATTTTTTTTTTTAATCTATACATGACATGTAACAAAAATTGAAGTGTGTTTGTAATTTCGCTTGTTTCTTAGTGCATATAATCATATGTAGGTAATTACATCAAAACAACATTTTTAATGTATGTTTTATATATGTCGTCTGTCTCTGTTTCTCCCGTGACTGGCGCGGCTAAACAGTAATTTTATTCTTAGAAACACATTCACAGATAATAAATGTACAGAACATCATTTTTATTTTTCAGTATATAATTATGTTGGCTGATTTATTTTATTATTTGGTGACTAATGCCTTTTATTATCAATTCCATGTCTTTACTAAGGCCTAAAAAAGAGCCTTTTACTAAATTTTTTGGGCTACATACATAAAGAGTAATGTTTGTAGTGTAGACCTTAAATTTTAAATGACGTCCAAGCATTTGACATTTTCGTTTTCATCCTAAAGGTAGATGAAAACCAGGGGCGTAGCTACCGCCGTATCTGCCGTATCAATTATACGGGGCCTTCAGGACACGGGGGCCCCCGACGTGTGTCTCTCTGAAGTCGGTCCCTCATGTCTGAGGATCGTGGTCAGCTTCAAGGTTGCATCTGGAGCGGATGATCCTCCTCCACCGGTTCCTGTCCAGCGCGTCTCCCACAACCGAGTAGAATTTGGAGGTCGACGAGTCCTTTACTTGATCGGTCCATCTTGTTGGTGAACGACCGCGCGATCTTTTGCCTTCGGTGTTCCCCACCACGATCAGTTTTTCCAGACTTCCGTCGCCTCTGCGCATTGTGTGGCCGAAATAAGAAAGAATGCGTTGTTGGCACGTGGTGGACAAACGATTTTTTATTTGGAGCTGGTTTAGGATCGATGCATTGGTGCGCTTCGCAGTCCACGGTATTCTTAATATACGTCTCCAGCACCACATCTCGAATGCGTCAATCCTTTGCCTTTCTCGGGCGAGTATTGTCCACGTTTCCACTCCATACAGGAAGATAGGGAATACTAAAGTTCGTATCAATCGGATCTTGGTTTTGATACCAATTCCTCTTTTCTTCCAGATGTTGCTCAAACGGGTCATAGCATCCTTTTCCATCCCGATTCGCCTTTTGATCTCGGTGACGCAGCTGCCGTCGCTGCATATTTGGGAGCCCAGGTAGACATAGCGGTCGACGATGTCAATGCCAGGGATGTTGCAGGTGGTACCAGTTAGCTTTTTAGCTCGATCCACTATCATTATTTTGGTTTTGGCTCTGTTCACCGTGAGACCAATGTTGCCACTTTCTACCTCGAGTCTTCGGAACAGCTCGTTCATGTCTTCCATAGATGTTGCCAGAAGAATTGTGTCGTCGGCATATCGGAGGTTCGATAGTCTTTTCCCACCTATAGGGAAACCTGACTCCCAGTTTTCGATGGTCTTCCGAATGATGTACTCTCCATATATGTTGAACAATGCAGGGGACAAAATGCAACCTTGTCTCACTCCTTTCTTGGTTTGGAACATATTGGAGCATTCAGTGCCTATCTTGATGAAAGAGCGGTTCCCAGTGTACAGACTCTGGATCAAAGCAACTAGGTGTTCAGGTACTCCCATTTCGAGTAGCACATTCCACAATTTGCCCCATTGCACGCAATCAAAGGCTTTAGTGTAGTCTATGAAGCATAGGACCACGGGGCTATTGAATTCCCTGCTCTTTTCGATGATTTGGCGAACGTTTAGTATTTGCTCCCGGGTTCCCCTGCCCCTAACAAAGCCTGCCTGCTCTTCGGGTATCTGTCGGCTTAGGAAGTAGTTCAGACGTCTATTAATTACATGGAGGAGGATCTTACTCGCATGAGATATTAATGAAATAGTCCTGTAGTTGCCACAGTCTCTTGAAGAGCCTTTTTTATGCAAGGGCACAAATACCGATTCTGTCCAGTCTTTTGGCCATCTCCCAGTACTCCAGATGGTATTACAGATTTCAGTGATAGCGCTTGTCCCTCTCTGACCTAAGTTTTTTAAGAACGACGTGTGTAAGCAAAATTAATAAAAACTTCCCAAATTTTTTTTATTTCAGAAATGACAAAAGTCAAAAATTCATTTTTTACTGCGTAAAGCGTGCGTTCAAAAGTAATTAACATTAGCCAAAAAAAAGTGTATATTTAATTTGAATTGTTATTATTGTAAAAAATTGAAACGAAGTGACAGATAATTATGATGAATAAATATTTTTTCATTTTTTGCAAACATTTTTTTTCTTTTGTGAGAAATCTTTACCCTTCATTTATGAAGGGTAAAGATTTCTCATCTTAAAATTTGTGTAAAACAATTTTTTATACGGGGCCCCGCCGAGGCACGCTACGCCACTGATGAAAACGAAAACGTAATTTTTTAGGGAATGTTGGTAAAAACAATCTTATGACAGATATTAGTTTGATGGTCTGTGTATAAAACTTTATTTAATATCGACTACCTATCCTAAAAAGTAAGTAAGTAAGCTTATGTCCAGCTGTGGACTGTTGAGAAGGAGGATGACTGATCAGGTTTTTAAATAATAAGTCCACTATTAATTTTCAATATGTATTTAAAAATATATTTTGTTGAAATATAAGTACTTGTATATAAATACACTGATTGATACTTTTATATTATAGTTATAAATGTAAGGAATAATAAAAGTTGAATTTATAATTTATTTTAATAATTTTATTTACATTGAACAAATAACACAATGAAAAATCCATTAATATTTTTTGTAATTCGTGTACATATTTCAGGAAGCGGACGCGTTGTTAGCCAAGTTATTAATTGTTTTTAATCACCGAGGGTAAGCAATGATGCTGCGGTCAGTACTAGGATCGGAGACCGTTAATGGCAATGGTGGTTAATCCAACACCACACGGACAAACGGACAGATAAAATACAAAATTAATAATACTACAGAAATAAATTTATTGTCTCATTAAACATTCGAGTTTTCAGTCAGAGAGCCTAGCATGAGTTTATTTGATACTAACTCGATTACCGTTTTTAGACTTTCGCGTTTGTTGTAGATGTTTTGCGATTCATGTTTTCAATTTTATCGCGAATAAGTCTCGTTTACAGCAAACCAACTCAATTGTCACGGTGACCACGTTCGTCGTTGCTATCTATCTCAAACTCACACTAGGCCCACAGTACAAAAACAGTGTAGATTACAACTGAACTGGTGTGATGAGTGCCTTGCCGGTGAGTGCGTTGATCACATTGTTAGCTGCTAGCACACCCATTTCCGTTCGAGTCCGGACGGTCGCACTGCCGATATGTGGTAACACGACTGTTGGAAAGAATAATCGATATTTAGGTTTATATCAATTAATAATGACAAATTTAGACTTGATAGATAAGAAAGGTGATTAAATAATAACTCTACACATGACTGTTTGATGCTACACTAGGCATGTTTTACGTAAATTTACTTAAATATTTACATTAGATAAATTACACCCAGTCACAGAATTATTACGCAGGAGATAGTATTGTACAAGTGTGTGAGAAAATACATGTTCTCTGTTCAATAACTCTCATATTCTGATGGGACTGCTATTCGACACAACCGGGGACAGAACTGACGACTTTACGTGCTTTCAGAGCTACAGGTATTAGAACACCAACTACAAACTCCGGGCTGTGAATAACACAATAATACCTACTTGGGTGGGAATCGTACCTCTTACCTCTACCGCCCTTACTAGGGCCACCAACGACTAAATCAAGAGGCCCTTCAATCTGGAATTTGGTAAGTTTAAAAACGAACTCTATTCTACTCATTGGATTGTGAAGTTCAAAATTTTTCGATAGTTTATAAACAATTACTCACATAAATTAGGCAAAGTGAGGAGTTTGTGGTCCTTCGGTAGAGGTTCAGGTGTAGTGACGTCGAGACCTGCGGCGTAGATCTGCTTGTTCTTCAGCGCATCATATAGTGCATCTTGGTCCACTAGGTCTGTGTAATAAAAATGTTGATTAAGCATAATACTCGAGAATAGGTAGTATGTATATGGTAGGTAGTAGGTTAGGCGATAGGTACGCTCAAAATTATACTAGTTTGTAAGTGTTTTGGCGCCACTTTATGACTCACGTTCTATGTGTATGGTGGGTTAGAATGAATGGTTTTAGAATGGTTCATAAGTGGATGTGTGAGTCTGAACCTGAAGCTCGGAATATATTTGTGAACTTCTTCACATTTTATTGTTCTGCTTTGGGAGCGGCTGTAAGCGGATTTGATATCTATATCTACATATGTATATTGATATCAAATTCGCTTAGTCTAGACCGCCTCTTTTGGAAAACTTTTGTGTTGTTTCACTTAGGTGCTTAGAAAATATTTACAAATTCAATTTTTATCGACCATGGTTTAAGTTCGACCTTGTAATGAACAAACAAAATTAACTTTAGTTACGGATATTATTGTTAAATAATATAGAGACATGGTTAGTGTGGTTATCAATATCTTTAGATAACCTTTAATTCGAGACTATTGTATAAATACTTTATCTGGTAGATATCAGTTTCTCTTGTATTGTAAATACAGAGCGAGTTCGTAGGATGATAATGATTAGAATTCTGAAATACGGTCACGCGATTTCCATGAGTAAATGACGCTATAAAATAAATACGGATAATTCTAAATACGATTGGGGGTATTTATTACGTGGTGTAACATATGTTTGTTTTTTTCTGATATTTTTTTTTCGAAATTGAAGTAACTATTCACAGCAAGCATCGTGTAGGTACTTCCATGTACAATAATGAAATAAATATTTCAAACAAAATAATACATCGAATTCCGAATCACTGCATTGATAAGTCGTAGTTCTTTGCATATTATTTTAAAATTAAAAAAAAAGACCTACACCTAATAAATTAAAATAATCATTAAAAGATCTCACACTACCTAACCATTGAAAAAAAGTTAATTATACGCTTCAAGTAGTGCTCTTGGAAGACTCCCAAGAGCACTACTTGAAGTACTAATTATTACTGCAGTTAGACAACTGCAGTAATAATTATTACCTTAAAATGTTATGAATTCTCTGTACATTTATGTTTCCTTAGTCCTTACCTCCGCGTCCTACATTAACTATGATTGCGTTACTCTTCATCTTCGCAAGGTTTTCTTTATTTATCATGTGCCTAGTCTCATTCGTCAAGGGTACGGCCAATACTATAAAGTCGCTTTGAGTTAGAAGCTCATCTTGTGATACAAATTCAGCACCGAGAGCTTTACCTGAAAACAAAAAACAAACAGATATTCGTTTAGAATTTTTTTAGACTTCGTTCATTATATTGAACCAGTTTAATGCTATGTTTACACACTTGCTGAGATTTAGAGACAAATTCCAAGCCTTTAGGAAAAATTTTATGCTTTTTACACGTCCAAGTATTTTTAGGACAGGCAAGTACCGCAGACATGGACGGTGAAGTTGAATTAGCTACTAGGTTTCGCTAGGTAAGTGCTTACCGCAAGCCACTTTTGGGTTGCGCTTAAAAAATGACACTAGAATTCACGAAAAGCTTAAGTCAAACACCCCGTTTACAGACTTGTGAAGACTTGTGTTTGTAGACACTTGTCGTAACTTGGGGTCATTAATTTATTAATTTTATTATGTAACATGATTTAGGAGGGAGGGGGATCGTTTTCTTACAAGTCCGTGGGAGGGAGTCTTTCTGTATATAAGATCACAAAAATACCCAAACCAAAGACGAGTGACAATTTCAACCAACATGATTGTAAATTTTGTTAAAAAAAGCTATTCTTGAAAATAAATGTCAACAAGCACCATCTACCGAAGGAACAATGAACTACAAAGAAACAGAATAAACTATACGGAGTAACTACTAATCCTAAATCGCGATAGAGAAATTCTCGCGCCAATTAGCATATATACATCCCAACATCAACAGTTGGGCAGTGGCCCACCAGGTATGCTCACCTCGCCTGGTCGGAGGGACCACTCTTTGTGTTCGAGGGATATTATTCTCGTTCCCTCTACAGTAAGTATTCATTTAAAATATATCCGAGTCTAGTTAATATTTTCCTTCTTAATACTGTACATACCTTCAGGCTTTTCCCTATGGCCGCTGTATATGAACTTGCTAACTTCAAATCCTGCAAGGCGCTTAACAACAGCTTGTCCGATTCCTCCCAAACCCACGATACCAACTGTGCTGTCGCGTAAATCTTGTCCTAGTAACTTATCAAAGCCGACCTCCCATTCACCGCTGAAGTTTGGAAATAAAGATAAACATTGTGAAGTTAATCATAAACTTTTTTTTTTAAATTAGAACAGTATAAAGTATGGTAATAAATATTTAGAGTTTTTTAAAATCATCTCACTAGGCCGCCTGTTGCGTACTTTGTTCCCTTCTTCAGCTCTTGCGACTCCCATGTGATGAATAGTTGTAGTGACACTCCCTATTCTTAATGAGTGACCACACGGATCAGTACCTACTGAATACTAATTTTAAAATGTATATTTCATAGTTGTTACCTGGCAACACTGGAAAGATTCTCTTTGAAACGTCTCGCAGCTCCCAGCAAAAGACCCACAGCTATTTCCGCCACTGCTGAAGATAATACATTAGGTGTATTGGCGAGCTTGATTCCCCGAGCCTTAAGTTCGTCTACATTGCAATGGTTGTAACCCGCAGATACTGTGGCCACCAGCTTTAGTTGAGGTCCTGTTGATTAAACATCTGTTCAGACATGCCACGTCAGAATTTAAATAGCTAATTACTGCAGAATGAGATATTAAAAAAAAATCGTAAGGAATTTATGTCATATCAGATCAATATGTACATGATTAGGTACGATTAATAGTAGGTTTTCGAACAGTTTTCTTGTATCTCTTTTATAAACTGTGTACTTACTGTTGCACTTAGCGTGTAGACGCCTCTGTGGATTTGTGGAACACACTAATAAGTTATAAAACCATGATAAATATGTATGCATGATCATATAAAACTGTTTTCTTTACAAACACACACGGAAAACGAAGTCGTCTATTTTATCTTTTGCGAAATGGAACCCTAAAAACTAAACTAACCTAATACCAAAATTATTTTCAACATGTAGTGACTTACCAGCTTTATCTAACAACTCCTTCGTAATAGGGAGGTTTGAAATCCAAACTAGTGCTGAACATCCGGGAATTAGCTTCAGTAGATCTTCTTTAGCCAAGGTCCTGCCTTCCTCATCAAAGTTGACGTACTTAGTTTGAACGACTGTGAAACTGATAGCAGTGTTAATATGACTTCAACAAGGTCACATCAACATCACTACATAGTATAAAACAAAGTCGCTTTCTCTGTCCCCATGTACGCTTAAATCTTTAAAACTACGCAACGGATTTTGATGCCGTTTTCTTTAATAGATAGAGTGATTCAAGCGAAAGGTTTTTATGTATAATACATGCATTATATAGTAGATAATAATTTTAGAGGTTGCTAATGTCATTAATTTTGATTAACATTAACCACGTGAAATAAATAATCTCTATACTAAAAAAATATTTTATGATTACTTATACGCTTATGGTTCACGAAGTCACGCCTCACGTGTCATGTCTGCGAGCCTACATTCAAGGGCCTTGAGCATCATGATGGGAGGGATCCAGATGTTCTAATAATAGCTGTACCTGGACCTCTCTATCTCAAAGGCGCAGAGCGGCACACCGTGTGGTTTTACTCGGTTCGATTCCAACAGACCGCCCCGCCGCAAACCCCGGTAGGGTGACGGCCCGAGGGGGTATTCACATGTAAAAAAAAGGTCCTTGAGCATGGTCCATTGTCCATCCATCCATACAACACAACCTTGATTATACAAGGACTTCAGATTTCAATCAAATATCCGTTTTCACCAACGTCCCCTACATTTAAGAGACCACTTCAAGAGAGTTAGGTAATTCCTAGTGATGTTGGTGGACACCCAAGTGCAATTTCTCTTAAAACATACAGATACTTTAGGGGGCTCCTAGTAAGAAGACGATTTAGGTATGGTTGGTGAAAACGGGCATTGTAATTTATCTATACCTAACTAGCTGACTGACCAACATTGTCTGCCTTTAAAAGTAATAAATAAGACCGAAGTTTTTATACAAACCAGTTATGTAATTGACTATGAAACCGTGATATCGTTCAATATGGGTAGGTAGGTTTACATTCATTATTCATTAAATCATGTTTGCCCATCAAATATTACCACAATGCGATAAGACTGCCAATTGTAACTACTTTTGTAATTACTATGCTAGGCATACTAGCAGTATTATGGTGATACTAGATGAAAAGTTAAAAAATAATAGGTAGGTTATCTTGGTATGGACATGTTAAGCGGAGGAATGAGGGAAACGTGACGATGAAAATGTTTTGTGTGGGAATGGTACAAGGGAAGAGGAGGTCCAAAGAAAAGGTGGATGAATTGTGTGAAAGAAGGTATCTTCTTTCACACAATTCATCCACCTTTGGCTAGGACCCTTTAACAGTGAAATGACAGTGATAGAATAGAATGGAAGGATAAAACATTCACAATGAACAAGCTTCTAATTTATTCATTATTTATAGGTAAATAACCTTGCGCCACAACCGTACATAAGAAAACATCTATAAATAATAAACTGTAGGTACAGCCAGCTAGTCGTAAATATAATACACAATAAATGTACAATAATTGACACATAGTATTTTAAGTTATGTTATAAATATACCACACTAGCTTTTGCCCGTGGCTCCGTTCGTGTGTATGTCGATTATTGCAGTGGAGTGGCCTATGTCCTTCCTCAACAATCAAAGTATCTCCAAGCCAAAAATCAGTGCATTGGCTTACCCGTGAGAGCGTAAAAGACAGAGTTACTTTCGAAATTATTATTAGTGTGGATAAGCTTCCTTTGTAAGTCGGCTATTAAACATTATATTCTTCAATTTAAACCTTTAACTTCTGATATTAGCATTATATAAATAAACAATTTGAAGCCGCATTTTATAATATTATTAGGTAAAGAAGTGTGGATTTAATTAGCAGCTTGGTGTTTTTCAGAGTGTAACTTCCTCAACTTATTGTTGTGTACATAACCTTTAATTATAAAATGAATATACAACAGTATGCATTTTAGTTACAAGGTTACAAAACAACCTAAGTTTTAAATATAATAACAAAAATAACTATAACTCGACGACGTAAAAACGGTAGATAAAATTTATTAAAACTATTTCACCCTTACTATTGTTACGAATCCATTGACACCTTAATGATTAAAATCCGTTCAGTAGTTTTAACGGTACACATATAAACATACATAGACTGATAAAAATATTAAACCTTATATAAAAATGTTAAGGCTTCACCATAATCGAGTAAAACATATATAAGTTTCGAACATCTGACACATAACACCCAAACTAAGGAGAGCCTGTACTATGGGTAGGGTATTAAAGACAATGCAACAGAGGTTAAGTATATATCTTTTGTAAGTGACATGACATTTTATACATAAAAACACCAAAATTCTGAAAAATATTTTTGCAGATGATCATCATCATCATCATCAACAGCCTTTAACAGTCCACTGCTGGACATAGGCCTCTCCTTAAAAGGAGGTTTTGGCCTACTATACCACGCTGGCCAGACGGGTTGGTATAGGGTTGGTTTCAAGTTACGGCCTGCCGATTCGGTCGCGGCCTACAGGCCCATCGTGTTGCTGGACGAGGCGGGCAAGTTGTTTGAGAGGGTTCTCTCTGTCCGCATCGTCCGGCACCTCAGCGAGGTGGGGCCCGACCTGTCGGACGCCCAATTCGGTTTCCGAGAAGGGCGTTCGACGGTCGACGCGATCCTGCGCCTGAGGGCCGTGACCGAAGAGGCGGTGAGAAGCGGCGGAGTAGTGTTGGCGGTGTCATTGGACATCGCCAACGCCTTCAATAGTCTGCCATTCGGCTGCATCAGGGCCGCACTCCAATACCACGGAGTGCCAGGGTACCTGCGGCGGCTGGTGGCAGACTATTTAGAGGAGCGTACCGTCGAGTACGAGGACCGAGATGGCGCCTTGAGACGCAGGGCCATGTCGTGCGGTGTTCCACAGGGGTCTGTCCTAGGACCACTCCTGTGGAACATGGGATACGACTGGGCCCTACGAGGGCGTCTCCCCCCCGGGCTGGGTGTAATCTGTTACGCAGACGACACCCTGGTCACGGCCCGGGGGGCAAACTTTGAGGAGGCGGCGCGCCTGGCCACCACGGGAGTCTCCCGGGTGGTCGGGCGCATCGAGGCGTTGGGTCTGCGGGTGGCTCTGGAGAAGACGGAGGCCCTGCTATTTCATGGGCCCCGTCGCGGCCCGCCCGCCGGCGCCTCGATCGAGGTCAACTCGGTCCTCGTACCGGTCCGGGCCCAGATGAGGTACCTGGGTCTGGTCCTCGACGGTAGGTGGCTCTTCGACGAGCACTTCCGACAGCTTGGACCTAAATTGGTGGGCACTGCCTCCGCCCTAGGGCGACTTCTGCCCAACTTGGGCGGGGCCAGTGTCCCCACTAGGCAGCTGTACACGGGGGTTGTCCGGTCAATGGCACTTTACGGTGCACCGGTGTGGGCGGCGGCTCTGTCCGCCCAGAACAGGGCGCGCCTCTGGCGCCCCCAGCGGATACTGGCGGTCAGAGCCATACGTGGATACCGCACGGTGTCCACAGAGGCGGCGTGTGCCTTGGCCGGAACACCCCCGTGGGATTTGGAGGCGGAAGTGCTCGCCGAAGTTTATCGGCGAGTGGCTGACTTCCGGGCGGAGAGCGGATTTCGCCCTCCGCCCGAGGACGTGCGCGAGTGGCGCAAAGCCGCTCGCCGAGCCACCATGCTGAGATGGTCGTTCCGGCTGGAGACTCCACGCGCTGGCTTCGCCGCCGTGGAGGCTCTTCAGCCGGTCATCGAGGAGTGGGCAGGGCGGCAGCACGGGACCCTTTCCTTCCGGCTGACGCAGGTACTTTCCGGGCACGGTTGCTTCGGAAAGTACCTGCACTCGGTCGCTAGGAGGGAACCGAGTCCCGCCTGCCACCACTGCGACTGCAGTGAGGACACGGCCCAGCACACGCTGGCGGTCTGCCCCGCTTGGGCGGCGCAGCGCCGGGTCCTCACTGCAGTCATCGGAGGGGATCTCTCGCTGCCGGCCGTCATAAGATCGATGGTCGGCAGCGACAGTTGTTTTACCGCGGTCGCAACCTTCTGCGAGGACGTAATCTTGCAGAAGGAGGTGGCGGAGAAGGCCCGGGAGGATGCCATCCAATCGGACCCGATCCGCCGCCGGCGCCCCGGGCGGCGGAGGCGCGCATACCTGCGTCTCATGCCGCCCTGAGAGTGGCCGCGGATGGGCGGGACGGGTTTCCCGTCCGTCCGCAGTAGAGGCCAACCGCGAGGTGGCGACGTCCGCGTGTGACCGGACGTTGCCTAATTAGAGAGTAAATTGTGAGATGGTGCCCGCAACAGTGCGGGCAGGCGCCGGTTGGAGTCCAGAAGGAAATCCCCTCCCTGGACTCCTTCCAATACAAAGGCGCAGAGAGGGTCACACCGTGTGGTTTTAGTCGGTTCGAGTCCGACACACCACCCCGCCGTAACCCCCGACGGGGTGACGGTCCGCGGGGATTTCCACACGTAAAAAAAAAAAAAAAAAAAAAAAGGGTTGGTTTCAAGTTAATTTGCTACGCCGACGACACTCTTGTGACAGCCCGGGGGGCGACCTTCGAAGAGGCGGCACGCCTGGCCACCACAGGAGTCTCCCTGGTGGTCGGGCGCATTGAGGCGCTGGGTTTGCGGGTGGCCCTAGAAAAGACGGAAGCCCTACTTTTCCATGGGCCCCGTCGTGGTCCACCCGCCGGCGCCTCCATCGAGGTCAACTCGGTCCTCGTACCGGTCCGGGCCCACTTAAAGTATCTGGGTCTGGTCCTAGACGGTAGGTGGCTCTTCGACGAGCACTTCCAACAGCTTGCTCCGAAGCTGATCGGCACTGCCTCCTTCCTTGGGCGTCTTTTGCCCAATCTGGGAGGAGCCAGTGTCGCCACGAGGCAGCTGTACACGGGGGTTGTCCGGTCTATGGCACTCTATGGTGCACCGGTGTGGGCGGCGGCTCTGACCGAGCAGAATAGGGCGTGCCTCAGGCGGCCGCAGAGAACTCTGGCGGTCAGAGCCATACGGGGTTACCGCACCGTATCCTGAGGCGGCGTGCGCCCTGGCCGGAACACCCCCGTGGGATTTGGAGGCGGAAGTGCTCGCCGACGTTTATCGGCGAGTGGCTAACTACCGGGCGGAGAGTGGTGGAGTTGGACCTCCGCCCGAGGACGTGCGCGAGTGGCGCGAAGCCGCTCACCGAGCAACGATTGATCGCTGGTCGGTCCGGCTGGAGACTCCACGTGCTGGCTTCGCCACCGTAGAGGCGCTTCAGCCGGTCATCGGCGAATGGGCAGTGCGGCAGCACGGGACCCTTACCTTCCGACTGACGCAGGTTCTTTCCGGGCATGGTTGCTTCGGAAAGTACCTGCACTCGGTCGCCAGGAGGGAATTGAGTCCCGCCTGCCACCACTGCGACTGCAGTGAGGATTCGGCTCATCACACGCTGGCGGTCTGCCCCGCATGGGAGACGCAGCGCCGGGTCCTCACTGCAGTCATCGGAGGGGATCTCTCGCTGCCGGCCGTCGTTCGTTCCATGGTCGGCAGCGAGAGCTCATTTACCGCGGTCGCAACCTTCTGCGAGGACGTAATCACGCAGAAGGAGGCGGCGGAGAAGGCCCGGGAGGACGACATCCAATCGGACCAGATTCGCCGCCGGCGACTCGGGCGGCGGAGGCGCGAACATCTGCGCCTCATGCCGCCTTGAGTGTGGCCGCGGGTGGACGGGATGGGTTTTCCCTCCACCCGCATTATGTGGCCAGCCGCGAGGGGGCGGCGTCGGTGTGTGCCGGACGCCGCCTAAGAGAGGGTCGTCAAACAGAGACGGTGCCCGCATCAGGAGCGGGCAGGCGCTGGAGAAGTTCAGAAGAAGATCCCACCCTGGACTTCTCCTACTCCTAAACAGAGAAGCGCGGAGAGGGCACACTGTGTGTTTTTTAGTCGGTTCAAGTCCGACACACCACCCCGCCGTAACCCCCGGTGGGGTGACGGTCCATGATGATTTTTCACACATTAAAAAAAAAAAAAAAAAAAAAAAAAGGGTTGGTTTCAAGTTTTCCTACTCTTTGCATTGATGTTTTCTTGCGTAGTTTATCCCTTAGTCGCCTTTTACGACACCTGCGGGATGAATAGGGGTGGTGACCCTTTGTATTCTTAATCCGTCACCACACGGACATCATCATTGCAGATCATACAAACAAGGAATCAAACCCGAGACCTCAGGCACAGTCGCATACGCTACCACTATGCCACCGAAGAAAAATAATAATGAAAAAGTAACTAATTGATTGCAAAGGTCAATAAACATGGAACCTGTTGGCCTTGTCTAAAATGATCATCCACCAGACGCATGCACATACCACACTGTATTTACTTGCCCTAGCTTCCTTATATTGTGGCCTATCATTATTATGTTTTAATAAATCTATAGAGTGACCTCAAATATACAAATAATTAATAATTTGATTATTATTTGTTTACTAACTGGGCTCCGCGGTTTTTTTGTACCCGGACGAAGCTAGACTAAAAAAAGTAGCTGAAATTAATACTTATATCTTGCGAAAGTCTCATCAAATTATCAATCAATCAATCTGGAATGGCTGCGCCAGCCTTTCCAGAGATTAACCAGAATTTAGAAAACTGCTTTCTAAATGTAAGTACTGTTATTACTTTCATAAACATTTAGTAAAAAACTGTTAATTTGATATTACAAACAGCTACTTTAATTTTATTTATTTGTAAGTAAAAAATATGTTTAAAAAATAATGTGTAAAGCTTACATGTATGTGAATATATTTCAATTGTTAAAATTGTTCACACATTTTTTCACAGACAGAAAACAGACACGGGGACAATACGATAGTCATAATCTAGAAAAAGTTATATTTAGACAAATGTTATCTTTGGTATTTCATATAAACATTATGTCATTTTCATGAATATTTTAATTTTAAAAAAGTATCATATTACTAAACGTATGGCCTTAACCCTCTCTTGAGAGGAGACCTGAGCCCAGCAGTGGGACGTTAAGGGTTGTTGATGATCATATTACTATATTTTAAATATTTAATTGTTAAAAACTTACTGTTCTTCTAGAATTTTCAGAGCAGCTGGAGGAAAATCCTTCGAAGATACTAATACTTTCAAATTCTTCGTCATTGTATTGTTCGCATCTGTATCCGCCGGTAAACTGACGGTAACTAAAGCAATTGTTGCTACGTAAATTGCAAGCATTGTATAAATAACTACTTGTCAGATATGAGATCCAGATAATCAAAGATAAAAGTAGTAAGTATGTAAAGACTGTACTGCTATCGAGCGGGCTTGAATCGTTATGGCCGGCGCCACTGGATTTACGGAGTCAAGGTCTCGGCTCCAGAAAAAAAAAGCGGTTACGAATGGCGGCAAAAGCGACGCGCGTCGCTCTTTAATAATGTTTTTTAAACTTCAAGTATGATGTTTTTGATAACTTCATAAACATTTGATAAACTTTGCGTGTTCATTGCCATATAACTATCGGAATTTTAAGTACGGCTAACTTTCAAATCTTCGAATTTCATGGTTTATGTGGCTCAATTAACGAAATACGTTGCACCTAACCAATCAATTTAAAAAAATTAAATCTAATATTAGATTGATCAAACCACATGTATCAGCCCGGTAGTGTGTTTTGGTAAGTCAATAGAAAAAAAATTAATTCAGTAATATACATATGACATCGCATAAAAAGCCTTGTTGTGAGAAAAAACAAAAATTTAATGAGACAATTATAGAGTACGTAAGTTGTCAGCTTCCTGCCTGTGATAAGACTACAATATAATTTTATCTTTAATATTACCAAGACATGTCTTATCTTGTCTCGAATAAGTAGATATTTTATATCTATTCTTCTCGACACGGCTTGTTTTTAGTCAACTACAGCGAAGCCAAAAGGAAGGGTTACAGTTCTGGCAGTCTGTCTTTGTATGTTCTACCGATATGTTACGCATAATATACTGAACCGATTGTTAGGAAGCAGGTGTCAATAGATTCGTAATAAAAGTCAGGGTGACATTTATATTCTATACCAATACATACTGATACAAATAAATCAAAGTGAAATTTCCGTTTTTTAATATCAAATGCATATCTCCAATTTGATTATTGATTTAAAGTCGTTACAACTAGAATTGATGGGATACAGGTCTCATTTCATGAGCCCTTGGTTGCGCCTTTGTATAATGGAAAGTCAACGCAAGTATGTAAAATTATTGCCAGGAAGAATATAGAGACGATATACCTCATCCCTACCGGAAACCCCAACACCCGAACTAGTATTAGCTGACGGTCGCTACTGGTCCCCGACCCTCGGACCTTGATCTCCTGGGTCTAAACCCAGTGATCCATCCGCCTGTAGTGACAGGCGATGTGGAAGACTATTGAGACAGGACTTGGAGAAGTTACCCTGACACCCTAGCTGTGGCCTACGAGAGTAATCACGAGATTCGATAACTGTTCCATCTATGAATTAATGTACATACGTACTGTTTTCGGGTCCACTACATCTGTGAATAGGTTTTTGCTACTAAACGCTAGATGGTAGCGTAGTCGAGTAATGTTTACACATTATTACGTAATTGTAACGCTTTAAAATGAAAAAAAGTGAGGTTAATATACATTTTCGTACTGTCATCTGTCAATTAATTATTAAATATGAAACTTAGCGCGTTTGAAGTGATGATATAATTTTACTTTTTTCCACTCCGTGTGTTGACAACGCTACAACGGTCGTTTCATAGTTTTACTGATAACTTGTATAATAAAGATAACATCAAAAACGTTCTTGTCAGTGTTATAATCTAACCGTTCATCGCGCTTTTCAATAGGTACATTTATTTTCGTTTAAAAATAAAACTAGTTTTAAATTCTGTTTACAAAATGCTGAAACGAGTTCTTATTGTTAATAAAAGTTTTTGTTTGGCCGGTTTAGAAGTTATGAAAAACAAGTAAGTATTTTTTACCACGAAAATGCGTTTTATGAAAGTTGTGAGATGGAGAGTCGGCCCGCATTGGTCTAATCGTTTGACCGAACTTTATTACGAGATGACCTTCATTCAGGAGAACGCGGGACGAGTGCTTGATGGTAACGGTAGAGGTCAATTCAATTTATTTATTGATGAATACAAGTTATAAAAATAGAAAATATACATATAATTTAAATTTGTCGCAATTTACAGTTTCTTTATATTATACTAGGATTTTTTTTATTTGGTTGTTATTCAAACTCAGAAGATATTACATAAAAAGTGAAAATTAAGGGAGGGAAATTCAATCTTACAAAACGCGTCATGATTGGTCGAAACGAAATGTGATAAGGATTACAATTGATCTGTAATCTGTAGCACCACAATGTCCGTATGTTCTGTATTTTCTATATTTTAGAGGGTCGGGCCAGCCTGACGTTATCAGCCCAGTCCGAAAAAGTGTCTGGAATTTTTACCAAAGAGATACATTGAAAACGAATTATTACGTATGTTTCTATCAAAGAGTACATTCGATTGATACAAAATCATAACCAAATTCAGTGAGGCCGGGCCAGCCTTTTCACGTGTAAGGAAATTCATGTAAAAGTCATCGATATTTTTTAGGATAACCGGTTACTTTTATAGATTCATCATCATCATCAGCCTATCGCAGTCCACTGTCTCGCTCTCATTCCTGATACGATCCCTTATAGAAACTTTAAGCTTGTGGACAAACCGTACCGTAAGTGTCCAGATCTCGGCTCCGTATGTCATGACAGGTAGGATGCACTGATTGAAAACTTTCCTTTTGAGGCATTGTAGGATCGACGGCGAAAAGAGTGGTTTATCTATCTATAGTTATAGGTTATATAAAATATAATCAACGAATGGCCCCTTGGCCGATTAAGTGGTTCCCTGGAAGAGTCCAGTCCAACCAATCAATTCGTCCGACGTCGATATGTATGAATAAATACGTCACTGTGTAGGTGTTCTATGTAAGCTATGTTTAATTTAGATAGTTCTTTATCTCTGTATAGTTGTACTGTAACATCGTTTTTATCTAAAAATCAATGAAAACATTAGCGAAACAAAATGACTATAAATTATCATTTTTATACGGCGTTTTTAGGGTTCCGTAGCCAAATGGCAAAAAACGGAACCCTTATAGATTCGTCAAGTCTGTCTGTCTGTCTGTCCGTCCGTATGTCACAGCCAATTATTTCCGAAACTATAAGAGCTATACTGTTGAAATTTGGTCAGTCGATGTATTCTGTGAACAGCATTAAGATTTTTACATAAAAATAGAAAAAAAACAATAAATTTTGGGGGTCCCCATACTTGGAACTGAAACTCAAAAATTTTTTTTTCATCAAACCTATACGTCAATGGATAGGTGTTCAAAAATGATGTTGAGGTTTCTAATATCATTTTTTTCTAAACTGAATAGTTTGCGCGAGAGACACTTCCAAAGTGGAAAAATGTGTGTCCCCCCCCCTCTAACTTCTAAAATAAGAGAGTGATAAAACTAAAAAAAATATATGTTGTACATTACCATGTAAACTACCAACGAAAATTGGTTTGAACGAGATCTAGTAAGTAGTTTTTTTTAATATGTCATAAAGCGTAAACAGCAATTTACCTTTCATTTAATCAACGAACTACAATAACTTTTATATAATGTTACTTGTTGATACGGAACCCTTCATGGGCGAGTCCGACTCGCACTTGGCCGCTTTTTTTTATATCATCTTTGGTTTCCAGATTTCTGAAACGTTATTCAATGATATTTTCTATTATAGCACATACAGTTAGTAACATCTAGATAAGAGTTTTTTACTACATATATGCATATAAAGGTCTACGGTACTTACCTCAAAAATGCATTTTTTATTTAATTTTTGTCTGTCTGTTTATTCCGGCTAATCTCTCGAACGGTTGAACCGATTATGACGGAATTTTCACTGGTAGATGAATGATAACATACGAAGTAATGTAGGGATTTTTTTTTAGATAAGCTTTAAATATAAATATTTAAATATTTCGGACATTTTACACACAACATCATCCAGTCCCAAACTAAGCAGAGCTTGTATTATGGGTACTATACAACTGATATAAATACATAAACATACTTTTTTTGTAAATACATACATAATAAACATAGATTACTTTCCTACGATAACCCGGTTTCCTCGGTTATGTTGTGTATGTTGTAAACCGCCGGGCTTAGCTAGTAATAAAATATAAATATACATAGTTTCTATACAAAAACGAGTCCTCGGGCTACATATCAATTGCAACTGATTAGTGAAGCCCTAGCAAATGACGATATTTGCAGCGGAGAGGTGTTGCACATGAAAGTGGATTACATTAAAAACATGTCAAAGAAGTGCAGTAAGAAGATAGCCATGATTTCTTCTTTTATATTTCTTTGTTTTAACTTTTTTATATCTATTATTAAGGCTACCAAACTGACTCTACTCTGCCTGATGGAAAGTATGAATGGAATCCAAGAATAGGGGCCACCATCCTCATTGTGAGTGTACACAATACAGTATGGTGACCCACACCATGGCGGCTTAGTGAGATGTTTCTGCATCATCATGAAAGACGACCGCACGAATTCAGTTATTTTAAATTAGTCTTCCGTGCGAGGGTAGTACTGCCACCGGTCGATCCGGCCCGTTCGTGCTGAAATCAGCGTGGCTCTACTACCTACAAGAACATCATATTCAATCAATAATAAAATCAATCAGTACATGTCTTAACAAAAATTATGTTTGCTAACTTTTTCAGAGTACAAACAACTGTAATTCCTTATATGGATTGGGAGCCGGAGAGCCTACCGACAATAAAGAAGAGTGTATCTGGTTATGACGCAATAATCTGGAATACGAAGCATAAACTTACAAAAGAAATTTTGGACTTGGCGGGTGAGTTGCTAGACTGTCGAGGTCAAAAGCCTTCGACTCAGTTTAATTTTTTTACAAAATTATCACTAATGTGTTGTAAGCTTTATGGGATCTGCAAAATGTGGTTCATATTTCTTAATTTTTATCTCGCTTTCTTGTTATTTGAGAACAAGTTCATAAATAGAATGGAAAGCATGAGTAAAATCCAAAAGTAGGGAATTGTGTTGTGTTAGATACAACTGTGGAAAGTAGAGGGCAGGAGAACCATCTTATATACCTACATATTCTTTTATTCATCATCTTCTTAGCTTTTGATCCCAATTTCCCATTATTTGTGATCGGCTACTAGTTCAACCGATTTTACCCGAATATTAGTTTTACATAGAGATACTGATATCGAACCTCCGCTCCGATTTCCCAAAAACGATTGCAGTAGATGCTCATGACAATCGGGGCTTTACGTGCTCTTCGAGACACGGGCGGGAAACACCGCCAAACTTTCATACTCCAGGCTGTTATGAAGAGGTTTTAGTTAGAAAAAGAAAAAAACATCTTTGGCC
Organism: Phragmatobia fuliginosa; assembly: GCA_932526445.1. Lineage (NCBI taxonomy): Eukaryota > Metazoa > Arthropoda > Insecta > Lepidoptera > Erebidae > Phragmatobia > Phragmatobia fuliginosa. The sequence continues at coordinate 4,335,530 of OW052073.1, forward strand.
CGACTCGGGTTATATTTTTTTATTATTAATTGAAATTAAACACTTGGATACTATTTACACTGTAGGTACATAATTGTAACATGTCATCAACTCTCAAAGTGGATCAGACCGCTAAACCAGAAATACAGATATATCCATTCTGAATTAAGTTAATGGACACATGATTGACAAGCATTTAACAACATAATTTATACTATCTATTGTCAGCACTTGGTAGCACTTGTTAAAGATACATTCTAGAATTAAACTCGCTGACATACCGTCCAGAAACCAGGTTCAGGATTTAAGTAAATTAAATAGTGGAATGAGTTTGAGAAAACGAGTGACTTTAATTCCTGAATGCATTTTACAACACTTTACACAAATTTATGCAGGATTTGATGTAATTTAAATTGAAGGCTAATTCCAACAGATTTCAGATTTTGACAAGCATTTATTAGATGTAGTGGAAATTACGAGTTAATAAAATACATTTTTATGTTTGAAATAACTATATTAACTAATATGGCACTCTTCTCTACAGTAGTTACACTTTGCTCTAACGTGTACTTGCGAACAGGGTATTCTGAAGATCAAATTCTTGTAATAAAAATCCTTATTAACTATAATATGATTTTATCGTGCTAGCTTTCGCCCGCGGCGATCCCTGCGTGTAGGTCGATTATCGCGGTAAAAAATAGCCTATGTCCTTTCTGGATTATCTGGAAGACATTTCTGAGCTCAAGAATAAACTGAATTTTAATATAAGAATTGACTTTCTTCCAAATTAAGCCTGACATGCTAATATAATTATCGTTTCTTTTCACCTTTCTTCCATTTCTCACAATGAGTGTAATCAGTCATTGGTTTGCCAGAAATTCCACACGTTCCAACACCAACTCTTCCTGTTAAATTGTCTGGTGATGCAAATATACTTTTTGTATTTACACCAGGCTTTTTGGCAGCCTTAGCATGAAACGAGAGCCATTTGTTTTTCCCGCTTTCTCTTGCTTCTTCCATTTGCTTGAATCTCTGTTGTTTTTTCTGTTTCCTCCTTTTCAGATATTCTTTGTTGAAGTCTTTTTCATGTTTGTTTTCATTTCCCCTGTGAGGTCCTGTGCCTATTCTTCTCAAATTATTTTTGTTGACGACTTCTGATGTCGAATAATCATTTTCGCCAACATCTTTAATAACAGGATCCAACGAAGAAACTGCAACATCATGATTATTACTAGAACCATGAAAATTGGATACTTTCGAATCACCATCTTGAGTTTTTATTATATCTCGTGTTAATGCGATGACTTCTTCCAAATCAGCCTTTAACTGTTGCAACTCTTCATTATGGGAGTCACTAAGTAAAGCCGCTTCAACCATCTCCAATTGTGCTTCGTGCGTTCTTAAATCATCTGCCATGATTAAATGTCTATACTGTTATATAATATAGTATTTAATAGAATAATATCTGCCGAATTTTAAATTCTATCGTAAATTTAAAAAACACCACGTGTATCAATTACACCTAAAATTATCTGCTTAGATCGAACACAACACGACTCTGCCACTGCACAGGTTTATCTGAACTGAAGATTTTCTGTGTTCGGGCTCACTATCATAGTGAGTGACTCACTAGATAGATTTAAAAAAATAAGGGTTCTCGGTAAATAACAATCAATCTTAACAAATAATGATACAATGCATTGTGGATGCTTTTTAAAACTCTATAGAATTCATTACCTGAGACCCTAGGTTTATTCCCATTGTCTCAATGTCTAGAATGGTGTAACAAATAATCTCTTATCTCATCACTACTCATCAGTCAATAACATTTTTAATTTTAACATTAAAGGCAAATTGTGTTTCATTTTAAAACCATTGGAAACGGCAAAAAAATCATTATCAAAAGAGCGAAGGTTATTAAAAAATGTATTGTGTTTTATATAAATACATAATATATCATTATATTATATAGCTCAGGTCTTAATATATATTACTCTACTATCTATATACTACTACTATCAGGTCGAATTATACTAAACATTGCAACAGACTTTCTGTTGCAATGTTTAGTGTAATATACATTTAGGTAACTCTAACGTGAATCGTGGTGATTTATGTGTTGTAGGTAAGTATTAATTTAAAAGTTGTCCTGTTTACTCCAAGTTCTTACGCTGATGAAGTTAGTGTTTTTTACCACAAGAGGTATGTGAAATAGATGTTCTCCGATTCTCAGACCTGCCCAATATACACACAAATTTCAAGAGAATCGGTCAAGCCGTTTCGGAGAAGTTTAACCACAAAACCGCGATACGAGAATTTTATACAGGGTTACAGGAAAAGTCGTGCTAGATCCGTTAAGGGCGTAGAGTACCCATCATTTCTGACTTATTTTACTATGAAACACCCTACCCTAAACTTAACCCTTTTCGAGATATTCGACTTATTTTTTTAATGAAAATTGCCGATTTTTAGGCTACAACATTTATTTTTGTTTATTTTGTGTATCTTATTATTATCATTCTTGCATTTTTACATGTGTAATTAGATGCTTTAAGACGTCGATCATTAAAATAGTGCTTAAGTTAATTGAATAGACCGTAGTAGACAAGTGAAAGTAAAGAAATAAAGAAAAATTAGAAAATTATTTTTCTCTAACGGATATCTAAAAAAATACTATGGTAATTGTTCGGCAGATGTTTTTTAAAATATTTACGTTTCATCAGCTATCTAACGAGGTATAATAATCTAAGGTTTTATTCAAATGCATTGAAAAAACTTAAGTTTCATAGGCGACAGTGGAGAAGAAAATTTGTACTTAGCCCAAAAAAAGTAAAATAAAACATTTAGAGCAAGAGCCCAGAGCCGCCAGACCTACGTCATTAGTGCAAAGCTGAAATTTTCAGGATTATTAGTACAATGTCTTGTTAAGATGTATGTGTACCCATTAGCTTGAAAGCGGGGCCGTTTCTGAGATAGCGCGAAGTACAGATAGATAAAAATATTACTTACCTACGTTAAAGGTGCAAAGCTAGTATTTACATATTTTTTCAAGAATATTATTTAAAATTAAAATTCATTACTGCCAGACACTTTCCGTGGGCCATTACTTCTGCCAGACGTCTTGAAAGTTGTGAAAAAATTAGGTAAACTACGTTAAAGTAGCAAACCTAAATTTTATACATATTATCTAAGGTACTATTTTAAGACCCTTTGTATGACCAATCCAAAAAGCGTGTAAAAACCATTTAATATTTTACAATGATATTCTTGAAATAATACCAAAGATGATATACCTCAGCTTCCTAATTACTACAAATATATGTCTGGGGGGATGATAGGCCCTTCGGCCGCATACAAAGGGTCTTAAAATAGTACCTTAGATAATTGTATAAAATTTAGGTTTGCTACTATAACGTAGTTTACCTAATTTTTTCACAACTTTCAAGACGTCTGGCAGAAGTAATGGCCCACGGAAAGTGTCTGGCAGTAATGAATTTTAATTTTAAATAATATTCTTGAAAAAATATGTAAATACTAGCTTTGTACCTTTAACGTAGGTAAGTAAGATTTTTATCCATCTGTACTTCGCGCTATCTCAGAAACGGCCCCGCTTTCAAGCTAATGGGTACACATACATCTTAACAAGACATTGTACTAATAATCCTGAAAATTTCAGCTTTGCACTAATGACGTAGGTCTGGCGGCTCTGGGCTCTTGGTCCAATTAGTTAGTGACGACTGGGGAGCTATCGACCTCTGCCATGTCCCCTTCGCCGCCTCCTTCGAGCAGGATCGGCCCTTTCCCGATCCCGCTCAGCGGACTCCTTCTGGAGCATAACGTTCTCACAGAAGGAGACCGCGGCTTCCCATCCTTCGCCACTCGTGAGCATTGCCGCGGGCAATGCTGGCGGTGACAGGTTCCTTCCTATCTGTCCGACTAGGACTCGACGCTCGGACTCCTACACAGGGTAGTCCTCCAGCGTGTGCTGGGCGGAGTCCCGGTCGGACCCGCAGTTGTGGCATTGTGCCGTAACCTCACGTCCTATTCTATTCAGATACTCACCGAAACAACCATGTCCGGTGAGTATCTGAGTCAATCGGGACACTGTCGGTCCTCTCTATCCAAGCTTCGAAGCTCGGCGGAACAGCTCCAACAGCGCGTTGGCTGGCACAGCCCCCCATCTTATATACCTACATATTCTTTTATTCATCATCTTCTTAGCTTTTACTCCCAAGGTTATTTGTGATCGGCTACTAGTTCAACCGATTTTACCCGAATATTAGTTTTACATAGAGAGACTGACATCGAACCTCCGCAACCCCGAGGGCGAACTGACTGAAATTCGAAGTTCGTACTAGTTGTCAGTATATTTCACGGCACTGATTTCCCAATAACGATTGCAATAGATGCTCATGACAATCGGGGCTTTACATGCTCTTCGAGACACGGACGGGAAACACCGCCAAACTTTCATACTCCAGGCTGTTAAGAAGAGTTTTTAGTTAGAAAAAGAAAACAACATCTTTGGCCCGACTCGGGTTATATTTTTTTATTATTAATTGAAATTAAACACTTGGATACTATTTACACTGTAGGTACATAATTGTAACATGTCATCAACTCTCAAAGTGGATCAGACCACTGAACCAGAAATACAGATATATCCATTCTGAATTATGTTAATGGACACATGATTGACAAGCATTTAACAACATAATTTAGACTGTCTATTGTCAGCACTTGGTGGAACTTGTTAAGATAAATTCTAGAATTAAACTCACTGATAACGCCATACCGTCCAGAAACCAGGTTCAGCATATAAGTGAATTAAATAGTGGAATGAGTTTGAGAAAACGAGTGAGTTTAATTCCTGAATGCATTTTACAATACTTTACACAAATTTATGCAGGATTTGATGTAATTTAAATTGAAGGCAAATTCCAACAGATTTGAGATTTTGACAAACATTTATTAGATGTAGTGGAAATTACGAGTTTTACAAAATACATTTTTATGTTTATAATAATCATATTAACGAATATGGCACTCTTTTGTACAGTAGTTACACTTTGCTCTAACGTGTACTTGCGAACAGAGTATTCTGAAAATCAATTCTTGCAATGAAAATCCTTATTAACTATAATGTGATTATATCGTGCTAGCTTTCGCCCGCGGCGATCCCTGCGTGTAGGTCGGTTATCGCGGTTAAAAGTAGCCTATGTCCTTTCAGGATTATCTGGAAGACATTTGGAGCTAAAGAATATTTAATATAAGAATTGACCTTCTTCTTAATTAAGCCTGACATACTAATATATAATTATCGTTTCTTTTCACCTTTCTTCCATTTCTCACAATGAGTGTATTCAGTCATTGGTTTGCCAGAAATTCCACACGTTCCAACACCAACTCTTCCTGTTAAATTGTCTGGTGATGCAAATATACTTTTTGTATTTACACCAGGCTTTTTTGCAGCCTTAGCATGAAACGAGAGCCATTTGTTTTTCCCGCTTTCTCTTGCTTCTTTCATTTGCTTGAATCTCTGTTGTTTTTTCTGTTTCCTCTTTTTTAAATATAATTTGTTGTAGTCTTTTTCATGTTTGTTTTCATCTCCGCTGTGAGGTCCTGTGCCTGTTCTTCTCAAATTATTTTTGTTGACTACTTCTGATGTCGAATAATCATCTTCGCCAACATCTTTAATAACAGGATCCAACGAAGAAACTGCAACATCATGATTATTACTAGAACCATGAATATTTGGTACTTTCGAACCACCATCTTGAGTTTTTATTAGATCTCGTGTTAATGCGATGACTTCTTCCAAATCAGCCTTTAACTGTTGCAACTCTTCATTATGGGAGTCAGTAAGTAAAGCCGCTTCAACCATCTCCAATTGTGCTTCGTGCGTTCTTAAATCATCTGCCATGATTAAATGTCTATACTGTTATATAATATAGTATTTAATAGAATAATATCTGCCGAATTTTAAATTCTATCGTAAATTTAAAAAACACCACGTGAATCACTTGCACTTAAAATTATCTGCTTAGAGTGAACACAACACGACTCTGCCACGGCACAGGTATAACTGAACTGAAGATTTTCTGTGTTCGGGCTCACTATCATAGTGACTCACTAGGTAGATTAAAAAAAATAAGGGTTCTCGGTAAATAGCAATTAATCTTAACAAATAATGATACAATGCATTGTAGGTGCTTTTTAAAACTCTATAGAATTCATTACCTGAGACCCTAGGTTTATTCCCATTGTCTCAATGTCTAGAATTGTGTGACAAATAATTTTTTATCTCATCCGTCAATAACATTTTTAATTTTAACATTAAAGGCTAATTTTGTTACATTATAAAACCATTAGAAACGACAAGAAAAATCATTGTCAATAGAGCGAAGGTCATTAAAAAAATGTAATGTGTTTTATAAAAATACTTAATCTATCATTATATTATATAGCTCAGGTCTTATTATCTATTACTCTACTATCTATATACTACTACTATCAGGTCGTATTATACTAAACATTGCAACAGACTTTGTGTTGCAATGTTTAGTATAATATACATTTAGGTAACTCTAACGTGAAACGTGGTGATTTATGTGTTGTAGGTAAGTATTAATTTAAAAGTTGTCCTGTTTACTCCAAGTTCTTACGCTGATGAAGTTAGTGTTTTTTACCACAAGAGGTATGTGAAATAGATGTTCTCCGATTCTCAGACCTGCCCAATATACACACAAATTTCAAGAGAATCGGTCAAGCCGTTTCGGAGAAGTTTAACCACAAAACCGCGATACGAGAATTTTATACAGGGTTACAGGAAAAGTCGTGCTAGATCCGTTAAGGGCGTAGAGTACCCATCATTTCTGACTTATTTTACTATGAAACACCCTACCCTAAACTTAACCCTTTTCGAGATATTCGACTTTTATTTTTTTTATTGAAAATTGTCGATTTTTAGGCTACAACATTTATTTTTGTTTATTTTGTGAATCTTATTATTATCATTCTTGTATTTTTACATGTGTAATTAGATGCTTTAGGACGTCGATCATTAAAATAGTGCATAAGTTAATTGAATAGACCGTAGTAGACAAGTGAAAGTAAAGAAATAAAAAAAAAAAATAGAAAATTATTTTTCTCTAACGGATATCTAAAAAAAGACTATGGTAATTGTTGGGCAGATGTTTTTTTAAATATTTACGTTTCATCAACTATCTACTGCGATTGTGTGTCTGCGCAAGCTCGCAAGGAATACATAACTCGCTACCCTGGTCGTCGAGTGCCGGATGTGGCCGTTTTTGACAGAGTTTATCGAAGACTTCGAGTAACTGGCACTGTTTTGAGACGAAATACAGACATGGGAAGACTTAAGAGAAAGGATTGTGGATGCAGCAAATAAAATGAGGACCACGTTGACCACTGGAGTAGTGAAGACTGGTCTCCGTAGAAGGATGCGACAATGTATCAGAAATAGAGGCGGCCATGTTGAACATGAACTGTAGAATAAGAAAAAGTGGTGTGAAAACCTTTAATAAATGACATTTCATGCTTATCTAATGTTTTATTTTACTTTTTTTGGGCTAAGTACAAATTTTCTTCTCCACTGTCGCCTATGAAACTTAAGTTTTTTCAATGCATTTGAATAAAACCTTAGATTATTATACCTCGTTAGATAGCTGATGAAACGTAGATATTTAAAAAAACATCTGCCGAACAATTACCATAGTATTTTTTTTAGATATCCGTTAGAGAAAAAAACATTTCAAATTTTTTTTTTTATTTCTTTACTTTCACTTGTCTACTACGGTCTATTCAATTAACTTATGCACTATTTTAATGATCGACGTCCTAAAGCATCTAACTACACATGTAAAAATGCAATAATAATAATAATAAGATACACAAAATAAACAAAAATAAATGTAGTAGCCTAAAAATCGGCAATTTTCAATAAAAGAATTAAAAGTTAAATATCTCGAAAAGGGTTAAGTTTAGGGTAGGGTGTTTCATAGTGAAATAAGTCAAAAATGATGGGTACTCTACGCCCTTAACGGATCTAGCACGTCTTTTCCTGTAACCCTGTATTTAAGATGTAATAACAACTTTATTTTGACAAGTACAAAAAGCTAATTAATTCTAATTTAGCACTATTATTTCTGTATACGCAGGTCCTCAACTGAAAGTAATCTCAACAATGTCATCGGGCACTGACCAGACGGATATAGAAGAGATTAAGAAACGTGGTATACGTTTGGGTAATACCACTAAAGTTCTCGATAATGCCGTGGCTGACATCACAGTTGCTTTAATGATTAATGCTGCAAGACGGTTCAAGGAAGGCGTTGAGGAATTAGAAAGGTTACCTTTTATATTACCTATTACAGGTTACCTTTTTGTCCTAAATAATAATGTATGTATTTCGAACATCTGACACAACGCTGTCTAGCCTTATTTCACACTTTATGATGCTGCAGGCGAGGACAAACAATACTTTATTATCTAAGGGCAAAGAAAGATCTACCAAAGTTACGTTTGGCAGCGCATGCGGCACCATAATGTGTTATAAACCTAAAACCAATGCAATAATCATTTGAATTTTATATACATATTGTGATGCTAGTTTTACTCTTTTCATTTTACTTTTTTAACTGGAGTCCCGCGTTGTTACCCGCGGTTATTGTTGTTAATCGCGAGTAACGCTGCGGAGCGAAGCTAGTGTAAAACAATTGGCCTAAGTTACTCCTTATGTCATCAGCTTTCCGCCAGTGAAATTCTCGTTATAATCGGACCAGCCGTTACAGAGATTTGTTGGAACAAACAAACAGACAATATTTTAAAAATTGCCTTTTGGTGAAAAATGGTTCATTTGATATTAGATACAGACAATCCAATTATATTTATTTGTAGGTATAGATTTATATTTTAATATGTACAGTAAAAGCTCCTTATTCGCGCTTCCTTCATTCGCGTTTTCACTATTCGCGGATTAAAAAAATGCGACCCAATTCCTATATTCGCGGCAAAAAAATTCTTTATTGGCGGATCTAATAAGTACATACATAATTATAAAAATATTTCAATAGGTATCCAACCCAATATTCTTTGTAAATACCGTAAAATGGACTAATAAAAAAAGTAAAATAGATCTCAGTACAACTTTGCCTAAAGTTTGTTGTTGAATGATATCGCCGAGGACTTTGATATAAGCCACCTTCGCCGTGATTAGTTTTTGAGAATGTAAACAAACGGAATGAAAGCAACTTTGTTCCGTAATGAATAAAGTATATTGTTAAATGTTGCTGTTCGGTTCGGTACAAAAATTGTGATCGAGTAACACGTTTCTACCGCTCTCTTCCTAATCTATAATGTCAACTAAAAAAAATGAGAAACTTTTCAAACCATTGCCTACTATTTTGTAACCTAGGAACGTATCCCCTATAATCCCATATAAATTACCATTCCGTATTCACGGTTTCTGTATTCGCGGCATATTCATGGAACGTATACCCCGCGAATAAAGAGCTTTTACTGTACTTACAAAACTTTTATACCAAATATAGTTAATAATGATCTATGTATTAATAATGTTAATAACTGCCTCATTGGTCTAGTGGTTAGCGTATGCGACTGCTAATCAAGAGGTCTCGGGTTCTAATCCCGGGTCGGGTGAAAAAGTGTTTTTAGGTTATTCTTAGGAAATTCCTAATAACAGGTGATTCACGCCCGTGCCTCGGATAGCACGTAAGGCCGTCGGTCCCAGTTGTCATGAACATCTATGGCAATCGTTATTGGGAAGTCAGTGCCCTCAAATTTACTGACAACTAGTTCAACCTTCGAATTTCAGTTCTCCCTAAGGGTTGCGGAGGTCGGATGCCAGTCGCTCCGTAGAAAAACTGATATTCTGGTATAACCGGTTGAACTAGTAGCCGACCCCAAATAAAAATTGGGAATAAGGCTAGAAAGATCAAGATAATGATGTAATACCAAAATATTTCAGTGGTCAATGGAAGTATGGTGTCCAGTGGATGCTGGGTCAAGATGTGTCTGGTAGCACCGTGGGGATCATCGGTTTCGGCGGCATCGGACAGGCGGTACTCCGGAGACTCCGCGGATTCGATGTAGCGAGGTTCCTCTATAGTGGACGGACCGATAAACCTGAAGGTTTGTGTCTTTGAAATTTTGATTTCGTCATATCATTTCATAAGTAAGATTATGCGGGTCCTTCCAACCGGTCAGAAATTAATTTCTAATTTACAGCGCCTCATATATGTATAAATAAATCTTGGATCAACTGATGGCTTGAATAGTGTAACTGGGATGTATTAAATACCGAGGTTATAGCATACAGAGACTTGGATTTTTTGAGTGTACTCCATAAGAAAATATTTTTATCTTTTATCCCGCTGTATGAGAATTTTATGAAGAGTAATATCGCGATAATATTAACTGAAAGTTATTCGTAACGGTGCAGCGCTTTGCCGTTAATTATGTCGTCTAATAAGGTACAATACAAACGTCGCTGGAACGTTTTTTGTTAGGGATAGTTTTCTCGCTATCAAAAGGACGCAAAACGAATTCATGGCGCTTACGCGTTACGTTAAACTTAGAATAAGTGCGCAACATACGTATTTGATTCACGCTTGTGATAATAATAATTTATTTTATCTCAAAAAGGTAGATAGGTACATCATTGGTTTGACACACAAATAAATCTTGTATATAAAATTCTCATCTCAGTGCATATGCACACATGCATCACTTGATTTTGATTCGCAGACCTAACCTATATACAGTCACATCTATTTAAAATATTACTAGGACGTGAGCGAAGCCGCGGGCATCAGCTAGTAGCATATAATACACCTTAGTGAGAGCTGAAGTTTGTAGTAGATTGTGACGTAAACTCTAGTAGAAAACCAACCTAAAAGTGACAGGCGCTGATACACTTTTAGGAGAGTTTTCATTCAACTTTACGTTTTCTTACAATCCACCATTATGTAGATGTATTAGAGTCTTCGATACTTTTTTAAAGATAAAATTTGTATATTACGTTATTGGTGCTAAGTAATTCTAATTAAGTTGACATCACTAAAATAAAATTTACTAAAATTTGTTGTTGGATTATATACTGTACTTTCCTTTGTTAACAGTCCAATTTTCGATTTCCTACCTTTCACTATGTTATGTTCAGTATTACTTCTGTCGTTAAAAAAAAAAAAATTACTTCTGTCGTTTTGCAGCGAAAACTCTGGGAGCTGAAAGAGTGCCCCTGGAGAAGCTGCTCCAAGAGAGTGACTACGTATGCCTCTGTTGTCCTCTCAGCCCAGACACCAGGCATCTCATCAATGCTGACACACTGAAGCTTATGAAGAACACCGCGGTTTTAGTTAACATCGCAAGAGGAGGTAGCGTCCCTACAAAATTCCTTCTTATGGCGTGGTATGGCTGGCCAAAACCTTCTTTCTAAGAAGAGAGGATTATGTGAAGCAGTAAGAAGAATGAAGAAAGAAGTTTACTCAGACAGAACAACAATTAGTGGATCACACAAAGTTAAATCATCCTTTTAAAGTTTGAACTTACTATTCTCAATGCAGTAGAAAGCAACACAACTCGCGGCTGTAACCAATACGCCATCTATGCAGCTAAAAGAAACAAAACGGAAAGATAATCTATTCATACACTCTTACAGAAATCGTGGATCAAGAAGCTCTGTACGTAGCTCTCAAGGAAAAGCAGATCTTCGCAGCCGGGTTAGACGTGGTCACGCCTGAACCCTTACCAAAGGACCACCCTCTGTTGTCTTTGCCGAACTGCTGTGAGTTTTTATTTTTTTTAATCTATAACTTCTTCCTAGCCTATATTATTCCCAATTTTATTTGGAGTCGCCTTTTACTCCAACCGGTTTTAGCAGAACATCTGCTGGTGGCTGAGGGTGAACTTCCTTCGAAGGTAGAACTAGTCGTCTGTATATTTAAGCGAATTGACTTCCTAAAAACGATTGCCATAGATGTTCATGACAACCGAAACCGATGGTAACGCACTCAACGTGCTCTCCGAGGCATGGGCGTGAAACACCACCATTTTTCATAAAAAAAAAATATGAAAATCTGAACAACAACTCGACCCGGGAGTCGAACCCGAGACCTCTTGATCAGCTGTATATGCTACCAGTATACAGGAACAGGAAACGCTTACCGTTAAGCCCAACGTGGCAGTTATTGCTTATAATTATGTATGTAATGTAAAACTACTCAACCGATCATCATGAAACTTTGTACACATATTCTTGGAGGTATTAGAAGTAACATAGGATACTTTTTATGAAAAAATAATATGTTTTACAAACATTTTTTACCGTGATAACTGAAATAGACGCCGGCAGAGCTGCGGGCGAAAGCTAGTGATATATAAAATTACTACCCTCTCACAGAAGACAAACCTGAAGTGATATGAATATATAATTAGGAAAAAAGTATAAATGTATATAATCTGATGAACGGTATAATTATAGCAAAAGTAGATATGTACGAAGGGGGGAGTTACCACCATGTCAACAATCGTGTGACTAATCAATTCATTTTGAACAAAAAAGGCATCAACTTCCATATCGATGGTTCCTAACGAATTCAGCCAAGGTTTTTAGCCGGTAAGAGTCCGGCACTGTCTGGTTGCCGTACAGGCTCAAGAAATTGAGGATGTACGGTACTCAGCCGTCCATGATGGATTTTTCCTTGTGGTTGAATCTTATAAAAAAAAAAAAAAGGTGTGTGCGCGATTCACACACGATAGAAGTGAAACTTCGGCAAATCGACAAAAGAATCAGATGAATATTTTTAACGACGCTTTTTTTTTAATAAAATACATTTTTCTTTATTTACACTATTAATCATTTAAATTTGACAGCTGGACGCCATCTTTGCCGCGACTTTTATCTCTGTTTCAAAGGTCAAAATTATAGTGTAATTTTTTTACACTTTGTATAAAGTGTAAAAAAATAGATACACATAAATAAAATATTGTTTAATTTTACATCTGGTATTTTTTACCAACATCTCAATTGGTAATGCAATCTCTCTCATGAATTTACATGACGTCATTTCCGATTGGTTGTACACTCTGACATTTGCTCTCTCGCTCTGACTCACCAATTTCATATTTGTGTCTCTTACGTGTCGTTTCTCGTTGCATCCGGTTTGAAATCACTACGATTCTAAAGAAGTTTCACTTCAAAAAAACCTGAAGTGACAGCATTATATAATGCAATGATGCATCTCAATACTCACGTTTACCATCAGGCACAGCGAAGTGACTTTGGCAGGCTCAATTAAATAATAGTTTTAAAAAACTAAACATACACGCTTCTAAACTAAAAAGAAGAAAATAATTTTAATGTAACAAAGCGTGGAGCGACGTTATTGAAATATTTTGAGAAAGCACCAAACGCTTTGTTTCAAAATTTTTTTTAGTTCATTTTTCAAATTAGTGTATTGTCATCGGTCCTCGATAAATCTACAAAGTTTGAACGAAATCTGGCCGTTTAAAGTGGGTCAAAATCGCACCCAAAGGAGTCGGTTACAAACATACAAACATACAGGTGAAGCTAATATAAAGCGTGTATCTAATAACTTGGTACCAATTAATCACACTTTTTATATATGTTTTCAGATGTCGTACCGCATTTGGGTAGCGCTACAATCAAGACACGCAACGAAATGGCTACAATAGCTGCTCATAATGTACTATTGGCTTTGGAGGGCAAACCTATGTTGTCTCAAATATGTTAATAGAACTTATCAACGTAATAATTAACAAAGAAAAAGTTGAAAAAACTATAACCCATTAACGTATAAACACGTATAAACTTATCACAATATTTTTTATAACATATTATTTTGTCACCCGGGCCATTATATATTTTTTTATTTTTTATTTATTCTTTAGGCACTAGTGTACAAAGACGGACATAGTGACTTAGGCATTTTCTGACAGTTGACCTTAGGGCGATGCAGAGCCAAACATGGTAGATGCACATACGGAACGTAATTTTTAAATATAGCACACTACTTAAACATGCATATTATAAATACATATACAAACCTATACATATAAAAATGTAACATACATAAGTGTGTACAATACATAATATATATGTTTATACGTAAATACACATAAATATAAATAATATATGTAATAAAAATATAAATTCTAAAAGGGGTGAACTTGAAATTTAAAAAAGCTTAGCTCAAAATTATACTGATAAGTGATAATATTTATACTGCCAAAACTATTAGTACTTTTCCTTCTCGCTTCACCGTATTCAGTTATTGAAAAATGGTTAAAAGGTCATTTAAAATGACTTCAGAAGTATATATTTATATAGTACTAGCTGAATCCCGCGGTGTTACCCGCGATTATTAAAATTGCGACTATAATTTGAGATTTAAACTATCCTATCTCTCAAGTTAGATCGAACTGCACATGGTGTGCGAATTTTATTATAATCGGTTAAGTGGTTTAGAAGTCCATTGAGGACAAACATTGTGACACGAGATTTATATATATTACTAGCTGAATCCCGCGGTGTTACCCGCGATTATTAAAATTGCGACTATAATTTGAGATTTAAACTATCCTATCTCTCAAGTTAGATCGAACTGCACATGGTGTGCGAATTTTATTATAATCGGTTAAGTGGTTTAGAAGTCCATTGAGGACAAACATTGTGACACGAGATTTATATATATTAAGATAGCTAAATCCCGCGGTGTTACCCGCGATTATTAAAATTGCGACTATAATTTGAGATTTAAACTATCCTATCTCTCAAGTTAGATCGAACTGCACATGGTGTGCGAATTTTATTATAATCGGTTAAGTGGTTTAGAAGTCCATTGAGGACAAACATTGTGACACGAGATTTATATATATTAAGATGATTAATTTATTGACAACTGACGTTTGATTCAACTCGGCAATTTTAAATTGCCACATATGCCACGCCCATATCCATAAATAAATACATATCTGAAATGTGTGAATTTTCAGGACCCAGCATTAATGTTTTCAGTTGTTAAACAATATAAAGTCAATTTTCAATAACTCAAATGTTTTCGATTCACATTTTTGTAAAATAACGACACCCATAAATCATTCATCAATTATTTTTCAGTCATTGTTTAATTTTCAAAAAAAAAAATTACTTATTTTCAAAATTCTAACGATATATCCAATAATCCGTAGAATCGGACATTATGTTTAGGTGTTCCGAGAAATTCTGCAACTATTGAAAACCCTGGGACTCCAATCCCTGAGTTATCCTTTAACACATAACTAAATTTACGTCTCACAGGAAAACGAACTGATAACAATTTCTGTTTTAAAAATGAACTTTTTAAATAAATAATAAAAAAATATTGATTTTTCTTTCGGGTTTATTGACAATGAAGCTTAAAATTATGTAGACAATGTACTAAAAGCTAAAATATAATTTGTTAGGTCATAGATACCAGTCATTACTCCACCCTCTTCATCAATCTCAATAAAACCGTTTAACTTTTACTCTAACTAAGTGGTCCTCTTAGGGCCTACTCCCAGTTCTAAGATCAGATCCTGGTTGCAATAAAAGAATACTCGTTAAGACAAAGCAATGGAGCCCTGACTAGATGAGGTTCTATCGTTTTTTTAATAAATAAACAGGGCAAGATAATTATACCGTTGATTACCAAAAAAAAAAAAAAAAAACATATGTAGCCATAAACAATACAGTAATTTGAACTAACGTACAAGACTTCCTGTGGGTGTCTCAAGGAACGGAATAATAGCATGCACTCCGATAGGTAGAACTGAAGCTTTTGGTAAATATTTGTAAAGCCAGGAATCGGGTATCAGCGTAATACTGCCCCACTTTGAATGGACATAACCAAAACTGCATAAAGAGTAAGGGGGCCCATGACGTAAAGCTCGAGACCAACAACTAGAAATATCTTTAGGGTGTAATTTGGGTAATTTATTAAAAACGAAATTTTTAACATCTATTTCACGCTCCCCGTAAAGTGTTTCTAGAAGGGTCTTAAGTTTTCTAAAGTAGTTTTCATCAAAAGCAAACATACACACGGCAGTAAATTGCAAATTATCTTTAATTAGACATATTTTTTTAAGCTCTTCGTGACCTAGGAGCTTGTAAATTTTATCAAAAAAACTGTAATTGTTTTTTAAAGCAGCATAGTGTAGAGGCGTTAAGCCTGATGTGTCTCGTATGCTAAAAATTTTAAAACGCTGCTTTTTAGTCAAATGTGGTAAACTGTCCCATATATGTTGAACGTTATATAACTCTGTAGCCAACAAATGGGCCGGCGTAACTAAGCCGAATTCATAATGCGAGGTTAAAATTGCAAACAACAGGCTGGAATCAAAGTTTTCTTGTTTTAATACAGTCAGCATTACACTTTTCATCCATCTAAAAAGTTGGTAAGAACCTCTTTTCATGGTTCTTAAACAGTGTAACAGGTCTTTAAATTTATAAGTGTCAATCTCTCCCACAAGTTTCACGAAATTATACACTGTAATTTCTTTTCTGTTTTTAATTGCAGTACAGATGACACAATTTCGTCTATTTTGAATTGTTTTCAAAAAGGAAGATAAATTATCTGTGTTTATAAACAATTCAGCGCTATTTAACAAAAATTCGATTGTCATTTCTAAATTTTCATTCAAATTAACGGACAACGCAGTTTTTGTGAAGGAAACGTTCTGATCGTACAAGGTGTTAAATACTATGCTTCTGAATGCTCTTGTAGATTGTAAGACTCTTAGGATTTCTTTATTTCCTAGTAGTTTACTATTAATAAATCTTCGAATGCCTACATATTTGTCATTTACTAACACGTGATTTAAAAAATATGCTACACATGTTATGTCAAAGGATATCAATTTATCAAAAATATGTTCAGCCGCATAATATTCCGCAAAAGTGTAGTGAACAAACTTAGGACGGTTATCGATAGTGCATTCAATAATGTCAGATGTTTCTTCATTTAACTTTATATTGTTTAAAAACTCTCTTACATTTTTAATCTCATATTCTGAAAGAACAAGGTCTTTGTCTAGAAGATAGTATGCAGCAGTTTTTTTATGATTCTTAACAAACAATTTGAATTCTCTATCCATAATTTGTCTCATATGTGGATCCTTGAAATTCATGGTTCGTTTTTTTTCACCAAATCTAATTTGTAAGAATTTGATGTTCGTAAATTTTTCATAAAGAGTTATTAAATTTGTTGCATCTTTGAACGTATCCCTGTTTGTACTCATATTAATATAGGCCATAAAATAATCTTGAAACACTTCTGCAACCATGTACAAATGCAAGGGTAGACTTATGAAATTTTCTAGAATACCACCACAATTAATCCAATAGTCATAAAAGTGATCTACAGTATAGTAACTTACATTTTCAGGTGGAATGAATCTTTTGGACCAAATGTTATGTAGAACTGTTTTTTGTTCCATCAAACTCAATGGACTCAAACTAAAAGGAAATGTTTCAAGAGCTAATTCCAACTGCGTTAGCATATTGCATGGCCTAGAAGCTAGCCACAAATGTGCAATCCTTGAATTTTTCAGGGTACACAATAATTTTTTAACTTCATTTGAATAATCAGGACAGATTTCATCAAATCCATCGACAAGTACGGCCAAACTGTTGTTATTGTAAAAATGAATAAGTAATTTCCTCTCAGATAAATCCACACCAAAGCTTTTTTTCTCAAGATTAGAGAAACATATCTGGTCACCGTTTACAGATATTAGTTTAAAAAAATCTTGATCGTCATTCATCTTAACATCAAAGTTTTCACTATTTTTCAAATGTTTCGTTTGAATTGTTAAACTGCATAGAAATTTAAAGGCTTCTATTATATCAATATTAGTTTTTTCATCTTTCCAATGGCTGAGTTGATTGATATTTTCAAGCAAATTTACATTTATTGTCCAAAGATTTGGATGCACTCGTTTTGTTTTCATTGCTAAGTGGGATAATAATGTCGATTTACCCATACCAGGAGCCGAACTAATAATTACCATTTTCTCCTGTATACGAGTATTATTTAATGTTTTAGTTTGTATCATAAAATCTTTGTGTAAATCACTTTTGACGTGTTTAATCAAGGTGTGTAGACTTCCTCTTGTTTTTTTCCAAATTAAATTTTTATGTCCATCTCTTCTTTCAAACCAGTGGACATTGGACTTCTGGTTACTTTCACATGTTTTCTGAAAGATGATTTCTGAATCTGTCTTTATTATTATATCACTTCCTTTCTGTAGTTCATTTGCTTTCTCTAGTAACATGCTCTCAGTTTTTTCATCCTCTAAATACAAAAATTTATCCTTGTGTTTACCTATATTGAGTGTTACATATCGACATAGGTTTCGATCTATGAAAAAATCAGTGGTTTTACAAAATACTTTATTGTTTAACGATTGCCCTAATTCTAAACATCCATTGTAAATTATCTGTTGGAGTATTTGTGGACTGAGATCGTTTAGAGAAGTATCATTAAACACAGTATCGATAGTGGCATCTACTCCTTGAAATATGACTTTACTTTTAAGAATAATGTTTCGGGTTTTACAAGAAAGGTTAGTGAAACTGTTTTTACTGTCTTTGTAGATGTTAGGAACACCATCTAATATTGCCATTATATCCCATTCGAAATAATTGTCAGCTATTATTATAATTTGACCATTAAATAGTGTTATGAATTGCTCCATTGTTTTGCAATGGTTTCTGATATCACTTTGGTCTTGGACAGTCAATATCAAAACAGGATTTTTTGCGTGTTGTATCTCGTGTTTTAGAGTATCTAATGAGTTTTTTATAAGAATAGAATCCAAATGTATACAAATACAATCATGTGAAGACATAATGTTATCATAATACTGCACTACTTTTCTGCTAGAGAAATTTATCTCATCTGAAAGTATAACCAATACTTTTTTATGACTTTTTATGAATTCATCTAATAAGAGAGAGTTGATGGCTTCAGAATTAAACTCTATGGACATATTTTTCAATTCTTCTTTAAATATAAAATTAGTAAAATTTATTAGATGATGATTTATTATCTCCTGTTCCGCTTGTTTGTAGTAAGTACAGGTTTCTGTCAAGTAACAGGCAGAGGGTGTTTCCTTCCACCACTTCTGTATTTCGTCATGAACCCTTAAGTATATCAGATCAATTTTTGTGAGAAAAAGAGAATTTTCTAGGTTGTGTAGTGAACAAAGTAATTTGATTTCATTCTTTACTATTTCTTCAACCTCATTTTCTTGAGCCTGTTTCGTGTAAAACTTAAGAATACCCAGGAAGTGTTGTACTAATTCCCGATCATGTCTTGTAGAAAACAAAGTTAGTTTTGGGAAGCCGTCAATATTTATATTGAATCTGAACTTACTAAGATTATATTGTTGTTTTAAATTCCTTAAAATATTTATGTTGTCAGGCGATAAAGTTTCTTCTATTAAATTAAACTTTAGTATTTCAGTTTCACCATCATTAATTAGTAAATTACCTACCAATCCTCCAAGCCAATGCTTTCCTAACCATTCTCTTTTAACAGCTTTGTCTGGTCCGATAGAACTGTTATCTAGTTTAATCTCAGAATCTGATTCGTTAGAATGTAGCAGCGAGCGAAGTATGAAACACATGTGATTTAGCCTTTTTTCTCGTTTCTCTTTATTTCCATTAAAACGAAAGTTACGATTACCAAAATCGATAGGTAGTTCAAAACGGCAGGTTTCCAACATATCGACGTCTGTTTGGCCAACTATATTTTTAGTATCTCCTAATTCATTAACTAATGCCCGCTTCATTAGTAATAAGTACTCATCTGTACTATTTAAGAAAATGTGACTAAATTTACCCGTGTAATACGAGTTTTCTGTGTCTATCGAAGATGAATCGCATGGTTTAATTAGTTTTTCGTTCTCAATAGATATTACATATTGTGACAGAAAAACGTGATATTCTTGAATAACGCAATTATCCATTACCTTTTTAAAGTTTTTCCTTTTAATAAACTTGGCTACACTTTTAGCTAATAAAGAAACTCGGGATTTCAGAACATCTCCTAATAAATATTCTACTTCTTCATTATCAAATTTCAATTGAAACGAGCTTTCTTCTGTTTTAATAACATTATCGAAATACAAAGCCTTGGTTAGTTTATTTTCTGGAATATTTTCTTGAGCAGGAGTATAAATAATTAATTCGACGTCAATATCATCCTTGGGACCACAAAACATTACGTTATCATTTTCATTAAGAAGGATTTCTTTTATCTTTAGATAACTATCAAAATACTTTTGAAAACTAAAATCACCATCTTTATGTAAAATATCATTGATAGTCAACTTATTTTTTGTAGGATCGTCTCTATGTTTAGCTTGTAAGAATATTAACTTCGATTTCTGTGAGTGTTTCTTTTTGTATCTTAGCACTATATCATCCATTGCACCTAAACCATCGATATTAGTTCCTAGGACAAATTCCTCAATAGTATCATCATTCAAAAGTCGGTGTAAAATAAGAGTGAGTAATTTTGTTTCGTATAGTTGACCTCTGATACCAGCTGTGCCACTTCTTTTTCGAAATATATGAGACATTGGAACGCGTTTTTTTGCTTCAAAGCTTCGGTCTTCCAGGTTACAGTTTTTAGATTGCATTATGAACAGTAGTTGATAATTATTGTTCTTAAACAATGTCGTAAATGAGATAGGCACCTGCTGTTTAGCAATATGTTTCTCCAAGTATTGAAACACTTCTGCAACAAAATGATTTGAATTGAGAGTCTTATAAACATAAATAAAGTACATAAAAGTATGGAGTGTACATGTAACAAGAACTATCTCTCTTCGTCAAAATGCTTTAATTTGATGAATTGAATGAAGGAATTAAAAAAAAGCCTCAAAAGTTGCTCTAAAAGATAGAGAAATGAAAATTTAAAAAAAAAACTTGTAAAAAAAACCAACTGATTGATATAGAACTAATACTGCTTTTTGGTGTACACAAGATAATGCTCTTTTTTTCTAAAATTTACTTTATTAAGAGATAAAGATTACAAAATAGAGATCGAGGATGACGATAGAGATGATGATTACATCAATATAACAGTATATAATAGTGTAGGTGCATACGGAGTTGTACACTATATTTCAGAAACGATCCAAATAATTTGATAGTAAATCACCGAATCTCTGAAAAATCTACATAAGAGTATGCTCTAGTCATAAACTCATTCAATATACTACATTACTTATTCACTAAATATCAATTAAACTACGTTGAAATTCTTTGAAGTGGCTCTTCAGATGATATATAAAAAAATAGTTATCTGTAAAGTCGATGAACGCGAACTATAATTTTACGAGATACAGTCATAAGAAAACATTAACTTTTCTCTTCACTTTATAAACAGTTGACAAAGCAGTTCACGTGTAGGTTGTGTGCAGGCTTTGTCTCTCTTCTACTCCGAGTAGAAGAGAGAGAGTGGCTGCACACAACCTACCGAGAGATACATGCGTCATAAGCCGAACGCTTAGGCCTATTTTTAAGAGCTATTTTTGAAATTAACGTGACGTTAAACGTCAAACTTAATACCTCTTCTTCTTCTGTTGATGAGATGGCAACCAGCTGAATAATATCACTTATCGGCTATAGAATTAGCTATATATTGGCAGAAGCCAATATCAAATATTTAACGTCTGCAATTCTAAAGTCTTCTAGTCTTCAAATCGTCATCGTAATGAATTTAGTGATAAAAAATGTGGATAAGATGAAATGGGGACTGTCTACCGATAAAACAAGAAACTATGCCCACGTAAAACCTATTATATATCTATTCGACGGCAAAGATTCGACGTTTAATTTTATTTGGCAAAGAATGATTTGTCTTTGTATCACAATATCCTAACCTACAAACGTTACTAACTTAATACGTAAAAAATAAACTTGTAACCTCAAAGATAAGAACATGATTCATTATGTTTGGTGTTTTAATAATTCTCGCTCTTCACACGTTGAGATGTAGACAATTTTATTTAGTTTCAGACAGCTCAGTGATCAGATGCTGTCACTGATATGATGATATGTCATGACATATTTTAAAATAGAATAAATAAGACTTACATGGGTATCAACACCACTGTCACATTAGCTGTACGAAATAAACATAAAAGCTTTTATCGGTATCAGTCTTTTGTTATCTGTTGATATAATTAAAGATAGTGTTTATGTTTGTGGCTAAATGGTAACTGAGTAGGTTAACGTATTTCAAAGTTAAGCAATCATAGCCAGGTCAGTATATGGATAGGTGACAATTTTTTAACACATTGATATTTGCGAACCTCAGCGAGCCTGATAAGCCGTAGAGCTCACTAAAGTCTAGGTTAGAAATTCTGTCAACTGTCTGTTTATCTACAGAACTTCTACTACTGGCAATGCTGGCGAACCGAGCGGCGGCGGCACGCACATTAGCCGCGGGTGGACGGGACGGGTTTTCGCCTCCATCCGTAATAGTTTGGCCAGCAGCGAGGGGGCGGCGTCCGCGCGTGCCGGACGTCGCCTAAAAGAGGGTCTTTTAGAGACGTAGCCGCATCAGGAGCGGGCAGGCGCTGGGAGGGGTCCAGAATAAGATTGACCCTGGCCCTGAACTCCTCCTAAAATTCAGGCGCACAGAGGGCACACCGTGTGGTTTTAGTCGGTTCGATTCCGACACACCCATTGAAAACCCCGGCGGGGTGAATAGAAATAATAATCACCGAGGTTAAACAACTACGGCACGGTCAGTACCTGGATAGGTGACCGTTATATCTGTTTGCGGTTCTCTAAAATCTGAAAGTAGACAGTGACGTTATCCAGTATGATAGAATTTAGCAAATATTTCGTAAAAAAAAAACACCATGTCGTCACTGAATCCCTTCACTTGAAAACTGTTTGAGCTAAGGCATATATGATCACTGCTTTCCTACTTAAGCTTACTTTTTAAGTCCACAGATGACTGACATATACCCTAGAAAGAAGATTTTGGCCTACCGTCCCTCTCTGGCCTGACTGGTTCGTATTACAAGTAGGTACTTACAGTAATAAGCCCATTTTCGCTTGTCAGCGTGCTCGTGGTGGTCATTTGTCAGATATCATTTTTCATTCATTCAACTTTTCTGTTCGTAATACAATAAAATTTTTAATCATCATAATATAAATTCTTTGTTTTATTGTGTTTTAGAAAACAAAGTCTTGTTGAAAAATCCGTTACAAAGACTTCTGGAGTATAGCCATCTAGCGTCTAGTAGTAATATTTTAATTGTTCTTTATTGCGGTACTCACGTTATAGATGGCGCTGTAGTCTGAAAGTGTCTATGAACAGCTTCAAAAACACTTTTTCAGCTTTTACATAAAAATATAAATCACTACCTATCCTGTATATATTATTTAACTGTTTATTTATATTATTTTGCTTGTTTTGAAACCCTCTGTCGATCTTTTCAGAAATATTATCGACTCCGTTTATGTAAAATTCTAACAAAAAATTTAAACACTGAACTGTGTTAGGCTAAGGTGTTAGGTCTTAAATATTCATAATTATTCTTGAAGATAAGTATGATTATGATTCTAGAAAAGTGTAAAGAAAAGTAGGTATGATATTAAATGTTAAATTAAACCTACTAACGCTGATGATGCTGAGAACAAAACTAGATTTAGTAGTAAGGAAAGTGGATAAGGTAGTTGATATTGAAAATAAACACAACTATTTCTGTAACTCAAATTTGAAGAATCTGTTCTGATTGCAAACAAGCTCAACAAACCAGAAACTATTTATTAACTATTTACTAATCTATAAACCTTTATAGAAAAATAAACAAACGAACAAAATGGCACTGACACAATTGTACAACTTATTGTATAATGCAACAAATTTTGAAAATACTTTCACGCGAATTTTCATTTTCATTGCGAAACAAATGAGTTGGTAGTGAAATGGACATTCTTAAACTCGGTTGGGCTTTACGGGGTTAAAGTGATATCGACCGTTTTTGCCGCCAAAGAGGCGACGGTGTTCGCGTGGAACCTACAACTGCTGCGGTAAGTTAGTGATTGATATTTATATATTACTAGCCGTGCCCCGCGGTTTCACCCGCGTTTTTCTCTTTTCCTTAAAAAAATAGGTTTTCGATATTACACCTTGTGTTACAAAATAGCAATTTTATTACGGATCCCTAATTTTCAAAAAAAATAGCCTATAGCCTTCCTCGATAAATGGACTACCCAACACTGAAAGAATCATTCAAATCGGACGAGTAGTTCCAGAGATTAGCGCGTTCAAACAAACAAACTCTGCAGCTTTATAATATTAAGTATAGATTTTAAGTGTATAACGAAGCTAACTTAAACTTAAATATGTTAACCTTTCTCTTAAAATACTCCTATTTTTCAATGATAAATAGTAAACAACCTGCTCAAAACAAAATTAGCAAATTGAAAACATGTTCAGCAAATACATATCTGTATCGTACCGCTTCAAGATCGCAGACAGGGTATTTATTTTTATTTATGAATGTAGGTATATTACGTCACTTTAACGCCTCACCAAAATGTCTATGGCCAACTGTTTGACAAATGTAATTTCCGTTTTCCTAATTCCGTTTGGCGCGCTCACCTGTCACAGTTACAAGGTGGGCACGTGCCGCATGCAGCGGCGCCACCGGCTTTTTGCGAACCCTCCACAATAGCACCTGTGCTGTATCATGTGTTGTTTAGATCTTCTACAGTTATTGCGCATCTAGTACTCTCAGCAACAAAAGGTTTAAAAACATACTAAAGTTTCGAAATCCTGCAATTCCAAACCTCCTGTTTTTTTTATAATGCTGCCAAAATGACTGCTCAGCCTGATGGAAAGCTCAAGCAGAATCCACGAGTGGTGGCCACCGTTCTCATTACCAATGTGGACAATGCAACACGGTGTCCCACACTATGGTGGCCTAGTCAGATGCTTCTTCACGTCCCGCTTGAAGGATCCGGGATCATAGTAGGAAGGAAACAAATGAGTTGGTAGGGAGTTCCAGTTTTTGATTGCTCGGCACAGTAAGGAAGAGCCGAGCCGCTTAGTTCTAGTGCGTATTGGTTCCACTCTAAAGCGGTGACTCCCAAGGCCAGCACGCGTAGTCTTGTAGAGGAAAGAAGAAGGTGGGATCAATTGGAAGAGCTCTTCAGAACACTCCCCATGGTTTAAGAATACGAACAAAATTTGAACGCACATCTCTCTCGTGCCTGTTAAGTTACAGCTGCCCGTGGCCCGTGGGAAGCAGTAATTAGCTATCATCAGGTATCCCGTCTGCGCGTTCGTCCCCCGGCCTATATCATGAAAAAAAATTTTATATGCGCACAAATATGTAATAACTCTGGCAATGAGGTCAGCTCATAGGCTACTTTTTTATTTATTTGCATAGGGGAAGAAGGAGAGGAAGAAATTTGGAACTACGGAAATTCTACGGCCAGATGATGATTGCAGCGCCTGCTGGTATACGGTTAGGCGCACGCGTCGCATCGTAGGTATTAGGTACCCCGCTCGCACCCGCAACCCGCGGGCTAGGACATTGACACTTTCTTGTTACGTAATATCATGCCGTGAATTATAGCATGCGTTATGAACAAAAATTTGGTAGTTTTCGGGAAAATATTAACATGTATTTCTTTTTTGTTTTAATTACATAAATATGTTCAGTATCGAAATCTGAATACCACATATTTTTTCTCTGGACATTAAAAATTAGTCGTGTATAAGTAGTAGGATAAAATAGTTTAAGTAGTAAGATAAAAAGTAGGCTATGTGTTATTCTAATATATAAGCTATATTATTGTAAAGTTTCATCCAAATCCGTTCAGTAGTTTTTGCGTGTAAGAGCAACAAACATACATACACACATACATACATACAAACTTTCGTGTTTATAATATTAGTAGGATTAGTAGGATAAGAACCAAAAAACTCAATGTCATGATCCATTCTTAAAAAAATCAGAAAGTCATTAGAATCAAGAATCCGTAAAATATTATGGTTATTGTAAAATCGATCATTTGTTTCTTTGAGAGACAAGGTGCCATCGAAAATACCGGAGTAGGACTGAAGTCAACCAACGAACATACGAGTGGGCGGAGCCGAACGGTCGGTTAAATCGTGTAGAAGCCGTTCCAACGCTGTTTCTGTGTGTGTGAGGTTGGTTGAGTCGGAAATCGTTTCCGATCGTGTATTCGGCGCTTTATTGATAAGAGATTGCAGACGAATCGTGAGTGTGTTGAAACGCGACGAAGTCTAATCTGTTTTTTACTTTGTTGCCAGATTTCGTCTTGTCTCGACATGCCAGTTTTTATTTCACCGTGCCAGTTGTTTTGGTACGTTGCTCCCAACCAAAGTGCAAAGAGATATCTACCTAAGCATTATGTTATTATAACTGCCTCTTTAGTCTAGTGGTTAGCGTATGTGACTGCTGATCAAGAGGTCTCGGGTTCGGTTCCCGGGTCGGACCAAATGTTTGTGTGATCCGCAAATATTTGTTTCGGAGTTTGGGTGTTTTCTATGTATAATATGTATGTATTTACAAAAAAAAAGTATTATTATGTATTATTATCAGTCTAGTTACCCATAATACAAGCTCTGCTTAGTTTTGGGACTAGATGGCGTTGTGTGAAAAATGTCCGCAATATTTATTTATTATATTTATTTACTGTCACATTTGTATTTAGTATCTATACATGGGGAATTCCCCAAATTTATTCACAACATTGCCACTCCCAAAAATGGTAGAACAAAAACTACTGTTTAAAAATATGTTCTTATGTTCCTGTTTTTTGATACTAAAGAAAATTAAATAGTTGC
Organism: Phragmatobia fuliginosa; assembly: GCA_932526445.1. NCBI lineage: Eukaryota > Metazoa > Arthropoda > Insecta > Lepidoptera > Erebidae > Phragmatobia > Phragmatobia fuliginosa. The sequence continues at coordinate 4,362,445 of OW052073.1, forward strand.
ACTAGTAAATTATCATTATCAAAATCATTTTTTATATACAAATTTAATTAAACAATGTGCAAAACTTGATATTTCACTTTTCATGCTGATGGTGACTTGCAAACACTTACGTTTTTTTGACTCTCAAAAACATAATTTAATTCAGCATTTGTAAGATGTACAAAGAAATTATCTTTTGATATCAATGCCACGTTTTTTATTTATTATAACTCTTTATTTACCCTAAACATTTTAATGTTCTATCAATTTGCTAACAATATAAATAAAAAAATAAAAATCATCAACTTACTCATTTATCAAACCAGCGAACTATCAGTAGTGATAGGCCGTTGCCCCTACAACCACTAATCTGCTATTTTAAGCACTTTTATGTTGAATTTATTTAGGAATGACTAGCTTTCGCCCGCGGATCCGGTCATATATATGTCGGTTATCGCGGTAAAAAGTAGCCTATGTCCTTTCTCAGTCTCTAGACTATCTGTATACCAAAATACATTCGAATCAGTTCCATTAGTTTGGCCATGAAAACAGACAGACAGAGCTACTATGGCATTTATAACATTAAGTAAGTATTCAGATTGTTCAACGAAAATTAAGTTTTTATATGTACATTTGACAGACAGCTACTTATTGCAGCGCCGCTGGTCACCGCTGCTGACTCTCCCGGGCTGGTGCGCCAACCTGATAAGCTAGGCGCCGCTAAGCAAGCCGAGCAGGCAGGCAGTATACTAAGTAAAGATAAATAAATAATTAACAGCGGAATGAAAAAAGAAACTGAATTTCAAAAGTTGAATATCTCGATTGTAGCTGTCAAATCATAAACGCCATATTGCTACTGAAAATAATCATAACCATAAAATATAACAAACAAAATAAAAATATCTCGAAGTTAAAATATCTCTCCCAAATTTATATTTTCCGAAAATGATTATTAGTTTACAAGTTAAGTTCCTAAATTTCGAAGAAATAGAAATGTTGACATTTCACCATAGAAAATTACTGACAAATAGTCAAAAGAGTAAAGGTCGCGTATAATTTTACTAACTTATTAATTTATGTTCTGTCTTGTGCGTCTTTAACACCGTGGAAACAAGGCTTAAATTAGCGTGCAAAATTTTTGACTGCAGGAAATTTATAGCTTAACTAATGACACAAAATATTTAAGTAAAAACTTACAGTTAACTATTGATTATTGGAAATATTTAAAGCAAGGCCTTGGACATTTTCGAATATCGACTTTATTTCAATAAGTGTAGGTTACAATTTTCTAATTTTTTGTTTAGTTTTTTATCGTTAGAAGCAAAAGGAAACCACATGCGCAACCTGCTGTAAGTCGTTAGTTTTTTTCTAAGCTTCTTTGTAGACACAAATTCGTGTCAACACAAATTGACACAGATGTTCCACTAAATTATTTTTATTATGGGTTGTTGGAAAAAAGTTTGCAGCTACTACCGCATGTTGAATCTCTCTAATCCTATTGTCGATACAAATATAATGAAGAAATATTTGTTTGTTGATTTGTTTTGTTGTAGAGTCTAAGCAGGACGATATATGAGAAGAGATGGCATTGCCTGTTGGAATGAAATTTCAATCATTGTATGGATGGCGCAGTGGTATTAATTAGCGCCGCTTTTTACTGCGCTGGGTGTTTAAGGTTCGAACCTCGTAGAACAAAACTTCATGTAATGTACAAATTAATGTTCAGAATTCAGATTTAGAACAATATATTTTAATGATTGTTCTTTCATATTGTCAAAACGTCTGTGATACCTTCCCAATGGGAGACTAGTTTCTTTTGGTACCTCAAGACTTGGTAAAAGTGCTTGTACATTTATGTTCCTATAAAAATAAATAAAAAAATTGATTCAGTGTGGTAGATTCATTATATTTTTTTATTTAAAAGAATATTAATAGCAATTTTTTTAACCAAAAAATAAAATAAAGCCTAAGACCTAAAGAAAATTTATAATTTTTTTTGTTTCTAAATCTGTTTGTGGCATCATCAGAATGAATGTTTACCTATTCACATTATTGTTGCTCCTCGCATTCTTGTTTAGTTTTCTTAGTGTTGCAATAAAATCGTAATGGAGCGAAGCTATCATGATAATGCTTACAAATATAAACTTTAATAGCTTTTATTCATAACCTGAGAGGCTTATGTAGTTACTTTTCTTTTATAAAATCATGTACACACCAATTATGTTTGAAATGTTCGGAATTTTGTGTTTTTATCTCATGAAATAGGAGATTTAATTTTTCACAATATGACAACATTGATTCAGATTTCAGAATTTAAGGAAATTTGAACTTTTGAAGTTTAATTTTCAAAATCTTATGTTGATCAAAACAAAGGAAAATACTAACAAAAAAAGATCAGTGAGTAGTGTTTTAAGTACACTTAGGTTACTCCAGTTAAGTTACTTAGGTCAGTAAAATTATCACAATATTTTATTATTTTAGAACTTATTTTTCACAGAACATCTGGGACAAAAATTTATTATACCAACGTGACAGGTTGGTAAGTATTCCGTGCCAAACTTATCCTAAAACACCAATATGAAGTACAAAATTTTATTTTTAGACCTCGTTATTTATCGAATTTAATGATCAAATCATGCCAAAAATTTTTCCTCTTTATAATGATATGATATGATGAAGTGAACTTCACTTCATTTGTTGAGGTCACGGCTATATATAAAACTAACCTTTTTCCTTTTTCTGATATTTATATTTTTATACTTATCAGTCCAATAAGTACAGCTCTAATTAGTCTTTCAGAAAAGGACTACATGGTTTTTTTTGTGTTTTGTTACTAGGAGGTTATAAAACATACTTAGGCTGAGTGATATGATAACATTTGTTAAAATTATGAAATATCTTTATTACCTACCTATATCTCATATTTAATTCTGAAGTTACCAATAATTGCCCTACTATTTTGTAATGGGTGACATTAATTCTTTTAATTTGCTATTGGTTTCTTTAAGCCATTTAAGTTCCTTTTTTGAACTTCATTATTAGAACAATTGAAACAAATTTGTGAGAAACTAGATATAAAACGGGGCATCTTGAATGTAATATTTCTATATCTATTGTTTATATTTTCTCATTCATAGGAAACCAATTATGAAACAAATTTTACACAATGGATAGTCATGCTTTGTGATGGCTCAACTACAGTGTTACTTTAACTTTAATTTTCACTGCCTGACTGTGACTGCCTTGTTGGTCTAGTGGTTAGCGTATGTGGCTGCTGATCAAGAGGTCTCGGTTTCGATTCCTGGGTCGGACCAAATATTTGTGTGATAAACAATTGTTTGTTTCGGAGTCTGGGTGTTTTCTATGTATAATATGTATGTATTTACAAAAAAAAGTATGTTTATGAATTTATATCAGTTATTTAGTACTCATAATACAAGCTCTGCATAGTTTGGGACTAAATGACGTTGTGTATAAGCTGTCCGAAATATTTATTTAGTGGTTTATTTATAATTACTCTCCATTGCTCATGACAAAGGTTGAAGATCAACCTAAAGCGTCAACATTCTTGCTGTTGTATTTCAGTCGAAGAACTTTTGGTTCTTCATGTCAGCATTTGCAATGTATATGGTGACTACTCTTGGATTTTGCTCATGCTTTCCATCAGAGCAGAGTAGTCACTTTGCTAGACTTGTATAAAAAATATTCTCCAAAAGCCTATCTGCTTTTCCAGGTTACTAACATTTATTATACTACTATGCACATTTTGACATTAACCTGGAACTAGTAACACTTTGTAAGTGTATTGTGTACTACTATTTATATGTTAAGGACATGGACTGTAATTTTGTTATTGCTTTTTAGATTTTTTTAGCCCTAGGGATAGGTAATAGGTTTAACAGTCTCCGTGTGCTCCAGTGTAGCGTTTAAAGCATGATTTGAATCAGAGGGTAGTGGTCACCATGCTTATTGTGAATGCATACAATGCAGCATGGTGATTCATCCTATGGCGGCCTATTGAACGCTGTCATTTTAGATTGATCTTCTGAGGTATCTACAGAACCTGGTGGCCTTCCTTCTTAAATTGGCAATGCTCTACTACCTTGGGTTGTTTTTGTTTTTAATTGTGGCCCCTATAAGTATATGGACAGAACGGGACTGGGTCAAAAAATATTTTGGACATTTTCATCATCATCATCAACAGCCTTTATCAGTCTACTATGGGACATAGGCCTCTTCTTTGAAAGGAGGTTTTGGTCTACTATACCACGCTGGCCAGACAGGTTGGTAAAGGGTTTTTTTCAAGTTTTCCTTCTCGTGGCAGTGATGTTAGCTGCTTATTTTGTTCCATTAGTCGCCTCTTACGACACCCATGGAATGAATAGAGGAGGTAACACTTTGTATTCTTAATCCGTCACCACACGGACATTTTACTTATAAGTAATTATTGCCGCTAGTTAAGCATTGTGAGTGTATCTCAAAAATAATTATTATACCGGTTAAGCTTGAGAAGTATCTCTAAAATATTCTTTGCCCCATTCAAAGGTTGACATGTATCTCGAAAAGAATTTTTCTTCCCGTTCCAATCCTCAATAAAATGTGTAGGTGATTGTTGTTCTTAAATTGCCATAGTTTATTTTGGGTTTGTTAATTAATTGAGGCTTTTCACATTCCTGTTTGGTCACATTTTAGTTTTAAAGAAAATTATTATTTTAAACAATTAAAAGTGCATGGAAAAAGGAAATATTTAATTTTTTTGCAATTTATTAATCATGATATAGGCGCATTGAATTGTTTAATTTGTTAGTAAAAAAAACTTCTTTGGACAATGTCGTCCACTTCTTTCTCCTTCTTCTTCAATATACTCCTCCTAACTTCTTTTTTGCTTTTAGTTTTATTTTGATTAAGTGATTCCATAGTTAAACCAACGAGTGGGGGAGAACTAAAGATCCACCCGGGCAGAGATCCCCCAATATTTTTGACCCAACCGAGGGGTCTGCAGGTACCTCGGCCTGGAGCGCGTTCGAGACTGAACTACCCATCAGCCATGCATCCCCTGGTCACGCACCCGAGCTTGGGATTCTGGATATTTTGTTATAGAGGTTTTCTTCCTCGCAGTCGTCGCCCTCGCCCCCGATCTGAGCCGCGAGACATGACTACTGCTCTTTTTTTCGGGACTACGATATGCCGACGGTGGCAGGAAGATTATGTCACCCTGCCTGTTCGGTGGTAGTGTGAGTACACGCCGAGCCCGTCCTCCTTTCTCCACCGCTGCCAGTGGAGAAACTGGGAAACCTACAGGGTCCCACCTATAGGTTTTTTACCTAGGTTTACTCCTCCTTGCTCCAAAGAGCAAGAGCCAGAAGAGTAACTGGCAGATACGCCCGCCCTGCTGGACCAAGCCTAGACCGGACAGCCGATAAGGTTTCTTCCTCTTTATGTTAGAATATTGACTGTTGGCGGTAATTCTCTCCTCCAAACAACGGAGGCAACAGCAACATCGCCAACGTTTCCAGGGTGCTCCACGGGGAGGTTTTCTAGCTTAGAAACCTACTGACTACATTTCACCACGGACCGTCACCCCGCCGGGGAATTGCGATGGGGTGGTGTGTCGGACTCGAACCGACTGAAACCACACGGTGTGACCTCTTTGCGCCTGTGTTTTGGGAGGAGTCCAGGGAAAGGATTTTCTTCTTGACCCCTCCCAGCGCTTGCCCGCACTGTTGCGGGCGCCATCTCCGATCAAAACTCTCTAATTGCGGCTGGCCACTACAGCGGATGGACGGGAAAACCCTTCCCGCCCATCCGGGGTCACACTCAGGGCGGCATGAGGCGCATGTGTGCGCGCCTCCGCCGCCCGGTCCGAGTGCAGGTTGTCCTCTCGGGCCTTCTGCGACATTACGTCCTCGTAGAAGGTTGCGACCGTGGTAAAACAACTGTCGCTACCGGCCATCGAGCTTATGACGGCCGGTAGCGAGAGATCCTCTCCGATGACTGCAGTGAGGGCCCGACGCTGCGTCGCCCATGCGGGGCAAACCGCCAGCGTGTGATGGGCTGAGTCCTCACTACAGTCGCAGTGGTGGCAGGCGGGACTCGGTTCCCTCCTTGCGACCGAGTGGTACTTTCGAAAGCAACCGTGCCCGGAAAGCGCCTGCGTCAGTCGGAAGGAAAGGGTTCCGAGCTGCCGCCCTGCCCACTTGATGATGACCGGCTGAAGAGCCTCCACGGTGGCGAAGCCAGCACGTGGAGTCTCCAACCGGTGCGACCATCTCGCCATGGTGGCCGTGCGGTATCCACGTACGTATGGCTCTGACCGCCAATATCCTCTGGGTCCGCCAGAGGCGCGCCCTATTGGGGGCGGTCAGAGCCGCCGCCCACACCGGGGCACCATAGAGTGTTATAGACAAGACAACTCCCGTGTACAGCCGTCTCGTGGGAACACTGGCCCCGCCCAAATTAGGCAAAAGTCGCCCTAGGGCGGAGGCAGTGTCCGACAGAATTGGAAAAAGCTGTTGGAAGTGCTCGTCGAAGAGCCGCCTACCGCCGAGGACCAGGCCCAGATACCTCATTTGGGCCGGCGGGTGGACCACGACGTTGCCATGAAATAAATCCGTCTCCGTCTTATCCAGGGCCACCCGTAGACCCAGCGTCTCGATGCGCGCGACCACCAGGGAGACTCCTGTGGTGGCCAGGCGCGCCGCCTCCTAAACATACTGGCTACCAGTTCAACCTCCGAATTTCAGTTCGCCCTTAGGGTTGCGGAGGTCCAATTTCAGCCCGATGGAACTCCAAATAATCTTGGGAATAAAGGCCAGAAAGATGACTACAATAATGCATCGGTTAAGTTTTTCATTTGTAGCATACATACTTTAAGTGAATTTTGAGTTACTTGATGGTTCTATGTAGCATTACTACATAGTATAAAACAAAGTCGGTTTCTCTGTCTCCATGTATGCTTAAATCTTTAAAACTACGTAACGGATTTTGATGCCATTTTCTTTAATAGATAGAGTGATTCAAGAGGAAGGTTTTTATGTGTAAAACATGCTTAAAAGAGGTTTCTAATGTGTGTTTTTTTACGCTTATATTGCAAACGCTGGCTGTACCCTACGAGATAGATCAAAATAATGTACGATACTGTATATTGTACATCTTAAAAAGGTCTACAAAAAAGTCCGCGATGGTATATCTCTTAGGGATAACCCACAATAGCCATTTTTTTTATTTTTTCTTTTTACGAGAAATAGTGGCTTATTTACGAAGCGATTTTAAGCAATACAGTATTAATCCTTATCCAATTAAGTACATACCTTAAATACATTGTGTATTTAATATAGATTATGGCCCTTTACAGTATGTAATTTAAATTAATCCTTTTGAAGATATTTCAGATTTAAAATGCAGGAACAAAGCGATTGTGGCGGTACCGGCCGGGGCCCGTTAGTTGACGATGCTGTCGATTTGTCACTATATATTATATATTTGTTAACTAAACATTATACTTTTATTATGAATTAATATTCTTAGGCGGTACGAAGTTCGCCGGGTCAGCTAGCTAATACATATAATATATCAATAATCTTAAATAATATGAAATGGATTCAAAAACCTACAGGTTCAGTTCCCATTATAACTCTTGGCACCTTAGCCCTTGTTATGTACATCGTTGGGTTTTTAATTAATATAAATAATTGGTCAATATGTAATCGACGAATATATATATATTTCTCAATTTTTTTTTTCCAATAAATAAAATAAAATTCTCATCACAAATGCTTACAGTACAATGTAGAAGCTTAATCTAAAATATATTACTACTAACATTTGTGAGAGACTGGTGTCCGAGATAGGTATTGAATACCTGTGTGACCAGGCTCCCAACAGAATTAGAGAACAGATTAATTTATTAGATCAAGTGCAAGTATATCGGTATCTACAAAGTTTATACCGGATATAAATTGTTTCAGATTTCAAAATCTTGTGAAAGTCGTACGATGGTTTTATAAGGAAGCTGCAATGGTTACAAAATTTCCAACAAATATGCACAATGCAATCACAACCCTTTACCAGCAGAACCATAGACAGGGCAAATAGCATATGTCAAGAGCAACTAGGTGAACAACAATCCGCTTCAAATTCAACTAGCCAACTTGAAACAGTATACAAGACACAAAGAAGTACTTCAAAAAATGAAACCCTACAAAACAAAGAAAAGGACAACAATGAAAAAAATAAATACGAATATCAAAAGAGACCTGGAACCTCAGGTATCGGTGGTCAATTATACGAAACTAAATTATTGACTCTTATTTTACTGAGAGTTTTGATCAAACATGATATTATTATAGAATTTCTTCTCGGAACTAACATCTACGATTTGGGAGCAATGGATGACATAGTTTTAAGATACAAGAAAAGGGGGTCAATAAAATCAAAGATCATATTTATTCAAGCAAAACACAGAGAAGATCCAAATAAAGAGAAGTTAACTCTTGCTGATATATTTAAATCAAATGGAGATTTCAGTTTTCAAAAATATTTACAGAGCTATTTAAAAACACAACAGATTCTTCATTCTGGTAAGAACAACCTAATGTTTCAAAACCAAAACGATGTTGAATGTGATTATTTGATATATACGCCTGTAGCACAAAGCATACCAAAATCTAAAATCTTACAGTGTCGTGATTGTGATGTTGAAGCTATTATTAAAACTAACAATAATGGAAAAATATTTCAACTAAAATACGATGATCAAGACGTTGAAACTTTACTAGTTAGTGTCCGCAAATCGCGTGTCATCCTATTAGCGAAAAGTGTAGCAAAAAATATTGTTAAAGGTAATTTTAGGAATGTAATGAAAATCGATATTATAAAACAATATCATGTTTATTTAGCGCAAAATGTTATATCGATAGAAGATAGTGAAACAATTCAAAAGGTAAGCGATTCGTGTGTAAGTAACAAAGAAAATTGTTATTACAATGGAAAATTCAGAGAGTCATTTTTAACTAGTAATGATGAAAATTTGTTGCTAATGAAACTGGTAATATGTGAAGAATTAGGTGATATATTGAAAAATACTCAAAATACTACACCTGATGAAGAAGGTAAAAGATTGAAAGATATTTGCTTTAAATTACCCGTTGACTTCGGCAATCATGTTTTTTGTTTTTACGGAAGTGATGAAAAGCAAGAACGTAGACTGAATCACATGTGTTCCATTTTTAAAAAACTCTTTGAAAACGTTGTTGATGAAGATGTAAATTATAAATATGTTAAATTAGACGAAAATTCAATCGGACCTGATAAAATTATACAAGCGAATGATTTAGGTATCTGTTGGCTAGGAGGCTTAGTGGGTAATTTACTCATAAACGATCATACGACTAATGCACTTATGTTTAATTTAAGTGAAGACGGTTTATCCAGTGATAATATCAAAATTTTAAGACAGCTGGAAAAGGAGCACAATCTCAATAAATTTAGATTTTATCTAAATATTTACGAATTGCCAAAGTTAACGTTGTATGATATTGAACGTGACAAAAAACTAATAAAAGACTTCTTGGGCAAGCTTAAGTTTTACACTAATCAAGCTAAAGAAGATGAGGTTGAAAATGTGATTAAAAACGAAATTAAATCCTACCATATTCAACAGACTTCTCATGATTTTCTGCAACACAATAAATGTGATCTGATATACTTAATGTTTCATGACGAAGTACAAAGATGGTGGAAACAACCACAGTCTGCTTCTTATTTGACTGAAACCTGTCAATTTTACAAACAAGCCGAACAATATGTATTAAGCAGCCCTCTTGTAAATGTAATGAATTACATTTATAGAAAAGAAATGCAAAATGTTTTAATACAATTTGATAAAGAATCCATCCAATCGTTACAATTAGATGAGTTCTTAAACAGCCACGATAAATTTATGGTATTTTTTTCAGATGAAACCATTTTTTCTAGTATAAAACTAATACAATATTTTGATTCTATACAAAAATCTGATGATTGTATTATCATAGATTTAGATTCCATGATTTTTAAAAATTCTTTTGAAACTCTCAAACTAGAAATTAAAAATTCAACACGTTCTGTACTCGTGGTGACTAATCATGAGCAATCAGACATTGATTATCTTTATGATAAAGTGGAACAAATCGTAGGTCTATTCAAAGGAAAAATTATACTAATAACATGCAGTAGTTTAGAAACCGGGTTAAGAATTATGTTACATGACAATAAAATCTAAAAAGATAATAAAAACACTTTCAAGAGTTTATCAAGTGTAATTCGAAGGATAATTCAGGACGAGCGTAAAGTTACATTTCAAGGTGTAGAGGTTACTGTCAACGAAGTATTTGATGATACAATTCTAAATATTTTGAGTCCAGAATTACTTCGTAAGTTGATGTGCAACCAGAATATAGAAATAGGAAAATCTTTGACTAATAGTGTGTATCATAAAACAATTGATTATTATACACACCGTAGTTTGTGTCGGTGCATAACACTAAATATAGATAAACATAAAGATATTTTTTTATATTACAAAGATGACATAAATACAAACTCGACAGGAGTAGAAAAAAACGATATAATAGTAACAACAGATTCGGCAAGTGTATTTGATGAAATATGTAGAAAAAATACTGAAGCCAATGTACATTGGTTTCTGAGTAACGATTACCATGCAAATATTATTTGGAAACAATCACATGGCAGCATTCAGACTATAATTAAATATGTGGAAAAAGGTTCACACCAAGATTTTACTACTGAGGTGAAGACATTAAAGGACATAAAAGAGAAGGTAGTAATTGTCAGCGCAGGACCTGGCACGGGCAAGTCCACATTACTGAGTCACTTAGCGATCAATACTAAACGATTACACCCAAACATTTGGATACTAAACCTAAATTTGCTCGATCATATTGATCAATTTAGCGAATGGAAAGATGAAGGAGTAAAAATAACTTTAAAGGAAGCCTTCAAAATGTTATACATCTCGACACTTAATATGAAAGAGAACTTAATTGAAATATTTAAAGAGAACGTATCGGAATTGATAACAGTAAATGAGAATGAAATACACTTATCTGATCATTACAAAAAGTATTTGCCAGGTATTGATTTATCGGAAATTATTTTACTTGCTCATTTTTACAACAATAATTGTTTAACAGTTCTTTTAGACGGTTTTGACGAAATTAGCCCTGATTATTCAGATGAAGTAATACAGATGTTAAGCGTACTTAATAATTCAAAGATTGCGCAATTGTGGATAACTTCCAGGCCATGCTATAGGCTAGACCAATTAGAATTGGCTCTCGGAACAATGTCTTTTACATTAAATTTGTTGCAAATAAATCAACAAAAACTTATGTTACACAATGTATGGTCTAAAATGTTAGGTTACACGGTAGATTTCGCGTCTGTCAGTTATTTTTATGATATAACTATCAAGGGTAATTATCATAATGATACTGAAGAAAAGTTCGCAAGTCTACCCTTGCATTTGTACATGATGGCCAAGGTATTTGAGAATTGCTTCAGGGGCTTTCTGAAGAGGATGATAAGTTTACGTGAGTTTAGAGACGCCTCAAATTTAATTACTCTGTACGAAACGTTTACGAATATAAAATTTTTCGATATTAGATTTGGTGAGAAAAAACTATCAATGAACACTAAGGATCCTGATGTAAGAAAAATGATAGATAAAGAACGTAGATTGTTTATAAAAAATCATAAAATTACTGCTGCATATTTACTTCTAGATAAAAGTATTTTCCTTTCTGACAGTGATATGGCAGAGGTGCAGGAATTTATTAACAATGTCAGTGTGAGTGACGAGAAGTCAGAAATCATTGAATGTATTATCGGTAATAACCCGAAGTTCGTTCATTTCACTTTTGCTGAATACTTTGCCGTTGAACATTTTTTTGATAAATTAAGGTCTGTTCACGTGACATCTTCTATGTGGCAATATTTAATGGAACAGTTGCTGACCAGTGAACGGTTTATGGGTATCCGTAGGTTCATAAACAGTAAGTTAGAGATTGATCCATATCTGTTAATAGAGTTACAGCGTACAGAAGTATATAGTACGGTATACAATATATTAATAGCTAAATTAGATATTAACTTACATGTTGCACTAAATGAGAAATTAGATGAAATCGTAAATTTTATACTGAAATGTTTTAAACCTTTTTTACATAAATGTAATATATCTGACTTTTTAAAAATGCTTCTAGATAACAGCAAAACGTTTTGTGTTTTCTGTTCAGCCATCAAAGGCAGGACAAAAATGATAATACGGTCTTTAATTGATTTGGTCATGGATATTGACAAACACAAACTTAAAGAACTGCTTCAATGTCAATCCCGTGGAATATGTAAGCCCTTGTTTGTTAGTTTATCATTGACGGATACGATTAGTGCCATATCATTGTTAGGAAATTATTTTCCCGATCTACTTTTTGAAGTATTGATCATGCCGAATATAATGTTAAATAATAAGTCGACGCTAGCTCACTCGTTGGGTACAAACGGACATCAACTTTTATATATTTACCACTACCTACAAGAAGAAAGTAAAGAACGGCTTCTTGAGATTTTTAGTGTTACAGACGTTTACGATCAAACACCACTCCACTATGCTGCTTTAGAAAATGATTATGATTTTTTCATGAAAATAAATGAGTGCTTCGAGGAAGAAACATTTAGAATAATGTGTACTACACCCAATAAATTAGGGTTCACTCCTATCTGTATGTTTTCTTACCATAAACCAAATTTTAAAAAGCTTAAAGCTCTTTTGGAAATAGTTTACGAGGATCCAGGAATAGAAGTAAAAGAGTTTGTTTTTACTAAATTATCCGAACTACATCCAAAGGATGTTTCAATATTTGAAACAATGGATATTAATGTGTTTTTCAAAACGAAGAGAACCTTTATTAATGGTCCCAACGATCCACCTAAAACACCGATCGGTTTGTTAGCGGCATTTTTAGGACATTAAGTGAACCTACTTCCGCAACAAGGAATCAATCGACATAAAGCGTGAATTAGTCCTAAATCGAAGTGAGGACCGTATCTATAAGGAGACAAGGATAATTATCTCGTTTGTATTGGTTCCTTGTTGCATAAGTAGGTCCAATTATAGGTTAAAAAAGTAAGTAGTAGAGTCACGGTGATTTCAGTACGAATGAGATGGCTCGACCGGGCCCGCTCTCATGGAAGGTCAACCTAAAATGACAATATTCGGGCTGTCGTGTTTCGTTATTGAATGAGACAGCAGACCCAAGGAGGGTCACCGTGCTGCATTATTTGCTTAAGCAATGAGTATGGTGACCAATACTTTTGGATTCCGCTCATGCTTTCCATCAGGCAGAGTAGTCACTACAAGCTCACATACATGTAAATAAAATGGTTTAGCTTTACATACAAATTCTTGACGTTCGATGTCGTGACGTGACGCGTGATATAATAACGTGGTGCTATATTAATGTGATAATTTATAGTTTTTACAAAACTACTTGTGTATTATTTTAATTGTAATAAAAATTGTAAAGAAACAAGAAATTTAAGTGTAATTTAAAAACAATGTAAATGTAATATTTTATATGACTCGTTATAAATCCATAGTTTCTATGAAGTTTTTTATTTTATTTCTTGACAATAGAATCGCTGTTTCCCTGAAGATATTTGCGACAAGATCGGTATATTGTGCAAGTTATCTAAACAAATAAATAAAATTAAAGTGTCCCATTGTAATTTCAAATTAACAGTTTTTCATTCTATGTGTATGAAAGTAAAAACATACATTAAAACATCACAATAATCATCTGGAACGGCTATGTTTGTCTGTTCAGACAATTTATACGGTCGGTTTGGTTTATTAATTAAAATATACTTTGTAAATGAATTAAAAAAACGACACTGAAAAAGTATGAAACAAGATTCAAACAATTATCATAGAACACAATTATCAGTGTGCAGATATTCAAGTTTGAAAACTACCCCCTACTGTTTCTCATTTTGGGTGTTTTCTATGTAATCTATGTAATAAATAATAAGTATTATATCAGTTAATCCAGCTTTCATAATACAAGCTCAGCTTAGTTTGAAGCTAGATGGCGTTGTGATACATGTCCGAAATATTTCATAACAAATAATTATTTTTATAGTTATTTTTATCATTGATTTTTGTTTCTTTTATAAATAAAATTATGTATCAGGAACGCTAATATAAAGTCGAATATCTTTCCTGGCACCATATCACCTGTCTTCGTCAATCAAAGGAAAGAAGAATATTGAAATCTAATGCTCCTCGGTTCAATCAGCTGTCTTTCTCCTGACCACATTTGGGCAAGCACCTGCACAGATTTTTTAGCCGAGTGATCATAAGTTTTTTACTTTTTTTTTTGTAAAACACTCGCCACCTGGACATTTTGCCTAGTGTGCCATTATTAAGAGAGCCTGACACCCGGCAAAGGAGCACGCGGCCTTTGCGGTAATTAAAAAAAGTCGAATTGATAAACCGCCTTTTTGGACAATCGTTCATGGAAGTATCTTCTGAATTAAAATTATTTACGGAACAGATGCTTTTTGGTCAGTGTTCTACGAAAGCTGCTAAACCTTTACCACAAGTTTAATGATAGTTCAGAAAAATATCAATGAGTAACGTCACAATAAAATACAACTACATAAAAAGGTACGTTTGAATGACATTATTTATTCGGAGTAAAATTAATAATGTCATAGATTGGACAACGTAAGATCAAGAATAATAATTATGCATATTCAAAATGCTATTAACATTTTATTTATTGCATGCATAATAAACAGGGCACAATATTATTAGTATTATTACATTAAATATAAGAAATCTGCAATAGATACATACGTTGTACGCATTTATATTAAATTCGTATGAATACAATTAACTGATCATTGTAGACGATTTTACATTCCTCAGTACAAATTGTGCCTTTTAACGTATCTAAGTAAAGAAATTTATTTCATACTTTTTAGTTTGTAGGAGTTGTTTTAGGAGGAGTTGAAAGAAGTTATAGACTTTGTTTCTTAGACTATCACAGAGTTTTTAAATAACTTAATCACGTAAAAGATCGTCTGTATCTGTACGATAACGTATTAAAAATACGCAGTGACAGCACCTTTATTCACCCATAGGTGTCGTACTAGGCAGCACCAGCACTACCAAGAGAAGTGAAACTTGACACAAACCATTTACTAATCTGTCTGGCAAGCATTATATAGTAGACCAAAACCTCCTTTCTAAAGAAAATTATGCCCAGGCCATAATAAATGTCCAAGCTGTTTCACACAAAGCTTGGTTCAAGGTCTTAGAGCTACGCTGATTCTAACACGAACGGGTCGGCTCAACCGGGATGGCATCCCCTCACAGAAGACGGATCTATCGGACGCCTAATTTGGATTTTGGGAGGGGCTTTCGACGGTCGATGCCATATTGCGCCTGAGGTCCGTGACCGAAGAGGCAGTTAGCAGTGGAGTGGATGGAGTGCCAAAGGACCTGAGGCGGCTAGTGGCAGGCCGAATATTTAGAGGAGCGTATCGTCATATACGAGGACAGAGATGGTGTTTTGAAACGTCGGGCTTAGTCGTCTTCCGCAGGGTATGTCCTCGGACCACTCCTGTGGAACATGCCTTTCGACTGGACCCTTCGAGGGCGTCTCCCCCCGGGCTGGGCGTAATCTGTTACGCCGATGAAACTCTGGCTACAGCCAGGGGGGCGAACTTTCACGGCAGCGCGCCTTGTTCTATGGGCCCCGTCGTGGGCCACTCCCCGGCGCCTCCATCGTGTTCAATTCCTCCGTGGTCCTCGTACTGGGCCGGGCCCAAATTGAGTATCTGGGCCTAATCCTTGGCGGTAGGTGGCTTTTCGACTAGCACTTCCGACAGCTTGCCCGAAAGCTTGTCTACACTGCCTCCGCTCTTGGACGACTTTTGCCCAGTTTGGGTGGAGCTGTACACTATACAAAGAAATTGTCCGATCTATGGCACTGTACGATGCACCGGTGTGGGCGGCGGCTCTGATCTTCCAAAATAAGGCACACCTGTGGAGACCCCCAAAGGATTTTGGCGGTTAGTCATACACGGTTACCGCACCGTGTCGACCGAGGCGGCATGCGCCTTAGCCGGCATCATCTGCTTCAGTGACCGGCCACGAGGATTCGACGTCCGCATGTACCGTACGTCGCCATAGAGAGTTAAGCAATTGACGGCGCCTACTTCACTGAGAGGGGGCACTGGTAGGGGTTCAGATGGCGTAATAACAGGTTCCCAGGCACAGAGTAGCACACCGTGTGGTTTTAGTCGATTCGATTCCGACATACCGCCCCGCCGCAAGCCCCGGCAGGGTGTCGTGTGTTCAATCCTACATGGAAAAACAATTTTATTTGTGCGATACACAAATTGTCGTCCTGAGTGTGGGTGTTCGTTTTATGTATGTTTGTAAAGCTCCCCTCTACACAAGATTTATATTCTTAATTCGAGTGGTCTTTAAATATAAACAGTTGTGTGTCCGCAACCTTACTTTTTTTCTGTACCATATTTTTTTCCTGCCAATATGCCGCCCCCCTAATTTTGCCGCCCCAAACTTCAACTTTTTCAGCTTCTATGGTAAATCCGGCCCTGGGCCAATGATACAGAAGTATTTCATTAGGCAGTCATAGTTTTGGTCATTATAGCGACCTTATATCTTCTTGCCTGGTCCGTCGTAGGGGTCCACAATTATGGCGAATTATAGGTGGTATCGAATAACAATGACAGTATATATTATAGCGACCATGTTTATTTATTAAGTACTGTGCTATTATTTTAACCTTACCTACTAAGGTATGAACGTGGAATCTCTCAGTTAAACATAAACACGTCTTAATATCAACAAGGAAATGACAGCCAGAATCCTACGTGCCCGATAAGCGGCACATATCTGCAATGTGCTGGTCAAGCATATCTCTGTATAATTTCCGTCTTTTACCCTAACCAATATATGAGGCAGGAATAGTCATCATGCTGCTTTTACCATGAGGATGGTCACCACTAATCATGGGTGAGCTTTCCATAAGTCTCACTTGTTGTCAAAGTGACTCTCACTTTGGGCAATTTGGCATGCACATACTTATATAAAAAAAAGTTACAAACGTACGACTATTGTATGTAATGATGTTATGAATAAAGTAAGATATTTTTTTATATATATTTCATTAACTTGGTTTCTCATGTTTGGCCACTTATTTGCTGTCATTGCACACGTTCTACAGAAAAAAATAAACTTGTCTATATACGTTTAAAACTATAGCCAAAAGGATAACTATTTTACTTGATAACTTAATTCGAAAACGTTATTTATAACTACATATTTCACTTAAATTGTATAATTTTGTCGTAAGTATCCTTGGCGAAAGAGAATACAACTATTAGTAAGTATTTATTGTATCGACAACTTTTTTACGAGGTAATTCAACCTTTTCGCAGGTGACAAATTATATATATAAATATTTTAAAAACCTTGAATACACCTGCGTTTTGGTATAAAAACAATTGTGCTTATTTATGGTTTTTGTTTTTAGTTTGTACATTGTGCATTGTAATTATTGTAAGTGTTCACGATATCTATAAATATATATCTATACAAATAAATTAAATTTAATTGTTTGGTTGTAATTTCAAGTTAACAGTAACTAAATCAAAAATTAAAATTTTGAAATACTTATCTATGTATCTGTCTCTGTCCGTTTATTCTCTGGAATCATCAACAACCCATAACGTCCCACGGCTGGGCTCAGGTCTTCTCTCAAGAGAGGGTTAAGGCCATACGTCCCCACGCTGGCCAAGTGCGGGTTGGGGACAGGCAAGACACGTTGTGGCTACGTAATCTTGCTGTTGGATGTTTTTAAGCCGCCCGATGGCCTCCAACTAAGCTTCACGACTGCTATCTTATGATAACAACCGGGACCGACTGCTTAACGTGACCTCCGAATCACGGAAACGCTCATTACATATATTGCCACAAACGGTCACCCATCTAGGTCTCACCGCGCCGTCGTCACTTACCCTTGGTGATTGTTTCCAATCACCTAAGGCCACTCGGCTATGAGCGCTTCTTATCTATTCTCTGGAATGCCTGGACCGAATTTGACGGGACTTTAACTGGCAGGTAGATTATGACATAAGGATTAACTGCATTAACTAGCTTCGCCCCGCGTCGTTACCTGCAATTATTGTTGTAAAGTTTAATAACAACCGCAGGCTGAGCTACTGCAGAATAATTAAGTACCCTGAAGTTCTTTATAGTGAAGAACCTAATCAAAGTTTTTATTAGTTTTATAGCGTCACTTGAGGGAGCGTAAGTGAAAACCAGCGTCTTTTTCAGCTCTTTTCGGAAACTTTCTTTTATTACCAAAACAAATATCTTTTCTTTCTTTATTTCTAGTTAAAGTGTAGGTCGGCAGTGTAGATTCTGTGAACGATAGAAGACGATGTATCCTATTTTTTTTAAAAATATAACCGTTAATTACGTTGCAAATGTCCAGAAAAGGTGCTTTGTAACTGTCTTGACTCTACAGGTTTCCCGTTTGAGGGAAGAAAATGAACAGTTACGGTATTAACGGCGCTAAAGGCTGATGTCTTAGAGAGAAGGGTGGCTTTAGTACACCTGATGAGTCCACCTGTACTGCAACGACAGCTGGGAACCACCTTGAAACAATTACATTTGTCTAAGGTCCTATTATAATAAAAACGGGCATTAATAGGTTATTTTGTTGTAATGTAGGTCGTTGGTATATTTGATACATTTTTACAACAGTTTAGAGATTTATGCTTTTACTTATTTATTTACTAGAGCTCTACTTTGTATGCGTCTCTTTTTTCGTCGTCTTTGAATTCTAAACGTTCACATTAAATTTGTAATTTTTTATTTATTTATTTATGTTTACAATAATAATTACATGAGATATACAATAATAGCAATTTAAAACCACCAAGGTTTATAAGTATAAACCTTGGTGGTTTCTTATCTTTCTTGAGTCTGTCCAGTTATACAAGTGAAAAATATAAAAACACAAATAAAAATAAAATAAATTACGTTCAACAATAACTATGGACTCACACAAAAAATAAACAATCACACTCTTACTACACCTAGACAATACTAATTGATAAGATAAGTATTTAAGCGTATAACTAGAATGCTTAAAAAAAAAATAAAAAAAAAGAAGAACATTTATTTGGAACTGAAAAACAATAAAAACTAAAATTAAATGGTAACGATGATAGCTGTAAAAGTTTAAAACTGTGGCACAGCTACCAACGCCCCCTTCTTAATAGTAAGTTGTTTCAGACACAGTCTCAGTATATAATACATATATCAAGCACAAATCAACATTAAATCAAATCAAATCCAGCAAAACTTAGTAAAAAATTAAAATTAAAAACAAAAATTGTATATATATGTGTGTGTGTGTGTGTGTGTGAGTGTGTGTGTGTTTGTGTGTGTGTGTTCGTGTACGTAGGTGGGTTATGTTATGCATCCAAAAGTTTTTCCGTTTCATCATAATCGAGAGATTTCAGCCAACTCTCAAGTTTGTTTTTTAGCGTGTGACCATTTAGAGAATAAATGTTAAGGGTTTTAAGGCTTAATTTCTAAACACAACTTAAAAAATAATGTTTTAATTTGATCTTTATATTTTTTTTGTGTTAATCTATTACGTAAAATTGATACTTTACTTCCTTCCTTGTTTAATGGGGTAGGTATCTAATTCCGAAATCATAACCAAGGTGGCCTAGGTGATTAAATGAATAAATATTTGGGACATCTTACACACAATGTCATCTAGTCCCAAACTAAGCAGAGCTTATATTATTATTTGTACCATACAAGTGATATAAATATACTGTTTTTTGTAAATACATACATATTATACATAGAAAACACCCAACCTGCTATACAAATATTTGCGGAACACACAAAAATTTGGTCCGACCCGGGAATCGAACCCGTGACCTCAAGCACAGCAGTCGCATACGCTTCCACTGCACCACCGAGGCAGTTAAGATTAGAAACAATGACCGAGGGTAAGTAACGACGGCGCGGTCATACGAACGATATGCTCGCGTTTCCGTGATTCGAAGGCCACGTTAAGCAGTCGTTCCCGGTTGTTATCATAGGTAATAGTCGTGAAGCTTAGTTGGAGGCCTTCAGGCGGCAGATTACGTAGCCAAAACCCGCACTCGACCAGCGTGGAGTAGTATGGCCTTAACCCTCTCCTGAGAGGACAGCCGAGTTTTTTAACATCATAACTAATTTTAATTTTTTTCTACGAACGTAATCCACAAATGAGGGGTATAGATTCATAACCGCTTCTATCCACTTTTTATATTTTTCCAGAATAATACTAAAACCATTTATTGTACTACTACTTGTTATTAAAAACATATTTGAATAGAATAAAGTGGTGATACAGGCAATTTTGCACGTATTTTATTCAGTGAAACCAAAGAGAAGTAGAATTTCATTGCCAGCAGTTGAAAAACAATAAAAGCTTGAAACGGGATAGAGGCGCTTTTGAATCTATAGCCCTCAAATTGCAAATAATCTATCGAGTTGAGTTAAAATTTAAATACAAAAACATTATTACATAAAACATTTATAAAGATGTTATATTTCCACGGTCACATTGCTAATTTATTGCGACATATTAAGGTGCGTGCGTGCGTCTAGCGCAAGTATGGCCACAATGGCGGCGCGCGAGTCGATTTGACAGTTGGCTGCAGATGCCGCTATGCGAACACACACCTTGCGCCAGGTGCCACCAACTGACACACTTAAAACTAGACCTATTTACTTATATAGGTTAGAAAACGATCTAGTAAACAATTACTGCAAAGATTCTTCTTTTTCTTTTGCCAAATAAAAATCTGCACTAGAATTTATATTGGTGATTAGCTGAGAAGTGTTACCTGCGGTTATTGTTGTGAATAGCGAGTGATGCGGCGAAGCGAAGTTGTTTAAAATAAATAAGCCTAAGTTACTCCTTGTATCATCAGCTTTCTAAATGTGAAAGTCCCGTCAAAATCGATCTAGCAGTTCCAGAGATTACCCGGAACAAACCGACAGACATACACACATAAAAAAAAAGGATTTTTGATGTAGGGACCATTAATATACTTTCATATGCATTTAGTAATAAACTGATCATTTCATGTTACATACAGACACTCCAATTTTATTTATATAGATTTTGCAAGCTGCCTCGGTGGTTTATGCGACTGCTGTGCTTGGGACTTGATGGCGTTGTGTATCAGATGTTGTCATGAAACGGACACAACCATTAGTGTGTCGTATAAAGTGTCCAATCCACTGTAGGGATCCAATAAATGTATTGAACTCACAATAGGAAGCGGTGAACTAAACACGTCACCATTCGTGCAGTGGATTCAATAAACAAATAGATAACTTTTCAATGTCAATGGGTGAGCGTAATCTGACCAAAAGTATTTTATTGTCTTCTAAAAAAATATGTAGTCGCAGTAAGCAAACGGTAGAAGATAGATAGTCGAGTGGATTCCCGGGTCGGATCAAATATTTGTATTATCTGCAAATATTTGTTACGCAGTTTGGGCGTTTTCTATCTCGTATAAATAGTTTTAAAAAACTAAACAAACACGCTTATAAACTAAAAGTTGAAAATTATTTTAATGTACCCAAATGGTACAACATTTTTTATGACCCTTAAATTATTGTTGTTCTGAGTTTGGGTGATCTATGTGTACGTTTTATACATGCATTTATGAGAAGAATAAGATATAATACTAACAAGTATGTGAATCCCATATCTCTTTCTTTTTTTCTTGAAAGAAACAAAGAGTGGCTACAAAATATATTTTTAAGATTACATATCTTCAGCTTATAACAGTCCATTCGTCTACAATTAAGACCTAAGTTCAACTGTAGTCAAGTCAAAAAAATATTAATAGTATGTACGGCTATGCTATATTAGTATACTATATCGCAGCAAGTCATAAAAAAAGAAATCCGCTTTGTATGGATATAGTTGAGGACCATATCTAAATAGAGCAATAAAGGTTTGATCGTAAGCTAATTTATAACGAACATATAAATGGCAGCCATGTCAAAATAGCAATAGCACACCAGTCACGCGTATCCTTAGAAAATATATAATCGTTACTTAACCATGGCTGGTTTTGTTCGAAACAATGTATATTTATGAGGTAGTTGAGCATCGATGGAATGTGAGTTTATCGATAATAGTAAATGGTGCTCGGGGGTGCGTTCGAACACCTGATCGGGTGAACAGGTGATGTGTTCTAGGTGTGGTGTAAAGGGGATAAATAACTATGGATTGTTCCGAGGATATTTATTTTCTTTGGTTTAACCACACAACAGAGTATGTTCTTTGAGTTTATATATTTTTTACTTAATTCTATTACGAAGTTAAAACTGTCGCAGTATGAAGTCATTTAGACGCAAATATTAATTTGAAATCTGGTGATTCTCAGAATTTTGTCGTGCTATAGTGTAGTAACACACATTATACAAATCATCATTATTATGACTAGGTTCATGTTTAATCAATATTATAGCTCATTTTATCTGACAAGTCTCGTTGACAATATTTTAAAGGGTTTTTAGCCCGGGACTAGACCAAAAAAGCTGGAATAAAATGTAGTAACACTAGTGCGGAACGAATCATATCGTAATTGTTTCACTGGTTGGTAATGAAATCTCTTATCAATTTATTTTCATGTTTGAAAGATCTTAAATACAAGAATATCCTTGGTTATATCGCAAGTCCATAATCTCATGTGTACCGTCATCATGAACATTCGGTACTAACGGTTGTATGGCATGTGGCTCTAGTTTTTTGGTAAATAATTAATTATTATTCCCTCAAATACACCTTTCTTTATTATAAATAATTAAAAAAACATGTTAACAAGTACAAATTGTACACTTTTCGTCCTTTCACTGAAAATTTATTATCTTATGCAAAGATATATTAATAAAAAGATAATTACTGTCTGTTTATAACCGTTATCAACACTTCTTAGTTTTTTAAATTCTGGAGTGTCGAACATATAGTCTTGGCAATCGTAGACTAGGACTTTCACAGGCCAGGTGCAGTTTTTTAGGGTTCCGTAGTTCATGACCCTTATAGATTTGTCATGTACGTCCATCCGTCCATCCTCGACCTACTGCCCGAACGGTTGGTGTTAGAGAGATGGAACTTTGCATGAATATGTGTTTTATTACGTCGACAAAGTGCTACAATAAAATCATTAAGAATATTTCTATTTGGGGTACCTCCCCTACACGTAAAGTCGGGATATTTTTTTTTTCTCGTGTGAGGTTGATAAAAACCATTTATCTATTTAGGTATCCGTTTGTGAGTTATTCAACTTTAAAGCGCATTTTTTTTTAAAAACAGTCCCCCCTCTAAAAACTAAACGACTGGCTCAGTGAATCTGAAAAAAATAATGATAGTATTCCATGTATTGAATTTCCAAGGAAAACTATAGCGGCTTAAATAACTTTTCTATTTCAGGAGTTGTAGGGGCCTAATTGTACAATACACTCACTTGGAAAACTTCGTACAAAAATAAAGAATTTAATAAGTAAACATAACAATTATCTAATGAACACGATTTTAAATCTATCTACCATTATGGGTGACTACGGAACCCTATTCTACGCGTGGACTAACACGCACTTGGCATATTTTATATTGTATGAACCTGTGGTATCACTTAAGTTCAGTCAGCAGGCATAGTGTTTTTTTATAATGACTACGGGATAAACTACGCTAGACAACATCAATGCAAAGAGAAGTAAAACTTGAAACCAACCCTATACCAACCCGTCTGGCCAGCGTGGTATAGTAGGCCAAAACCTCTTTTATAAGGAGAGGCCTATGTCCAGCAGTGGACTGTTAAAGGCTGTTGATGATGATTTTTTTACTAAATGCATAGCAAAGTATATTCGATACTTACATCAAGAATGCAATTTTTAAAGTGTTTGTCTGTCTTTTTGAAGCAACTTAGGTAATTAGGGTTCCGTTGCCAAATGACAACGGAACGGAAATGGCAAGACATCATGAATGTTGTCATTAAATGAGTTGTACTGAAGCAAGACTTTCCCACATCATGACATCAACAGCCTTTATCAGGCTACTGCTGGACATGGACTTTTCTGATAAGTTTTAGCCTACCATACCACGCTGGTCAGACGATATGGTATAGGAATTTTTTCAAGTTTGCCTTCTCATTGCAGGGCAATCCTGCGTAGTTTGCCCTATTAGACACCCACGGAATTAATGGTGGTGTGGTGGTGACACTCAATAATTATTTAGCTTTTGTGAGAAAATGCAGCAATATTTGTTGACCTATCGTAGTGTAGACATTTCATGCAATGAAAATCCCTCTTAACTGGTTATGGAAAACTTCATAATTATTTCGTCAAGATGTGATAAAATATAACCAAAATAACTAAAAACAATATTCGCGTTCTTTAGAAGTCGTTAATAACAGTTTCTTTTCAATATCAACCGTAACTTTTGGTAAATGGCTTTGTGGTAAAGTGTTACCACAACTTTGCCAATGTCATGTATTTGGAAGACAATGTGTCAAAGATTTAGTCAAAGATTTTATATAAAGCTGTAGTTGAGCCAGAAAAAATGAGTTTTGAAAAATGAAAGTACTAAAAGTAATTTGTTAACTTTTACAGAGTTATTAAAACATTAATAAACTAGCAACTTCAACATGGTGGTCTTTGAAATATCCGCAGGCTCCCGTTTGTCATTTTTGACATGTGTCAAGAACGATTAAGACAAAAACTACATAACTATATATAGAATGCTCATATTGTTTTTACGAATAACTACATATATGAGAACTTTACATGTTACCTATTATATTATTTAAATGCCATGCATTCACCTGTCACAGACGGCGACTCTCAATAAATCAATTTGTTTGAGCAAAAATATATAACAAAAAAGAAAATTGTTATAATTCACAGATGCACATAAAAACTAATGAAAAAAATAAACCCATTACAGTGGGTCCGATATAGCAATCAATTGGTGGTATCCGGGGTGATTTCCGCACTGGAAATAAAGGGGCCAACCTGATGGTTCATTAAACTTCATCATCAGTAGTTCTTTAACAGTGCTGGACATAGGCCTCTCTTTAGAAAGTAAGCTTTAGCACGTAGGAGTCTGGATGGTCTTTTTGGCCTCTTCTTGTACGTTTGTAAAGTTATATATTATGTGTGTGTAAACTTTGTGTGATTCCCAAATTGTTGTTCTGATCTTGCGTGTTCTTAGTGTCCATTTCATGTTTGTAAAGTGGACGAAATATTCCTAATGCGAGAGTTGTCGGTTACATTTAAAAATATAATAAAACGTTTGTGCATGTAAATTGTTCATTATAAATTTAAAATAACATTTGTAAAACTATTAATATTAACAAATTAATAAAAATCTTTATATAAATATTACACGACATTGTAAACAGGTGATACGTTGATGCGTGATGCTGGAATGAAAAACTTAAGATCACTGGGGCACAGTAAATCATAGCGTCAAAATAGCAGCACCGAGCGTGCGATAGATTAACATAGATTTGATAGGATAAACATAAATCATTAATGTATATTTGTGTGGTTTTTTCAGGTCTTATATTGCTAAGTTATTGTTCCTCAAAAATTATAAAATTAGCTAGTTACTTCCTAGTGCCAGATTTTAGTATTATAATACGGGGTATGTTATGAAAATGAAACGGTAATTTTTACTTTTATTACGATTATATATAGTTAAAATGGAATCTTTAAACTTAAATAACGTTTAAGTTTAAAGAACGGATGTGAGTGGGCGAGTATTTTAGGATAAGTTATAACGATTACGACAAGACTATTTTGCTGCAAGAGAACATCTTCCTATCTTTTATTATTCCCAAGGTTATTTGGCGTCGGCTACTAGTTCAACCGATTATACCTGAATAACAGTTTATCCAGGTAGCTACTAGCATCGGACCTCCACAACCCTGAGGACGAACTGTATTGAACTAGTTGTTAATATATTTGATTGTATTGACTTCTCAATAACGATTGTCATGTGTGTTCATGATAACTAGACTGCTGACTTAACGTGCTCTTTGAGTCCGAGTCCATCGAATCCATACTCCGGGTTATTACTACTAATTCCTTGTAAGAAAAACCCAACAACAGATCCATCTGGGAATTGAAAGCGAGAATCTTGGTTGCCAGTGGTGACAGTCTTCAACAGAACGTGTTAGAGAAATATGATCCTTATGTGGCGTGCTGGCTGGCTGGCTTGCTGAAAAATATTCACGTCCTCTAATGCCGAATATTTAGTTCTTTTTTTCAATTTATCAGAAACTTTGTGATTCTTCTTGCCTGAAAATTAGAGTTTTAATGTAAAATTTATTATTAAAAATGCCATACTTGTGTAATTAGTTATTATAATAAATAATAATAATATAATATTAACTTTGTACAGTGGACATGGCTGTACTGCTTGTTCAGTTATATAATGTGAATAACTGAAAAGCCTACCAAAGTGACTCTACTCAGCCTGATAGATAACATGACTAGAATCCAGGTGTGATGTTATTTGAGATAAGTCATCTGTGTTTGGGTAGCAACCAGAGGCATCTTTAGCCTATGTAGCGCCCGTGTGCAATCACTACTTTAGCGCCATTTATTTTGTTATAGCACCCTTTGTTAAATTTTTTAACTACTGAAATATAAAAAGTAAATTCACTTAAAATATTTCTTTAAAAGTATAGCGGGGCCCTAGATCTCAAAGTATACCTCACGTCTGAACCTCTTTTTACGTGGGGTGGAATTATACGCCCAGCATCTTAACATAGGCACGTGGTTGTTGAAAGGCGAAGTGCTGTTAGGGCGCCCCTAACAGTGCTGCGCCCGTGTGCATTGCACACCCTATAGGTGGTAAAGTTAGCGTGGCTCTACTATCTTTAAATTATATTTTGCTTGCTCAATTTTAAGAAATTAGAATCTTATCTTCACTAATCTTTACATTAAAAAACCATCAACTGGGCAATAAATATGAAATGACAGCGGTCGAATCAATCGGCGTCTGCGCAACCTTGCCCGCTGGGTTCTAATTAGAGGGCATGCAACCGCACCGGGTTCGAGCCCGGCCGTGTTATTATGTATTTAATGCTCTTTTTACGATTGATGTATATGGCCTTATTTGAAATCGTGTTTAAAAGTTTTCCTTGAACCGTTTGACAATGGTTAGATATTACTATCATAAATCAATTATTATTATTTTTAATCTAAAATAAGTTGTTGTCCTTTAACTAGGTATATATGTTTAATGTTTATATGTTACAGTTTTTTTTTTCAATTTGGCTTAGGAGATAAATAAATAATAAATATTCCGAATATCTGACATACAACATAATCCCAAACTAAACAGAGCTTTAACTATAGGTACTAGACAACTGATATAAATAAAAATATACTTTTTTTGTAAACCCAGACACCGAAGAAAATATTTGCAGATCATCATAGATTTGGTCCGACACGGTAATCGAACCCGTATACCCGAACCATTAGACGAAAAAGGCGGTCAAATAACAAGATAATAATTATGCATAATTTGTTTTGTCTTCTCTTTATTTATTCACCAGCTAAGCAATTATTTTAGCTTCAAACTCAGAACATAGAAACAATTTCACTGTCTTATTTCTATGAGCTGAGAATTCAAAAATGTGTACCTCGATGTAATTATTACACTACATAAATATCAATTTTTTTTTTATTTTACGTCGAGCGAGAGACTTTACAAACACATGAAACGAGCACCTAGTCTCAGGAGAACAATTTATGAATCACACAAAGTGTTGTCCCATGTGAGATTTGAACCCACAACACTTGACAGAGTGGAAAGCGTCGTGGCGCTAAACCACACAGTATATCTTTAGAATAATTGAGATACAAATTGAACCGAAATTGTTGTAAGTCTTGAAATGAAATGAAATGAAATGAAATGAAATGAAATGAAATGAAATGAAATTATTTATTTGCAAGAATGTAGTACAGAACAGGTGATAACGTTTTTACAAGGATCAAGTACATTCTACCATAACAATGGTGTGCAAATGTTTTAATCCCTTATTGTACTAAAAGCATGCAATAATATATATATTTTTTAAATATTACTAGAGCACAATAATTTCCGTACATTTCCACATAATAATTACAGATATAAATAGTTCAAATGGTAAGATTATAATTAAATGTCACAATAGTTCAATTAATATTTTGTCATTTTAATAGATGTCAATAGTAAAATTAATGTATGCAGTTTTTAAAAGATGTCAGAATAATTATTATTGTCAGTCATTAAAGAGAATAATATATATATAAAAAAAAAAAAAAAAAAAAAAAAAAAAAAAAAAAAAAAAAAAAAAAAAAAAGTATGTCAATATGTACTCATTCCTTATATGTCATAAATTCATTCAAATTATAAAAACATTTATCAAGTAGCCATTTTGTTATTTGAGTTTTAAATTAGTTGTAAACCTTAGTTGTAGGAAATGGAAGCAAAAACTCGCTTCCTGTTGGCGAGTTGGTGGCTTGCGCTGGTTCCCACCGCTGCACTTCTCACGGGGAACACCCACTCATTTCTAACTTAGACATACATTGAACAGACGGAAGGGAAAATGATACATGTCAAAAAGTTGATGTTTTTGTTAACATCGTAGAAGTAACTGTTAACTACGTACATACAGTCGTAGAAGGCCATTCTAGAAGATCGTTTTTTAGGGTTCCGTAGTTCATGACTCGGAACCCTTATAGATTCGCCATGTCCGTTCGTCCGTCCGTCCACCAACCAACCACCCAAACGGTTGGTGCTAGAAAGATGGAACTTTGAATATGTGTTGTAATTACGTCTACAATAAAATTATGAAAAATAATTTTAGCTTAATTTTTACAAAAACAAGGCTTTCCAACTTCAAACAGAGGTTTCCCAAACCAAAAATCTGAAAAAATTCATGATAGTAATTTATATATTGAACTTTCAAGGAAAACTATAGCGACTTAGATAACTTTTGAATTTCAGGAGTTATATGGCCTAACTTGTAGAACGCACTCATTTGAATAACTTCGTACAACGATAAAGAAATAATAAGTAAACATAACAATAATCTATTAGACATGATTTTAAATCAACCTGCTGTTATAGGTGCCTACGGAACCCTATTCTATGCGTGGCCTGACACGCACTTACACGATTTTTGTTTTATCGGAAGACTGTCCCTCTTTCATCTCATCCACATTTTATTACCATTGAATTGGATTTGGACACTAGAATTGAAAACGTTAAATACTTGATATTGGCAGAAATAGATGATATTATTCGGCTGGTTGTATCTCTTATAAAGAAGAAGAAGACCTATTAGGTTGTATTAATTCTTAGGATGAGGATGTTTTACTGACTACTAGCCGTAAGGAGCGATTCTTCTAATTCAGACTTGCTTTTCTTGTTTTTTAAAACTGGCTGAGTCCTGCGGTGTTACCCGCTGTTATTATTGTGAATAACGCGAGTAACGCCGCGGGAGGTAGCTAGTCTAAAATAAATTAGCCTAACAATAAGTCTATAAAACAATTTCTATAAATGTTCCTGTTTGTTCCAGTTTATAAATTAAGTCTCATCGTTCCACATATAAATATCTATAACAACGAGACTTAATTGGATGAAACTTTCAGTGGCAAATAGATCAAGATATAAAGAGTTTCTCAGACTTTTTTGAAACTAGCTTCACTCAGCGACGTTAGAATAGAAACTCCAATAATTTGAAAATGGTACTTATGCTGTATGTTTGTCCAGCCCTATAGTTTAAAAGAGTTGTCAGTTAAAAATGTAGCAATCACTAATACGATCTTTCTTCCACTGTTTATTTATAGTTGTACTTAACGTACTTGATACTTGGTGCTTGTTGTATTTACACAGGCGCTTATTTTATTTACTGATGTCATCATCATGAATATCATGATTATGGCAGTCCACTGCTGGACGTAGGACTCTCCCGTTGCATGTCATTCTAAGAGATTTTTATCTATTTACTAGCTTATCCCCGCGGTATTACCTGCGGTTAGTGTTGTTAATCTCGAATAAAAAAAAAATGGCATAAAAATATCATTACGTGAATAATGGACGGCCCCTTATGTCAACGTAAACTTACGTAAGTTAAACGTATCGTAGGGCTTAAGACAACCCCAACCTATTTTGGAAATAAAGGCTTGCCTTACTATAAATATTAAAATTCAGAAAAAGGATCAGAACGAAACAAAAGTCTTTTTTATAAGCTCTCCATTATGACTCTGCTCTGCCTAATGGAAGAATTAGGCAAATCCAAGGGTGTTGATCACTATTCTAATTGTGAATGCACACAATGCAGTAACCCATGCTATGGCGTCATGTGTGATGCTTTTGCATCAATAAGCCTGCGGTTTCGTATTCACAAACGAAATACTTGCAACAGCACAAATGCTGTTATTTTTAAGTTGCAAACTATTGAAAAGGAGATAGTTAATTATTTTATACGTATTTTAAATAATACGTCTTATCAGTATTTTTTCAATTGGTTCTATTTTCATAATAAAATATATTTTTCGGTACTTTTTGTATTTATAAAAATAAATTATACTGATGATTGTTATGCTATAAGCACTTACCAATTTACATTTAAGATATTAAAAAAAGGGTTGAAGAAACAGTTGCTTGGAACTTTAACATTGTTAAGAATTCTAAAAATACATTAAACTTACACAAAGTATCAAGACATATCAGGCGTCGAACTGCGCCTGCTTAAGTATTGGTATCATAGTATTATTGTGTCAACGAGCCGTCACAGCAACCGCACGCAAAGCATGGTGAGTGTATTGTATGTATGACAGCTTATTGATGGGCGGTGTATTTCTCATCATAAGTAACTTACTTAAACCAACGAATGAATACCTCCATAGAGCAGTGGTAGTGTATCCGATTGCTGTGTTGGGGAACTCGGGCTAGATTCCCGGATCAAATGTTTGTATGATCTGAAAATATTTGTTTCTGAGTTTGGGTGTTTTCTTTGTATATGAGATGTATTTACAAGAAAAGTATATACATATATGTATATATTTATTATGATAATATTGATGATGTCCGTGTGGTGACGGATTAAGAATACAGAGTGTCACCACCCCTATTCATCCCGCGGGTGTCGTAAAAGGCGACTAAGGGATAAACTACGCAAGACAACATCGATGCAAAGAGAAGGAAAACTTGAAACCAACCCTATACCAACCCGTCTGTCCAGCGTGGTATAGTAGGCCAAAACCTCCTTTCTAAGGAGAGGCCTACGTCCAGCGGTGGACTGTTGGGGGCTGTTGATGATATTGATGATTATAATGATGATTATTTATATATTAATTTATGATATTTATTTAGATCCCGCTGATAGCTTATCTCGGAAACGGTTCTAAGGATTGCGCTGAAATTTAATATTGGGGGTTTTCGGGGTGAAAAACTGATTGGATCTTAAAACTTCTAATACCATTATTTTTTACAGCGGTCAATGATGATTTAATTAAGACATTAATTAAATGGAATTCATAAAACATATCGAGATCGCAAGAAAACAATATTTTAACTTAAATTATGCATTTTAAAGTACATCACTAATCTAAAAAACTGACATTCAAAAACTGGCTCTATTATTTCGAAGTAAAGTTCAAGATTACACGAAAGATATAATCGGACTATCCTGGGAAAATTCGGTGAGGTCAGTATATCACATCTAGTTAAATGTTTACCCAACCAAACAAAATAGGTGTCAATGTTAACCGTCCGTATGTAAATGCTTCACGTTCTATAGGCTTATTTACTTATTAATGTTTGACCAATTTAGTGAGAGGTGTGTCAATAGTGTGGGCAAAGGTACAGGGGTCAGGTTTGTCTACCGAAGCTTGTGGGAAGTCGTGTAGCAGCTCTTGAGGGTGTGAGAACGTCAACATTGACGGCAGGCCGGATGGAAGTTGTCTTTGACAAAAAGGTTCAAAAAACATCGTTGTTTTAACACTTTTTACCACACAGAAGGTAGATACGGTATCCTTTGATTGTAATCTATCATTAGGCATTAGTTTATCAAAAGTGACTGACAGATGACAGAGGCTTATTTATTGTAACAGAAGTTTGACAGTTCTGAATTGCAATACCACAGATAATTTATCCGTCCATTGTCTATATCTTACAAATGACAGCAAATTTAATTGATGTATTTAAGCTTTAATTTAATGCAATATATACGGTTGAATTGTAAATCTCCCTTTTTAAGTCGGTTTAAAATGGAATCGAAGTGTGAGAGGTTCTCTGAAGCACCCAAACTCCGAAACAAATATCTTCTATTTCTTCGGGCCCGGTTATCAAACCCGAGACCTCAGCACAGGGATCGCACACGCTACCACTGCACCACAGAGGCAGTTGGCTGACAAAAGTTAGAAACTAAGTAAATTTAAGAAAGCATATATTGTACGACACCTGCTCAAAAACTAAAACTTATAAAGGACTGTTTGCAGCTGTCCCCTTTACTTTATGGTTTCATAGATACCCGTATTGCGAAAATAACTATACTCTTTATTTCCACAAACACAATAATATAAACTTTTAGGATTCAAAGTAATGTATTTTCAAATTGCGTGGTCTACGCAGGTGTTTATGAGATTATACTTCTAAGATTCTAGGTTACCAAAATTATTACAGTTATTGAGAGATTTGTTTGTGGTTACGTTTAATATTCCTCCAAGGTACAGAAGATACTTATTCTTATCATTAAAAAAATAGTAAATGGAGAATTAAAATATACAGTAACAATATTTCATTATTAGTAACTATAAATATACAACTAAAGAAAGCGAGCTGTGCTGAAAACGAGTGCTGCTATTGTTGTTGAACTATTAATCCTGTGGAAAGCTCTACTGAGGGAGTAGGTTACACATTACAACACTACTACAGCACTACTACACGTAGAAGGAAAACCCAACCCGCCTGGAAAATATTGTATGGTGGTCCAAAACCTTCTTTTAAAGGACAGGCCTATGTCCAGCATTAATGATTGTTGATGATGAGGGACATTAAAACCTTCCCACGTGTATATCGATTATCGCGATATAGTAGTCTATGTCTATCCTCAATAATCAAATAACCTCTACGCCAAATTTTATAGAAATCTATGCATCGGCATAGCCTAATAGATTAGCATATAGACAGAGTTATTAAAAAAAATAAAGTATTAATTTATAGGCTTTCATCTCTTACGTTTAACTGTGGCATTGGTAAATTGACGTTTGAGACATAAGAAAATGTAATATGTTGTGAAACTCCCAACGCAGTTATCTAACAATATTAAATATGAAATATCAACAAGCATTCATGATTAAGTCTTTAACGAAGACTTGCTCCAGTAATTTTGACATCCTGTTCACTTATGAGGAAGTAACAAGTGAAAGACGTGACCCGCATCATGTTATAATGCACCAACAATCATTTTATTTTAGCTTTCTAAGCAAAGCCTTTAGCGGTTTGGTTATTTTGTAGTACTTGTTTTGTAGAATTTGAGGCAATTTGAGACTATCTTTTCTCCCCCCTTAATTAGGGGAGAGGATGTGAACATACTTTACTAATATGCAACGGTAAAATATATTTAATAGTGGTTTTGTTAAGCTGTGCTATCATGCGGGTCGAGCACATCCAAAGACACCGAAGCAAAATCCCTCCACATCAGTTATTTTGTATATTTAAGCCTGCCAAATAGACTACTTTGGCTGTTGGAAAGCATGAGTGGAATTGAAGAGTAGCGATCACCGTTTATACCTATACCAATGCAACATGGTAACCCACAATATGGGGGCCTAGTGAGATGATTCTGCATCGTTGAGAGTCCGATTTCACATTCACCAACGAAATACGACATCACGAATACTGTCATTTCTACCGTCAGGCCCCGTTCATGCTGTAATCAGCATGACCTTTAAAATATGATAGAAATAATGAACCCGCAAGCTTCAATATTTTAGATGCACTACATACTTAAATACAACATACAGAATTGTTCTCTTCTACATAAACAGGAAGCTGTTGACATCCAAAGACAAGGGAGCGGGAAGCGGCAGCATCATAGACAAACATTGTAATTAATGCTAATAGATTAATGACTCGAGTGACACGACCGCATCACTGTACGTTGTCATTAATATTATATGTTATGGGGGTGCTGTCATAAACTTTACACATGTCAATAAAGGTAGGGCATCGATGAGACATTTTAGACACTCGAAGAGTCTCGACTGCGGGCGTGAGTCATCAATGTTCACTTCACTATAGGTAAGTTACATGAACATCTTGACATTGGATAATATTTATTCACCGAGACAAAGAAGAAGTATTTTGGCTACCGCATGAAAAGCGATTACCGTAGTTCATAGATGTTTGGAACTCTAGGACTTTATCGGACTTCCGCAACTATGAGGTGAATTTAATTCGAAGGTTAAACAAGTCGTCAGTATATTTGAGGGCACTGACTTCCTAATAACGATTGGCATAGATGTTCATGACGGTTTAATGAGCTTTCGGAGGTACTCTAGCTGATAATTAAGAGTAGTAAGAAAATTCCAAAAACACTTATGGACCGACCTGGGAATCCAACCCGAGGCCTTTCGATCAATAGTCACATACGCTAACAACAGACTACTCTAGCGAGCTCGCAAGAGGAAATTCCTGTTAAATTCTGAAGTATCAAATCCTGTCAAACAACTTTACACACAGCGCTGCAACTGCGTCGATTTTCATCTTTAGAGAATAGTATTGCTGATAATCAATTATTTTTGCCTGTAGTCACCCATCTTAGGAAGGTTTCATGACTAATCTGAACTGTTCTGCTGCTGTTATTTCAGTATAGGTCATATGAAGTTTGAGCAATAAAATAGTAGTCACTTTAAACATTTTACACAAGAGAAAATACACGTACAATAAAAAACTTTAAAATTTACAATAAAAACTAACTTTTAAAATTTCTAATGAACAATAAAATTCACACTTATTTTATACCTCACAAGTTCTAAAATAACACGAGGGACAACTATTAGGGAGTTCAAGTTGTATTTTAACTACCCCTCATACAAAAGACCAACCTAATAATGGCAGCATTCGTGCTGTCATCTTTCGTTGATGAGTGTGAGACCGAAGGCCCTGAGGAGAATGATGCAGAATGATTATTCTGCATCATTATCCCCGGGCATAATGCAGAGACTTCTCACTAAAGCGCCATAGTGAAGATGGTGGCCCTTACTCCGGGATTCTACTCATGTTTTCCATCAGGCAAAGTAGAGTCACTTTGGTAGGCCTAAATATACAAAAAACTATAGGTTGGGTACTACCAATAAGCTAGATCATGAGGTACCAGTAGTGTAACGTTAAAAATCAGTTAACAGTATGCAATAGATTAGTTGAACGAATCTGATGATAATGATGATTGTAAAACGAAAGTAACTTCCCAAGACACCTAAAATCACAAAGAATAACATTTTGACTTATCGCTGCAATAAATACCGACGATTTTCCAACATTATTGTAATGGCGGTTACCGTACTAATGGCCGGATGTTAGTTCAAAGTTCACATAGAACATTCATTCAAACTCCTCCATTGATGTGAAAGCACGTCAAATTCAAATTTAGAACAGATTAGCTGTGTTGAGGCTATTTCCTTTTGAGAAAAAAGGTTATTTTGCGTAAAGAGAATGTATCCAAATAAAAAAAAAATTGAAATGTTTGTATGTAATATCAAGTGAACAGTTTTGTACTCAATGGATATAAAAGTGTAAACGGTACTAACATCAAAAAAAGTAAGTTTTTTAAAAATTTTGTTTGGCTGTTTGTCTGTTTGTCCTGGTAATCTCTGGAACGGAGCTGCTGATGACATGGCAATTTTTTCCAGATTAACTGTGCTCGCGTTGTTTGCGATTTTCTCGGGACTCAGTTTTTAAATACGCTTAAAGTCGACAATAATCGGTTATGTTGGAATCTCGCTGTATGCAAATGTTTCTCACAGGCGCCGACAGATCTCTATACACTTTTTTTTTGTCGGATAAACAGCATATAGAGCAATGGTTTCGGTCACGGTGAGGGGACAGTCAGCAACGACAAAAGTCTCAACAAACAATTTTATTTACGGATTTAATTTTCACGTAAATTCTTAGCGAATTAAGCGTCAATTCTAATGGTCGTATTATAGATCTAATTAAAGGAAGGTAGAGATAGTAAAAATAATTCCGTGCTGACCTCGGAAGTCACCGTTTCAGAGTGGTACAAATACGATCTTGAACTAAAACTACTTAAACTTGAACTGAAAGGTTTGGCTTTTACTTCCTTGGCCGAGCAGTTGAAAACTGGGACTCACTACCAACGCACTTGTGGCCTTCCTACTAGGCCACCATTATGAGGGTCATGATGCTGCAGAGTCTGCATTCGCAATCAGGGTGACCACTACTATTATATTCTACTCATGCTTTCTATCAGGCAGAGTATAGTCACGATCTCTGCCTTTGCAGTCAGGTTCTCTAACCACTAGACCAACTGCCCCATTAATATAAATTCTGCAGTTGCGCTGCTTCTACTCTATGACGCGCTAGTACGACACGTTTGGCCTAGTAGTTTCAACTGTCGTAACGCCGCTTCTTATTAGTGTTATGGGTTCTAATCCTACACGGGAAAACACTTTACGTGATTCTTAAATTGTTATTCTGAATCTGGGTGTTCTTTGTGTCCGTTTCTTATGTGTTTGTAAAGTCCCCGCGACCCAGGAATATGTCCTAATGCGGGAGTTGTCTCTTAAAGAAAAGAAAAAGTAGTACTAATAGAAATATACTTATTCCCAAAAGTTTCCCTTTAAACAAATTAATAAATAAATTCAAAATAATAATTAACAAAAAAATCACTCACGATTTCAAAACATTTGAAAACTAGTGATTCAGTATAACCATTCGTGCGCTACAAGATGGTGCTGGCCGTACAAAGGCGTATCAGCCCCACTGTGGGAATGTCTGCTCGTGAATCGCCCGTGGCTTATGACAATTTGCATTTTTTTGCTGTCCATACCAACAGAAACGTTTAGATTTGTGACCTATGTCATAGACGGCAGTGACTTATGAGCCAGCTGGTTAAAGCAACATGTACTTACACATTTTCCATGTACCTATAACCTTTTTATCTTAAAGTTAGAAGATGCATTACAATGCGAAGATTATTTACTTATGCCAGCTACCCGTAACGAAATGTTGTTTTCTTGTATTGTATCAATAAAGATAGATTTCTAATGTCGCCCCTTTCTTACCCTGTCTCAGTGTCTCAGGTAGTGGGGGGGGGGGGTATTCCCAGTTTCAGATGGACTTACACCATAAAAAGACGATAAAACGTAGATGTATCATATGATAACTTTGTAACTAAATGTTATACTAAAATAACATAATAACAGACTAATTACAATTCTATTCTTAAATCATACATCATATTCTTTAGACATTTATACTTTGGTAAGATTTAATGTTTATTAACATATTGAAGCCTGATTGGTCTAGTGGTTAGCGTATGCGACTGCTAATCAAGAGGTCTCGGGTTCAAATCCCGGGTCGGGCCAAAAAGTGTTTTTGGGATTTTCTTAGGAAATTCCTAATAGCTGCCCCGGAGTTTGGAAGTTTGGCGGTGATTCACGCCCGTGCCTCGGAGAGCACGTAAAGCCGTCGGTCCCGGTTGTCATGAACATCTATGGCAATCGTTATTGGGAAGTCAGTGCCCTCAAATATACTGACAACTAGTTCAATCTTCGAATTTCAGTTCTCCCCTAGGGTTGCGGAGGTCCGATGCCACTCGCTCCGTGGAAAAACTGATATTCAGGTAAAACCGGTTGAACTAGTAGCCGACCCCAAATAAAATTGGGAATAAGGCTAGGAAGATGAAGATGATGATTGAAGCCTCCTTGCGTCAGATCACTAAATATGTATTTGCATTCTTTTACACATTGCAAAATCGCTCTCCTCTTACCCCTTGTACCAAACACCATCCCCCGGCGGTGGCAATGTTGTGAAACGTTTCTTTTCTCCACGACCACGCTTCTATATCTGCTAATTATCGGCCATCGCGTGCAACATTTTGACCTGTAACGGTATGTGATCTACTGTTCGCGTTCCAACTACTTCTACAACTCTATAATAACTTTTTTTTCGTTTAAATATCGCAAGTGCACAACACTACCTATGTTTAGTTTTTTCGTTTGTAACATAATTTTTGGTGTTGATAGTTACAATTTAGTGTTGCCAACTGGTTAAAGATTTTTATTTTTTTAAGCCAATAAAGATTGTTGCGTGAAGTATATAATTATACTCGCATTTTTCATGAGTTGAGAATATTGCTCTTTATAATTTTAAGTAAATATTTTTGTTGTAAGCTATAATAAATAATTTATAGAATAGATACTGATTCTTAAACAATCAAATTCTTTTTCTGATACTAATACATAGGTACACATCTATGGAGGGATATGTATGTATTTGCAAAAAGCATCAGACCAGGTTCTGTGGTGTGACTTGGGAGATTCCTATGTTCAGAAGTGGACCACAACGGGCTGATGATGAATATGATGATGGATAGAATATGTTGTGATGTTGTCCGACAATGATAAAGGAAACTAGGGATGTACGTACGTCCTATCTAAACTAATTTACTAATATAAAATCTAAATTGTAAAATTAGAAATAATCTATGTAGAGTACCCAAAATATTATCGAGATTTGAATAAAAAAATCATCAAATTTAACTTATATTAATAAAATTATTCTAATCTGCATAGGTAGAAAATTAATTTAATACTTTGTTATTACAGTTTGAAAATTATCAAAATTAGAGTTTTTAAACCTAATAAAAAAAAATAAACAAGCATCATGTATATCGAAATAATTTCTAACCCAAGCTCTCCAACTTTTCCTTTACACCTTGTGTACTTAATTGTACCTTTCAAACAATTCTAAATTTTATACCCTCGAGGTACAGTCACGCTGTAAATTAACTTTAAGAGAAATCAATATCATAATAGCTAAAATATTGTCCAACGTAACCCGTAATCACTTGGTGCTAGTGACCTATCAGCGACAAGTATCATTATAAAAATAATTTTCTGTCCATCGCATGTTTTTCTGAGACCATATTAAGACGTGTCGTTTTAAGTCAGCAGTGTATAACGTTCTGTGAGATATTTTAAAGGGTTTGTTGTTGAGAATCGTGGTGTGGTAACGGTTCGTTACTCGTCCGTGAGAAAACCCCTTTGGCGACAAAGAAGGTACGTTATGAAGGCTATAGTTACATTTTTTTGTTTTAGTACCAAACTGTCACGTATTTGATGCGTGCCTACATTACACAGGTACTTTATATATTAGTTTAATATTTTATGTAGAATGGTATTAATGGACGGCACAGGACAATAGCTAATTAAACTGATTGTAAATTCAGTCGAGTACGACTATTTTGCAATATTTTACAACAGATGATCCGCGCAACATTTTCAATTGATGCTTAGCTCCTGTTTCTCTATTGTAACTTTGTCATAACAAAGAGTTTATCAATGTGAACCAGTAGTTATCGAGATAAGTGCGTTCTACCAAAAATAAGCTTTTTAATGGGAGTAAAATATTGTTACCAGCTGATGTGTTGCTGTGTTTTCGAGGGTAACGCCACGCAGCAAAACTATTCTGAAAAAGTCCCTTCAAATCTGTACAGCCTTTCCAGAGATAAGGCTTAACTAACGGACAAACAAAAATTATAAAAATGTTTTTTATATAGGTACCGTTTATACTGTCATTCTATTTAGTGAAAAGCTAATTATTAGAAATTACAAACAGACCGATCAATTTTATTGTTTTGTATAGCTTGGCATCTCTATTAACTATCGACGTTACTAGCAAGTTACATTTAGTTACGCACGACAAACGCACAATTTAAAATATTCTTTATTTACACGCACTGTAGCTTATTTTGCAGTGTCATTCATATCATCAAAATGAACTGTCTAATAACACATACCTGCTTACCTACGTGTCGAGTTACGCAGCACATTATTAACGAATGATTTAAAATCGATAG
This sequence comes from Phragmatobia fuliginosa, assembly GCA_932526445.1. Lineage (NCBI taxonomy): Eukaryota > Metazoa > Arthropoda > Insecta > Lepidoptera > Erebidae > Phragmatobia > Phragmatobia fuliginosa. Next base: position 4,402,726 of record OW052073.1, read on the forward strand.
TATATCGATACAATCGATGAATCGATTGATAACTATTGATTTGTGTATCCGCTACTAGTGTTCAGGTGCTTATTAGATACTCGTATTTATGTTATAATTATAACTAGTAAATATACCTGTGACTTGAATGATTAATATATAAGTGTATAATAATAATTATAATAATTGTTTATTTCATAAATAACATACATATACAGTATTACTAATTATAGGGGCTGACAACTCTTTATTACAAATTTGTGAATTTTTACATATGTGACCGAACTAGGCAATGTCTGTCAGTATGTCAGAGCCAATCCTTTAAGAAGTCTAGGATATAATAAGTATCGTCTAACTTAGGAGTAGGGGCCACCATCCTAATTGTGACTGCATACAATGCAGCATGGTGACCCACACCATGGCGGTATGTAAGATGTCTCTGCATCATTCTCCAGGCCTCCGGAATGATTGGACCTCCGGTATCACACTCACCAACGAAAGACAACAGCACAAATTTTAGGATGGCCTTCTGTGTGAGGGTAGTACTGCCCCGGTCGAGGAGCCTTGACCTACTATATCACGCTGATCAGACGTGTTGGTATAGGGTTTGTTTCCAGTTGGGTGTACGGGACGAGTTTTCCCCTCCATCCGCATTACTTGGCCATCCGCAAAGGGGCGGCGTCTGCGTGTGCCGGACGTCGCCTAAGAGAGAGTCTGCAAGGGACGGAGCCCGCATCAGGAGCGGGCAGGCGCTGGAAGGAACCCAGAAGGAGATATCACCCTGGACTCCTCCTAAAATAGAAGCGCAAAGAGGGCACACCGTGTGGTTTTGAGTCGGTTCGAGTCCGACACACCGCCCCGCCGCATAGAAAACGGACTCCGTGGGGATTTCCACACATAAAAAAAGGGTTTGTTTCAAGTTTCCTTCTCTTTTCAGTGATCTTTTCCAGCGTAGTTAGGTCCTTTAATCGGCTCAAATGACATCCACTGGACGAATAGAGACATGTATGTACATATAATAAATATTTAGAAATTTGAGAGCTTAGTTATTTAAAAATTACAAAGCTTCTTATGTTTGTTGAAAATCTTGGAAATCAGAAGATAATTTCTCACTAGTTCACAACACCCCGTCGTTTTTGGGTCAAAAGGTTTAGTCAAATGTTAGCCTATAACCTCTAGGGTAGACGAGTTCACCAGAATTAGACATTATGTACTCAGTGTTTAGGTAATAATTAGAGGAGGGTAGAGGGAAGAAAAGCTGCAAGAAACTTAGATTAATTGATTGCTCACGTCCACGGGCTTGCCATTAAGTGACTCGTCGGCTCGTTTGTCCCCTTTAGTAGTGTCAACCTATCGCCGTCCACTGCTGGACGAAGGTCTCCCCCAAGGAACGCCAACCATCCCGGTCTTGGGCAGTCCGCATCCATCCGCCGCCAGCCACCTTCCTCAAATCATCGGTCCATCGTGCCGCAGGGCGTCCTACACTACGTTTGCCTAATCGCGGTCTCCACTCTAGCACCTTTTGGCTCCAGCGTCCATCAGTTCGTCTGGAGACATGTATCACCTTGTCCCGTAACCGTAAATGGCGCTGCTATCGAGGTTGTGCAAAAATATATCTACCTTGGCCAAATAATCCAACTCGGCCGGCACAACTTCGATCTGGAAGCCGACAGAAGGATACGTCTGGGCTGGGCAGCATTCGGGAAGCTACGTCATATTTTTGAGTCACAAATACCTCAATCACTTAAGACCAAAATCTACAACCAGTGCGTCCTACACGTAATGACATACGGAGCCGAGACGTGGACACTCACTATCGGACTGGTCCATAAATTTGTCCCCTTTACTATAGAAAAATTCAACTGCCTGCCAACTGCTCAGTGGTGGTGGTTTCGGGTTCAAATTCTGGGTCGGACCAAATGTTACTACAAATGTTTCGAAGTTTGGGTGTTTTCTATGTATTTATAAAATCAAAATATATAAGTATTCCATAAGTCAATCTTTTTTTTTCAGTGTCTTCTGGAGTCCCCTTGCAGTATCTCACAACTGGGGTACATCCCTGTTGCGCCTCTCACCGTTCTACACAGTAAGAGGCGGAACTTCAACCCGCACTCCTTGGCATTGCCGCGATTAATGCTGACGCTGACATTTATCTGACAATCTAGCTTTCATTGTACAAGTTCTGCTTAGTTTGAAGCTACACACAACTCCATCAGTTGTGTGTTACATGTAAAAATAAATATAGTACCGCTAAAATGTAATAGTCGCTTCTGCGTAGGGGGTCGCGGCTTAGATTTCCGTTGCGTGTAAATATTTGAATGGATCAAAATGTCTATTTACAATTAACTTGACATTCATATTTATTTTATATATATTATGTTGTACATATTTACAAAAAAACGTATAAAGTTAGTTATATTTGTACAAAGTTTTATTTACTACTAGCTAAGTTAAGCGCTGTTACTGTGAATAGTAAAAATAATGTATCTCATCATTAATAATTTAGTTATAACTATGTAAAGTTGAGAAAATTGTTCATTACAAATGTGGAATATTGCTGTGGGCAGGTTCCCACCGCGCCTGTGCAATACTGCCCGGGGACACACAGCACCTTTGTACCTTCAAAACTGTCTTTGACTAAGTGTGATCAGTTTGGAATACGACACGTTGCTAATGATGACAAGGTTGAGATACAAGATTATTTATCTTTTCTTTTTACAGATGTATACTTAAGCCTGATTATTCTTGTATACTTGGGTTCGTTGGGATAGTAATTAAAAAGTTATGTAACAAACATAATTATTTTATAACTTCAAAATCCGATTCTCTTGTCGTAATCCGTATCATTACATATTATAAAACAAAGTCGCATTTCGCTGTGTCCCTATGTATGCTTAGATTTTTCGAACTGCTCAACGGATTTTGATGCGGTTTAGTTTTTATGTATAATATGTATTTGCATTATATAGTAGAGAAACGCTAATTTAGAGGATTCTAGTGTGATGTCGTAATATAAATCATTTTAGTCCTTTTATTGCTTTACTTTTTACGAAAAATAATTACTTATTTTCGAAGCGATTTTAAGCAATACAGCATTAATCCTTATCAAATTAGGTACCTTAAATACATTTTGCATTTAATATAGATTAATGTGGCCCTTTCCATCATAGTAATTTAAATGAATATTTTTGAAGATTTTACAGACTTAAAATGTAGGGACATAGCGGTTGCGGACTCGGGACCCGGTAGGTGGCGCTGCTGTCGATTTATCACTATCAGGTAATAACCAAACACAATATAAATTAATTCCAAGGCGGTACGAAGTTCGCCGGGTCAGCTACTTAGTTGAGTAGTTTAGTTGAACGCACATATCTATATTCAAAGAATTGCTTCGGTATTAAATAGCTCATTCGTCGAGAAAGGCTGTCAAGGAAGTATCGTTACCTACGTTACGATCAATAGAAGCGTATTATCAATCGAAAATGTTGCAAGAACCTGGCAGATGATTCCTTTTGAGAGCTTCCATTGCGCGCCCTGAGTAAGCGGTTAAGTTACATTGTGTATTTAAGCGTATTACAGAATCGTTATCTTTTAAAAAATCTAAATATGTAGTTTGTATCAGCAAGTCTTTTGTGATGTTATAAAAAATATTTATATTTTTCATTTCAACCACATACTAATCCGTATTATTACTAGCAGTAGTGTTCATTTAAGAGAGATAATTAAATTGACTAATAAAGTATAGTTAATCAATTTAATTATATCTCATAAATAGACCTCGTTTCTGAATAAAAGATACATTAGTTAAAGTTTCAGCCTTAATTTGGAATAGTACAAAGTAACAGTAATTTCATACATAACTTTTAATCCATCAAAAGTGACGAAACAACGATGTGTAATAAAATCTAACGTTGATAAATGATCTGACGTATCATTTTCACCTCTATTATATCTGATTCAAATAATTAAAATCACAATAACCATACTGCTACCTTACAATGAGAATGTCTCAATGGCTTTAATCAGAGAAGAAAAGAATTTTAATCAACGTAAAGATCAAGTTTTAATTAAATTAATTTATGTCGAGGTTATAGACCGACGATTTGAAGAAAGTGGCTGGTAGCGAATGGATGCGTACCGTCCAAGGGGGAAACCTCCTTCTTGCGGGAAACCTTCTTTCAGTAGTAGTAGAAGATAAAGTTGAAGTATGTTGAGGTACTTCATCTACTGTGTAAGACAGACTGTATTATTTTAGCCTCCTGTGAAAAAAATAGCGTAAATTTGTGCCTGTGCGTGTGACAAGGCGTGTAAAGTGAGAGGCCAATGTTGGACAGTGAACTGCGGTAGGTGATGATGATGATGAACAAATAGCGAGATCAAAAATAGATCTGAGTCATGTTTTCGCACAAACGCGTTAGCTTGACCGAATCAGGATTCCGGAGCCCAAAATTATTCTTCTCTTCTTCTTTGTAGTTCTCAAAGAGCACTTGAATCTCTTAGGTTTTAGTAGTCACTGACTGACTGACTTGTGTGCTTGTTTGCAGCCTCTGTTCATTAAAACAATTGCAACTTAATAGGGCTAATATGTGCTGTATTTCATGTATCATTGCATAATTATTCTTAGCAAAAAACTACGTAGGCAAGAATGTCTAAGAAGGTAATAAGTTTTGGTTTTTTTTTCCACCCGTGACCACGAGCGGTATAACCCGTCCGAAAAGTCGGAAAGTAGAAGGTATCGTATCCTTTTTGTAAAAAATACATGAGTTTTAGTGATGTTTTAAACACTCATATACCAGATATATTTCCACAGTAAAACTAACTCAATGCAATGGGAACCGCACGGAGGTTAAGATTATAATTTAATTTAGTGATTTTCGTTGTACGTATAACTTGTATTTTAAGGTATACTGTATTTGCGGTACCTGTTTTTTTTTGTAGAATGAGTAAATTACATGTTTCGAAATAAACAATATTTGATAAGCCTTTAAATAATTTTAAGAAATATCATTATTATCATAGTTGATTTATTTTAGATTGTTGTTAATTTTTATTTTGAAATGTAGTCGTTTTGGAAAGGTAAGTTAGGTTAGATTGTATGGGTAGTTAATTGAGTCTGAAGAAAATAGGACTTGGATTACAGGAGGTTAGGAGTTACAGGACCGACTCACGGGTACAGAACCCTTTCTGTCCTGTAATTATAGGTTTTAGTAGTAGCCCCATTTTAACATAATAAATACACAAGTTTTGGTTAAATTTCTCAAGAGTAACTAAATATTAGCACAACATTAATTCTTAAATAATTACATTATTAGAGCTAAGTATATAAGCATTACAAAAAAGGGAAGGGACTGGTGAGCGATGTCAATAACCGTAGGTTTGATCATCAATACAAGAATGTACAAAACTTCAATTATTTATCAATTATTTAAGGTTCTCAAAACATTTATAGCAAAAATATTAAATCAATTTATGGCAAAGAGCACTTAATTAAAAATAAAGTACATTACTTTTTTGTTTAATTGAAGTTTTTTGTTCTAAAATTAACAAATCAGAGCAAACGATTCAAAGTAATTGGAAGCCAATTAAAATCCCACTCGTGCCAAGATTACTTTAATAAATCAATTTCATAGGTTACCGTGTAAGGTCAATGGTCGGTAAACACCTTGACTACCGATTGGCAGCCGACCTCCAATCACATCAGAAAACGAATACATCAATTCAGTGGATCATCGCGTGCCGTAAATGCTACCGATTAACAGATTCCAAGATACTACCAATCAAGTTAGACCCTTAACGATCTAAGTATAATATACTTTTAACATTATACGGGGGGGTCTTAATCATTTGGTTATTAAGTTGTAATTTCGAAGATAATTTTGAGATATCGTCTCCTGTGAAGCAGGGCTGTCTGGTGTCACATTCGGATTCCATTCTCACGAATGAAGTGAATTTGAAAATGACTCATTCGCTCTCAGGATGAGCGTCGCGTTACACACGAAGCCCTCGAGCGGTGATCAAAATATGTGAGATTCTCGTCGAAGAAAAACATTTTGCATAATTATTTAGCATAGTAGCATTGTTATTTAGGAGACTGTTGTCAGCCAATAATCCTTTATTTTTCTTTATTTAAAGCAGCACTTAGGTAACTATGGTATTGTTACTGTCTACATATAGTCTGAGATTAGACGAGTGTGAATGCGTACTGTTTGAGGTCTGTTTCTCTTGTTTGTTTTAATTCATTTTCATTATTGGCAAAGACTTTTTTTCTTACACACTAAGGTCACTAAGGTGGCAAAGATTTTTTCTTTATTAATAAAAATTTCGGAAATCAAACCAACAACGCCCTAAACTGAGCATTATGTACTAGAGAATTTATATAAATGCATAAAATACTTCTTTATATAAATACATACATATTAGGCCCTGCGCGCACGGGAAACTTTTGTCACTGTGACTGTTTTGTCACTTTCATTATGGCTGTAGAATTATATGGAGATGCGCGCACGTTGCGACGTGACAATCGGATGACAAAACTGTTTTGTGCCTGCGAACAAGCGTGCGACAAAACTGTCACCGCGCCGCTAGAGTTTGATAGAAGCGCGCGCACGAGTGACGAAACAGTTTCTGCCTGTGCCCTAAGCCAAAAGCGGAAAGCGGAAAGGATTAACTTTTTAAATATTCAAGGTTTTCTTCGAAATTACTAGAGCTTGAATTGTTTTAGAGAAAATGAAATATGATATAATTTGTTTAAGTTAACACTGGTTGAAAGATTACAAGATGTTATTTAATTTTGAGAATAACACAATGATCGAAGATTCTATGTTTCGGCCCAAAAAATTGAATTTTGTACTGAATCGATTTTTACCCTTGAAAATCGACTGTCGATTTTTTGTGTTGGTATAAAAAATATTTACAATAGTTACAATTAGCTGAATGTATTAATTTGATAGGTAATAAAAATAATTCTTATAATCGAATTCCTTGAACTAAAAAATAGATGATTTTACTGATAAGAGATCCCACAGATTGTTTAATGAATATTTTTGTTTTTCATTAAATGGATTTATATTTATATTGTAAATACAGAAAAGATATAGAATCGATCCTTTAGAAATCGTTTTTTTATAAATCGATTCTTCATGTTCTGATTCGAATCGAATCAAAAATCCCTACAAAATAGTTTATCCTGACGCCATTTTCCGTGCCCCGCTCTCCGCTTACTTTTGATTGCCCGCTGGCGATAAGCAAATATATATAGTATATAGAAGAAGTGGAAAGAAGACCAGTACTTTACGAGAAAAGATTAAAAGAATATTCTGACATATGATAAATACTAGGCATGCCTTTTAAGTTCTGTCGTTTCCATATTTAACGGCAATTTTGAATTTGAAACAGTTCTATATTCGAATGTGTTTAAATTTTGAATCTCAAAACATTTTTAACACCCCAACTTTAAAGTGGAATAAATGTTATAATTAGTGGTTTGAGCGAAGGGAAAAGTGTACTAAACTATGTGGTGAATACTTTGAAAATATGCAGTAATTCATTAAAACTTTCTGCAATCATTCGAAAACTTTTACGACGTATGAATTCGCAAATAATGACTGTCTCCTCCAAATGCATATCGTTGAATGAACCATGGATTTACAAAAATGTTTCGTGACTGTCATTCGCCGTGTGCGCACTCAGATTTTAAGACGCGACGCGACATGAGAAAAACTTTTTTGTCGCAGCGACAAAAGTCACCCGTCAGCGCACTGCTTTAAACATAGAAAACACCCAAAGCTCGAAACGTTTGATAAAACCCGGGTATCGAACCCGACATCCCAAGCACAGCAGTAGCATATGTCACCACCGTACCACTGAAGCAATCCAGTATACTTCTCTTATAGAGTGATAGCCTTAGTTTAGTAAAACCAATAACGTAAGTGAGTTTACGATTACTCATAAGAGTAAACAAAATACATACCTCACACGTAAGGCGATTAACACACGGCACCGCGCACCGCCGCCGCCGCGGTAAGGTCGGCGAGAGTCGGTGAGAACACCGCTCGACCGCGCGGTCGGTCGGTGTACGTGTGTTAAGCATCAACGGATTCAGTAGATCCCAATATGACATGAGATCCGCTTCACCGCCTACCGCGTCGGTGCGCGGTGCCGTGTGTTAGTCGCCTAAGATAGGAGGTACATACATGTAACCTCCCACACTGAGTATTGAACAGAGGTCATCGTCTCTTTTTAGTCTATTCAGTCTATGTAGTTCAGTCCAATAAGTAATAGAGCCACGTTGATTTCAGAATGGGTCGGCTCGACTGGAGCAGTACTACCCTCACACAGAAGACCAACCTAGAAATGACAGCATACGTGCTGTTCTCTTTCGTTGGTGAGTGTGAGACCGGAGGCATAATGCTGCAGAAGCATTTCATTAAACCGCCATGGTGTGGGTCACAATGCTGTATTGTATGTACTTTCAATGAGGATGACGACCGATACTCTTGCTTTCAATCAGGGAGAGTAGAGTCATTTTAGCAGGCTTTTACCCTTACCAATATTATAAATGCGAAAGTAACATATCAGTTTAAAAAAAAAAAGTTTCCTGCGCTTTCACTCCAAAAATACTGAACCGGTTTGAGTGAAATAAATAAATGTAAATAAATAAATATTTTCGGACAATTACACACAACGTCATCTAGTCCCAAACTAAGCAGAGCTTGTATTATGGGTACTAAACAACTGATATAAATACATAAACATACTTTTTTTTTTGTAAATACATACATATTATACATAGAAAACACCCAGACTCCGAAACAAATATTTGTGGATCATACAAATATTTGGTACGACCTGGGAATCGAACCCGAGACCTCTTGATCAGCAGCCACATACGCTAACCACTAGACCAACAAGGCAGTCAAAATAATTAATAATTTCATTTAATTAATAATTTAGTACATACAGATAGTCTAGAGTCTGAGAAAGGACATAGATTACTATTTACTGCGTTAACCGACATATACGTGGGTGGAGCTGCGGGTGAAAGCTAGTATACATATATTTTTTTTAATAAAACCCCATCACACAATTATTAGCTCTGGATGGGAATCAAACCTACTCATGTTTAGCAGTCAAGATAGCTAACTCTAACAGGTTTAAATTACTCGTGTGAAAATAATCGATCTATATTCAAGTTGATGGTCGTGATATACCTACATGGTATAATTTTGTTGATTGCACACCTCAATCCCATTGTATTCTTATGGGAAAATAGCACAGACACGATTTTAGTAACATTCTTTACTGATTTGTTCGAAAAAGTAACCGTTTGTCTATGGGTACTTTTAACTTTCTTTAGAGTTTTTTTGTCGTTGTTTTATTTTACGCTATAAGGCAAAGGAACCCTTAAAGATAGAAAGTACCCTAATATGGTGTTTTGCATGGATTAATAATAATAATAATATTTATTGTTTTTAATTTCTTTACAACTTACAACGTTTAAGGTAAAGGTCTCAATTAGAGTAACCCTATCTCCTAAACTGGGTGTTCCTATCATTTGGGAGTTATGATGTCATAATTTGTTCATTATTAGCGATTTCTAAGTTCAACCGGGGGTCTTTCGTGTGTGTGTTTCGGTGAGTGTAAGACCGAAGGCCCATCATTCTGGATGTGGATGTGAATCACTAAGCCGCCATAGTATGGGCCACCATGCTGCATTGTATGCACTCACAGTGAGGACGGTGGCCCCCACTCCTGGATTATACTCGTGCTTTCCATCAGGCAGAGTAGAGACACTTTGATTATGCTTAAATATATTAAAAAAACAAATATACCATGGCTTGTTTTTTTTTCAATTCTTCTTTGGTTGAAATTCTTTAGAAGATCATCCTTCCACTTTGTGAGTAGACAATCTTACCCTGCTTTACGGTCCATGGTCTCCACTCTAGAACCTTTTGAACCTATAACCCTTGACTTAATAACTAATCTAGGGAATGTTTAATCTATGGTAGTCTGACCCACCAAGAAGGTTTAAAAAAGTAATGAAAACGCAAGTAATACGTTACTGGAAGTGATACGCGAATAATAAGGTAAATATAAAAGCAATTAGTCAGGGTGTCGATTCTCGGTACCCCACTCGATTGCGTTTAATAACACAATAAAGAGGTTGAAAGAGACCGCTGTCAAAACATACGTATTCACAAGTTACAATCATCCTTTTTTTTTTTCTTTTTGCAGGTGCAGAATGAACGTTTGGCCGAAAAAAAGTTTTTATGACGGCGCTTGGGTTTACCTGACGGCGTTAACATTGGCAATTTCGAAAAAAGAACTTTGCTGTAAATGACCTGTGTCTGTGGTTGCTATTTTTTTTATCTGCAATAAGCGTTAATGTTTGTAATAGTAGATTGTATAAACGATATTACAATAGTTACTAAAATTAAAATCTTTATAATTTTGTATAAGAAAACGTACTTTTCTTAGTTCGTTTGAAATAAAAAAAGTTTTGATTAAGAAATACAATCGATTTGAGAATTTCCTCTATGTTTGAAGAAAAAAAAGGATTCGACACATTGTAGCACATTTGCCAATGTACATACATTAGAGAGAGAAGTCCGTATTCAAAACTCTTTTATCCCGAACGAAATATGCAGGAGAACAGTATACCGCAATACTATTCATATTTTTTTCTACCTGACAATTTATGCGCATCAAATTCAAATGACGCGGAACTGATATGCGTTTAATAAACCGTTATTAAGATTACATACTATTGTATTTTTTTTTTCAATGAAATTGGCAAGTTTTTTCTCCGTAGAAAAAAATTGCCTACTTACTTTGTTAGAATTTTTAATGTTAAGTTAGAATTTTTCTTCTCTTTTTAATCATAGGAGTAGAGCCTCATCGATTTCAGCATGAATGGGTTGGCTCGACCAGCTCGTGGTATATTTAGTCTTCTGTGAGAGGGCTCACAGAAGACTAAGCATTCGTGCTGTCATGTTTCGTTGGTGAGTGTCTGGAGGTCCGGAGGAGGATTCAGAAGCATCTCACTAAGCGGCCATGCTGCATTGTTTGTACTCACCATGAGGATGGTGACCCTTACTCTTTGATTCTACTCATGCTTTCCATCAGTTAGAGTAGTGTCACTTTGGTAGGTTTAAATATAATAAAAAGAACTGCCTGCTAGCCAATAACTTCCTTAATTTAAGACGTACTCATGTTTTATACTTTAAGGGATATCGTAACTTTTTAATTTTATCGTGAATAAGACCCGTTTACAGCAAAATAAACATTAGTATGTGTAAAAGTCGCCTAACCTGTAACTGCCTCGTTGGTCTAGTGAATAGCGTATGCGACTGCTAATCAAGAGGTCTCGGGTTCAAATCAATGAGCTTTTTTTTGGACAATCCTAATAGCAGCCCGGAGTTTGGACGTTTGGCGGTGATTCACGCCCGGGAGAGCACGTAAAGTCGTCGGTCCCGGTTGTCATGAACATCTATGGCAATCGTTATTGGGAATTCAGTGCCCTCAAATTTATTGACAACTAGTTCAACCTTCGAATTTCAGTTCTCCCTTACCGTTGCGGAGGTCCGATGTCAATCGCTCCGTGGAAAAACTAATATTCAGGTAAACCCGGTTGAACTAGTAGCCGACCACAAATAATATTGGGAATAAGGCTAGAGAAGATGATGATGTGTAAAAGTCGCGAAAGTCTAAAACCAGTCACATAAGGAACTTAATTTTCACGTTGCAATAATGTTTAAATAATCGTTAAACTACATTATTAGTTAATTTATTGGAATACCTTTCCAGTGTAACAGACAGCTGGCCTGCCTATATTTAGTTATAAAAAAACACTCGTACAGTTTTTTTTTTAAAAATTGTGTTTCGTGATGCGGTTAAGCATTTTGTCCGTTTTGGATAATTTTAAAAAATATTGCATGATTTTTCTTATTAGTTTGTACAATTTTGTTTCTCTAGAGAGTGAGGAAGGCAAAAGACAATTAGAATGTAATTCATTCTAATTATTTACAATATATTTAATTATTTATATTATAATTTCAAAAGTAACTCTGTATGTACATGTATGTGCGTAGCGTGTATGTGGTTTGTTTGAGGTCTCGGGTTCGATTCTCGGGTCGTACCAAATGTTTGTGTGATTCTAAGTTTGGGTGTTTTCTATGTATGAATGTATGTATTTACAAAAAAAAAGTATGTTTATGTATTTATATCAGTTGTCTAGTACCAGTAGGTAGTACCTACCCTTAATACAAGCTCTGCTTAGTTCGGGACTAGATGGCGTTATGTGTAAGATATCCGAATATTTATTATTCATTTATTTATGTCTGTCTGCTACGTTTTCAATTAAATTGAAGATGTAGATACATTGATTCATGAAGGAGAACATAGGCAGCTCCTTACCGCAAAAACTGTCATACAAGCAAGTGGAACCGCGGAACAAATCTAGTAAGAAATAAAACAGAAAACCGTACGAGTTTTAGTCGATTCGAATGCAGTCAGTACAATTAAAAAAACGTAAGTCATTCAAGGAACACCACGCTAGCATTAAAATCTTTACTGAAGCGTTAAACTGCCTATTAAATCGTTGCAATAAATCGCAAGAATAAAAATAGCCCACACGAGTCTATAAAACTAATTCACAAGTGTTTCGTTGTTCTTTTTCACTGGCTGAAAAAAAAATATATTTTGTTTTTAAACGTTGGGAACAATACTTGTCAATGGTTGGCCTCGTGTGAAGTCACAAATCGATGGTAAATCAACAAAGTGCCCGCCGATCGCACCACTCACGCGCTGGAGATCCATAGACGTGTACAGCGCTTGAACCTATTTGATACTAGTTTTGTTACAGTGCGGCAGTTTAAAATTTGTTACAATAAAATTTATTACTCTTACCTCTCAGAATAGAGCACGCCTCTTGCGCACTCAGAAGGTCTCCGAAGGCCCACACCGACTCCACCGACACTGTGCGTCGGTGGAGTCGGTGTGGGCCTTCGGAGACCACAACTCCCACCCGTGGGATGGGGCTCCATTGAGTTCTTGGAGTAATAATAATCATCCATACCGAGTAACTCATAAATTTTCGCTATCATAATATTAGTAGGAAGTAAAATGTGCAGAAAAAACATGTTTTTACGCTCTCAGTAAATTTTATTTTTGTATAAATTCTTCTTAATAAAATAAAGACATATACCTATAACGTCTTAGCGAAATAACTAATAGTGACCAATCAATTAGATTATACAGTTTCCATATTGAGAACGTATAAAATTTCTTAAGTTTCATTATCTTAAATTGTGGTCCTTTAATCCTTACATTCAAGTATCAAAACTAGTAGTAGTCGGTGTACTTGATCCAGACAGGTAGTATGGGTCTCTTAGGGTTGACGCACTGAGGGTTGTATATACTAAGGTCACAAGCTTATATCAATTTTTATGTACTATTTGTAGCAACAATACCCGAATAGCCCATTTTACCCGTGCTTTTACGGAGCTATCAAAACGTCATTCAATGAAAACCATTGAGTAGTTTAGATGCTCCGGTAGTAGAGTACGGTAGAGTAGCTGTAAATGTGATTGGTATATCTAAGGATATTACTTATAGGAGATATTTTATGCTAGAATAGATCATATCCCTGAATATTAACATAATTGATGGTACAGGTACAGAAATAAAGAGAGAAAAAATATAATCCTTTATTGTAATACAAATTTAAAGTTCCATCGATTTGTGCCAACCCTATCATTTAGGCGCCAACGCCGGCGCATCGAGAAGCGCTATTGTTTTCAAAACCTGCGCGCGCGCCGCTACCTGCCCTTCATACTATAATATGTTCTTTTTTTTTACTTTTTTTTATTAAGACTTATGAAGAATTGGCGTTGTAATGTTAGTGAGTTTTGTTTTCTGCTAAATGTGAATGTATGTTACGAATTTTATGGAGGTGTAAAAGTTGGATTGTTTTGGTTGGATTAATTCAAGCCATTCATAACTAATGTGATGTTGAACAAAGAGCTTTCATATGTTTTTTCTTTTATTATTATTTTCGTCTCGACTAGTATGCGGTTTTGATTTCTAGGTAGAAAGGTAATAAAACCTACTTTATATTCAATCATTAGAGACTTTATCTTCAATTATCGACCGAGTCGACCTGAATGATATCAAAATCTCAAGGTCTCAAAGTAGTAAAGCCACGTTAACTTCAGCACGAAAGGGCCGGCTCGCACAGAGCAGCACTACCCTCTTTCTACAGAAGATCAACTTAAAATAACAGAATATATGGTGGGTACGAGATTCTACTCGTGTTTTTTATTCCTAGGCAGAGTAGAGTCACTTTGGTAGGCCCATAATTAAAAAAAAAATTTAGGATACCGTTTACAAATTCTGTTGGTAGTAGCTTTTATCAAAGTAAGTGAGGTTTCCGAACTATCAACAATCCCCTTCCCTCCGGATCTCTAAACTTTGGATACTGAAATTCAAAGGGCGTCATCTAACCTGTCGTTGCAAGTGTCACACCACATACTACACCACAAAATAATAAATGAAAGTAATCTGTCAATATACCCGTTTATACATATTATACCCAATTACGAAAACCAGATAAACTGCTATAATTGGACCAAGCTATCCACTAAACATAGGATAAATCAAATAAAATAAGTCTTAAGATATGACACAGCAAGAATTGATGTTCTAAATAGCCGATTATTCAGATACAGAAACTATGTCATAGACAAATAGAATCCAGGAAATAATTAATTAGTCAGCAGCTTCCGCTATAAGCCGATAGTTCTAAGCAGAGAACAAACAAACCTTCACGAACAATGACCGCTTTCATTCATTCATTCATGAACTAAAAGCTGTAGAACTTTAAAGCCGCTAAGTTATTGGTCATATACATGTGTTTAAAAGCTCTATAGGTCCATTGTAAAGGTTTAAAAAGGATATTAATTAATCCGTTTGAATAAACAAAGGACCAAGCGGTTATTTAAGAGCCACGCCGGTCTCAAGGTAGTAGAGCACCGTTGATTTCAGCACCGTTTCTGTGTAAGGGGCGGTACTACCCTTACACAGAAAACTAAACTGAAATGAGAGCAGTCGTGCTGGCGGGAGGGGCCCAATAATGCAAAAGCATCTCACTAGACCTCGTTTGTAAAGGTAACATACTGCATCGTCTACATTTACACTGAGGATAGTGCCCATTACTCCTGGATTCTACTCATGCTTTCCATCAGGCAAAGTAGAGTCACTTTGGCAGGCTTTTAAAAAAATTGCTTTTCATGGCACAGTGTGGCCAACGACCAGATGCGATTCCTGATGGTAAATATACTGGTCATCTCTAACCCAAGAGTCAAAATTAGTGGGAAATTATAGGTGCCCCTAAAGCACATCCCAGGTTTGGGGCTCCGGAAACCTCAACAAGAAAATCAAAGATAATCCCATACACCGCCACTGGTGGTTTGTGAGAACGTGATATGGAAACCACTTAATTCTGACACAAAATTGAAATAAGACCAATTGTCTCTGGTGGGGATTTATAGTATAATACACTGATATGAAGTTAAAAAAAACACATTAAAAAAACTTAAAAAATAATGAGTATAGTTGCAATTCCATAGTATTGCCAGGCAAGGCGATACTAAAGGGTCTATAAAGCATAAATAAAAGCTAAGAAGATATAAATAAGCAAGGTGCAGTCTCCAATAACGGACAAAGTATTACTAAGTAAAACAAAGTTTACTGACATTAGTACAACTATTAAACATTTCGCGTAGGAGTCAAAACAGTGACTATATTTAATTTAATACTTAAGAATTACCTCTATTTTCAGTAGATTTAACCAAAAATAAGGAAGCATAAATATTTAAAAATGGAACGTACATCGCACTTACGTAAGCTAAACTGTATGGTTGCGTATTGTTGGTGTTGCCAATTAACAAGGTTATCAAATGAGTGAACACGACTCATTGCAAATGAGGTTTGGTTAGATTGACCTCTTTTGAACGTTGTTTACTAAAGAATGATTCTATATCTCCCAGAAAACTCACTGCGGTTGCTCTCCCTATTTTTTGGTTTAAATTCAGTGTGAAATAATTTTAATTTCAAGAATATTGTGAACCTTGTCATTGTGTATACGTTAAAATATTGTAATACTAAGTAATGAAAGTCTGGAAAGACAACAAAGTTGCAACAGTTGTGCAAACTTTTTTTTTCAAAGTTTTTAAGAATAAGTGCTAAGTATTAAGTAAATCAATAATTGCACCTTATACTTACATGTACCATACACATAACCAAACCCAATACATATAAGGCAATATAAAACAAAACTTAAGGATCACGGTTTAAGCGCCTTTTACGAATAGTTTTATTCCGAAGATTTTGTAGGTAGCCTCCTAGCACATTTCTGACTGAAAGTGACATGTCTAGTTGAATTTAGTAATAATGCAAAAGCAGGTCTCAGCAATTTGCCAAACGTTGGAGTCTGTGGATGTAAAAATCGGCCAAGTGCGTGTCAGGCCACGCACAGAAAGGGTTCATCAGTCACTCATAACGGATTTAAAATCGTATCCAATACATAATTGTTACGAGTATGTATTAATGCGTTAATTTTGTATGACGTTTTCAAAGTAAGCGATTTTTACAAGTTAAGCCTCTATAACTCCTGAACTAACAAAGTCATCTAATCCGTTATAGTTTTCCTTCAAAGTTCATTATATGGACCACCATCATGAATTTTTCCAGATTTTTTGAGCCAGCCGTTAAGCTTTTAGAGGGGGGGGGACACACTGTTTTTGCAAAAAAGTGGCCTTTAAAGTGGAATATCTCGCAATCGGATACATAAATAAAAAATCGTCTTAGAAACCCCTTTATTGTTTTTAAAAGACCTATCTAATGATACCCCACATGATGGGGTAGCCGCGAGAAAAAAATATCATCCCCACTGTACGTGTAGGGGAGGTACTCCAAATAAAAATATTTTTCATAATTTAATTGTAGCACTTTGTCGACGTACTTATATTCATGCAAAGTTTCATCTTTCTAGCACTTACCGTTTGGACGGTAAGTCGAGGACGGACGGACGGACGGACATGACGAATCTATAAGGGTTCCGAGTCATAAACTTCGGAACCCTAAAAAGTGCATTTGTAAAATACTCGAGACAAAAAAGACCAAAACAATTTATTTTATTTTTTGTTAGGTCTCTAAGCAGAAAATTCATGACCAACAATGTGTTTTATTGTTATATTGACTTAGGTTGTAGCACTGTATTCTTAATAGATATCTAGAAATCTTACAGCTTTAAACTTAAAATAGATCTTGATACCATAGATGGAGGTTAAATTGGTTTATTACATGAAACTACTCTATAGAGTGTAATTGTCACCTATTAGCATATAAATATAACAAAATAGTTAAATATATCAACGATTAAAATACACTTTAAAATAAATATTTGCAGCTGCAACACCTGCAGGCTTTCTAAATCGTATATTATTATTTATTCAACGTAAGCCATTTTGCAAAACGGCCTTTTAGACAGCAGCAGCGTTTGAATTACACAAATAAAAGTCTGATCGGCATTCCTTTTTTAAATATTTTCGCGCCACAGTCCTAAAATAAAACCAAGTACCTAACCCCACTGTGTCAGAGACAGTGGTGTCGTTATGTGAAGTAAGTAATCCGCATTATATCCAAATAGCCAGCTCAGCTGCTAACGGCACAGATGTCCCGCGCAAATTAATTGGAAATGTCAAGTGCACGAGACCCACCGCCATCTTGTCCCCCTCATTCTTTTTATTTTTTTGGTGCGCGCACGTGGCCTTATTGCGAGACAGCTGGGCGAGAGTGCGTTAATACTTGACGTTAGCAACAGTCCTGCGTTATATAATGGGTACTTTTATCATGCAGGCACTTCCAAATTTAAATATACGAGTATTTAGTATTCTGATATCACTTATACTAATGTTATAAATTCAAAGTAACTGTTTGTGTGTTAGACTTTCACGACTAAACCATTGCATGGATTTCATTCTGAGTCGTATGCTTCTCTACGGTCTAGTGTATGGCGTTAACCGACATACACGCGGTCGGAGTCCAATACAAAAGCTAGCCTTATAATAATTTTGACTTACACTTATACTCAATATTTATTTAAAATTGTAGAAATAAAAAATAGAGAAAAAAATAAATAAAACAATTTTACAATATAAAGCGTTCCAGCTATCATAAACTTACATCTTTATTTTTAATGTTTTTGTACAAAAGAGTATATTATATAATTAAAACATTGACATTTGCATTTAAATTTGCGCGGGAAGGTGTGTTAGATTCATGTATAGTTAATGCAAAAATAATGGTCTGACCTATTTAATGTTATAATTAAAATTATCGCCGTCTGTTTCCGGCAATTAGATCGAAAGCGATCACTGAATTCCTTTGTTATATTTAAAAAACATATTTGCTTCTTTGGAACACCTTTCCTTACGAATTTGAGCACCTGATACGTTTTGTTCGCAGCTGATGATGTTAAGGCAACGATACAACCCAACACCTTGTCTTTTTGTTACGGAATTTCCTCCCCTAATTATAATAAAATTTATATCCAAGGTTTTGGCTAGTTTTCTACAAATATGTCAAGACGGGTAAAGCTGCCAGCCTTGTCTTTTTTGTAGTACGATGTTGGCAACATTGTGTTCATTCAAGAGACACTAAAGACATCCAATTTTTTCATAAAGTAAGAAATATGTTCAAGGTGCGTTTAAATTTGGAGTTTATGTTTTATACAATAAATGCATATATTTACACTTAAAATGCTCAATGATGTAGAAGCTTCGCATTGAGTATGGTGACCGCTAACTTTTATAGGCATCAAGCTCTCAATGTTGCCTTACAGGTCCGTATTCCGCGAGTTATTAATTCTAAACAAGTGAACTCGTTCGTTGACTAGTAGCCGTGTGAGATCATCAAACATTCACACTACCATATGTGGATGATTGTCTTTACATTTGTAAACAATATCATACTCTATGCACCTGTATTGTTGACTATTATAGCTGTTGTCATCATGTAAATAACACCGCTGTTTGTATGGGGCGATTGATAAATTACTTTAGACTAGGTACAAATTGCTAAGGGTATTAGATAACCGGATAGCTACGGAGCTTCGTATGCTGAAATTATTTATTCGAAGAATCTAAGTATTACTTTATAGTAATACTTAGATTCTTCGAATAAATAATTTCGAATAAAAAAAACGAATAAATAATAATGTTAATAACGTCATACATCTCACACACGATCTGATCCAAAATTAGACAGTGCTTGTGTTACAGTATTCACTTGGGTATACCAAAACTAGCTGGGCCCGCGGTTTTTGTTGTCAAACCGCAAGTAAAAAAAGTAGTAAAAGTAACTCCTTGTAGCATCAGCTATCTACCAGTGAAAGTCCCGTCAAAGTTGGTCTAGCATTTCCAGAGATTAGTCGGAACAAAAAAGATAGAGAAGAGAAGGAGTAACTTAAAACGGCTATCCATCTACAGTTGTTACAATAAATAACATTTAATTTTTGGACCGACCGATATTGACGAGAAAATCACTCACAGACAGCTAATGATAAAAGGATAACATACGCTACTTATTTTAGCCTAACTTCGCCTAAGGTTGTTGTATAAAAGGTAAAAAAACAATTATGGGTAACATGGCAAGGCATACTTAGTTTGATCTAAAATTACGACGATCAGATCGTATGCTAAAGAAATTCTACCAGTACAGTGATATAAGTTTAATGTTTTGACGATCGGCTCCGGCCAAGATAAATACAAGCGGTCAGGTGACGCACGATCGGAATTATGGCCAGATGTGTTTGCTGCAAGGAACGTAACGACTTTAAATATTGCAGCATGTTTCCGTTTAGAGTTTTATCTGTCGTGGACAAAAGGTTAGTGTGAGTTTATATTGATCTTATATCAGATCAACTCCCTCTTGGCGACGAACGGGTTCTGAGTTGCGATTGGTGGAAAGTACCTACAGTGTGAACCAACTGACACTATCATCATCAGCATATCGCAGTCCATTGCTGGACAGAGGCCTCTGCAATTACTCGTCTCTTGTTTTGATCGACGACGGGCAGGAGCTGGATGCGAGAAGCCAAGGTTCTTGCTTCCAGCTCCTGCCAGCCGTCTTGCGCAAATCATCACTCCATATGGCATGTGGACGTCCTACACTACGTTTGCCGACAAGTTGTCTGCACTCAAGAACCCATTACCCTAACGGTTATCGGTTCTTTGACTAAAATGGCCAGCCCACAGCCACTTCAGGTTGCTAATGCTGTGGACCATGTCATTAGCCTTGATTCTCTGTCGGATCATTTCGTTTCTGATACGATCCCTTAGAGAAGTGCCGAGCATAGCCCTCTCCATAGAACGCTGAGCGACTTTGAACTTGCGGACAGATAGTTGATATTGTACATTAAAAAAAAACGTCTTCGTCTGCTCAAGCTGAGCGACAACAATTTATCATCTTTTAAGATTGAAAATGTATCACACACACTCGGCGAATATTTTATTTATTTAAAAGAGTAAATAAAGCAGTGGTTCAAAATAAAAGTGCTTTCACCCTTCAAATATAGAAGTACGTAAGCGTGTTCAGAATAATAGATGTAGTTCTGTTGGAGGGCGGCGCGCGACTGACGCGTGCTGCCAGTTCGTCGCGCACGTGTCGACATCTATTGTCTTGAGTCTCGAGAACTTATTATTTTTGAAAATGGTATGCTCAACTTTTTTAGTTTTGTAGGGTCCTCATTTGTTTTTCAAACTTGCCAACGACTGTAAGGCAGCTAATTGGAGCTTTTTTTTAAAACAAATTTTACCCGACTACGGGAATGTCATTGGAGAATTATTATGATTATACAGGCTATGTTATTATACAGATTATACGGGACGGTTGGCGTTCCTTGGGGGAGACCTTCGTCCAGCAGTGGACGGCGATAGGTTGACACTATATGTATGTATTGATAATCATTTCTTCCATCACATCTCCTCAACTACTTATTAGAACTGGACAAATTAGGTATCGTTAAAAAAGCCTTAGTCACGCGTTGTAAATGTGTTAAGGTACGTTTCTATATGACGTGTGACTACGGCTTTTCATGCAGGCACCACACTTCGTTATGCGCTATTCGTTATGTGTCTACGCGCCCAAATTTATGTTATGCGCGCAAACAACAAACATGGCATCCACACTTCGAACTGGTATGCCAAATAAGCATCAAATAAGGCAAATATGTGTGTTTTAGAGATGTGTCATTATCATTTTTATGGTGAACAAAACGAATATACTCTTCACACTTCGCCGTATGCGCGCGAATAACCCGCATAACGAATAGCGCATAACGAAGTGTGGTGCCTGCATCAGACTTTAATATGTGTATCTCTATACACTGATAATTATGTACTATAGTAAGTGGGTTTAGTTTTTACTTTTTAATAACCAAAAGTGACGTATGTGTGTAACAAGAAGCAGTTGAAATCACTGATTCTGCTGTGGCGCCCTCCAGCAATCAGAAAATAGTTTCTTTTAAAATAAATTTAAGAAAAATATGCCGTGTTTGGCATTGTACATTTAAAAAATAGGTAAATAATATGTTATTAACATTGTTGTGTTGTGTTGTGCTTGTGACTTTTATTGTAATATTCCTGTTATGCTTGTCTGTTCAGACAATTTATTACGGTCGGTTTATTAATTAAAAAGTACTTTGCAAATAATGTTAAACCTAACGCCACCAAAACATATCAGTAGGTATTTCATTAAAAAAAGACATTTTAATTGAAATCGGTGCAGCGGTATAACCGTGAAAGCGTTATAGACAGACAGAGCTTTCGAATTTATAATATAAGTATGGATGGATGGATATATAAATATATTAAGTATATATATAACATTTTCGTTTTACAAAATTTGTTAATTAAAACGTAGCTTAACTCGACACGAATGGCTGTTACAACAAAGGAAGCACCCTTCATCAACCAGAAGTAAAAGTAAGTCTGTATCCAAAAACGTATGTGTACCTCCCAAGACAATACGCGAGTATAAATAAACTAAGAATCGATACCCCCAAATAGACCTATCGTCCAGATGGCCGAGGATATCCTGCTCTGAACAGATTGCCCAAGATAATTATAGTTTGTAAGTGGCGCGTGCGCTTGGCCGACACTCGACACTTCATGTGCGATCGCCGGTTTTCCTCGAACCATCGTTGAAGCTTCGCTGTGTGTGACATGCGTGTATTGAAAAATTTATTTTCTTTAGTATAAATGAGTTGCTATTTATTTTATTGCCACCAACAAGGTCTAGTGGTTAGCGTATGCAACTGCTAATCAAGAGGTGTCGGGTTCAAATCCCGGGTCAGGAAAAAAGGTGTTTTTGGATTTTTCTTAGGAAATTCCTAATAGCAGCCCGAAGTTTGGAAGTTTGGCGGGTGATTCGCCCCCGTGCCTCGGAGAGCATGTAAAGCCGTCGGTTCCAGTTGTCATGAACATTTATAGCAATCGGTATTGGGAAGTCAATGCCCTCAAATATACTGACAACTGGTTCAATCTTCGAATTTCAGTTTTCAGTTTTTCAGTCGCTCCTTGGTAAAACTTAAATTTAGGTAAAACCGGTTGAACTAGTAGCCGACCCCAAATAAACTTGGGAATAAAGGCTAGGAAGAAGATATTATTTGCTATTTTCGTGCAATGTTTCGGACAGAGTAGAAGTTCTTAAACTATCGTGTAAACTACAAGGAAGAGTTATAAAAAACACTATAAATCGACTACGTAAAACCTTTTGATAGAATTCGTACAGCCCATGTCACTCCAGTCATTATTAAAAATCTATTGACACCTCATTCATTCAAAGCAGTGCAGTAGTTAAGCTCTATAGCAGACCTTTCTTCCCTATTTAGCATAACAAGCGGATCGACAGACATGACCGAGATGGTGAACAAGATAGGTCTACGAGTGCCTTCGGCGTATTTTCCGAATTTTAACCTTATTCACGTCACTATCTCCCGAACCACCTACAGGCAAAACTCTTTTATGATTAGGGCGTGCGACTTGTACAATGCTGTGTGCCGGAGAGTCGACATTGACGTTTTCAATACAAGTCTTAAACAAATGAAGAAGATTTTGTGTAATTAATATTTTGATCATTGATTCCACATGATATCGTACTTGTTGTGTGTTTCAGAACATTTAATTGTCGCCTCTTCCTTGTTAGTATGTGAATGTGTTTATTTAGATTATCTTTATACATATCTGTGAAAACTTTTAATTGGCCATCATGTGGATTATGGATAAATATTTTTATAATGTAACTAGCTGTAAGTTTTCTAAATAATTAATACAATAAAATAAAAATAGTAACAAATAAATCAATATTTTGGACATCTGACACACCACGCCATTTAGTCCCAAACTAAGCAGAGCTTGTATTATGGGAGACTAGACAACTGATGTAAATCCATAAAGATACTTTTCTTTTGTAAATAGTATACATATTATGCATAGAAAACACCCAAACTCCGAAACAAATATTTGCAGATCACACAAACATTTGGTCCGACCAGGGAATCGAACCCGAAACCTCACAATCAGCAGCCGCATACGCAAACCACTAGACCAACAAGGCACTAAACAATTGATCTATTTTGACTCTAGCTTTGCTCGCTCGCTGTTGAATGTGAATAGATTTTGTCTGTTATAGACTAGAAAACCAAAATTGCCCTAGACCCGGATAGCTGATGCTCCTTGGAAGAGGTCATCATACAATACATGGTGGCAATAGACTGATGAAGAAGTAGACGTAACTATCAAAGACAATCATAAACAATACTTGAAGTGTCTGTATATAATATTAAGTTAACAGTTTTCTACTAATTGCAAATGAAAGTATTCACGATACTTATTTAAAAAAAAAGCATTTTTTTATATTATTGTCTGTCTGACGGTCTGTCTGTTTGTTCCAGGTACACTCTAGAACAGCTGAACCAATTTTGATTGGACTTCCACTGCCAAAAAGCTGATGACATAAGAAGTAACTTAGGCAAATTGTTTTAATCAATTATCGCGGGTAACACCACGGGATTTAGCTTGTATAATATATAAGGTGTAGCTACTTATCACTGACTAACTCCTCAAAGACACCAGACGTGATTGTATTTATTTATTTTTATGTTTACAAAGCACTAACTACGATCTCGCAGCTTTCCCGTGTCGCTTCCGTTCCGCACTATTGGGCGGTAAGGGATCGTCAACATTTTCTATTTATTGAGTGCCTGTATGACATAGTTTAGTATGAATGGAACACTTTATTTGTACACCAGGGCTTACAACCAATACACAGTCATTAGGCTAACAAAAAAATGTGATGTACAGAGAGCGGTCTTAGTTTCATTGTAGGTTTTACCTATGAAACATAATATGTATCCAATAAATAAATATATGAAATAATTAGTAAAATACAATACCATACAAACGCACATATGGTATTGTAGGCTGTCGATGTGATGTGTGTGGGTGATATTATGTCGTATTCGTTTCACACAATTTTCATTTAAATACACACAAGGGTTCTCTTTAACGCATTTTGGACCCTATATGTTGTTTGTCTATTATTTGAGTACCTACTCCTGAAAATACACAGTAAAATCGTGTAAATTAAAATATATAAAATGTATATGTTTTATTACCACTAGTCTGTATTCATGGCGCGTATGTCAAAGTCGTTAAAATAGCATGTCCCTTAACTTAAGTATTAAAGTATCACTAAACGATTAAAATCGATTCAGAGGTTTAACATGATAAACACCTAAACAAACAAACATTACTTTCGCATTTATAATATTAGTAGAAATTACTGTTATTTATAGATTGTAATATATCAATATTATGATATTAAATAGTACTTACAATTAAATGAGTCCTTTGCGCGCGTAAAATGACATCATTCAAAAACGTATTAATCATACATTTATTAACATTACATAACTTACATTTATAAACACCTGTTACATTGATAAGACGGTATTACTTTTTCCAAAGATAACAAGAAAAGATAATGATTTTATGACGATATCAATGAATATTAAATAATAAATATTTCGTTGCGTTAATGCGTTGATGCAATTTGAAATAAAACTAAGTGCAACCTTCTGTAATAATTTCATCGAAAGAAAATCATGATTTAACACATCAATTGGAGTCACACACACAGAAGCAATTTAAGAAATTTTTCATTAATCACCATATTGCACTTTGTGACACTTGAGTATTTTTATATGAGCCTGCTTATTTTTTTATTTGTTGCCTACCAATGTGACTCTACTCTGCCTGATGGTAAGCATGAATCAGCAAGAATCCAAGAGTGGGGGCCACCAGACTGACTGCGATGCAGGAAGTATGGCGATGCCGACCCAAACTATGGCGGCTTTATGAAATGCTTTTTCACACCCCTCTTAAAGGACCCGGGATACTGCCATGATAAATAGAAAAATAAGGGGACGCTATAGGCATAACAGTCATCGCGGCAGTGCATTACCGAGACCTGGGATGTAGTGTTGGAAAGCAAGATTAGAATCTAAGAGTCACGGTCACCATACTCGTTGTGAATACAGATAATGCAGTAACACATAACGGCTGCTTATTGAGATACTTCTCCTGAATAAAACACGACATCAGGAATACTGTCGCTTTAGATTGGTCTTAAGAGAGAGGGTAGTACCGCCTCGGTAGAGTCGGTCCATTCGACTTAAGAGTCGGCGACCTTAAAGAGTAGAAGAAGGGTTGTAGTGATCTGTGGACAAAGATAGACACTTATTATGGATGTCGTCTGCTCGTTTGCCCAATTATGTCAAAAAGTAAACATAATCCAAATGCATAGGTACAAGGTACAATCCTTCAAGGTAGAAAAGTCACGATAATTTCAGCGTAAATGGGTCGCCTCGACCGGGGTAGTGCTACAATATTGTTATGATATTGTTTTGTTTTCATCGCGACATAGTTTAACGTTTGTTTCCGTCATGAACAGAAGACTTAGTGCGAGATAAATGAGACTATAATATTAAAACACCACTTGTCGTCATAGGTCATGTCAGATTAAATAATTTGACAGTGCTAAACAATGACGTCATATTGAAATATTGAGTTTATTTGAATAAGAAATTATTATTGCTATTATATTGTTGCTTTATTCAATTATAAAACTAAAAACTGTTTTTCTCCCCTGATTTTCTTCAGGATGTCGGACTTCCGAAACAAATGCCGGGGTTTACACTGCAATGAGTGATGGCACATCTATATTTATTTACTTTAAAATAAACGGCTTAACACGCGTAAATAAATTGGTCTTAGCATGCGTCAAGTTTAATTTGTATGGCTACGCGAGTTTATTGAATGTCACATTTACAATTTGAATGGTGGAATGAGTACGGCACTGTACTCGTATTTATTGAATAAAAATTTATATTGGTAAGTTTTACTGCTTTGAAAGTAAACCCTAATCTGTATCATATGATACAATTATATCACATATATATATACTACATATATGTGATATCATTGTATCACTACACAAATACTTCACATATATATATGTGTGAAGTATTTGTATATGATATCATTGTATTTATTGCATACTAGCTGAGCCCTGGTCATCATCTTCCTAGCCTTCATTCCCAAGTTTATTTGGGGTCTGTTACTAGTTCAACCGGTTTTACCTGAATTACAATTTTTTCCACGGAGCGACTGGCATCGGACCTCCGCAACCCTAAGGGAGAACAGAAATTCGAAGATTGAACTAGTTGTCAGTATCTGTGAGGGCACTGACTTCCCAATAACGATTGCCATAGATGTTCATGACAACCGGGACCGTCGGCTTTACGTGCTCTCCGAGGCACTAAGAAAAACCATTCCAACGCCCCTTGCGTTCCGTTCCTTGCTTAGCAACTTTAGAAAGATCACAATTTGACATGTTGTGAATTCAACTTTTTGTTTCATTTTTTTTTTCTGGTTTATTTCTCCCTACTTTATATGAGTTAATTATATGATACACATGATTTGTCTGTTCAAATGCATGTTGCTTGTACTTAGCCGTTTATAATGTGTCAATATATCTGTGTAAGCTGGCGGGTGATGCAGTGATGCGCTGCAATCAAGGTAATAATTTATTTAATTAATTATATTGTTTAAATATTTATATATTATATTTTTTCTTTTGCTCATTATTTTTGTTTACTGTTTATTTTTTGATTATTAGAATGTGTACACGGCTGTGCTATGATTCATGATAATGATAATATAGATAACGAAGTATACTTCTCTGCCAACGATTCTTCCGATGACGAGAGCTTTAGTTCTCTACCAGACACTTTGGGTGATCGATTACGGTACTCATTTAATGACCAATCACAATCTCTACTGAATATATGTCACATAAATGCTCAGAGTGTACCCAGCCACTTTAGCGAACTGACCGAAACTTTCAGGGATAATAATGTGCACGCCATTCTGATTTCGGAAACGTGGCTTAAACCGCATCTACCTTCCACTTCATACCCCCTCACTGGCTTCGTTCTCATCCGCAATGATCGACCGGAGTCGAGGAGGGGTGGAGGAGTAGCCATCTATCTCCGTGGTTGCTTTTCCTTCAAAATCCTTGCCACTTCCTCTTCCGATTCTTTTACTACTGCTGAATACCTTTTTCTCGAAGTTGGTGTTAAGGGATCCAAGGTTTTACTAGGGGTAGTATATTGTCCCCCCGCTGTCAACTACTTCTCCAGTCTGGAAACAGTTCTGGAATCTTTAGGGTCTGAATACGCACATCACATCATAATGGGCGATTTCAACACCGACCTTTTGGCCTCTAACTCCCCCCGTACCCGTAATCTCGTCCACATTATCCAATCCTCTAGCCTCCATGTTCTCCCCCTACAAGCAACTCATCACAACACCGAGCACCAGGATACTTGGCTTGACCTAATGCTCACCTCTACTCCAAGTTTTATTCATTCACATGGTCAACACCCTGCTCCTGGATTTTCCCATCATGACCTGATCTACCTTACCTACATCCTAAAACCTCCTAAACCCCCTCCCAAATTTCTGCACGTGCGTGGCTTTAGACGAATGGATGTAAATAAACTGTGTGCGGATGCTTCTGCACTGGATTGGTCTAGCTTGAGAGCAACTACTGACATCAACCATAAGGTCAGCATTTTCAATGAGACAGTTAATAATTTATTTAATATACACGCACCTGTGATAAAAATTAAAGTAAAGCGCGACCCTGCTCCTTGGATGACGGAAGAAATTCGAGCCGCTATGCGACGGAGAGACCGTTGTTTTAATAAATACAAGAAAGATCGCTCTGAGGAGAAATGGAATCTTTTCAAGAGTGCGAGGAATCGGTGTAATCAGGTGATACGTAACGCCAAGCGCCGCCATATAATTCAAAGTATAGAATCCTGTCCAACTTCTAGCATGTGGAAACTTCTCAGAACACTAGGCATTGGCAATAAACAACACCCTGATGTAAAGACGACGGTTGGCTTAGATGACATAAACCGTCATTTCACAACTACACCACAGATGGATCTTCAAATAAAGACTCAAACCTTGAGTTACTTAGCTAGCCTAACCCATGCTATTAAGGTATCCTTCAACTTTTCTCCGGTGTCTCCTGAGGACATCAAAAAGATTATCCTTACCATTCGTTCCAATGCTGTGGGATGCGACGGCATTAGCCGCCGCATGATTGTTGCTATCCTTGATCACATTCTTCCAGCTATATGCCATATCATTAACTTTTCACTCGATTCCGGAACCTTTCCCTCACTCTGGCGTAAGGCTTTCATCATCCCATTACCCAAAATACCCAACCCTTCCCTTCCTGAACACTTTCGCCCTATCTCTATACTTCCTTTTCTTTCAAAAGTACTCGAGCTTTGTGTTCACAGGCAGCTCTCGCAGTATGTTTATCAGCAGAATCTCCTCAGTCCCTTACAATCTGGGTTCAGACCCGGTCACAGCACAACCACCGCACTCCTCAAAGTGACTGGCGATATGAGGCAGGGTATGGAGGATACCAAAGTCACAGTCCTGGCTTTGATTGACTTCTCGAATGCTTTTAATACCGTCTGTCACGACGTCCTATTAGCTATCCTCTCCTATCTCATGGTCTCCTCAGAAGCTCTGGAATGGTTCTCCTCCTATCTTCAGGGACGTCAACAGTGTGTTCACATTGACGACCGGTCATCGAGTTGGAGTGATCTTCGCAGTGGCGTCCCTCAAGGCGGTATATTATCTCCCTTATTATTCTCAATATTTATTAATCTCGTAACCCAACACCTTCAGTGTTCGTATCACCTGTATGCCGACGATTTACAATTGTACGCGCAGTCAAGGGTAGAAGACATCGCCAACGCAGTTAACAAAATCAACAAAGATTTAGACATAATTAAGAGCTGGTCAACAAGCTTTGGGTTGTCAGTAAATCCAACCAAATGCCAAGTGATTGTCGTGGGGAGTAAGCAAATGGTGGGTAGGTTGGAAGTGGCTGCCATTCCACCAGTCGTCTATAACAGCGTCAATATACCCCTGAGCGCAGTTGTGAAGAACCTGGGACTACATATTGACTCGACACTTGATTGGCGGGCACAAGTTACCCACGTCAGTCAAAAGGTTACATCATGTCTCCGTGCTCTATATCGACTTAAAAACTTTCTTCCCGTTAAAACCAAGGCCACGCTCGTGCAGTCCTTGATAATTCCTTTGATCGATTATGGTGATGTGTGTTATTTTGACCTGAATGCAGACCTCCTCAATAAACTAGACCGCCTTCTCAATAACTGCATTCGATTCGTTTTCAATCTTCGCAAGTATGATCATGTGTCTACTTTACGTTCCCAGCTGCAATGGCTCCCTATTCGTCAGCGCCGCAGTTTACGTGCCCTGACTACACTCTTTTCTCTCCTCAACTCCCCATCATTACCTGAATACCTTGAACCTCATTTCCGTTTCTTATGCTCCAATCACGACCGAAGTCTCCGGTCATCAAACAACTTAATTCTTCTGTGCCCCTCTCACACCTCCAACTTTATCAACTCCTCCTTTTTTGTGCAGTCGGTCCTACTATGGAATGCGCTCCCTACCGAAATCAGAATGTCCACAAATCGCATTAGTTTTAAAATGAAAGTGCGCGAATTACTTCAAAGCGAATTGGCAGTACAGCTACAACGATAGCACCTGTGTATATTTTTATTATATTGTATGTACGTATGTATATGTAGTTTTATGTATATAGAGTAGTAGTGTATATGTATGTGTATTTAGGAATATCTCGTATATGTATATATGTATAAATGTATGTGTATTTAAAAATATATTTAAGTAGGCTAATCTTATTTATATACCTATGCCTAGTAATGATTTTTTCTCTCTGCACCTACCGCATCACATTTCTGCAACACCTGAAGGTCGACTGGCAGAGAATGCCTCATGGCATTAAGTCCGCCTTTGTACAACATGTGCAATAAGTTTAAAATAAATAAAAATAAAATAAAAAACCCAATAACACTTTGGCCCGACCCGGGATTTGAACCCGAGACCTCTTGATTAGCAGTCGCATACGCTAACCACTAGACCAAAGAGGCAGTTGAGCCCTGGTATAGGGTTTATATTAAACTCCGAAGTTTATCGGTATACGGCTGTTCGGGTGGATAGTGGTTTTCGGCCCCTCACCGAAGATATGGGTATGGGCCGCTCGTCAAATCTCGATGATTGTCTCGTCTGGAGTGGTTTTAGCCAGTTTTTCTTCGTAGCCAGATCCCTCGGTAGTCTTGTGGCGTTAGCGAGGAGTTGGCGTTGTGGGCCTGGTGGGCCACTGTCCAACTCGCGTGGCCGGAGGATCATTCCTTTGAGTTGGAGGAACATTACACTCGTTCGATCCATAGTCTTTTATGATACCCAGTGGGAAGGGGCGGATTAAGAAGTGTTAAAAAAAACTAGTGAGTAATGGACGGCCCCTTATATACATTTTAGTAGTCTTTGCGATGTTATCAAAGACATTGCCTCGACCCCAAACAAATAGCAATACTATCGCAAGAATACTCCCCCTTGTTTTAAATTGGCCACAAGTGACATAACAGGTGTAGAATTTATTATATCCTTATCTTTGTATTAATTTTCGATTTTAGTACATGTGTACCTGCTGCGTAAAAAAACATTTGCTAATCTATACTATATATAATACCATAAAGCTTAAGAGTTTGTTTGGTTGAACGCGTTAATCTCAGGAACTACTAATCCGATTTAAAAAATATTATTATTTATTTTACTCCTAATATTTTAATTGGCAACAATTTCATTTGTCTGGTCTTAGGAGTCAAATAATAAATTACTTCATTATTAGCTATTTACTTTTAATTATAAAATAGTCTTTAGGTTTTTTAGGCGGATGTAATGAGCACAATAAAAACACTTTTAAGCACTACTTAGTAAAGACCCTTTTACACAGTTATTGTAACACTACACAGGGTACTATCACTACTTAATAATGACAGCATTCTGGCTGTCGTATTTCGTTGGTGAATGTGAGACCGGAGGCACAATCATTCTGCATCATTCTGCCGGCTTCCGGAGGCCGGGAGAATGATGCCGTCACCATGCTGTATTACTTACACTCACAATGAGGATGGCGTCCCGTACTCCTGGATTCTACTCATGCTTTCCATCAGGCTAAGTATAGTCATTTTGGTAGGCTTAAATGTAAAGAAAACTAAACAGGGTGTAATAGATTGACACTTAACAGACTGGCTTAGGTCAGTAAGGTCAGTAGGAACCTGGTTCTGTCTAAATATCCTTTTCTTTTATCCTTTTCCTAACTCTTTCTTTTTTAATTTAGACTTTGATTTAAAGAGCGAAACTCTTTGGAATGAAACCGAAGTATTTTCCAATAACATCATTAACTCATTATTTCCCACATCTGGGCTCGAGTCTCCACTCAGGAGAGAGTTAAGGCCATATGTCCCCACCCTGGCCAAGTGCGGGTTGGGTACTGACAAGTCCATGGGTTCAAAATCTACATGGAATACTACTTTGTATTATTTTGAATATATACATACCTATGTATTAAAAACTGCATGTAATACTTGTAAATTCACTAAAAGAATTGAAAGATTTCCGCACCAAACCAGGCCGGTTTTTCTAAAAAAAAGAAACAAATATCCAACCATTTATCTACAAATATATATTAGGAAGTCATTAACCGGAACGGTTTAGACGACATTTCGCACATGTGTATGGGATCCTTAATAATATTGTATACCGCGTTAAACGTGCTACCAATTTGGTACTAATTAAACATGGCATCCGGCTCATTGGCTGTCAAATTGTCGGAACCTGCTACGATTTTTTTTGCAAAACGTTCATTTCAGAAGAATGAACTGTTGTGTGTTTTAATGTTGACATTGTGCGTTTTGTATGGATAAGACACCGGTTTGTTACTGTGGGTGTTTTATGTTAAATGGATAGAAAACTCTTTATTTGTTACAACACAATATATCTATAGAAATAAATTAAATTGAAGTGTTTTTGTAGTTTTAAATTCCTGTATTTTTCGGCAAAACTCTGGAACAGTTTGATCGATTTTGACAATACTTAAACTGGCAGATAGCAACTAGATTTTAGAAGAAACCTCTGTAAGTTTTACGAAGATCAAGCACACAGACAAGGCCACCTTTCAAATTGATACAACTTTTTTTTATGTCTTACATGGAGTTTGACGTATATAATTGAGTTTAATCAGATTATTGAAATACTTAATTGCAGCCAGTAGTTTGAAAGGTTGGGGTCATAACCTCCGTGCATCGAGGAGCATGTACAACCGTCGGTCTTGCGCCTGATCTCTGGTAGTGTCGTCCCAACAGATTAGAGTGAGGGAACAAAGAGTGTACCTATGTTTACGCACGCACTTATGCACTATAATATCTCCTGATTGCCGTGACCGAAATCGCCTACTACATGCTACTACATAATGAAATAAATAAACTAATAATCAATCAAATAACGTCATCCGACACAGAATCAAAGTCATCGATATAGCCCACAGGATTAGCAAGCCGAAGTGGCAATGGACCGGGCCATATTAGCCGCAGAACCGATAACCGTTGTGGTAAACGAGTCCACAGGCCAGACGGAGTGACGATTTGTGCAAGACGGCTGGTAGGAGCTGGATGCAAGAAACCGAGGATCCAACCAAGCGGCGTGCAATTGGAGACTCTTATATCCAGCAGTGAACTGCGATAGGTTGATGGGGATGATGAACTATCATCACATATTTTTTTCCTTGTTATCAAAAAGGGTCAATTAAAATTACTTTCATTAAAACAGTTACAATTAATAAAATTCGAACGGCTTTTTCTTATTATCCAATATATTATTATGAGTAATATCCATTCTATGAAATCCTGCCGGAGTGTTCGCACCGGAAATGCGAGTCGTTATTCCTTGCGCTGATGACATGTGTCGGCCGGTCGCCTGCGCTTGCGCATGTGTAGAGTCGAAAGGCCGCCGAGAAATTGGTGACGACATTAGTCATATCAAGTGGCCAGTTTTTAAGCCAGGACCTCACAGGAATTCTGTCAAATATTTATTTGATGTGGTCACTACAAATGACACCTGCAAGGATTTTGAAGATTAAGGTTGTTTTTTTAATCTTTGGGATTTGACCTTCTTTTTGATGTTCGTTGACGATGAAAGATTTTGTAAATCTTGATATATTATTTCTCTAGATTTTTCCGGGATCTCACAAATATACATAATCATCATTATCATCATTGGACACTAGAAACACGTCTAGTCTACTACTTGCCGGGTCATGTGTTCAGGTGACGTTCGTGTACATTTGTTTTGAAAATTTTATATACATTATATACATACTAGGTACCTGTTTTACATTTTGAAAACCACCTCCATTCTTCTTGATCGTTTTTTTTACGGTTTACATATTTTACACTTTAGTAAAATACTCAAAACAAAAAATTATTTTAAACTTCAATAATGCTGCAAACCGTTCCAAAAATTTCCATGCATAATATTAAAAAAAATATACAATATGACAACAGAACAGACTTATAACGTCAGTCATCTGATAATGAATTCCCGCCAACATAATTAAATAATAATAAATAAATTATTATTTTGGACCTCTGATCTGACACAACATCTAGTCCCAAACTAAGCAGAGCTTGTGCTGGTACTAGACAACTGACTGATTTATATTATAAATATTTGCTGATCACGCAAACATTTGATCTGACCTAAGAATCAAACCCGAGACCTCTTGATAAGCAGCCACATACGCAAACCACTAGACCAACAAGTCAGTCAATATCCGTTCAGTCGTTCTAGAGATAAGATGGCACAAGCAGATAAACATAAATACAATAATTTAAAAAATTGCTTCCTTGATGTAAGTACCTACGTACCATAGCAACCGCGTGCCTTAGCTAGTAAATAAATCAAAAATATAGCTTCAACATCAGTTAGAAGTCAAGATAACGTAAGTAGATACTTCGCTGTCATTTCATATTTTAAAGATACAAACAAACAGAAATACAATGTACATACATTAGTTAGTTTGTAACACATCCTTTCTGGTTTCCTCGGAATCAAATCCAAAATCAACGTTAACATAGAATTAACAAAATTCCTTTTATTTCGTGAATCATTCATTTTTTATTTTTCAATTTTCGCTCAACTATCTAAATATTTTCAACATATTTTTATTTAATTGATACATAAAGTCTGGTTCACCTGTGATGGACCGACAATTTGGTTTATAAAAAACACCACTTAATCGGCTTCGGAATCACACCTTTTATGTAAAAAATTAAAATATCGTCCTGCCCGACCTAGAAGGATCAGAGATTGTAGGGTTATGTAGGAATAGAGCTGGCAAGGCCGGCATGGCTTAATGAATAAAATTTATTTATGAATGATAGGAAAACTTACATACATTTTATATTAATGATAGAAGGAACAACAGTACGCCAATAACAAAACGCTACAGATGATAAATATTTAGAAAAACCAAAAGTTTTGTTTTGAACATAGTATCGGCCTGTCCAATACATATTTTCAAAGATAACTAGTATATTTTTATCCTCTCGTTTTCCTGTAGCCTGTGCGAGTGATTTCGTGAAAGGGGACGGAAGTATAGGTGGAAATCCGCACCTAAAAACATTAAAATTTAACATACGTAACTAAACGAAGACAAACAATGCTTTTAGATATTCAAACCTAAAATGTTAAATTCCTCAACATTTTAGGTTAAGTAAATTTCTTTGTTTAATCGAAATAATATATTCAAGACAGTTAAATACAGTTCTGGCTATTACTTTTAAAACGAAAGTTTGTTTATTAAATTTAAAATCCCTATAAAATATCTCTTTCTTTGTGTAATGCCACCTCTATAACATTGGTAGTACTACATTGCACAATGGCACAGAGCCGCATTGGGCCGCAGGTGGGTTTGTAAAAAAACGAAAGGATTCGCCGGCATCCGCAGGTGCGTAATCAGGTGCCGGGATTTGGGTTACAGGTTAGAATTAGTTCGTGTATGCGCCTCCACAATTTGGCGACAGCTTGTAAATTATCCGAGGTAAATGATTCATTACGTGTACACCAAATATTAAGTGTGCATTTTTTAAACATGTCTTTTAATGACATGTTTTTTGAAATGGTTAATGAAATTGTTTCATAAATTTGTCTTCACAAATATTCTTGAAATACATTTTTAATTTTTTAGTTAATTGTAAATTATATCTTATGACAAGAAAAAGTAAAAAAAACCGTACGTAGACTTCAAATTTTTTTAAATTTTTTTAATTCAAATGTGATTTATGTGACCCTGCCGTTACTACTAATCTATTGACACCATATATGTACCTACATTAGAATTAGTTTTGTAGTTTTTTAGGAGCTATGGTTTAACATGCAATATATAGAGTGCCAAACTATTCCCTTTTCTTTTATGTTCGCCGTAGACGACTAAAAAAATCTTCTTGTTCATGTTGTTAAGTTTTTAACTTATATAAATAATTAATTATTTTGTAACTAAATATTTCGGACAGCTTACACACAACGCCATCTAGTCCCAAACTAAGCAGAACTTGTATTATGGGTACTAGACAACTGATATAAATACATAAACATTTTTTTTATTATACATAGAAAAACACCCAGATTTTGAAACAAATATTTGCGGATCACACAAACATTTGGTCTGACCCGGGAATCGAACCCGAGACCTCTTGATCAGCAGCCGCAACCACTAGACCAAGAAGTAAATAAATAGAATAAATAGCAATAAATAATTTAAACGTAATTACTTTTTGTAAGTCCTCTAAGCAAGTATACATTTTATTATTGTATTAATAATATGCCCACAAAAAATGTACACAAAAAATTCTACAACAGACACGTTACATTGACAGGGGCATGTCACAGTACGGAGTAGTCCCCGCGTCCCGTCAGACAAATGCATTTCACGTAGACGCCGCGACAGGTAGCGCTTTGTTCTCAAACAATAGACAATCACATTACACGGACAGATCTTTTTTTTTGTTACAAACACACCTGATTACGGTCCTGTTAGAATTAGGGCATTCTTTCTTTAAACGAAAATATATATCTTCCGAGCCTTTATTCCCAAGTTTATTTGGGGTCGGCTACTAGTTCAACCGGTTTTACCTGAATTTCAGTTTTTCCACGGAGCGACTGGCATCGGACCTCCGCAACCCTAAGGGAGAACTGAAATTCGAAGATTGAACTAATTGTCAGTATATTTGAGGGCACTGACTTCCCAATAACGATTGCCATAGATGTTCATGACAACCGGGACCGACGGCTTTACGTGCTCTCCGAGGCACGGGCGTGAATCACCGCCAAACTTCCAAACTCCGGGCTGGTATTAGGAAATAAAATAAAAAGTAAAATTATTTTAACGGATTTTTTATCAAGTTTTAAGTAGTAGAGCCACGCTGATTTCAGTACGAATGGGACAGCTCAACCTAAAAATGTCTACAACCGTGCTGCCGTATTTCATTGGTGAGTGCTAGGAAACCCAATGATGCGGTAGTCATCCAACTAGGGCGTCATAGTGTGGGTCCATGTTGCATTGTGTCCATGTTAATACATTGAGGATGGCGACCCTTCTCCAGGATTCTATTCATGCTTCCATCAGGCAAAATGGAGTCACTTTGGTAGGCCTAAATACTAAATCAAAATGTAGGTAGCATTGATAGTACAAATGAATAGTAGCATCCTTACTAATATTATAAATATGAAAGTTTGTATGTATGGGTATGTATGTATGGATGTGTTTGTTGCTCTTTCACGCACAAATTAATGAACGGATTCGGATGCAACTTTACAGTAATATACACAAGAGTGTGTTATAAATAATTTATATATTTCATTTATTTTGGTAAATACTAGTCCTACTAATATTATAAACGCGAAAGTTTGTATGTGTGTATGTTTGTTCTTATTTCACGCAAAAACCACTGAACGGATTTGTATGAAACTTTACAGTAATATAGCTTATATAACAGAATAACACATAGGCTACTTTTTACTGCAATAATCAAGATACATGCAGGTGGAGCCGCGGGCGAAAGCTAGTTTAAAATATAGTTTCTAAATTAAAACAATTTATTAGTTTTCAAGGGAACATCTCATTTAAGAAAGCTGTAATTAAGTACAATTTGGAACAATTGACGGCACGGTTTTTGTGGAGGTTTAAGCGATCGCCAGGCCGCTGTTCACTGCTCAAGTGTCATGGGTTCAAATCGCCCATAGGACAATACTTTGTTTGATCCATAAATAGTCTGCGTGTTCTTGGTGTCTGTTTCATTTATTTTTATAAAGTGTTGAAGTCGATCCGTTGTTATATTTTTCTTACAAGAAATTCTTAATAGCAGTTCGGAGTACAGAAAATGGGGGTGTGTCAGAGTGGGACCACGTCGGTCCCGGTTGTCATAAACATCTATGGCAATCATTATTCGGAAGTCAGTGCCCTTAAATATACTGAAAAAAAGTTCAAATTTCGAATTTCAGTTAGCCGTCAAGGTTGCGGAGGTCCGATATCAATCGCTTCGAGGAAGAACTGAGATTCAGATCAAACGGGTTGAACTAGTAGCTGGCCCCAAATAATGTGGGAAAAATAAAGGCTAGAAGGTGAATACTTTTAGGCTAGACATAGTCCTCTCTTGAAGGA
This sequence comes from Phragmatobia fuliginosa, assembly GCA_932526445.1. NCBI lineage: Eukaryota > Metazoa > Arthropoda > Insecta > Lepidoptera > Erebidae > Phragmatobia > Phragmatobia fuliginosa. The sequence continues at coordinate 4,441,027 of OW052073.1, forward strand.
GGTTTAGGCTTTAAACGTACAACGATGTAGGTACCTATGTAAAGACTTTGGACTATAACTCAATGTGTAACGATGTAAAGTCGAAGACACACAAACTAAATCTACTTGAGTAAAACTAACGCTGGAGAACGAGCTCCCCTAAGAAGAATTATGAAATCTTGTAATGATAATTTCACTGACGTATATATATTTAATTTGTCTATTTCGCGGTTTAAAAATAGTGTCTTAAAACATCACCAGCATGTTACTTAGTCTCTACTTTCTCCCTATCTTCTTTTTTTTGCTGTTGCTCTGTATCTTGTCATTTTTGTTAATTTTTTATATAATTCACTACTACATTACTATTTAGTACCTACTTTTTAATATTATTTTGTGGATAAGGCTGCTGGTTGCGTTATTAATTTAAGAGAACCTCTTAGAAATAAGACATATTAAGTAATTTATTATTGCGCAATTGTTTGTTGTCCTGAATATAATAAAAATAAAATATTATAATGTGATTGAAAAGTTAATTACATTTTTATTTTAATGGACAACATCATCTAGTCCCTAACTAAGCAGAGTTTGTACTATGGGTACCAGACAACTGATATGAATATAAACATACATTTTTTTTGTAAATACTACCAATATTATAAACGCGAAAGTTTGTATGTATGTTTGTTGCTCTCTCACGCAAAAACTACTGAATGGATTTTGATGAAACTTCACAATAATATAGCTTACATATCATAATAACACATAGGCTACTATTTACCGCCATGACAGACCTACACACGGGCGGTGCCGCGGGGAAAACACCCAAACTCCGAAACAAATTGATCCGACCCGTGAATCGAACCCAAGACCTCTTGATCAGCAGCCGCATACGCTAACCACTAGAATAACAAGGCAGGCAATTGAATCGTTATTCTCCTAGTCTTAGTTAATACTTTCCTACAAGAATATCTACCCTTGGGCATTATGACCTTTTCGTGTTCGAGAAAAGCTCGGAACTGAATGTTGAATAACATTTAATCAGGAGTAAAATACTCTTAATATGACCAATATTTGGCATTAATAGGTCGTTATTTTTATCATTCGTTTGTATGAATAAAGTAGTCTGGTCTCCAAAACTACATACAGTAAGCTCTTCCCTGCTGTTATCTAGTAATCTCGAATAGATTAACTTATCAAAAGAGATCGAAACATACAAAATATTTGTTTTAGGATTGAGCAAAACACTTTTTTTAAAACCCCGTTAATTGGCGTCGTCTCGGCCCTATTACGCAGTCTCCGCGCCACTGATACGCCTTGGCGTACGCAGAATGCACATCTGGGAGCAATGAAGGACTGTAAAATATCTAAAAGGACTCATAAACCATGACCACATTCGGAAACTAACCGTAACGCAATAATTTCAGAGTTGAAAATAACTTCGAAAGGTTCTGACACCCATCTCTACGAACACCTGTTTCAACCGCAGCATTTATTTTAACAGTGTCAAACGAAAATATAGCTTAGCGTCAAAGCAGATGGTTGACTTTTGAATGCAAAGGTATAGACATTGCATTCCTGTTTTGTAGGGATGTTCGCATAAATTATCGATGTATCTCTCCGCGTGAGCGTCGAGGATACGTCTGTCCCTTTCTGTTGCTTGTTTTTGTTCGTCGGCGCTATATAGAATGTGAGGACGTGAGACAAGTGCCGGGCTGTTCTACTGGCTGTTATAGGTAGATGTTTATGTCTGTGCATACTGGTCATTAATTTTAATAATACGTCATCGTTTTTTGTGGCTTAGATTTTTTCAGATTAACTAGAATCAATCTTACCTGTAGACATTGTAAATATATTTTTTAGTTCTCGGACAAACTTGAAATGATATGTTGTTTGAAGAAGTATATTGAATGAGCAATTTAACAAGAAGTAGTATCACTTTATTTGTTGAGTCAAATACTACTTGATCGAAGCCAGGTCACGAGGCTAGTTCATAATACACGAGGTGTCGGCGGCCAGCCGGCGCCACGGCGGCAAACGCGGCGCCTACTATCCTGTCAGCTATGCGACTGTGTTAACAAAGTCAAAACAAACCAGAACATGCAAGTCATAGAGTACATATTTCTTCAACGTCTGCTACATCAGCTGTGATTTTATTCTTGTTTAAAATTCGCCTCTACTGCTTTAACAATAATGTTCATTTAAACTTTGAACATCGTTCGGTATTGAATTTGTTCCTTGATTTTTAATTCCAAACCACGACTAAAAGAAAGCAATTTTTAAGGAAGTGTTCTATGATATCGGTACATTAATATTGTTTATACTAGTATATACTAGTCTAACACTTTATTAGTGACATGTTCACCAATATAGTTATGCCTGTACATTTATAATGAACTGCACGCGCGGAATTATATTAAAATACTTGGTTTATCGAGTTCAATTATATATGTCGCCATTGTTGTCTGCCGCCAGGTGGCCACAGACTTGCGTTATTTCATCGGTAAATCGTATTCAACAACGATCCACACCCAAAGTTGTGAGGCCAAGTCAATTAAACTCAGTCTTGTTGAATGACAGGTCATTGAGTGGGACCGCTTAGTTTTTTTACGTTCATGAACAACGTAACGTGTTTTTGTCCGAATACTCGAGCCTTATAACTAGATATTGACCCGAGGATTAATTATTGTGGTAGAGTTCTGATGATGATGAGTGATGATGAGTGATGATGAGAGTGATGATGATGATTAATGTAAAAACTAGAAGGCGTGAAATCACTGCAAACATTTCATTCAAAATCTCACTTGGCAGGTCCGTGTTTTTCAAAGCATCATCAGAGACCCAAAAAACTAGATGTTAAATAAAACGCGACGAGATTCACGCCATTTCCTTACGGTCATCGCTAGGTGTCAAAAGCTTTACCTGACCGCTAACACCTACACAGACCAGCTATACTGAACCGATATTTACAATCTCGGCCCCATCATGTTTGTTCGGGAGTTATCCCTTTACACCTCCACACTGAGACCGCTACTCAAATTGTAATGCAAACATCGGTTCAACTTTGAAATGACACGTATTGTTAATTAACCCGGTTCTGCGTAAAACGTGATTTTATCGGAAACAACAAGACGCAAAAAAGCAAGAGAAAACTTGAACTGTGATTAAAAAGAAATAACTAGTCAGATTGTATGATAGCGGATTCTTTTAAAAATGTAGATAATTATTTTCAATCCCTCACGGCTTGTATTAAGGTGGTAACCCCTGTTTGAGACCATAAAAATTCACGACAAAACCTGTATAAACGGCTGGAAGCAAACTTGGTTGTTTTGTGACTCGTTCCCAGAAATCGTGGAAATGTTCGAGCAAAAAGCCGACAGAACAGGATTTTGTATCGACATCGCCAAATCTGGACGCGTTAAGAAATGATAAAGAGGACGCCGCCACCGCAGCCGAGTGCAAACTGCATTAAAGACAAAAAATAATCACAACAAGATGGAACAACCAGTGCATACTTCCTTACATGTGGACATTTTGATACATGACGAGGCTTTAGACAGTGAACCGTCCACGAACAACTCTCTACAAAAACGCCAAAGTGATCGAGCACAATCTTCAAGATGCTCTTGCCTAAACTTCATTAACGTAATGACTAACATTATGCTATCATCATGTTTTATGCAATATGAAGAATTATTTTGCATGCGACAGCTGTTATCGAATAAAACGAACAATAATAGACCACGATTGTATTATCGATTATCCAATACGAATTTTGATAGGCGACTTCTAAATGCGTCGGTTGTGCAGTGCGAACAAAGTGTACGTAAATGATGATATAATGCATATGCGTGCGTGAGTCACGGATGCTCACATGTGCATGTAGAAATAGTCTGAGTTTGTACAAATGTTGAGATCGGCGACGCAGTGTTGTGTGGCGATACTGGCGATCCTCACGACGAGTTGCCGCGCGCCGCCGGCCAGAGAATGCGACCGGCTGGCGCACCAGTGCGTGACCACATATCGATAATAAGTTTTATTTATCATTTTTTATGTTCCAATCAACCTATTTATTCTGAATATGGGGTGTGAAAAAAGGACTTTCAGGAGACCATAAAGAAAATAATGTTAAGCTGCAACTTATTTTTATATTTGTAATAATAGCAATTTTTATAAGTTATGAAATTATAGCAATTTTTAAATGAAACACAAAACAAAACAGAAAGATCTTTAAAAATGTGTCAATCTTAATAAAATTATAAATCTAACAATTTTAACTATATTAAGTTTCAAACATTGATCAACCATATATCCGTTGAATGCCAATATATTCTTCAAACAATCATGACGTTGCCAAAATCTGTTAGATAAGCGAGAAACGTAAGGTAAATCCTTCAACTGCACGATAAAATGTCACAGATATCATCGAGCGCATCTCTAAGGGCGAGACTGGGCTGGCGCCGTGCTTTTTTACCCCGGCTGACTCCGGCCAACTTTATACTATGCTCATTTCGTCAGTCGAGCGCAGTCACTCACACAGTAGGGATGTGCGTATCGTCGCATTCTAACACTTCCGAACGTGCGCGTTCGTAACAAAAATGATAATAGTGTAGTTTGTTTTTTTTCTAACAATATTGTGTCTTATAAAGTGCCAATACGAGTTGCCTTCAAGTGTTGACGTTTCCAAAGGATTGTTTACGGAAGTTTTTAATTGGATTTGACTTAAGGATTTTAAAGATGTCGAATTTCACGACTAATGGGGATGCAACGCAGACTGTTGTTAAAGGTTTGTAATGCATTTTTCTGACTGAATACTTCTTCTAAAAATTTTGTAAAATAAAATGAAGAAATATTTCTGCAAGTTGAGGTTCATTTAAGGTCAAAAAAATGTTTTCAGGTGGGTAAACCAACTACAGGCAGTTACATTTTTGTATAACTAATGAACCCGCAAACTTGTTAATACTTGTAAAAAATTTAGTCACGTGAGCACAGACAAATAGAATAAATATGATTTTTTTTTATTAAATAGGTACAAATATTTATAATTTTATCACCTGCATTATTTTAGTACTATTTGCAGACGTTAATAAGTTACAGAAACCTAACATATTAAAAACACATTTCAAAAAACTGCATGTTGTGGTGTATGTTACATCTTATTATTCCTTTAAAATAACCACTGTATATAAATTGCCTCTCATAAAAAAACTATTAAATATATAAATGACATACTTATATGTAAACGATGAAAAGTGGTGCCAAAACCACTTGTCACAGAAGTTATAATTTGTGCGTTTGCAATCCTAATCGCTATTGAAGGTCCGACAACCCTACTCACTACGGCAACATTAAAAAAAAAGTTCACACTCATCTCTAAAACTAAACTTTAAATTCAATCTATCCCTTTAATACGTACATATTTAAATTTGGAATGGTCTCACTGGTCATCAGTATTTATTTCCATTCCAAATTTAAGTTTGTACCAAAAATATGTACCAAAAACCTTTATTTTTTTTGTCATAATACAACAAACAGCTATTGCCACAGACCTTGCACTGAAGTAGCTAAAACATTAGTTAATAATTGCAACATCATTCATTTTTAAAAGTAAAGAATACTAGTTATTGTTCTTAAATTTTGAAAAAAAAACGCCACCGCACTTGTGGCAACTTACCATCAGGTGACCTGTCTGTGTCACCGTCTGTTTGTCCCTATATGTATACCTACAATAAAAAATAACCTCACATAGTTTAAAACTATTTATGAAAAAAAGTATTGCAGTTGTCAAAATGAAAATGACACTTCCATTGTCTATGGGATTAATAAGTTTTAAGTTCATGTATGAATCGGAACTGTTAACGAAAACCCTTTTTTATTTGCCAATGGTTGTCGCCGGCGGAAAGTATTTATATTAGACTTAATAAACCCCGAATCCAGCCATAATTCAGATTATCATCAACAGCCTTCAACAGTCCACTGCTGGACATAGGCCTCTCCTTATAATATAATTCAGATAACACCACAAAAAGGTATAGTTTAATACATTGTAAAGCTTTGTAAAGCTTTGTAAAGCTTTGTTTCTTGTGTTATAAATAAATCTACAATATACATTTAATGAGTAAAATGGGTAAAAAACTTTCGACAAATGAAAATAGTGCTATTTACTAAATTGATAGACAGTTTAGTAGTATTACCAATTGTACAGCATCGCACAAGGTACAGTTTAAATCATATAAAATTCCATTTAATGAGGTATCCGTCGTTCGTCAATCTTATTGCGGATTACATAATATCTAATAATCTATAGGGAGGGAGGTTACGAAGCAATGCATTGGTTTACACGAATGAATTTGTTCGCTAAGTTTCGATCTTGTTTGTATATATATCATCAGTAATCTTCACGCTATAAAATATAGACCAGGACAGAATCAAACGCTGATACGTACAAGGCATGTATTTATAAATTTTCCAGGTTTTTATGGATGAAGCTGCAGAGAGATACAATACGGAATTGAGTTAAAAGAAAATTATCTTATGAAATAGGAAGTCGATATTCATCGCGAAATAAATAAATATTTATAGATATTACGATCGTTTCACTTTTACGTGTAATACATAAGTAAAGGTTCAATTACAAAGAGACAAAATTTAAAACGTGCATCTATGTTAATATTTTCGTGGTACGTGTATAAGACCGAATTTAAATTGCAACCATTACTCAAATGTAAATTTGGGATTTTCCAAATAGTTTCAATCCGGATCATCAGTGGATTCTCATGGTGGGTTGAGTACCATTTCATGGTCAAGGACAATGACTCTTTAAAGATTTGTTTTTGTCTATGGATAGATGTCAAAAATGACATAATAAATCTTTTTAATTTTTTTATTGGGTATGCGCAATTAGACCTTGTTCATTATTTTTTGTTCTATTGTTAAATGACTTACATAAGGTTCAGTTAAATTTTAATGCCTATACCTCTGAAATCTATCATTTTTAAATTGAACAAACATAAAGGGTTTGTTTGTTTGGTTTAACGCGCAAGCTCAAAACTACTGATTTAGTAACTGGACTGGTTTTGAGTTTAAATATGCTTTTACTGTCGAATACCTCATTTATCGAGGAAGGGTAGAACTAATAGGAACCGAACATCAATATAAATTATTCCTAAAAACGGAAAAAAATTATACCTGCTTGGTACAGATAAAATATGTTTCAGTTTCTTAATCACTTAAATAACAAAATATATTATAAACAGCAATTCACATCGCAATATCCATCAATACTAATTATTAATATATTCTGACTCAAAACAAAAGGGTAGGGACACAAAAAATAGACACATGTTAGGGTGAAATGAAAACCCTTAACAAGTGTATTTGGCGCCAAAATATAATCAGTTGTCATCCAATCGAAAATAAATCTTAAACAGACGGAATAAAGGACATAGAGATGACTAACTTTACTTTGTATGTTTGTACACATGTTACTAGACGGGGGTCCGCTGTTTTCAATAGACTTTTTTTTAGGAATCGTTCTTAACAGCGAGTTTTATTTTGTAGTTTAAAATAAGAACACATTCGAAAAAGATCTTAGAATAATATTGTATAAAAGAAAATGCACCTGTAGAAAAAATTAATGGAAATTGGCATTCTTACGTAATCGATATCCGGCTTTTTGAACTAATTACCTACTTTATGTGAAAAACCAATTGATAATCAGATTATTATTGTACAAAAGACATTTTCCTTTAAATTTAAGCACATGATAAGTAGATCAACTAGCATAAATCCTTAATACGTTAAATTTAACCCTCCATCAGTGTTAAAATGACTCCTATTCACCCGAATTCGTTATAATTTAACACCCAATTTGTTACCTAATTCAAAAAGAAAACAATGTACAATTGAGCAACATACTGAGTTGTCGCCACATGTGCAGTGACGTCACTGTTGGGGACCAGATGTGGACGACCCCAGCACCAGATGTAGTAATCGACTAACATGTGTATCTATACCGATTGCAATTAGTGAAGGGTGTTTAACAACTAACTACTGGGCAAAATAAAAAATACAATTCTAACCAAAAAAAGTATTTATGGGATTTATTTTGAAAATAAATAAAAATGAAACTGAAATTCATATTTATCGACTTCCGTAATTCAAAATCTTTAGAAGTTCATTCGTATTCTATTTTTAAAATATTATTTTAATATCTAACATCTATCTATTTGGCACAATTATTTTGGGGTTTATTGAAACACTGTAACCAAACCAGAATTAAGCGGGATTCTTGCATTACCAATCATTGTAAATAAACGGATCTAAATAAGTATTTAAATGATTGTGGTTAGGTCATAGACTTGACTCAGAATTTTTGCTTACACTAGTATTCAGGTATATATTGCACAGATAACGTTATATTCGGCCAAAGTCCATTATATTTGATTATAATTTTATCAAAATATTCGATAGTATATGAAGATTATCGTCCGGCACTGATACTATCAATAAGTAATAACATAGATTATTAGGTGTATTTTGTAGCGCACTAAGTACTGTCTGAACGAAATCTATATCTTAGTTATAAATCATATAAACAATTCCTGGATAAGTATTAACGTCCGTTTTGGACTATCCATAGCTACGATGGTAATCTAGGTATACTTCCACAAAGAATTTGGTAATACTTAGTCTCTTGAGGATGACATAGGCTAGCTTTACCACGATAACACACAAACACACACACACACACGCTTGCGATATAAGTATCACGCAGTGATTTTCGCATAATCGAGATGTTGTAATGTGAGTGCCTTTATTTCATTCTCTATAAACACATACACCTAATTAGGCATAGACTGTACTAATTTAACCAAACTACTGATAACTTACTCATACATATAAATCTAAATACATACACATCAAACAAATGACAATACTCTTCACATAATATTTTGTCCTGAACGGGAGTCAAGCCAACAACAGACTTAGGAGCCCAAGACCAACAGGCCTATATTATTTATGATAATCGTCACAGAAGTCAATTAAAATGCTCTGGGAAAAAAATGGTAGTCGTGATAACATTTTTTGTGGTTCCGTTTTGTTGCAGACCAGTTAGAATTTTTACGACTGGCAATATTTTGAAACAGCATTCACGTGCTCGAATGCACGTGCTACTTCATACCGGATGCTTTGTTTAGGCAACAGTTAGTTTTCTAGATAAACCTACTATTATGTACTAGCTTATTCAAAGAAATAATTGTATTAAAAGTTAAAATAAACAAACATAGATCTTGCGTCGTCATCTTTCATTGTATTCTTTACTTGTTAACGATTTATGATAAACGAGGTTTATTTTATATCAATCCGGTTCCTATTCCTGATGTCATAATATATTGTTATTGAATTATAAACTTATTGAAAATTATGTTAAGTGCGAGTCGGACACGTGCGGGAATGGTTCCGTATTCAAGCGTCTACTTGTTGAAGTTATTAATGTCGAATAAAAGACGCCAAAATTGTATAGGAGCCTAGGAGCCCTACTTACTTAAATATTTATTTCCTTCTGTACTTAGTATTTCATTTTAAAATGCAATAACAAAATGTGTTGAATGCGGTAACATCAAAATATTCTTCATATTTGCTTTGCATTTTGAATGTTAAAATCAATCTATTTAGTTAATCTACAAATTCAAATATATTTTTTTATTCTATTCTTATTTCAAATCAGATAAAGAAAGCATAGAGTGTAGACTGTAAAGTATATCAAATTTCAATCTTTGGCTTTTTAAAAATATAAAATACTAGTCAAATAATGCTAGCCACAGCATATAGTTGATTTAGTACTAAAAATGACTCAATAAAAAATAAATTAACTATACACTATTCATAGGAGTTGAAATACTCCTTGAAAGTAATTTCTTAAATGTACCTATCTTAAAAAAAACCAATTGCTGTATCCCTACGTTTATCACGGTCACAATCTTAATTTCGTATTTTTTGTCACCTAAGATGTTAATGATGACGGCATCCGGAATTCCCAATGTATATTCACATAATCAAGATTCTAGCGTCTCGAGACGAAACAATGCGACTTGACTACATCGATGTACCTCGTTAATTTGAACTAAGAACTTCGGTAAACAATGATACAGATTTGTACGTTTCAATATTAAAGTTTGAATTTTGTTCTAGAATAATCCATTAAGTGTCTATGATAGGTATGTGTCTATGGTCCCAGTGTGGTGATAGATTAAGAATAGTGTCACTATTCATTCCGCGTGGGTCATATAAGGGAACAAATTATGCAGTTCATCAGCAAAGAAATTGAAAACTTGACATAAACTTTATACCAATCCGTCTAGCCAGAGTCGTATATGCCAAATTTCCTCTCTTGAATGAGCCTGAGGATTTTGAAACGCTGTTGATGGGATCCTAACCAATAATACAAATTTAAAATTATCTGTCTGTCTGTGACGTTTTCATGGCAAAACCACTGTAGCTACACTGATTTACTTTGATTTTTGAGAAAGAATATAGGCTACTCTATACCACGATAACGGAAACGTGACCAAAACCTACTCATTACATAAGTATCACACGGTGATTTTAGCTTAAAGCGGTTGTAAAGTGAGCGCATTTCCATCATTCTCTTTTTAAATCTATTTTACTATCGAATTTGTATGGGCCCTGATTACAATACAGTAGTAATACATAAATAACAACGCAGGTGGAGTTGAGGGCAAAAGCTATTGTGACATATGTTAGTCCATATCTAAGAAGAGATCATTTGTATAACATACACATCATGTTATTAAAGATAATGTTGGTAATTTAGCTGTTCCAATGTAATTTTCAGATAACAATAATGACTGTGATTATAACTCTATTTCCCAGGTGTTTAAACGTAGCAATCGATAGTATTACCTAATGAAAGAACAGTTTTTGGCATACAAAATTGTAGAGGATATTCGATTTTTGAATCCGATGGTTGGAGAGATAGCCTTAGATTTTTTTTATTTGTCGAACGTTCAGAAATGAATGTATATGTATGCGGAATGTATGCGTATATTGGAAATAGGTGAAAAATAATGTGACCTCTAACCACAGACGCCGCAATACCGAATAGTCTATACAAATAATTAAAAATGAAATGTCTGTTTGTAGTATCAAATGAATAGTTGTTTACGAAATGTACATGAAAGTATACACCGTACGTATTATACATACACCAAAAAAACAATTAATTAAATTTTGTCTGTCAGTCTGTCTGTTTGTTCCGGTTAATTTCTGAAATTCCGGTTTTGACTGTCATGTAGCTGATGACTTAACAATAACCACGTTAGGCTGGCTTCTATAAAACCGTGTTTAAAAGAAATATAATTTCACAGAAAAGTATAAAAGTAAATCTGGCGCCCATATTGCTAATAACTCCGCATTGTAATAATAATAACATTGCAGAATACAGTATTTTTCCCACAGGCAACATCTGCACTGGATCTCGGCCTTGCTAAGTTTTATTGTTAAATTCAACTCCATCTGTCAACCGAACGCATGCGTTCAATTGTTTTATAATGTCCTTTCAACTGTGGAATAGTTTTTGACATCTGTTTCGCGCCAAATGTTTTAGCTGCTGATCGGGAGATTATGTTATACATTACCTACCTAAAATAGTTGAGATTTCGGTGTTTTATTTTCTTTAAACAAAATATTTATACTTTGTAACGATGTTTACTACACTAAAACACCAATTGTTATTTTTTTATTTTATTTATGACTTGGCTTCGCGCGGCTGGTGTTGTTTAGTATTCAGTGCTTATTTCGAAAAAAGAAACGACCAATTACGTTTGTTTTTTGATCTTCTTCACTTCACAATTCTAGTAATAAAACTGCATACATAGGAGATGATTCTATTTTCCTAAACGTTGAAACAGTCTAAAATAATTTCAAAGTTATGTAATTTAGGTAAATATTTTTTCTGCTGTTAAATTGACCTGCTTTATAAGAATAGAGTAACCTGGAGTAACTTGAGGTAGGTATTTTATATTGTTCGGGTCCGTCACACTACCGCCGCAAACCCCCGACGGGTGAAAATCCGTAGGGATTTCCACACGTTAAAAAAAAATATTTTATTATATTATTCTTGTTAAACACTCCAGACCGTTATGCTAAATACTAGTAGGTATTAGGAGTGAAGTAGGTATAAACCACTCGATATCGCAATTCTGACGTTTTTTTTGATGACGTCAAAAATGCATAAAATGAAAAAGATATAAAGAGGACATACCTAGAATCATTTCTTCAGCAATTTGTTTTGAAAACATAAACTACTAAAGATAACACATCATTATCTTTTATCAACATTTTTATTGTGATTACGTCATGTTAATGGACTTTATAACGGATGTATCGGTGGGTTTGTAATGGATCTCATAATGCGATTACTAAACGTACTAAGTGCATATGTAACCTGCTTGGTATTTAATCAGTTCATTTAAAAAAGATGTTGTGAAATAGACCACAGTTATTTATAATAGTCTGTTACCTTAAAATTAACGCGCCAAGTTTCCGCAAGAATGGATTCCTTAGCCAAATTTTAATGTTGAACTGAAAAAAAAAACAAATGTGTCTATGTGTTGTGTTTTTGTGTCGATCACTGTCCAATTCCAAATGATTGAACCTTTTAAAAAGGGGACATAATAATAATCTCACGGCCATAGTTTTAGTAAATTGTTTAGCAGCGCTCTCTTGTAGTTACGCTATAGTGTTACTAAGACACAGTGAACAAAAAAGCGGCCAAGTGCGAGTCGGACTCGCCCATGAAGGGTTCCGTACCAGCAAGTAACATCATATAAAAGTTCTTGCAGTTCGTTGTAACTTTCATCGATGTTTTTATACTAGTGTATTGAGTGGATGAAAGGTATATTGCGTGTTACGATTTATGACGTATTAAAAAAAAAACTACTCACTAGATCTCGTTCAAACCAATTTTCGTTGGTAGTTTACATGGTAATGTACAACATATATTTTTTTTAGTTTTATCACTCTCTTATTTTAGAAGTTAGAGGGGGGGGGACACACATTTTTCCACTTTGGAAGTGTCTCTCGCGCAAACTATTCGGTTTAGAAAAAAATGATATTAGAAACCTCAACATCATTTTTAAAGACCTATCCGTAAATACCCCACACGTATAGGTTTGATGAAAAAAAAAATTTTGAGTTTCAGTTCCAAGTATGGGGACCCCCAAAATGTATTGTTTATTTTCTATTTTTATGTAAAAATCTTAATGCGGTTCACAGAATACATCGACTGACCAAATTTCAACAGTATAGCTCTTATAGTTTCGGAAATAATTGGCTGTGACATACGGACGGACAGACAGACAGACAGACAGACAGACTTGACGAATCTATAAGGGTTCCGTTTTTTGCCATTTGGCTACGGAACCCTAAAAATAGGCTATTTAATAGCTAAAATTCATTCGATACCGTTTTCCGAAACTTATCAAGCACCTTAATTTTATTGAGACTTTTGAAAAAGATTACTTAATTACAAATACCCCGTATCATTCATAAAATCTACATTATTATATGTTTATAATTTTTGCTTAAACATTAATATTTTAGGGCTGTAGGGAAGCCAAATATTCTTCGAAAGTGACAAAGGGAGGAAGCGAACGGGTGGCCAGAGACAAAAACAAAGCACCGCCACACTTCCCTTGCGTTGCGGAAATTTACAAAAAATGTGTTTAGAAAGAAGACTTTTAAATGTTAGTATATTAATTATATACATTCATTGTCTGCCAGGTAAATTTTCGTGTACTAAAACTGTTACTTAACTTTTAACTACTTTAACTTACTTAATTTTACTTTACCGTTATCTTACCTTCAGTTTGTTCCGGTTAATCTCTGGAACTACTGGGCTGATTTGGATGAAATATTTCACTCATAGATCTCCCTTGTTGGTCTAGTGCTCAGCGTATGCGGCTGCTGACCAACAGGTCTCGGGTTCGATTCCCGGGTCCGACCAAATATTATTTGTGTGATTCACAAATATTTGTTTCGGAGTCTGGATGTTTTCTATGTTTATTATGTATGTATTTACAAAAAAAAAGTATGTTTGTGTATTTATGTCAGTTGTCTAGTACCCTTAATACAAGCTCTGCTTAGCTTGGGACTAGATGTGTTGTGTGTAAGATGTCCGCAATATTTATTATTATTATTATTACTTATAGATCACTGATTTATTATAAAAAGTAACTCGGACTACTTTTAATTTCGTCTAGCCTCGCTCTACGGAACTCCGTCTGTTTTATTCTGCTTAGTTTGGATTGAAGAGTAACAACTCTCCAATCCAAACCGGACAGAATCTGTACCTGTACCATGGGTTAGGTAATCTGCCAGTAAACATTGATATGTAAATTACAACAATACAGAACAAATCTTTAAAGATATACGAATAACATAAAAAGATAATGTAAATTCGTCATGCATCCAAACTTAAATAAAGTTAGCCTCCCTTTAGGCGCCAAGAAAGTATTTAAGTTCCTTTGTGCAAACTGAAAATGAAGGTTATAAAAATGTATGGCGAATGCGTGGGCGCAGCCCTTAGCCACAGATCTATAAATGTAAAAGAACTGTAGGTACATTCAAGCGCTTTCAGATTGTTGTTTCCGCAGGATACGGGTTTTTTATGACACCTTATACGATATTGTTTGATTCAATAACGTATACATACTTTTATAACTATTACTGATTCAGAAATATAGTTTAAAATAAACAACCTTGATTTCTGAGTGCAAGGTTTTGCGGATATATAAAATGCTACTCCTTACGATGTAGCTTCATCTCTATGACAGACAGATGGCTACAGTAACTTTGTACAAGCGTCGTGTTCACATTTTTATTTTGTATCACCTATTTTTTATTTTATAAGTGCCAGCTTTAATAAAACAAAATGTACCTCATATCCCAGATAGAAATATAAAATAAATATTTGATTATATCACGGGTTTAGCAATTCTAAGACTTTAATAGACTACGTTGCATATCTCTCTTATTTGAGGTGGGTTCGTTATGTTTAATTATTACTCTCGGGTGGTTCTCTTAAAGCTATTATTAAAATAAAAGCTATTACTTCTAGCAGTTAATATTCAAGAAACACGTTTTTTCCATAAGACCAAACCTAGAAAAGACGTACACTATCGCCTGTTTCACAAATACTAATATAATACTTAAGTTTCCAAATACTAATTAAGTTTCATTTATAACTGATTTAAATATATTATTTGTATTGTTTTTAATTTAATTTTGACTGCCTTATAGTTACTAGTAGTTAGCTTATGCGGCTGCTGATCAAGAGGTACAGATAACCCCCAGGAGGTAATCTGTGTCAAGGTTGGATTCCCGGGTCGGACCAAATGTTTGTATGATTTGCAAATATTTGTTTCGGAGTTTGGGTGTTTAATATGTATGTATGTATTTACAAAAAAAAACATGTTATGTACATTTGTATTAAAAACAGTTGTCTAGTACCCTTAGTAAAAGCTTTGCTTAGTTTAGATGTTGTGTGTCAGATGTCCGAAATAATTATATTGATTTTATTTATTTCATACTTTTTCTTAGCCTTATTTATTTCCAAGATAAGTTCAAGATTACATTTAAAGAAAATATGAATGAGTAAGTGAATATGAAAAAGTGAAAAATTAAGAGATGAGTAAGTGAAAATAAAGAAACGTTGTTAAAGTTAATAATTTAATTCAACTATAACTTATTACTTGTATAGGTATCTTACTAAAAATATGAACAAATATATACACCAGCCATAACAAATAAATTCCACAACAGCAAACGTGCAAACTAGCAAGAATCAATTATATCATAACATTCATTTAGCAACAGTCATTCTTATTTATGCCTATACAGATTATATTATAAATCATTAATACTAACAAACCGAGTATGAGTTAATATAGACATTATTCTTAGAAGAACAACTTCAACTATCCCCGTGTTTTTGTTTATACGTGCTGTTTACAATACTAGCAAGCGTCACCGCATTCCACACGCGCCAAACGAGACATTTGCATTAATTTACTAACGAGGAACGCCTGAATTCGCGGCGATAACTTCAAGATAAATGGTTACGAACTTCAGACGGCGCTTGCCTCCAACTTGTTTCTAAGCGGTGAGTCCGGGAGATGGCGCCTTTCGTTATGCAAATCGATTAGATATAAACATGTGAACTGTGACGTAATATGTTACGAACTACATTGTGGATAAGAGTTTTATTCTTTGAAAGTTTAATAAACGACATTTTGTTATGTTTAATTTTTATGACTTAATCGTCACAAATGCTTGTGGTGGCTATTAATAGTACGGTGATTGTTGTAGTTTTGAACTTTATCTTTCCAAGTTTAAACAAATAGAAAGTCATCGATATTACAGATTAAACGTCGATCTGTTTATTCATTTTGAGATTTTATTAAATGTAAAGGTTAATTGCTATTGTTTCGTGGAAACTAACTTTTTCACTTGTCACTGAGGCGCCAATGAGAGGTCACATCGCGAGGCACTCTGCGGTACCTACTTAAAATTCGAACTCAAATTGTTGCCAGAGATAGGTTCCTTGTTTTTTTTTTAATTTATTAAAGTAATGAGTTACGTATGCATAAAGTTTTCTTCCTCTGGGTAGTTTTATAATATAAGTTTTGAGGGTTTAAATATTAAATGAAATTTCTAATACTAATATAAAACCTTATTCTATCATCTTTGATATTTGCATTTTTAGTTTTATTTGTTGATTAGTAAGATTGATTACAAAAGATTTTGCGACTTGTATCCCATTATAGGGTAAGTTAAAATTTGAATTGGAAATACATGCAAATTTTGTTCTTAATTCATTTAAAACGGAGACGAATACGCAAATAAAGTTTACAAAAGACTCTTATAATGGAAATCTCTATCTCCATGTAGGTCATTAATTTATGGCGTGTTTTTATTTATTTATTTAAGGCCACCAAAGTGACTACTCGCCCTGATAGAAAACATGAGTATAGTCCAAGAGTAGCGGTCAGCATCCTAGTCCTAAACGTGCAGACATTGATGCATGATGAACCACACTACAGTGGCCTTGTGAGATTCTTCTGCATCATTGGTCCTCCGATCTCACAGTCACCACCAAGATAAACACCACGAATGTATTCATTGTAGTTCGGTCTTATGTATGTGGGTGGTACCTACCGCCCCGGTCGAGCCGTCCAATTATATTTCTAGATTATAATATATCGGTCCTCAGTTTTCTTTTTCCTCTCAATTCGAACAAAGAAGTATTTTCATAAAAAAATATAACAAACCTATTTTCAGCTCAGAACCTATTTTCAAACTGTTTGGATCTATCTAACACCTACATTATTTCCTAGCGCTATTAACGCTATAGTTTTTAGACGTATCTGAATTTACATATGGAATTTAATTATAAATATTTGTGAGCCAACGGAAACGGAGTGTCTGGGATCCGACGATATAAATTAAAAAAAAACGGGATGTATCGTAACTATCTAACACGGCATTTTTCGAAGACAAAAACTATAATTTTAAATTCGGAACAAAACATAAGTTTAAAAATATAATATGATAACCTTTTTTTTTAAACTGGAAATCAAAAGAAAAATAATGTAAAGTTACCCTTATGAAAGAATCCTCTGTTATGTTTTAAACAGTCGCGAATAAAAAAAAACTTCGAAAAACTTCTATAGAAGTTAAAATATGAATTATTAAAAAGAAATATATCACTTGGGTACAATTTGAGCGTTAACGCATTAAGCCACGCACAATAATGCAAATATTTAAACCAAAAAGCAAACATGTAGTTGATTAATGGCATTTTTATAAAATCGTCACATTCGGCACATTACCTTAATATTAACCCGACTCTTTGTATAAATAGGTTAGTACAATCACCTCCTGAAATACCTAGGTTATCTAAAAACATACCACAGGCTACATCCTACATCTGTTATGGCCATAAAAATATAGTAAATAAAAAAAGATGTACTTTTTGTAATCTGTCATTTGAAATTTGTCTATTTCCATTTTGTTTTTGAAGTTTGAAAAATGACCTCGGTGCATGTTTTTCTCTGTAACTGTACCGCGATGTCTCCCCTCCGCTGTATAATGTGGTTTTTATAGGTGAAAATCTATGCGTAAGTCTAGGCTTTATTCAAATTTCGGCCATCGGTGCTCCGATATAAATGACTTCTGCCAAAATGTCACAGCAATGCAATTTTTCTATCGTCACCAGGTGGTTTTATCCATTAAACATCGTATAGAAGCTAACTTAAAAAAATCCGAGGCGTTATTTTAAAATTGAAATTTTTTTGCAGCCGCCAATGCTTCCAGTTTCAGCATCGCAACGATTCCGGTTTAGTTAAATTTTAAATCAGTAATAAATATAAAATACCTACGTTCTAAATAATCGCATTATATATTGAATTATCATATTAGTAAGTTTCCTGAAATCTGATAAAGAAAGAACTATACTTATTTACCTAAATTATTTATTTATAAAGGATAACGAGTAACTTTTAAAATTATAAAAAAAACTAATAGGTAACTGCCGCCATCTGGATGACAGATTTTTCTTTTTCTGGAATTTGTATTTCGAAGATTGATATTCTAAAGACAAATTGAACTTGGCGGTAATAAGGAAGCGTACCAATAGATTATAAAAAGAGGAGTACAACCTTTTTTAAAGGCACGTGGCTACCAGGTGGTGTATAGACACGAATGTTGAGTCTACATGAGCAAAACAATGGTGTATTTTGACTCCAGCGGACACCACAGCACACAGTTGCAATGTTTGAACAGTTGGTAACAATGGTCCCACTATTTTTCAATACGAGGGGAGTACGCTTGGATAACATAATAGTGTTGTAATACGGGCACCTTAAGTACCCATTATATAATGTTGATACTGGAAAATTTTAGTCACTGTTAGGTTTTATATACAGCAATGTTTTACACTTTAATTAATAATAATTAATTCAACCAATAACTCTTATTTCTAAGATACAGCATTTTCAGATACACATTAGCAAATTCACAATTTTTTTAAATTTTTTTTTTGTTAACCTGACTGAGTTTAAAAAAGTTCTTACGACACTAATTCGTAAAATTAATTAGCCATATCTTTATTTAATGGTTCTGTCCGATAGCACGAAAATTCCAAGAAACGCAACCCTCGTGTGCATACGTAATTATTACAGTGGCGCAAGGTGAAAGTAGATTAAATTTTCCTAGGAAAAGTGTAATAATATGGAAACCTAAGCACCTGTAACTATCATATTGGTAAATGATTAAAATATAATGTTTCATTGCGTTTTCGTACCGTATTTACGACACCTTCTAAGTTTTCCAAACAATTTACATTATTTGAAAACCTCTTAGTAGTTCTATTTTCAAAATCTGAATGCTACTAATTGAGAAATAGACACCTTAAGGTTGTCCGGAGTTTCGATTTTGATAAATCGAATAAACTGGTGAAGGTATAGAATATATACAGAATATCATCTTATATCATATATCATCATTATGCAAAAGTTATTATGTATAATACTTTCTGCAAACAAAATTTATATATTATTATGCTGTTGAGTATATGTATATGTATATAATTGTTACGTGTTGTAATTAGCTTGTGATGGTAAAACGAGCGGTATTTAGTGGTACTTCATAGGTAACGGCGACAGAGCGGCGCCAAGCCGCGCCGTCAAGGCGCGTCGCATACGTGACTAATATGTCGATCCTACAGGCGTCGTGGGATTCTATCCTCATCACTAAAGATTTCTTTTGAATTTCATGTTTAAAAGTTAATGATTTAATACAGAAATATCCTTACAAATATGCTCCCTTACAACAATATCGAGGGTCTTCTATCGACGAAATCATCAGTCATGTTACATTAGTAAAAATAGGTAGGTACATTATAAACGAAACAATATTACATGATAAGTTGTCAAATCATAATGAGTGAGTATTGAGTAATCCACAAAATAAATAAGTAGTATAGAAATCTAATGGGTTAATCGCACTAATAGTAGTAATATCGCACAGATCCAATATGGCGCCATTCTTAATGCTTGTTTGGTGAAAGTCGTAACATCACGACTTCTCATACATTAAGCTTGGAGGACCGTGCGAATGTACGAGTGCGGACACGATGTATTAATCTGATTTTTTTTTCTACGCCTGACCGCTCATCAATTTCTCATTTCATCCGGTATGGTCACGTAAACGAAAACCTCTTTTGAGTGTGATTATTGTAATAGTGAATGTAAAGTACATCACTGATGTCATTATCGTGAGGCTTTCTGTATTGTTTGCTTTTGTCTACTTCGCTTTTTAGAATAGGGATTAGAATCTGACAGAATTGCTTATTTCAAAAATACCGTGGGAAGTTTATAGCGGAAATATTTATAGTTGTAATATATTTTTTGTTTATCCGATGTTTTTTTTTTCACGATTGTAAGAAACGTGGAAATGAATTCATAGATGTGAGAGATCTGCCCTCCTAGCCAAGTTGCAAATATTTTTTGTTTTCTATTCTCGCGTTTCATTGGCCAATATTTTCATCACGTGACTCACTGAGACATTAGCCAATGAAACAAGGGAATAGAGTCGGGTTGCCATCCCCAAATTAAAAGAACTAGGATTTGAAGTTGGAAAAACCAGGACAATTCACTTTAAGAACAGGACGCAACAATAGAGTTGGAAATAGTTAAATTAATCTGTAGTGAATATAGGTGAAATGAAACTTAAGTAATTCATCATCTTCATCTTCCTAGCCTTTATTCCCAAGTTTATTTGGGATCGGCTACTATTTCAACCGGTTTTACCTGAATTTCAGTTTTTCCACGGCACGGCAGCGCGATGACTTGCGACTGCGAGCCGTGAGGTCGTAACGTAACAATAAAATTTTAAAAGAAGAGCGCGAATTATTTTAAATTTAAAATCCCAGGACGCTGCTTAAAAACTATTCAGGACATCCCAGGACACTTCAAAAACTAGGACATTTCCTGGGAAAACAAGACGGTTGGCAACTCTAGAATAGAGAATACAATAGAAAACGAAAAACATTTGCAACTTGGCTAGAAGGGCTGATATAGTAACTGGTTCTAGTGCACTTGTTCATAATTTAGTTTGTTGGCATATTAAACGGCTTTTTTTCCAGAATTATCTACGTATTGGTTCGCCCATTTTTATCGACGCTTCTATTTCAACGTTTCACTTCTTCAGAAATAGGAATTAGATAATTAGAAATACATATTATATAGGTTCGAAGCTAAAAGTAAAATATCTTGAATTTATTCATGACAGAATAAGCCACATCCTTTCTAAAGGTCCCATAATCATTAAGAGATGTTAAGACTTAATACATTCACAGTCTAGCTATTATAAAAAAAAAAAAACTATATTATATAAGTATTATGTATACTTCTATTTCTTCGTTAAGTTTCTGTGAAATTTGGCGCCTGATCAATATCTAAATGCATGGCCGTGTTTTATCTGATGAGATCGACACCCATTCAAAGGCGAGAGATCCACGGGCCGGGCCTTTTAACTCTTTGTTTTATTACCGCTTTCTGACGGGCCGTAATGAGCAGTCTTGGGACCCTTACAACCCAAATCTTATTTTATCTCGGAGGTTTAAAATGTATAATGATTAACCGACCAACTTCCACATGAGCTGTAGATCACGGTGAAATACAAAGTAATTGGATATCTTTTTCGTGTTCTCTTTAAGAATTTACTACAAATGTCTTTAAAAAAGTAGATAAATTATAGGTAGAAACTATTTCTGGATGTTATTGTATACAAGACAGCTATTGTTATGTTTTCATTGGCAAATAATTATTTACTTTAATTAATTTATTAAACCTATTTGAAGCATACCATGATTAGGTAAAAAACGATATGGAAAAAAAATGTACTTGTTGTCAAAAATATAATACCTACTTAATAGTTCAATGAGGACAAATGCAATGTCATTAGATTATTACGATTATATCATGATAAATTCATTTTTGGATCAATAATGAAGTTTCAGTTGTCTAACAAAAATCTCAAATAAAATTTTCTCAATATCTTAACGTCATATATACCATAATATTAAAATAAAGATACCAATCAATTATTTCAACAAAAATTTGGAACAAACGTTAAATACGAACTCAAATCTATATTTATCTGAGAAACACAAAGAGATTCAGAATAACGATTAAATCCTCTACCAAACGTAGGCGGTGCTGTCTAAGTTCTATCCAATCTTTTTTATTGGTATAAAAACACCTGTAGTGTGAGAAGCTTCGTGAGCTCGACTTAAGCGAGTTACAATGTTTACCTACAATCAATCGACATTCTATTCCTATGTAACGGTCTAGTAATAAAGTTCAAAATCGCTCACATTTTTCCTATTAGACGGTAAAATATTATGTTAAGTTGGAACGCCTCTCCGGCGCCGTGGCCACCCGATTATGAGCAATAAACTAATTCCGGTAGCAAGCCCATTAAGAATGTACGATTATACGTATTAGTAAGTATTCACTTCACTAGCGTCTGCAAGTCGGTGTGTATGGTCTACGGATGTCATTACTATGTATTTGAATTTGGAAAGCTTTGTCACGTGACGTGCATTTGACAGGTGCTGGCGCCAAAAATAGATTGTTTTCTTCAGTGGCTATCCGTTGAATTAATTAACAGTAAAGGGTATAAAAGTTTTATTTCTAGTCGTATTCCAAGCACTTTCATATTATCTTAAGCGGATATTAACGATAGCTTTAGTAGATAGGCACCTACTTACTACCTAACATATTTTAGTAATTACAGAAATGCCCTGATACCTACGTTAGTTCTATTTCGTTATATCTGATTGGCAAAATTGTTTGTGCTTTGAAAGACAAAATCTACTTTAAACCCGTACATAAACTTTTTTTTTGTTTACAGTATATATAATAGAGGGAACAATTAAAAAAAACATTCCAGTCAAATTCATCAACAATTTAATTTGAACTCCAATTTCACGTTTGATAGAAACATTTGGAAAAACCACAATCTATACAAAAATGTAAATCGTTTATTCGTGAAACATAATAATATACATATATATTTAGGAATATTTTAGTATGGAATGCGGACCATGTAAAATAATATGATAAAATAACAATCGGCGCCGCGCCTGCCCATATGGACTAAAACCTGTTTCATATTGATAATAAATACATGCATACCAACACAATATTGTAAGACACACACGAGATAGTAGATACTCAGATATTTTTAAATTATACTACCTAGAGATTAACCAGACGGTTATAGTAATATCAAGAATTATGTTTTTTACTTGCATTAATATCGATTTTATCTAGAATCTTATCTACGTGCTGTTCCAGTCTACAAGTAATCTATTCCAGATTCTAGAGCAGTTTATCCATGATTACCTAAGTCACAGAAAACTTCACTTCTTCAATAATACAGAAGAACTGTCATAGTGTGGTGACCATTCGATGCAAATTCTGCATGGTGACCACCACTATTGGATTATACTCATGCTTTCTATCAGGCATCAGTCGTTTGTCATGCTCATACTATACCTACTGGCCAGTGTGGTATAGTAGACTACTGCTCGTTTACACCAACTACACTCAAACCGTCTCCTATCTAGGAGCTCCCTAAGTTTTAAAAGACATATACTTAGGTGTCCCTTAAAGGACGATGAAACGAAATCATCACTAAGGTTTACCTAACTTTTTCTTAGCGGACCCCTAAATTTAGGGGACGTTAGTGAGAACCATAAAACCATTTAAAGGCGAGACCTGCGTTTAGTAGGAGGCTATTAGAGATTATTGATAATGCACCTAAATCCGTTTTAAAGTACTTTTAATGGAGAAAAGCATAAATATAAAGCGTATGATGACGACTATGTTTAAATTATGCGGTGTGTGAAGATATAATTGTAACATGATTCATTAGCAGACAAATGCATACGTCGCGTCGTTTGAAACAATTTTGTTTACTATTCCACACATTGTGTTGAAGACATTTAATTTTGCTTTATATCATTAACATGGCTTTTAAGATATTCTTACTTGAATATAGTGGTGTTTTATGCAAAATTAACTTATGTGTAATTCACTTAGAGCTACTTTAAGCTACACGCATTGCATTCTATCCATTCAAAAGTTGCCATGAAAATATCACTTCTTGGGATGAGAGACTACCCATAGTGAGTTTTGTCTTGCCAGGCCCCAACTCGCACGTGGCCAGCGTGGGGACGTATGGCCTTAACCCTCTCCTGAGAGGGACCCGAGCATAGCAGTGGGACGTTATGGGTTGTTGATTTTTATATTATTACCCGACTGTGTCAGAAGCAGGGTAATGTTCTTTGAGAGTATGTATGTATGTAAGTATGAATGTACGTCCATTTTTTTGGCACGGCCTACGGCCCACGTCTGGACGGATTTTGACATATATCGTATCTTTGAATTTCGTTTAAACTTTATTAATAGGCAATATAAATTTTCAAAATGGCGGCCACAGTTTTTTGTTTCTTTATTATTATTTTCTTTTTTTGGTGTACTTACAACAAATAGTACTTAATAATAATAAAAAAATATATGCTTAACTTACCTAAAAGTTCTTGAAATTGAACCTGAGCTTTTGATCTCATGTGTACTGTTACATGACGTCATATGCACAAGCGCCGGCGCCAAGCGACTGGTCGCCGTGCTCAACCTTGTCCTACCCATGTGATTTTATTAGAAAAAAAAAGTTGTTTCTCATTTTTATCGCTTCGTTATCGATTATATTAAATTCAGTGTGAATTAAAGTCTTTCTGGGAATTCCCGAGGAAATTATACCACCGAAAAACAATAAAATATTCTATTTTTGGTCATAAGTTTTTTTATGTAATTTTATCTTCTGCAGATGTTGGATGAAGATAACAACTAGCTTTGTTACAAGAATATTTTTGTTATAACTGAGCTCTTCCTTCACCGAGCGGGGGGAGGGATTATTTTTGTGTAGTAAAACTTGACCCAAGTACCAATTTGAGTACAAGTTCAACTATGTAATAATGAAAATCTTATTTCATTATCACATAGTTGAACTTAACGTATAATATATGTGTGTGTGTCTGTGATGATTGATTTCTTGAGAAGTGACAGAATTGCTCTGTGGGACGGAAGTAGGTATGTAACGCTTGTGACGGAAACCATGGATATGTATGCTACTTATTTTAGAATGGTATCTCATCATTATCATCAACAGCCTTTGACAGTCCATTGCTGTACAAGGAGGTTTAGGTAACCATAGAGGCTTAGTTTACCTACAAGAAATAGTAGTCGCATCCGTTTTTCGTGATAAAGAAGTTGATTAACTTGTTTTATTGGCTAATATTTTGTTTTGTTCACGTGACTGAGTGACATTAGCCAATGAAACAAGAGAATAGGAAAATGGAATAGAAAACGAAAAACGGTTCATTTTTTGGGTTCCGTTGCCAAATGGCAAAAAACGGAACCCTTATAGATTCGTCATGTCTGTCTGTCTGTCCGTCCGTATGTCACAGCCACTTTTTTCCGAAACTATAAGAGCTATACTGTTGAAACTTGGTCAGTAGATGTATTCTGCGAACCGCATTAATATTTTTACAACAAACTAGAAAAAAGACAGTAAATTTTGGGGGTCCCCATACTTAGAACTGAAACTCAAAATTTTTTTTTCATCACAACCATACGAGTGGGGTATCTATGGATAGGTCTTCAAAAATGATATTGAGGTTTCTAATATCATTTTTTTCTAAACTGAATAGTTTGCGCGAGAGACACTTCCAAAGTGATAAAAAGTGTCCCCCCCCTGTAACTTCTAAAATAAGAGATTGATAAAACTAAAAAAAATATATGATGTACATAACCATGCAAACTTCCAACGAAAATTAGTTTGAACGAGATCTAGTAAGTAGTTTTTTAACACGTCATAACTCATTTTACATTTCTTTCAATCAATACACTATTATTAAAACATCGATGAAAGTTACAACGAACTACAAAAACTTTTAAATGATGTTACTTGCTGCTACGGCACCCTTCATGGGCGAGTCCGAGTCGCACTTGGCCCCTTTTTGATAGTTATTTCTTTGGCCCAGTCTAAAAACTAGAGGTGTACTAGTGTTTACTATGTGTACAAATCACAGAAGCGTATGTGAATATATCAAGTCTATAAGTAAGGCTGTATTAATTATCGCTTATTTATATTCACAATCGGCTATTAGATCCTTTAGTGACGAGCAAGCACTACGTGTCTCTGTGCACCATACATGTTGTATGGCTATGAAAACTGTTGCAAAAACGCCTATAATGTGATAAATTACAGCTATAATGATATTTATATTCATCACTGTAAACATAGTAAGTTTACTTATAACTATAATTATCCATGTAATAATACACTACATACATTTTTGAAATTTTCTTAATCTTGAATCGACTAATCGGTTTAAAAGCGATTTTCTTTTTGTACAGATTGTAACAACACATATTATGTGTTAAAAAAAGAATTTAAATTTGGAATAATTCAAATATCATTCTTTCAATTGGCAGCTAATTAAGCCACTAGAATTTAAATTTCGAACAAAAGTACAGCTTAAAAATGTCCCTAGATTACATCGTAGGTAATTGGTAAAGAAAATAAAATTTCGTGTTTTTAAATATTATTAATTTTCTCCTAACAGTCTCCTATGGCCTCATGGCTCCACAGTACACTTTAAGACCCCAGTCACATCATGTGCAGTGTAACGATCGTCGGCTTCGTTTGTTCGTCTGTTGCCTTTTTGCTTCGTGCGCGTACGCAGCTTCCATCGCCCATAGTTGCGCGTAATGGCCAACGATATACTAGTATTGCTTAGCATTAATACTTCGGTTGATAAAAATATGGAGAATATTTGCAGAGACATATAGTGTGCACGTTCGAAAAACCTTTCAGTGTAATGTTCCGAAGGTCGATTCTTGTATGATCGGATTTCTGATATTTGCTTCGTCATGTATTCGATTTATAGCTAAGAAACTGTTAAAGTTCACGTAGTCCAGTACATACTGTTTGAAGTTAACTCATTAACTCAATCATTTAATCAATTCTTCAAAATCTGCAGTTGTATCAAAAAAAATGAGACATTTAAAAATGAGACCAGATCCCAGATACCTTTGAATGTAAATATGTGAAATGTATCAGATGATTTAACATTTTTTTTATTCATTGTTTCAGATCGCATCTTAGATCGAGATGCCGGCTTCGTATCAGGTGGTGACGATGACGACTCATGCTCCGGTCCAGCCCATTCAGACGACTCCGGAGTGAGACTCGTGGAGTCCGACTCAAGAGTCAAGCGGCCACGTACGCCGCCACGATGTCAACCACCTAAGAAACGGATCAGGTTGAGTTCCAGAGAAGATATCGCCAGCACCGAAAGCGACACTCCTGCTAGTCCTTTTAGACCCTGGTCTTTTACTGAGGAACCTCAAAGAGAACCTCTATCTTTAGTAAAGAAAGAAGGAAGTCTTCTAAGACAACGGCGGAGAGTGTTAGAACCCCCGCCTCCTCCACCTGTTGAATCACCACCTGGCCCTCCTAGAGTGCCACCCCATCCGGGAGTCGTCGAACCTTATACAGACAAGACGAAACCACGAGAACAGAGAAACTATAAAAATATGACAAGAGAAAGGAGAATAGAGGCGAACGCTAGAGAAAGGACAAGAGTTCATACCATAAGTGCAGCCTTTGACACCCTTAGGCGATCAGTACCCGCGTACAGCCACAATCAGAAACTGTCCAAGTTATCTGTTCTACGGATAGCGTGCGCATACATTGCTGCGCTGTCTGCGACCATTGACCCAGAAGCTGACTTACCATCAGCAGTGAACCAAGTAACGCATACGATACACACCGAAGGCAAGTTACGGAAGAAGAAGGATGACCCTTGAACTATAGACTGAGTGATCAGAAATGTTTGCTCAATTTTAGTCGGTTTCTGGTTATACCGATTGTCGTCCATTATGGACGCATTTCGTTCGATGGAGTTAAATAAAGCTGTCCGAACTGTGAGAATTTATCAGATCTTTACGTGAGGATATGATAACCTGTAAGGTTGAAAGTAGTGTTGCCAGTAGCAAATAGTAATATATACTTATTCATGAATCGCCTCAATTATGGTGACATATTTCAGAAACCGATTAAGATCGCATATTTTTTAAATGAAAACCGTCCTGCGAAGCCTATAATCTGCTCTAATATTGTATTAGTACAAAAAATGACAATAATATTGGTATGGGAAAATAAGAAATAGTATTTGAGGTTCTTAAAGAGTTCGGTCTATAGGCTTAAGTATAAAATTTCTGAATAAAGAAATACTTTACTTAAAATGTTCATGAATCTCATATTAATACTGGCCTAAACTAGTTTATTAAAAAAACAAAGTTACGCTGCCATTTAATAATCATAGGTTAAGATTAAAACATTACAAAAAGCGTTTCTACTAAAGTTTTATAAATAAATATTGCTTCTGCAAAATATTGGATACACAAAGTATGTCTGGCAAAATTTAATTGTAAGATTTACCACCAACACAATAAAATAGTTTTTACATGTACACTTTAACTCTCTGTCTGTTAAAGACGTGGCTTTTTCACACAAAATAAAACGAATATTGAATTGTCATGTCAGTAAAAAAATGACGTTCGCTAATTTCTTATTTAAACCTGATTGTCATTATGTAAAGGCAAAGGCATACATACATATTCATCAAAAGTCGGCCTAGTACAAATTATAATGTTCCTATTTCATTTCCGTTCACCTGATACAGATCTCGGGCTATATTCCTATTATTATAAAGTAATTTAAACAGGACTGGCATTCGTTTAAATAGTGATTGTTATAAAAACCATAGATTTACTCACAACTAGAGAAGTTCAGAAATCAAAATCGCGGAAATTTGTGAAAGATCAGACTAAACAGTTTTTCAGATAAAGGCGCAGATATAATTAATCTCTGTTTACATTTTTTATTTAAAATACCAAACATTGCCCTAAATTATGGTTTTAACTGTTTTAGTCTACTTACATCTATAGATTGGCAATTTATTTAAACTTTGTAGAACAGCATATTACCCAAACATTTATTTTGGCTCTCTAGAGAAAATTGTTTAATGTTAACCATTCCTCAGTCCAGTATTAAGTGTAAGGCGTAAAGATTAACACAGTGTAAAATGTATGTATATGGCTTTAAAACAAGTATATTTATTACAATCGAGTCAATAATATTAAGGGAAAAACTGTATAATTTTTATGTAGTTTAAGAAAGTGTTTTGCATTTTGTAAATATTTACCCTGTAAAATTGTAAATAATAGTTTAAGAGACTGTTTTGTTTTATATTTTTGAATATCAAGGCATTACACATAAAATTTTATATAGCGTTAGGGACATTTGAATAAAATTGAACTATTATTTTTAAATTTTCTGTATACGTAATAAAACTCTGTATTCGATTTTTAAATTGTCTAATTTATGGTCATAAAGGAATACATTAAAAATCTACTGACACAGCTTGACTAGTGTGCATATTAAAAAAAAAAACGATGGAGTTAGCACAAAAAAAAGTCATTTCTTGTCGCTACAGTGTCAGCACTCTCAAGACATTTTTAAAGTAATAGAATATTAATAAATGTAAGTCCTACATATTTGTAGTTAAGATGCCTTGAACACATATTGTGATACATTTATTATTGTAAATAAAATACTTAGTTAATAAGTACGTCACACTGTTGAGTCTGAAACGGATAATAAAAAGACAATGAATTGTCTTTAAAATTAAAGAACGTATGAACCTTGGTTTAGCTTTTATTTCGAAAATGGAATAAGATGAATTGTTTTTTTAAGTCGTGGACAAACTTGTTTGTGTCTAAAATACATAAAATTGATTACAGAGTCAGAGTCACTTGATTACACACATCAATTGTGTAATAAGAAATAGATTTTACTTAATTGCGTAACAGGTGTTAAATTTGTACGAAATGAAAGTTAAATACAGGGATGAAATGTCTCTTTGATGGTGCATAAATATTTCAAATATATTATTAGAAATAGAAAAGATGAATAAAAGGAGCGAAGTACACAGAATAACTTTTTGTTTCATTTTACGAATATTCTCTTTATCAGAAAGCTTAAAAAATCCTCTTATCGTTCAACAGATTTTACTTGAATATCAGTGTGGTGACGGATTAAGAATACAGAGTGTCACCACCCCTATTCATCCCGCGGGTGTCGTAAAGGCGACTAAGGGATAAACTACGCAAGACAACATCAATGCAAAGAGAAGGAAAACTTGAAACCAACCCTATATCAACCCGTCTATACTATACCACGCTGGCCAGACGCCAGCGTGGTATAGTAGGCCAATAACTCCTTTCTAAGGAGAGGCCTATGTCCAGCAGTGGACTGTTAAAGGCTGTTGATGATGATGATGATCAGTTTTCACACGGAGCGACTTGCATCGGATCACAACAACCCTAGGTTGTACTAAATTCGAAGTTTGAACTAGTTGTCAGTATATTTGAGAGCACTGACTTTCCAATAAGGTTTGCCATAGATGTTCATGACAACTGGGACCGACGGCTTAACGAAGGTTGGGAGAGAAACACCGCCATTTTCCATAATCCATGCTGCAACTAAGAATTTCTTATAACGATCAAAATAGGCGGAGCTTGTACTATGTAATACATACTTATATATATTATACATATACAAAACCCAAAACAAATATTTAGAAACCATACAAACATTTGGTTCGATCCGGAAATCGAACCCGAGACCTCAAACACGGTAATCGCATACGCTACCACTTCTCCACTGAGGCAATCACTTATTACCTCTCCTAAAAGTGTAAAAAGGTGCTAGGGTCACCAAAGCTGTATTATAGATATAAATATATAATAAATAAATGTTTGGGACTTTTAACACACAACGCCATTTAGTCCTAAACAAGATAAATCATGTAGTATTTGTACCTACTAGACTACTGCCCCCCTTTTTTTTTCGTGTGGAAATCCCCACGCACCGTCACCCCGCTTGGGTTTTCTATGCGGCGAGGCGGTGTGGGATTCGAAACGACTTAAAACCACACGGTGTGGTCTCTTTGAGCTTCTCTTTTAGGAGGAGGAGGAGTCCAGGCCGAGATCTCCTTCTGGACTCCTCCCAGCGCCTGCCCGCTCAGCCCCCCTAGCCAAGTTGCAACGTGTTTCGTTTTCTATTCTATATCTATATTCTCTTGTTTCATTGACTAATATTTTGTTTTGATCGCTCGACTAAGTGGCATTAGCCAATGAAAAGGGAACAGAATAGAAAACCCCTCCTCAGGGTTGCGAATGTCCGATGCCAGACGCTCCGTGGAAAAACTGACATTCAGGTAAAACCGGTTGAACTAGTAGCCGACCCCAAATAATCTCGAGAATAAGAGCTAGGAAGAAGATGAAGGTGTAGTCTTGTTGTATTTAGTTAATAAGTACTTAGTATTTTTATGGTGGTTTTGGAGTGTTTCCACGTCCTACGCAAATGTCCTGCTGGCAGTATTGTCGCGCCTCAGGTCGTTAATCTTGACTAATACCGGTTCGATAACACGATGGCTGCGGCCCGTAAGCCGTCTCGGTCTGTATGGACAGGCCGACTATAAACTATAGCCCGTTCTTCAAAAGTCCAATCGAGACCCTAAAGGTGCGCGTCCATTGGCCCGCGCCGGACGCACCGCACGCAACGGATTTTATTTTGTTTTGTATGATTTCACATAGTGCTGCCTCCACCAACCGCGCCGCCCGCACCGAACGCCGGCATTGCCTTGCTCATAAATGCCAGCGTTTGGTGCGGGCGGCTACCGTACTCGCAGTTTTTAGCGTTTCGTAGTTCATGACTCGGAACCCTTATGGATTCCTCCGTTCATCCTCGACTTACCGTCCTAGAAAGTTAAGGTTAGTGCTAGAAACTTGTCACGAATATGTGTTTCTTTCTATTAAGTCAACAAAGTGCTAGGATAAAAATATATTTTTATTTGGGGTAACTGAGCCTCGTGGTGTTATTCGCAGTTGTGGTTGTACTTTCACAATAACCGATCGCAACGCCGCAGAGCGAAGCTAGTGAACAAAAAGCCTGAGCTACTCCTTATATCACCAGTGAAAGTTTCGTCTAAATTGGTAAAGCCGTTCCAGAGATTAGCACGTACACGCAAAACGTAAAACAAATTAAAAAATATATGTTTTTTTGCAAGTAACTTAAGTGACATGCATTTAGTGAAAAAGTGGTTATTAGAAATTACAAACAGGCTTCAATGTTATACATTTGTATATATATAGAAATACTACTTTTCGCGCGCGGCGCCGCACGCGTGTATCTCAATTATTGCAGTAAAAAGTAGCGTATGTTTTAATCTGATATATATGCTATATTACTGTAATGTTTCATGCAAATACGTTCAATACTTAGTTTTTGCGTGAAAGAGCAACAAACATACATACAAACTTTCGCGTTTATAATATTAGTAAAGATATATTTAAGTTTGTCAAAAGTCTCGTTACCATAGTAAAGACTTTGCCTTGTTTGGGATTAGACGGCTGTAAATAAAATATGTAAATTTAGATAGTTAGATAGTTACTTGCGATTTACAATAATAACCACTGGTAACACAGCGGGACACAGCTAATGAAATATATGTCAATATTGATTAAAATACGTTAAAAATTTAGCTAATACACGCAATTTCGCAAATGAACGGTATCCCTATTCAACATTATTACCGGAAATCTTTGAATAGGAAGTCGGCTGTAATCAAACATCTGTAGGTTGCACAAAAGGGTCTTTTATCATCCCAGGTGCTGGCTGATAACGGAGCACGTGCCTCTGTGTCAATACGGGGTGATATAGCTACCCCTCGCTTTGTGGTAAGTTCGAACTGACGGCAATCATTCATGGACTAAATCGACCGTTGGAACCATCGCTTGCAGAGGGAAAAAAATGTCATCTAGTATTCTGCTCAAACACATAAACACTGTCCGTCCGTGTGGTGACGGATTAAGAATACAGAGTGTCACGACCCCTATTAATTCCATGGGTGTCGTAAGAGGCGACTAAAGGAACAAAATAAGCAGCTAACATCACTGCCAAGAGAAGGAAAACTTGAAACAAACCCTTTACCAACCTGTCTGGCCAGCGTGGTATAGTAAGGCCAAAACCTCCTTTTAAAGGAGAGGCCTATGTCCAGCAGTGGACTGTTAAAGGCTGTTGATGATTGATGATGATGGCATAAACACTTTAAGCGTTTATGGCCAAGTGGCCTACGTGAGTGGAAACAATCACAGAGGTAAGCAACAACGGCGCAGTCAGCCCCGGATCTACGATTGTTTCGAACCGGGGCAAAACCTTGAGAGTGGCGCCCCCTCCCTTCAGTGTTTGAGAAAAACTGCCAACGAGTATCATTTTTGTGACACTACTACGTTTTGCTTTCTTATATCACTTAGTATGTGTTCAAAAACTAACTGGGTGTATGGAAACAGAAAAGTTTGTTTTTAAACATATATATTAAGATTCCATTACTTGATACAAACCTATGCTCTACTCCGTCTTTACCATAAGGGCACACGGGGCCTGTGCCCAGGGCCTCCGTCTTATGAGGGGCCCCCAAAGAACCGTCAATTTCTCAAAAACACATTTACTTACAAGCATATATACATATACATTTTATGAAACGAACAACAATTCATTTTTATATATATAGATAGATCGATTGAATAGATAGATAGATATGCTGACAGGTGTAAAATTAACTTAGGTTAGAAAATGAATGAAGATTGAAAATAATCGAAAAAAATAATAAAATTCGTGCAAGAAATAAACAAAAATATGAATTTGGAATAGACGGAAAATACCTATACTACTAATTTGAGTAGATCGTTAAATCTTCCTTGCCTTATTTCCCAATTTTATTTGGGGTCGGCTACTAGTTCAACCGGTTTTACCTAAATTTCAGTTTTTCCACGGAGCCGACGGAGCGACTGGCATCGGACCTCCGCAACCCTAAGGGAGAACTGAAATTCAAGAATTGAACTAGTTTTCAGTATATTTTAGGATAACTGAGTTCCCAATAACGATAAATATATATATGATTTAGATCGTTAAATATATAAGTTTAATAAATGAATTCAAGACAAGCTTACAAGTACTCTCAAGGTATTCTCACTAGATGGCTCTCGCATACAGTTAATAAAGCTAGAAATAAATTTAAATGACCCGTTGTAATTAACGAAACCATAAGTTTCATTGATTCAAAAATTTGCCTAACGCCATCTATCGATTGTCATTGTGACTTTTAAATTTTTTAAATTTTATTTGATCATCTTTAATGTATTCAAATTAAAATAAAATCGTGTTCAATTGACAATTGTTTGCTTTTATTTTATAAATTTTACATGTTTACTTATTAGTTCACTATTTTCATACGACATTATCCAAATAAGCCTATTTCACAGTTAGGTCCCTATAACTCCTGAAATAAAAAAGTTATCAAAACGGCTATAGTTTTCCTTGAAAATTCAGTATATGGACTACTATCATGATTTTTTCTTATTTTTTTTGAGCCAGCCGTTTGGGTTTTAGAGGGGGGGACGTGATTGATTACGTAATTTTCGATCTTTTAAGTTTAGTGAAAAAGTTATGTAAAATAATAAGTGGCACAAATCACAATTCAGCAGATGATCATGTCATTCTTATATTGTATATTATTCTTCTTTTCTTTTATTGTATATCTAATATTATATTTTAATGATGCCAGATTAAAATTGCATGGTGTAATAATTAATACTATATGTAGATCAAATTAACAATAGAGTAGAATATTGAAAATATCTTAATAAAAACAAGATTATTTGAGTAAAATTTAAGTATAGGTAATATATTTGACCATCTGAGCAAAGCGTTTGTTCTTCTACCTTCTTAGGGTTCCTTAGTTCATGACTCGGAACCCTTATAGATTCGTCATGACGTCCGGCCGTCCTCGACCTACCGACCAAACGGTTAGTGCTAGAAAGATGAAAATTTGCATATCACGCCGGCAATATTATTTTCACGCCGACGCCGCCGAAAAATATTTTTATTTGGGGTACCTCCCCTACTCGTAAAGTGGGGATGTTTTTTTTTCCTCACGTCTACCCCATCCTGTGGGGTATCATTAGATAGTTCTTTGTAAAATATTGAGGGGTTATTAAGATGATTTTTTTATTTGAGATCTACAACTAAGCTTCACTACTGTTATCCTATGGTAACAAACGAAACCGACTGCTTAACGTGACCTCCGAATCACGGAGAGGCTCATGGTAACATGCCACTAACGGTCACCCATCCAGATGTTAACCGCACTGGCG
The DNA here is from genome assembly GCA_932526445.1 of Phragmatobia fuliginosa. Classification (NCBI taxonomy): domain Eukaryota; kingdom Metazoa; phylum Arthropoda; class Insecta; order Lepidoptera; family Erebidae; genus Phragmatobia; species Phragmatobia fuliginosa. The sequence goes on from OW052073.1 coordinate 4,476,504, forward strand.
TTGCTTACCCTCGTTGATTGTTTCTAATCACATAGGGTAACTTGGCTATGAGCGCATAATGTATACAATCTACCCATAATAAATGATCATAGTATAAAGATGTTAGTATAATTCCCTTTCTTACTTTCCAAAAGGGCCCCCTAATTCTTTTGTGCCCAGGGCCTCCCAAATAGGTTAAGACGGCCCTGCCTATGCTATGAGATTGTAGAAAAAGAGTCTTCATTTGTTGTTGTTTGTTGGCGCCCCCATGAAACTGCCGCCCGGGGCAAGTGCCCCGGTTTGTCCCCCCTCAGATCCGGGGCTGGGCGCAGTCAGTACCTAGATAACAGTCGTGAAGATTAATTGGATGCCTTTGAGCGGCTTAAAAAACATCCAACGGCAAGATTAAGTAGCCACATTGCCAGTCCCGCACTCGGCCAGAGTGGGGACGTATGACCTTAACCCTCTCCTGAGTAGAGACTCCAGCCCTGCAGTGGAACATTATGGGTTGTTAATTGGATTCTTCACTAGAGCATTCGATGCACAGACTAATTAATAAATAAATATTTCGGACATCTTACACACAACATTATCTAGTCAATTCTAGTCCCAAACAAAGCAGAGCTTGTATTATGGGTAAGTACTAAACAACTGATATAAATACATAAAAATACTTTTTTTTAAATTTTTGTAAATACATAGAAAACACCCAGACCCCGGAACAAATATTTTTGGATCACACAAATATTTAGTCCGACCCCGGAATCGAACCCGAGACCTCTTGATCAGCAGCCGCATACGCTAACCACTAGACCAAGCACTAAAGCAGGCACCACACTTCGCTATTCGATAAGCTCGTTATTCGCGCGCATACGGCGAAGTGTGGAGTGACAAATGACAAATCTCTACAATACACATATTTGCCTTATTTGATGCTTATTTGGCATACCAGTTCGAAGTGTGGATGGCATGTTTGTTGTTTGCGCGCATAACTAATATTTGGGCGAATACGGCGTAGACACATAACGAATAGCGCATAACGAAGTGTAGTGCCTGCATAAGACTACACTAGGCTTAGTGGTATAAGTAATCGCCAAGCCGCTTTCGAGTCAAGTGTTGTGGGTTCAAATCCCACATCGGATTTGTTTGATCCACAAATTGTACTCGTAATTATGTATTTGAGTGATCTTTGAGTCCGTTTCATGTATGTATGTTTGTAAAGTACCCCACGATACAGAATGTATATTCCTAATGCGGGAGTTATCTTTACAAAAAAAGAGTTGGCTGTTAGTAAGTAGGTAAATAGTCAATGCATTTTTAGGTAACACTTTTCAATAACAAGCTAATTACCCCACATAGTACGTAGACATTTTTGGTAAAATTGATATGCTTAGTCACCTGGGCCATTTACCAATGTCACGAATCTATTGACACCTCATTTAATCAAATGGGTTCAAAAGTTTAGGCGCACCTCGACTTATGCCGGTAAGTTGAGGACGGACAAACGGTAAGTGCTAGAAAGATAAAACTTGGCATGAATATGGGTTGTAATTACGTCGACAAAGTGCTAAAATAAAATTATAAAAATATTTTTATTTGTGGTACCTCCCTTACACGTAAAGTGGGAAATGTTATTTTTTCTTGCGGCAACCCCATCGTGTGGGATATCATTAAATAGGTCTTTTAAAAACATTAAATGGATTCTAAGACGTTTTTTTGATTTAGGTATCCGTTTGTGAAAACGGGCGTCCCCCCCCCCCATCTCTAAAACCTAAATGGCTGGCTCAAAAAACCGGGAAAATTCGTGATGGTAGTCCATTTAATGAACTTTAATTAACGCATTAATAAGTAAACATAACAATTATCTATTGGATACGATTTTTAAATCCACACCATTATTGGGGACTGAGGAACCCTTCTTGTGCGTGATAACAGACGCACTTGGCCGATTTTTGTAATTTTGAACGACATAGAAAATGTCTTTACTAGCGCCATCTATATAAATTATTTCAGTATTAGTAATAGTTTTTTTAACAGACGTCACTACAAGCGGAACATAGTATCGCTACTCAGTAATAGAGGGCGGTGTCGTTAATTTTCTTGTATTAAAGTGCAAAATTATTTCATCAAAGTTTAGTGTTAGAATTACTAAAATAATTTTAAATATGGTCTACAGTTCATTCAATGCAGAACAAACAGTAACAAAGAAACCAAGAACTAGTTAGAATTAGGAATTGTATTGGGAGAAATGTTAGTAACTGTTGCCAGCAGATAATAGGTGGCGGTAACATGGGGCTGGATTTTAGCTTCAATTTATTTTATTCGTAGCGTTTAACACCTATAAACTTTATGTATTAGAACTTAAAAGGTAAGAAGGCAAGACCCGTTTCCGTTTAATTAGTCTAAAATTAGTGAATAGATTATTAAGGCGAAATGCCAGAATTCAGTAATTTTTAAAATTATTTTAATCTATGGCATCTTTGAAATTAGGCGGGAAATTAAGGATTCGACTTGGTGTATATTGAAATAACTAAGTAGTATAAATGCAAGCTTATTTATTATTATTTATTCTTATAATTATTACTAAAATATTTAAGCAGTCCACTTGAGGCATCTAGTATCTAAGTGTGTTCCAAGGCATCTTACGCAGCAGTATCGTGCTCCACAAGGTATGCAAGTGTAATACGATGGGAAACCACACACTGCACAGAAATGTCGGTCAGGAAATCTGTAAATATAAGAACATAGTTTTGGTATCACATTTAATTTAAGCTTAAATGTGTGTAATGTAGTTTACTTTTTAAGTGGTAATATAGTTTAATAATTTTTCTATTGGCTTATTGAACGGTTTTTAATTTTCAATGGAACTGATATGTATAATAGTTATATTAATAAAACAGCATGCAACCACGCCTGTTTCCTATTGCCCATGGCGTGATGTTATAACAGTTGAATCTTTAAAGGGAAACGATTCGTTCATACATTGTTTTTGTGTAACTAACATTTACGCAGCACCAAATTGAAGCTTAAGGAATATATTTATCTTTTTTGCAACATTTCTTATTGATCTCTTCTCCTTTCAGTCGTTGTGTGATAATATATAATAAATAGCCTGCCTTCCGACCCGTACTTTCTAAGAAGAGCGTGTTTAATCAACCAACAAACTTTTCAGCATTACAATATAAGTACAGATTTTTGACAAGCATTATTTATACAGTATTATTTTACAGAATATGAATGACTAAAAACCCAAATCCACAACAAATAGTAAGGCTACTATGATAACATGTTTAATCAGAATTTTAAATCTGACTCGTTGAATGTATTGTGTTTGCTTGTCTGCTCCCAAAGTTTATATATTTGATCTGATATTTACAATGCATAGTTAAACTTACATAGAAGGTTCGACTTGCACAGATAAGTAGTTAGGTGGGTCTGGTCGAAAACTAGCGTCCTCCTCAACTAATTGCGCAAATGTCTTCCGAAATCGCATTTTATAATACTCAGCGCTCTTAGGTTTTCTCTTCCTTGTAGGTTTCTCATTAGAATCAGCAAATTTCGGCACCTTCTTTGACATAACCAGGTCAGCATGTGGGTCCTCATGGAAGTTGTCTTGCTCCAGGGCCTCCACCTGCTTTCTAGCCCTCCGTTTTCTTGTTGCATCATCCAAAACTTTCCGTCGTTCAACATCTTTAACTCTGCCAGATTCTCTAGAACTCATTTTTTTATTTTACAGTCCTTTGTCATGTACTGGTATACTGAGTTGGTCCATCAAATCATCCACACGAGCTTGTAGCGTTTCCACAATGTCTGCTGATATAAATAAATGTGTTTCATCCAGGTCTTGTAGTATAAACTTTCGGCCAAGTGCTAGAGTCTCATCCAAGTGCAACAGGAACTGTTTCATTGCGGGGTCACTGGAAAATGTCAAAGAAACGTGGATTAAGTGCTGAGGAAAAGAAGATAAGGATGCTACAGATATTTCATCAGAGTAAAGACTTTTTTCAGTTGAAGGTAAAAGTTTAACGAATTTAAATGATTTTGTGTGTTTTTCTATGTATAATATGTATGTATTTACAAACAATAAAGTATGTTTATGTATTTATATCAGTTGTCTAGTACCCATAATACAAGCTCTGCTTAGTTTGGGACTAGATGGCGTTGTGTGTCAGATGTCCTAAATATTTATTTATTTATTTTAATATGGTTAATTGTTGTTAATATGGTTGCTGATGAAACTATGCTGGATTTGGTTCATTTTTGGACTGAAAATTTGTTGTATATCACCTCTTTTTATTTCCTAAATATGTATATTTTTCTTTTTTTATTGGGGAGTATATATATCGTCGGCTTATTGCAAGAAGTCATTAACTGCAAAAAATCACGAAATAATTTTTTAACTTTAATGGTCTCACAATTATAGATAAAAACGTATTTATTGATTTTTTGCAGTAATTATTATATCGTTGGCTTATTGCAAGAAGTCATTAACTGCAAAAAATCACTAAATACGTTTTAATCTATAATTGTGAGACCATTATAGATAAAAAAGTATTTATTGATTTTTTGCACTTAATGACTTCTTGCAATAAGCCGACGATATAGAGATTATAGATTCCTTTAATCCTCTTAAAGGTTAAGATTTATAATGTTGCTGATATATTTAGCAGAAAGTTTTTAAAATTGAGCTAGACAATAGTTTAATTATTACTATTTATCTAAGCATATTTAATAAATAATAAGTGTTCCATTTATTAAAAAGTGGTTATTTTAATATTACAAACAGACACTCCAACTTTATTTATATGTATAAATTATAAATATGGTATCAGGATAAAGTAAGAAGCTAAGTACTGTGAATAATTATAGGAACTTGAGAAAATTGCTCCAAAAGAAAAGGGCATTACAATGCAATCTGTGAAGGAGGTAGTGCAAAGTTTGGTGGATGACCACTTAGTTGACTCTGAGAAGATTGGAACTTCTATCTACTTTTGGTCTTTTCCCAGGTATTAATGTTTTATTTATTTATTATAGACACGCCAATACATTTACAACATTGAAAAAAAAAATTACAATACAATATAGTTCTTATATGTAGACCAATAAAAGGCATGCACCACCACCAATGTTTTAAAGTAATGATAAAACATAGTATCTCTCACACACACAGATGTAAAGGCTTTATGTCATGTAAAGTGTGAGATATATCTATAAATATGTGTGTGTGGGTAATCTGAAAACTTTCAGAACTAAAAAAATTTATGTTATTTTTTGTCTTTCATGGTCTCTTTGTAATTCCATACACTTCATCATTCCCAGTGATGCACAATTCACGTGCAAAACTAAATATAAATATTTCAGATATTTGACACACACCATCTAGTCCCAATCTAAGCAGAGCTTTTACTACGGGTACTAGACATACTTTTTTGTAAATACTGACATATCAAATACTGTAATTCTGTAACAAATATTTGCAAATCATACAAACATTTGGTCTGACCAAGACTGACTGACTGAGAGCCAAGACCTCAAGCACAGTAGTTGTATACACTCAACTACCACCATTTCTACCTTAAGGTTGGAAACTAGTATATATGTACTAGCTGATGCCCGCGGCTCCGCTTGCGTCTGAGGGGTATAAAAAATAGATGTTAGCCGATTCTCAGACCTACCCGATATGCATACAAAATTTCATACAAATTGGTCCAGTCTTTTCGGAGGGGAATGGGAACGAACATTGTGACACGAGAATTTTATATATAAGATATCTGTTTTTTACAGCAAGGCAAAGAATGCCAAGAAACGAAAATTTCTTGATATGCAAAATGAATTAGAGGAGTGTAAAAAGAAATTAAAGAAGACCGAAGACAGTCTTGCTTTAGAATCGGTATGATTATTCTATAAGTAGTAAATCATTGCTAGAAAAGTATTTATTACTAGCTAAGCCTCATGGTTCCACCTTCCGTTGTTGTTGTAAGTAGCTAGTAAGTTACTACTTATATCACCATACCAGTGAGTCTCATCAAAACATTTCAGAGATTAACAAGAACAAACAGATAGACAAAATGTGAAATGGTTGTTTTTTTATGTGAGTTGCATTATATATTCACATGCATTATGTGAAAATTTGAAATTGCAAAAGGACTAATTTTTCTTTTAAGAAATTTGTTTCTTGAAGTATTCTGTTAATAACCTCTAGTTGGATAGTTTTTGGTCTTTTAGGTAAATTAAATAAAAAATAAATGTTTATTAGGCTAGCAGAGTAGAATGCGAAGAGAGAACACAATTATTATCAATGTTTCATGATCTTGAAAAGCAAGAGGAGAAACTTAAAAAAGAGTTGCAAAAGTACAGAGACTCAGATCCAGAATACATAAACCAACTGAAGACAGAGTGTCAGGTATTTTCCTTGATATCATCCTCTTCATCTTCCTAGCCTTTATTATTCCCTAGATTATTTGGCGACTTGAATATCCGTTTGTCCATGGTGAGACTGGGACGGAACTTCTGCAACTCTAATTGTGAACTGACTTTGCACATTGAACTAGTTGTCAGTATATAATATATGTACTATAGGGCACTAGTAAAGATTGCCATAGATGTTCATGATAACCAGGAGTTTCTTTTTAAATATTTCGGACACATGACACATCACCTAGTCCCAAGCTATGCAGAGCTTGTAATAAGGGTACTAGACATCAGATATAAATACATAAACATCCTTTTTTTTTGTAAATATATACATATTATACATAGAAAACACCTAGACTCTGAAACAAATATTTATGAATCAAATACATATTTGGTCTGACCCGGGAATCGAACCCGAGACCTAAAAGGCAGTCTCAGGACGATGGCATAACATGTTCTCAGAAGTACAAGCGTGAAACTGTTACATGATGGATGTAATTTTATTTTTATCTAAAGCAGACATTGATATTTGTAATTTTGGAAATGTACTGTATAATTAATAATTTATATTGCAGGATTTGAAAATGGCCATCAACAGATGGACTGAAAACATATTTACATTGAAATCTTACATAAAAAATACGTTTCAAATGGACAATGTGACTATTGAACAGAGTTTCAATATCCCTGCTGATTTAGATTACATGGAGTAATCAGCAAATGAGTTTTAAAATAACCTACCAAATGGGTATTTTGATGTTATAAGAAAATAATTAATGTATGCATTGTTTAGATTTAAATAAACTTATAAAAAACTTATTTTAACCAACCATTCTACGAGAACACCTTTCATAACATTCACCATGATTCATTTTTTTGCTTTTGACGCAATAAATAAAGAAAAACTGATTACTTTTTGATAGAAATTAAGCCACAATAACTCCGAAAGTAATCAAACCACGCGACTTGACGCGACGCGATTCACCGATGACAGTCAGAATCAGAAGTACAGAATTCAGATGACACTTGATGACAGATGACAGAAAACAATTGTTTTCAACTTTTTCAGCGCATACAATGTTGCCGACGGTTGAACTTGTTTTTCTTCTAAGATATTTAAAACTCCGAAGTAGAACAGTATAATTAAGGCAAAAATTAACAATTAAAAGTTAAATAAATCAATTGTCAGAACCTGCTATACCTATAAATTTATTGATGGGGCAGAGTTCCTTTTAGAGATAGTATTCTCAATTACATTATTTTTTGAATTCTGACGGCCCATTCTAATTCAATACAATTTGAAATGGGCGTCTAAAATTCTAATATGAATGATGGTAAAAAGTGAATTCATCTATAATACTGCTTCATTAGTTACGGTCTGTTAATTGTATTGTGAATTAAATAGCTATTGCAGGTCAGCTGAACAGCCAGAGAGTTTAAGTTAATTTGATGTTAGACAGCTTTTGCAATATTTACGTTATTCCATTGCTATAAATGTTGATTTTAAGTGACAAAATACACTGGAAAATACAGGATTTATATTCCTAATGCGGGAGTTGTCTTTTATTTTAAAAAAAATCTTTGATCAAAACAATACGATACTTTAAGAGCGGGTTTCAGACTCTAGACAACAGATGCCAGAGACATAAAAACGAGATACACCTCACATTTTGGGCCACCCAATGATCTTTTAGTCATCTAGTGAAGTGTCGGTGTTGCGGATGCTTCTATTTTTTTCGTGTTGGAATCTACAGCTACGCTTTTTACTTAAAGTAATAATAATATTAATCCATTTTTGAACACCAGAATGGGTAACAACAACTAAAAAAAATCAAAATAGAATACTTTTAGTTGTAAATATATAGGTAGGTACATAGCACTCATAGTCGAGTGGCCTTAGGTGATTTCGTAAGCAACGACGGCGCGGTCAGTTCCTAGATGGGTGACCGTTTGTGGCATGATATGCTATTACCGTTTCCGTGATTCGTAAGCCACGTTAAGCATTCCGACCCGGTTGTTATCATAAGATAGCAGTCGTGAAGTTTAGTTGGAGGCCTTAGGGCGGCTTAATAACAATCAACGACAAGATTACGTAGCCAAAACGTGTCTTGACAGTTTCCAACCCGCACTCGGCCACCGTGGAGACGTATAACTTTAACCCTCTCCTCTCAAGGAGACCCGCGCCCAGCAGTGAGACATTATGGGTTGTTGATTGATATACATAGTAAACAACCACACTCTGAATCATATATTTGCAGGGACATCAAGCACAGTCGTACACTACAACAGCACCTCTGAGGCAATATTATACTTTCATGAAAGGGTTACAAGTAAAAAAAAACACATTTACTTTTAGTATTTTTCTTTATTTTCTTATACTTTTTATAGACGAAATTTTACTCACTAGGTTTATAAAAGAAAACAAATATTAAAAACTATGTTATTATTTATTATTTTCTACTATCAACAATAGTTATATTTACATTATTGAATTAGATATGTACATTAGTACAAAAGTATGACTAGTTGAAAATAGGTAAAATTTCAATAAATTAAAAGATTCTTATTAATAGAAAGGTACCTTTTTTTGTAAGGCAACGGACGTGTTTCTAGTAACTAAGCTAAATATTATTTATTTATTTATTGAAGTTCTTTAAATTACGATGTTTAAGAATTACTTTCTTTGAATTAAAATAGCAATAATATTTGGCAAAGTAATAGAATATCAATACGTGCATGCTACTAAAACTATTTACGCAAGGCAAGTATAATTTTTGGTGTAACAAGTTAGGCCCTGTGCGCACGGGAAACTTTTGTCACTGTGACTGTTTTGTCACTTTCATTATGTCTGTAGAATTATATGGCGATGCGCGCACGTTGCGACGTGACAATCGGATGACAAAACTGTTTTGTGCCTGCGAACAAGCCTGCGACAAAACTGTCACCGCGCCGCTTGATTTAGATACAAGCGCGCGCACGGGTGACGAAACAGTTTCTGCCCGTGCCCTAAGCCAAAAGCGGAAAGCGGAAAGGACTAACTTTTTATTTATATTTTCAGACAACAGGGGATTCTGTTTGAAATAGCATTGTAATCAAAACAGAAGTGTCTCCTAGCGTTCAATCACCACATTATCATAAAGGGTCTAAGCAGTATGCCTTGAAGTTGCTCTAATAAAATATTCAAGGTTTTCTTCGAAATTACTAGAGCTTGAATTGTTTTAGAGAAAATGAAATATGATATAATTTGTTTAATTTAACACTGGTTGAAAGATTACCAGATGTTATTTAAATTTGAGAATGACACAATGATCGAAGATTCAATGTTTCGGCCCAAAAAATTGAATTTTGTACTGAATCGATTTTTACCCTTGAAAATCGACTGTCGATTTTTTGTGTTGGTATAAAAAAATATTTACAATAGTTACAATTAGCTGAATGTATTAATTTGATAGGTAATAAAAATAATTCTTATAATCGAATTCCTTGAACTAAAAAATCGATGATTTTACTGATAAGAGATCCCACAGATTGTTTAATGAATATTTTTGTTTTTCATAAAATGGATTTATATTTATATTGTAAATACAGAAAAGATATAGAATCGATCCTTTAGAAATCGTTTTTTGCAATAATCGATTCTTCATGTACTGATTCGAATCGAATCAAAAATCCCTACAAAATAGTTTATCCTAACGCCATTTTCCGTGCCCCGCTCTCCGCTTACTTTTGATGCCCGCTGGCGATAAGCAAATATATATAGTATATAGAAGAAGTGGAAAGAAGACCAGCACTTTACGAGAAAAGATTAAAAGAATATTCTGACATGATAAATACTAGGCATGCCTTTTAAGTTCTGTCGTTTCCATAATTAACGGCAGTTTTGAATTTGGAACAGTTCTATATTCGAATGTGTTTAAATATTGAATCTCAAAACATTTTAAATACCCCTTCTTTAAAGTGGAATACATGTTATAATTAGTGGTTTGAGCGAAGGGAAAAGTGTACTAACCTATGTGGTGAATACTTTGAAAATATGCAGTAATTCATTAAAACTTTCTACACTCATTCGAAAACTTTTACGCCGTATGAATTCGCAAATAATGACTGTCTCCTCCAAATGCATGTCGTTAAATGAACCATGGATTTACAAAAATGTTTCGTGACTGTCATTCACCGTGTGCGCACTCAGATTTTAAGACGCGACGCGACATGACAAAAACTTTTTTGTCGCAGCGACAAAAGTCACCCGTCAGCGCACTGCTTTACTTAGAATCCTTAGTTTGTCACTGATAAATAATAATTAAATAGGCATAGTAAGCCAGACTGCCTCGTTGGTCTAATGGTTAGCGTAAGCGACTCCTAATGAAGAGGTCTCGGGTTCAAATCTCGGTTCGGTCTACAAGTGTTGTGTTTTTGTGACAGAAAATTCTTAATAACAACCCGGAGTATGTAAGTTGACGTAGATTCACGCCCATGCCTCGGACAGCACGTTAAGCCGTCGGCCCCGGTTGTCATGAATATCTATGGCAATCGTTATTGGGAAGTCAGTGCCCTCAAATAACTGACAACTAGTTCAACTCTCGGATTTCAGTTCTCCCTCAGGGTTGCGGAGGTCCGATGCCAGTTGCTCCGTAGAAAAACTGATATTCAGGTAAAACCGGTTGAACTAGTAGTTGACCCCGAAGTAATCTTGGGAATTAAGGCTAGGATGAGGATAAAGAAGTAGGCCAAAACCTTCTTCATAAGTAGAGGCTTATGTCAAGCACTGGACGGGTCTAATAAATAATGTTATTAATTATTATTTAAGTATACCTAGATGAGAGCTATACCAAAAGTTCCTACATACAGTGCAGGCAAAATTAAATTATCTAACAGTTATCGTGAAATTATTACCAAGTTGACGTAATACTAGTTACATAATGTTTTTATTTATCTTTTGTGCAATAAAATATTAAACTACTGAAAGCATAGAGAGCAGAATCAGTTATATATAATTATGCCCAACTTGCCGTCATTTAGGTTTGAGTTCTTTGGTAATTTATTCAATACAAATAAATAAAATTAAAGTGTCTGCATGTAATATCAAATTATCAGTTTTTTTTTTATGAAATGCATATGAAAGTATACATACGGAAAATGCAGTTTTAAAAATTTTTGTCTTTCTCTTTGTTTGTTCCCGGATATCTCTGGAACGGCTCCACCGACTATAACGGTACTTTTACTGGCAAAAAGCTGATGACCTAAGGAGTAACTTAGGCTATTTTTCAGACTAGCTTTGCTGCCCGGCGTTACTTGCTATTTATAAGAATAACCGCGGGTAACGTGCTCAGTTATCAAATGTATTTAACAATAAACGTAATGGAATACCTAATATCGTTGTTAGTATAAGTTATTTATTTACATACCTTTATCATTACAAAGATCAATATCTATGCATGTAAATAGAAAATATAGAGAGATTTTCTTTGGTTTTTAGTTAGGTACTATGAAAATACAATTACAGAATAATCTTAGAAAATAAAACCTAACATATTCTCCGTACGTAACTTTTACTATTTATACTTTAACTAAAAAACTTCTAAAAGCGTAGATACAAAATACTGATAAATTAATTACAGTCAATCATTCACCATTCAATTACTTACAACATAATAAATAAGACAAAACATTCACACGCATCATAAATAAATTAACTACATATTACTAAAAATAAAAGTATGTTTATCCAACTATAAAAACTTTTCTAATTATTTAAAAGCTTTATTAAACATTTATTCAAAGATAATCTCTGTAGTGTTGGTTTTAAAACAATTATTAGTTACATCTATACTTATAATAATTCGGTTTTCTGGGTTTTCCTAAATACCTTTACAGTCAAATATTATAACACGGGTTTGTAAACAATGCTTTTTTTCTAAGAATCGTAATGAGGGTTGGTGACAAATGTATAAGTGACGATGTTGGTGTTAAGTATTACAAACTACATACACACACACACACACACGCTCATTTTTTTTTGCTATGATAAATAATAATGCGAGACCATCATCATCCTTTTTTTTTGTCTATGTGGAAATCCCTTCGGATACCACCAGTTGGTGGTTATTTCGGACTCGAACCGACCAAAACCGCATGTCGTCTCAAGGTACCAATAGCCGGGGAACCAGGTGTACCCTAGAAAGGAAATCCTTGGAACCTCGACGTGCCTCAGGCCATCTACCTACGGCTTGTAGATGTCCCTCGTCATAATAAGAGCGTATGGCGCATCCACCCCGGCTGCTTCTGCTGGGATGACAGATGGCCTCATTCTTTCAGTTTTTAGGGTTCCGTAGCCAAATGGCAAAAAACGGAACCCTTATAGATTCGTCAAGTCTGTCTGTCTGTCTGTCTGTCTGTCTGTCTGTCTGTCTGTCCGTCCGTATGTCACAGCCAATTATTTTCGAAACTATAAGAGCTATACTGTTGAAATTTTGTCAGACGATGTATTCTGTGAACCGCATTAAGATTTTTACATAAACATAGAAAAAAAACAATACATTTTGGGGGTCCCCATACATGTAACTGAAACTCAAAAATTTTTTTTTCATTAAACCTATCCGTGTGGGGTATCTATGGATAGGTGTTCAAAAATGATGTTGAGGTTTCTAATATCATTTTTTTCTAAACTTAATAGTTTGCGCGAGAGACACTTCCAAAGTGGAAAAATGTGTGTCCCCCCCCCCTCTAACTTCTAAAATAAGAGAGTGATAAAACTAAAAAAAATATATGTTGTACATTACCATGCAAACTAACAACGAAAATTGGTTTGAACGAGATCTAGTGAGTAGTTTTTTTTAATACGTCATAAATCGTAACACGCAATTTACCTTTCATCCAATCAATACACTAGTATAAAAACATCGATAAAAGTTACCACGAACTACAAGAACTTTTATATGATGTTACTTGCTGATACGGAACCCTTCATGGGCGAGTCCGACTCGCACTTGGCCGCTTTTATTCATTCTGCAACCGCTGACGCCTCTATTCTCTTGAATGATTAGTATATGCCACTCAGTCACGTGATCAAAACAAAATATTAGCCAATCAATCAAGAATGATAGAAGAGAAAAAATCGGCCAAGTGCGTGTCAGGCCACGCACAGGAAAGGGTTCCTCAGTCACCTATAATGGTATGTGGATTTAAAATCGTATCCAATAGATAATTGTTATGTTTACGTATTAATACGTTAATTTTGTATGACGTTTTCCAAGTGAGCGCATTTTACCATATAAGCCTTTATAACTCCTGAACTAAGAAAGTCATCTAATCGGTTATAGTTTTCCTTCAAAGTTCATTAAATGGACCAACATCACGATTTTTTTCAAAATTTTTGAGCCAGCCGTTTAGCTTTTAGAGGGGGGGGGGGACGCCCTGTTTTTACAAAAAAGTGCCCTTTAAAGTGAAATATCTCGCAAACGGATACCTAAATCAAAAAATCGTCTTGGAAACCCTTTATTGTTTTTAAAAGACCTATCTAATGATACCCCACACGATGGGGTAGCCTCGAGAAAAAAAAATCATCCCCACTTTACGTGTAGGGGAGGTACCCCAAATAAAATTATATTTCATAATTTTATTGTAGCACTTTGTCGACGTAATTACAACACGTATTCATGCAAACTTTCATCTTTCTAGCACTTACCGTTTGGACGGTAAGTCGAGGACGGACGGACGGACGGACGGACGGACGGACAGACGGACATGACGAATCTATAAGGGTTCCGAGTTATGAACTTCGGAACCCTAAAAAACGTTTGCAACTTGGCTAGGCCCACTGCTTGGAATCTCGAACGTTCGTTCTTGAATTTTAATTTCTGTCTGTGAAAAATATTCACTGGAATATTGACATTTAGTGAATATTTATATTTTAAATTGTATTTCCAAACAAAAGAGCAATTAAATATAGGTACTTTTGTTGTTCTAGAACTTACTATGAATGTTCTGTATATGTCTACAAGGCAATTGAATTACGAAATATAGCACAGTAAAATTACTATTAAATGTAATACAGACTTTCTAACATTCTTGCATACAACAACAACAGACTTTCTTGCATTATAAATAAACTTATATATAATTATAGTACAATATTAACAATTTACTGTACCTACTACATAGCATTAGTAGTGTCAATTAGTTTTTTAATAAATAGATCGAACACTTAAATAATAAATTTAAAATCCTTATTTAAAGAAATACTAAATTTTATACATACAATTATTAATCTAACAGGAACGGAAGCTGTCCATTGGCAAGAGAAAACTCTCCGTACTGCTAACATCTTTAGTATCAAAATTAGTTTCCACGTGTTTAACACCGTTCTCATTTTCACAACACTTTGGGAAGGGAGCTAAGTTGTCTGTTTTATACACAAACGATTTGCTGTAGTTTTCTTTTGACCTCTCTTGATTATTATTTGCCGTGGACCTAAGGCCACGAGTCCTGCCTCAGAGTTTTGACGAACCATTGTTCAGGAGTCTGATGCTGCTTTCACGTCCCATGCTGGTTCTGTAATTATAGGCAAAAGAAATTCTGTGAGTTTTATTTGTAAAGATGCATGAGGCATTTTGTAAGCGTTTTGCATGACATAATCAACAAGTAGCTTTACATTTACACTTTTTACATTTTTTCCAAGTAATATAGGCTTGGAAAAAATGTAAAAAGTTCTGAATTATTCAATATATACGAATGGTACAATTATATCATTGGATGAAGTAAGTCACAATAAATAAATAGGCTAGAAAAAATATTTTATACTACACCTGATCGGAACAGTAGTCAATATTCCCTGAAAATGAAAAGAGAAAGTTAGTCTTTTCCTTGACCTAAATAAGCGGGAGGAAAAAATGTATGAAAATCCATTTCTAACGTGTTTTAGCGGGAGAGAAAGTTGTATGAATTTTCATTTCTCATGTGTTATCTTATCTATGGCGCGCGCCTGCCCAAAGAGTTTTCATATAATTTAAATATGGAATCTCCGTGCCACTGACATCCTTTTGTGAAGAATACAAAAAAACAAAAGAAGCCCGAAATATTTATAAATATTATGTCAAATTCTAAGCTAAATTGTGTTTTACATGGTGTCTTACGTTTTGATTTTATTTTATAAATACTTTGAATGTTCCTCACAGGTGTAGTATAAAGCACTGTGTAGCACTCGGGTGAAAGTCCCATTCCTACCTCGGGAGTATTGTGGCCCTAGGCTGCGCCTTCGGGCCACAAACTGCTCCCTCGCTAGTAATCGGTTCCTTTCCTCCCTCGGTGAACAATGTACTATTATTAGTTCATTTCTTTTTTATAAATGTTTTACATACTGGATAATATTAGGCCACAAACATGAGTTTTTAGGTAATTTTCAATGGTTTTGTTAGTGTGATGCAGAAGCTTTCAGAATTCTCATGTTGATTTTCTCTACATCTCAGTTCATCATCATCATCATCTTAGTCAAAAGACGTACACTGCATGATATAGGCCTTCCCCAAATTTCTCCACACAAACGGCCTTGCACTCAGCTGTTCCCATCTCTTCAATATCCAGCTATTGAATAATCATTCATATTTTATATGCTAGTCTTTCTCATACGAAGTTTTAATTTTGTAACTCAAATCTATAACGAAAACTGCTACTTTAAAATAGCAGTTATTTGTTAAAAGTTACGAATTTTCTTAAAGTTGTTAGTATGTAATTTACTTCATTTACGTGGTCTTCAATACAGTCTCAAAATATTATATTACAAAATATGATTTTAATAAAGTGTGGTAATTTTATTGCTACATTTTTATTGGCAAACTTACGTTCTCGGTACCATGCTGATGTTTGTTTTTCTGCTGGAGTGCAATCTTCTTGAAGTAGAGAGTGAAAGAGATCCTCTTTGAACGTGAGTTGTACTAGTTCTGCATAGAAGATATCTGCAGATAAAAAAGAGATCGTTGAAGAGGTTCATAGCAAAGAGGTTGAAAGCAAAGTTAAAAAAAATTTAGAATAATAATTATTATTTAGAGAAAAGAAATGAGTACTTTGATTGCGGATTTAAATACGTTCATTGCCATGTAAGCGGTTCACTTTTACCAGTCTACACATAAGTAAATGAGGAAAGGGTTGTTTGCCCTTCTATACCACAAAAAGACCATCGTCTTTCAAATACTAGATTCATACTAATATTATAAAGCTCTCCTTTCAAGCCGTATGACGTTATGGGTTGTTGATGATTATAAAAGTTTGTGTGTTTGAACCCGCTAATCTCGGGAAATACTGGTTCAACTTGAAAACTAAGGCCATGTATCATCACGATACGACCAATAGGAATGGAGCATTAAGGAAAAATGCAAAAACGGGGAAAGAATATTGAGTTTCTTCTGTCTAAACGGTTAAAGTTTCACTTAAAAACATGTGTTAAAGAAATATTCCCCTTTAAAAGTTTTAACAAAAGTCTACCAGAGTATAGTCGTTTGTCTATCTACGAAGGTTTGCTCAAAATAACCTTTTTTAAAGTTCACAAATTTGTTTCCGCTGCATAACATCACGCCACGAACAATAGAAGATTCAGACAGGGACGTGGGTCAGTTAGTAAATTATAAGAAAGAAGCAGCATACCTGTTGAAATGTTTCCTGAAAATACCGCTAGTACAGTATAATGCTATGGGGTTCACACAACTATTGATGAACGATGTACAGAAGCCAATGATCCTGAGAGCGTGCCAAAAGCCGTTGTAGTCATCTTGGGCTGTGGGGCTGAAAATTTAAAAAATATAGTGTCACTTTTTTTTAAAAGATAATTCAAGCACTAAAAAAATATTCTGTGTCTCGGGGGACTTTACAAACGTACATCAAATGGATACGAGGAACATCCAGACTCAGAAATCATCAAGTGTTGCCTCAGATTTAATTGCGTGTTACCCCATGTTGGAATCAAACTGGCAACACTCAATGCAACGAATTAAAAAAAAAATGTAAGTACCGAATATACTTTCATATACATTATTTTCGTAACACGAGAATTATACTTAATAGGTATATAGAGATAAACAAACTTACGAGTAATAGAACCACATCATGAAGACATGGGAAGGCAGGAAACAAGCAGCGAAGACTAAAACGAACGCCAGCACCGTAACGGCTACTTTTCTTCTCGCTCGCATCTGAAGTCAAAATGTAGAACTGCTTTTAATACCTATTGCAATATTTACGAATACATATGTTATATCGTTTTTTTTTTTTTTGTTTTTTTTTTTTTTTTTTTAATATTTAAGCCTGCCAAAGGGACTCTACTCTGCCTGATGGAAAGCATGAGTAGAATCCAGAATGAGTAGAATCAGTAATAGAATATATATAGATATATATTTTATAAATAGTTGTATATGACAGTTGAAGGCTGTTGTTGATGATGATGTAAAAGGTAGTTTCTTTACATACTGTTTTGACACTACAGTCAATGTTTTTCAAACTTGTTTCATACATTTTTAAAGTTGTATTCTGTAGTAGTTGGGTTTTAGTTATTACTTTTTTTACTTAACATATTTTGGTGCCGTTGTAATATTATTTCCAAAGTATATTTTAATTAACATAATTTAAAGTGTACTACACTAAATATTTGCATACCAATCTTCATTGGAGGGATGTAAATGGGACATGTTGAATTTTTAAAACCCTACTTTGTAAACCTACATTCTGAAAAATAAATGATAATGATTTTCATTTATAACAAACCAAACCGAATGTAATAAATTGTCTGAACAGACATGCATAGGTACTATAGAAATATCACAATTAACGAATATACGAGTCACAAAGTCACAAGTGCTAATAACTTTTTTATTTTTGAAATGTGAACGTAACTCGAGTCGGCCCTTTCCAATGATACTAAACACGGCGTATTTATCTTAAATTATTTTTTTAAAGTTCTTATTGACCGCCAAAGGGCGCTACATTCATTTCAGTGACATGTTATAGCCTATAACCAGCAGACGATTAAGACGCTTCTAACGATACCTCATTTGTCCAGTTCTAATGAGTAGTTGAGGAGCTATGAGGGAACAGATTAACACAATACATACATAACCTGTCAAAATCATAACCCTCCTCTGGCTTTGCCGTTGTCGGGTAAAAAAGAAACTGTAATTTTATTTCTTAACAAAGATAAATGTTTCTATATAATATCTTCTATATTTCCAGTCATCGTTTTCGTATCTTTCCACTTCAAAGGCTTTAATGAAAGCGTATCCTTTTCTTAAAATTAAACACGAAATTTAGATAAATTTGATGGGAAATTAAACGTTTTGCCAATACAGAAATTGGTTTCCTTTTAAATGAGGCGTTGATTTGATGTACAACCTTAATTTGTCCCCTAGAAGATTGGAAACCGATTGACAAGGCGTCATATTCAAAGAAAAGTTGTTTATAAATCTCATCAATAGCAGAATATTATTTTTATCAAGATTTTTTTATTTTTTAACATGTGTAAAATTCTAGAGTCACCAATCTCATTATGCGTACAGACAATGGATCATGGTGACCCACGCTATGGCGGCTTAATCATTGGGTATCCGTTCTCACACTCAAGAACGAAATACGAGAACACGAATTCTGTCATTTTTACGTTGGCTTCTGTTTTAGGGTAGTATCACACCGGTTGGAGCCAGCCCATTCATGTTGACATCAGTGTGTCTTTATTTCCTCATATGTAATGGTTCACGGTTTTATAATGGTTTGAAGATAGTGTTGGTGCCAAATTACCGCTTGTGATAATTGAAACAGTGAAATATACAGGCATGAATGTAACAATTTATAATGAACCTCACTCGGATAAATTACCAACTGTAATATCCTGTTCATCTTTAATTTAATCGGAGCAGTTCAAATATAATTTTATTGTATTTATAGATACTACCTACCTGCCTTTGTGTGCCTTGCATTTCTCCAGGAACATTTTGTGTACTTAGCACCAGGTGGCGAGCCATTAGAATGTAGAACAGTGCTATGACGGTCAAGGGCATAGAGTAGTATACGAGGAACCTCGTCAGCACTATCGCGCGAGGGTAGCCTTCACCCCATTCCACCGGGTACGGATAGCACACCAAGAACTGAAATGAAAACAGATTGCAACAATTTATTTTTCTTCTAAAACGACCACTATTTACGACTTGAGAATACACTGTTATTAATCTTAATCGTTCGTATAAACAATATTATTTATTTAAGTGGTTTCTTTAAATTTCGGTGCTGGTGCTTGAAAAATGAAGCTTTATTTTGTCTAATTTACGCGTTACTTTTCTTTGTTACACTCTGTAGCATAAACGGCTTTATAAATTGTGACATAGAGGTGTCATTAGGTCTTTATTTTTATGAGAAACATTGATGATATGAAATGATATAAATTAAAATAACTGGGTTGCTAAAATTAGTACCTGTCGCACGCTGTAACCTTTAATAGGGAATGTTTAGAATATGATGTAATAATACACTTTTAATAAGAAACCCTACATAGAGTGTACCTCGACATGCACATGGTTCTTTGTTTTTTTTTTTTAAAGTGTTCGATTACGTGTCAATTAAACTTAAAAGTTCTTATATCCATAATTATACTTGTACACTTCTGGTAATAATTGTAATGTGAAAGCGTGATTTATAAAGATTTTGAACGGTAAAGGACCTTTGAGAGAAAAATCTGCGAATCCATTTGCCCAGTCAGCTGTTCGAAATTTCCCACTTGACCTTAGCTCTAATTCTCAAAAGACATGCCCCACTTATCTATCTAACACGATGGCGTATCTTTTGAGAACTGAACGGTGGTATAAAATATTAGATAACGTATATAAAAAAAAAGATTTTTTTCGGAACTTTTCCTACCACAGAATACTTAATAGTTCCTACACCAGACTGAAACTAACAGGATAGATTTAAATGAAATTTATACCCAGATAGACTGGTCTTGAGAAAGGACGTAGACTACTTTACTCATCTTGACCCCAAATAATATTGGGAATAAGGCTAGGCCTTATTCCCAATATTATTTGGGGTCAGCTACTAGTTCAACCGGTTTCACTTGAATATCAATTTTTCCACGGAGCGACTGGTATCGAACCTCCGCAACCCTAAGGGAGAACTGAAATTCGAAAGTTGAACTAGTTGTCAGTAAATTTGAGAGCATTGACTTCCCAATAACGATTGCCATAGATGTTCATGTCAACCGGGACCGATTTACTTTACTAATCGGAGAATACCTATTACATATATACAGTACGTATATTATAACATATTACAGTAATCAAGTTAAATAAAGTTACACCAAGTCTGTTCTAATCCGGCTATAATGTCTTGGTTCAGAGTTAAGTAATCAATTTTAAACTCCAACCAACCCAAAATTGGATTACATGCCGTGACAAAACTATTTGAATTTAACGGTTGAAAATTCATCTCACGAATATAAGTAGCTTCCGTAACAATACCAATAATTACCATGCATCCGTCTTCGTACCATCTAATGTTGGCAACCCAAGCAAAATATTGTGTGAGGCTTATTAATTTCTAATCATATTTTGAAAATTATGTTCTGTTTTATGAACGTCATCTACTATATACAATTCTTCTGTTATGTTGTTGGTGATAAAGAACGTCACACCTTTCTAATCAATTTTAACGTTTATTTTTAAACGTGCTTACTAAATTGTGTAATAATATGGTAGAAATAGGTGCCGTTGCCAGCCTTAACAGTACCTGTGTAGTAGGATTGACGATGAATGTCCGAACGTAGGATCCCAAGTAGGCCGGAGTCGCGAAAAGTGCTGCTAATAACCAAATGCCAATTGCTGTGGCCACTGTCACTCTGGTAGCTCTCCTGCTGCCTCCTGGGAACAAAAATAGACCGTAAAATAACTCAAAGGAAAAACTGGTCGAAAAGTATCAGATTGCTGGCGCAGTGGAGGACTCAAGTTCGATGAGCGAGTCGGACCAAATGTTTGTATAATTTGCAATAATATTTATTTCATGATTTGGGTGTTTTCTGTGTATAATGTGTATGTATTATAAAAACGTATGTATGTGTATAAATCAGTTGTCTCGTACCCATATTACAAGCTCTGTTTAGATTGTGTTCTGAAGTCCGTAATTTTATTATTATTATTGATAAAGCTCAAAAACTAGTTTTCGTACTGTAAAATATATGTTTATAAAATTTTTTTTTCCCTTCCTAATATTTATGAAGGAACCCTATTATCAGTTCACATAACCAAGATTATTCTTTGCATGCTTGACAAAATAAACATCACTGCCACAATAATAATCATTTAAGATACTAATTAGTTAAAGCGATCGATTTATTTTCTAAAAGTCGATTCGACTTAATTGATACATCCAGGGTTATTACCAAAAGAAATGTACACTATTAGGAACATTATTGTTTGTGTCCATAAAACAGTGGCGGCAAACAGTCGCTCCGTAAATAAAGGAGGTCATTACTCAGTGAGATTTATCACTGACCTTACCTGGGCTAAGGGAAAATTAAAACTAACATACTTGAAGGTTTCTTTGTTGCCTCGAGATTACTTGTAACTTTAATGGCTTGGAAGGATAATTGTTTTGTAATGTTTTCTTTGAAAACTAGTGAATTTTCTTTTGTTTTCTAGTTAGGATCTTCAATAGTGTTGTCACAGCTCTATCGTTTTGATGTGATTCAAAAGATAAACAATCATCTTCCGAGCCTTTATTCCCAACTATATTTGGGGTCGGCTACTAGTTCAACCGGTTTTACCTGAATTTCAGTTTTTCCACGGAGCAACTGGCATCGGACCTCCGCAACCCTAAGGGAGAACTGAAATTCGAAGATAGAACTAGTTGTCAGTATATTTGAGGGCACTGACTTCCCATTAATGATTGCCATAGATGTTCATGACAACCGAGACCGACAGCTTTACGTGCTCTCCGAGGTACGGGCGTAAATCACCGCCAAACTTCCAAACTCCGGGCTGCTGTAAGGAATTTTCTAAGAAAATCCCAAAAACACTTTTTGGCCCGACCCGGGATTTGAACCCGAGACCTCCTGATTGGCAGTCGCATACGCTAACCACTAGACCAACGAGGCAGTTCAAAAGGTAAACAATGTCATCAGAATAAACTACTACAGTCTTTGCTTATTTTTACATAATAATAAAGGATGTGTGAAAAACTATATGATGCATTTTTTTTAATTTTTTTTTTACGATGATGCCATTAGTTTCGTTAAAGTAGTAAGGTACGAAATAAGTAAACAAAATATCTGACAAGAAATAATAAAAAAAAGCAACGAAGATTTGGGTGTTGCCGTATTGGTGACACTTGAGCTTTTAAACATATTCGAAAACTCACAGTTCTATTGGAAACGAAATTTTTACTCTGTGTCTTTTGTTAAAAAAAAAAACTAACTAACTGGATCCCACTTCCTTACATGTATTATCTATCCAAATAGCCGGCCTTTCGCTGTAAACGAAATCTACGTCAACTACACACAGACTCCAAAATGATACAATAACGACTACCTTGCATTTGACAGGGGCTTAGACCCATTTCCCTTCATCAGGATTATGTTAAATTAAATGCACCATTTAGTTGCTTTGTTTTGAAGTAATCAGAACATTCAGTTTTAATGATTAAATATTTGAGTTGTTAAATCTGAATTGAACTTAAGCTCGAAATCAGTTCGGATCTTTTCTATAAATTACTTGATAAATTGTATTTATTTTTATTTGCTTTACCGCCATCTTCTATATACATAAGTATATTGTCATTCATAGAACAATAGTAAGAGTAGGTTTAACGAATTAGATAATCTTTATGCATTACTTTCATAAGCTTATATTTCTGCTAAAACTTTTATAAGGTTGAAAAATAATATAAAACATCTGACAAATCCATATCAGGCCACGCATAGAACAGAGTTCCGTAGTTATGCATAATGGTAATTTTTAATCAATGCAACCTGAATGTGCCACAGCGAAGTCTTGCAGGTTTCAGCTAATGTACTCTTATCAATCTTAACATAAACAAACGATCACAAATATAAATCATTATACAACTTTATACAATTTTCGTATGCGAAAATCAGGCAACTTTATTTGTGTTTCGTTCGCGCCATTATTCTACCCACATTCTGAAAATTAATCAGAATGGCTTAAAGATATTCTTTATTGTCTTCGTAGGAAAGATAACGTTATTTTGGTAAAATGAAGGGATTATTTCAGTACTTTTTCCTGTTCGGTTATATTTTGTCTTGTGATAATCGCTCATTTCGAAGACAAATTTAGAAAGCTTTGCTTTAAGCAAGGAAACGGAGGAGGTTCTAAATTCGACGCGTATATATTTTTTTATGTATTACCAAGCATAACTTTTTACAGAGTAGTCCGATTTTGATAATTATTTTTTTATTGGAAAGGGTATACTTCGAAATTGGTCCTTTATGAACTTCAAAAAAGAATTCTTAACCTTAGGGTAGGAAAACAGGGGATGAGTGATTGTTCATTCACTGTAATATGTGGCCATGCTTATTTTACTGGAAAGTGTACACTTTGAGATTATTCTCATATAAATTTAGAAAAAAATTCAACCATAAGGATAGGAAGCTAGGAAATGATTGATCACTGATCATACGGTATCTTTTAGATTCCACGAACTACAAAATAGGCTTTTCAAATAATTAGTGACTAAAGTATTTTTTTTAATGTAATAAAAATAAACGTACTAATTAGTAGACTATAACTGCAAAAAAAGGCGCCAAACAAACACTGGACAAAGATAATATATATTACCATAACTTAAAAGAAATAATTATATCAAATCAACAAACAACGACGTGGCATCACGTTTGACTTCGACTCAAAATTATTAAGATATACATACTTACATTAGTTTAAGAAGTTATTATGGTTAAGTAATAACAGTTTCTTTTTTCTGCTTTTTAGTTACTTCAGAGGTTTAATTTTTTGCTAAAACGTTTCATTTCAATTAGCTTTCTTGAGATGAAAATTTAATAATATTTGAAAATTCAAAATGACGCTCCAAATATCTGAAATTTCTGTAATGCTCCCAAGATTCATCTACGCACGTAAACTGCCTTACACAGAATCTTTGTGCAAAGCCACATCAAACACAAAAAAATCGCATGATCGCTTCGTAATGGAATTAAATTTCAAGAGTGAAAACTTTTAATTGGCCTTTTACTATTATGTTCTTAGTCATACAGAATGTTAGCTGTTATTAAAATAAAATTAAATAAACAGATTATACCTAATTTCTCTCCGTTACAAAAAAAGAATTGGAAGTGCATACCTACACTATGTTTTGGGAAAGTAACAAATATATAAAAACTCTTAATAACTAAACTAAACTACTGTGCACAGTGTTGTGGGTTTATATAACTCCATGGTTTAATTGGCAGACGCCTTGAACTGAACTCTAGTCTTGTTCTGTCATACAAAAAGTTTGTATCTTAGACTGTGCCAGTTCCACCATTTCATCGCGAAAAATTTTGTTGGTGTAAATCGTGAAAGTGTGGCGGTGGAGTATAAAGTTACTGCGTTTAAAGAGTAGTGTGAATAATAATGAGGCGTGTATCATATTCTTCATCATCATGACATTATTTCAAGTCCGATGGAACAGAAACATTGAAAAAAAAACCGCCACTATTTTGCACACGTCAAGGAATCTACTAGAAGTAAACAAAGTAATATATTGGGCATTTTCTGAATGCTTTTTTAGTAAATCGATTCTCCTTTAGATTTATATATAAATAGTGGCAAGAATCTAAACAACTTAAATATATAACCATTATGAACCAAGTGATGGAAGTGAGGAACTGAAACGTGTGCGCTGAAACTGTGTATTAAAAACAAGTAAACATAATTTGCACATTCCAAGAAACACATTAAAGAACGTTTTTTTTTTGTTGTTTCGAGAATTTTAGAGCTGCCACTCAACTATTACTGGTATTCGAGTGTTTTAGGAGGAGGATTGTGTACGTTTATTAAGGGAGTATTAGTTTTTTATATAAAAAATTGGTTAAGTGCGTGTTAGGCCACGTATAGAATAGTTGGAAAGGTTAATTTTTCTAGCACTGTTAGGATGGTAAGTCGAGATCGGATGGAAAAACATTACGTACGTACAAACTATATAGGTACAGTCATGAATGGAACACTAAAAATTTGCTACTGACCACGTGTATTGGATATCGCGGTACTTTGCATGTGTAGAATCCGAAAGCAATGGTCACCATATTTTGGTGGCTCTACAACAAGGTACTAAGCCTGACTACTGTTTCGGGTCGTTTCCTCTCAGTACAAATCATTTTGGGTGTAAAATAATGTCTTTAGAACTATATAAATTTTTACCTTAACACATTGATTGCTTAAACAATGGATACAAAGTAATAGCCGTAAGCCATAACTTTTTATGGTGAATTTTGATTAAGTAAATATGAATGTTTGAAAATATGTATGAATGTATATTATTATTATTATTATTTTTATTAAAAAATTCATTTTTCGGATCCGAGTGGTCGGCATGCAGCACGTCGGGTGCCGAACACTCGGATCCAAGTGCTAGGGATGGCAATTGTTTATTA
Source organism: Phragmatobia fuliginosa (assembly GCA_932526445.1). NCBI lineage: Eukaryota > Metazoa > Arthropoda > Insecta > Lepidoptera > Erebidae > Phragmatobia > Phragmatobia fuliginosa. The sequence continues at coordinate 4,502,524 of OW052073.1, forward strand.
ACTAAAATGTCATCATGTGGTGACTTAAAAAAACAGTAAGTAAATAAAACAATTATGCATCTGGAGAATTATTTATTTAGAAAGATATATTAATCAATCTATGCAAAGAAGCATTAAAATCTACAATTATAAAAATCAAACAAAAAAACATAATACTTAATTATAAGTATAACTGAAAAATGACACTCTGAATCACAGTATGTTACGTACACAAAGAAAAAAAACTTAAAATAAAATAAAAAAACTTAGGAATGTGCCTGACAGAAACATTGTGTACAGAAACCCTGGAGATAAATATTAAACAAATAGTGCCGTTTCCAGTAATCGCATATACGACTTAGCCGGATTGTTCCAGTGTGCAGAAGGAGTCCGAGAAATGTCATCAGTTCTTCTTTAGTTAAAACTTTCCAGTTGTTTATTCGTGAGTTGCGCTTTACATTATCTGCAGCACCCACTCTTACTGCATTCGCATTCGTCTCTCGAACAATCAGATCTAATAAATCATCATCAGTAAATAAACGGAACGCATCGTAAGGATCTGTTGCAGGCGGCACCAAGAGTTGTTGTTCCGTGGTAAAGTCGATAGTTTTCATTGAATTTAGAGCTCCAGGTGGTAGTGGCTCCTTGATGAGAAGGTGAGTTATTGGGTGAATTTTGAGGTGACGGGGCATCATGGTTATGGCTTGGCAACTCGGGAGTACTACTTTCAGATCTTAGAACGGGAAAAGCCGGAGGGGCGTCATTATGCTCTGACGAGAAGTTCGGAGTCACCGCATTCGATCTCAGAAGCGACACGCTAGGCGTAGAAATGTTACCCAAGGATAGATTCTCTGGCAAATCGGGCAGTACGTCTCCATAATCTTGTACGATAGAGGGCGATGAAAGACGTTCAATTTCGCAGTTGATCTCATAATTGTCCAGTCTGTCAAATTCTAGTTGGCGAAACGCAGGCCTCGATGCTGAGAATTCTGGTAACGTTGAAGACTGAGCTGAAGTATCACGCGTACCTGGTATATTCGCTCCCTTGCGGCCATCACTAACCATTGCTTTCAGTCGCTTAGGTCGAATAATAGGGCTACCGCCTGACTCACTCAAACCTCGCTTTGATGCCTGTGACCTTGAAGGTTGAGTTGGTACATCACCAGCGAATACACTTCTTCATCACTATATTCTTCAGACCCTTCCGAGTCATAATCATCACTTTGTCGACGCTTTTTTGTAGCACTTTTACTAGTCGACGGCCGAGCCCTACTGTCCATTTCGGCTAAAAAATAGCGTCCTGTCTATCGTGCATACAAATCACCACAACACTATTAGAATGAAACCAATTATCTTTTTCGTAAGTTGATTATATTGCCAGAGTGGCCGCGCAAAACAACGTGAGCTCTCTCGAACGCCAGTGCGTTACTAGCCAAAACAAAATGAATGGGACGCTTGCACGGATCCGAGTTGGCGGCACCGTTACTATGGCCCCGCCCCACTCGGATCCGAGTGAGGAGCACAGAATGTGTTAACAACAGTCTAGTGACCATAGTTACAGAGATTGCGTAAGTAGACGGAATTGTGTTAAACGTGTAAAATTATCATGTTCGACACAAGTATCGAATCCTAATGATCAGGCCCGCTGTAAGCGGCCGTGCAAAGCGTGCACCCCTCGCGGGCGGCACGATCAGGGGGGCGACTCATCACGTAATTCAAGTAATTTTCATGATACTACTACATCTTAAGTACTACATCTTTTACCTATAGAAATTTGTTCGCACAGATAAAAATACGACCGAATGGCGCTTCCATCTAATGGAATCAGTTAAAATTAAAAAGCACCCTGCTCCACGTGATGGCGCCCCACTAGATAGTGAAAGACCTATTTTTTGTACGTCCTCTTTTTATCATAAAAACGTTTTAAATTAATCGTTTAAAACGTAATAATAAAATTTAAATTCGATTAGTTATATCGATCATTTTTTCTTTAATTTCATAAAAAACATGCCCGGCAGAACTATAAAAATTTGAACACTTAGAACAAAGACAGTGGAAATTCAAAAGTTTATTTTAACGAAACTCACATTAAAAACTCAAAATACTTTTAATATTTTAGTTTCTTTTTTCTCCAAAACTTCACTGTTATTGGAAAAAATATCTCCAAAATTAAGGTACCTACAAATATGTTAGCATTATGCCTCATTTCATCCAAATTCTGGCTGAATGTCACAATTACATGCGAGGTAACAATAAAAAACTAAATATCCTTTATATGACAGCACGTAAGAGTCGTGAAATTTCTTGTAAGTTAATGTGCAATGAACAAGTTAGTATTACATATTACGGAGTATAACGATGTTGCCTCGTTGCCTCGTAGAAACAACACGGCCTTTTACGTTGTAATTTATATTATGTAACTGTTATTACCGTCTATTTTGTATGTATATAAATAAATAATATTTTTGGACATCTTACACACAGCATCATCTAGTCCCAAAGTAAGCAGAGCTTTTGTTATGGGTACCAAACAACTGATATAAATACATAAACATACTTTTTTTTTTGTAAATACATACATAATAAACATAGAAAAACACCCAGACTCCGAAACAAATATTTGTGGATCACACAAATATTTGGGCTGACCCGGGAATCGAACCCGAGACCTCTTGATCAGCAGCCGCACACGCTAACCACTAGACCAACAAGGCAGTCAACAAATATAATATGTTTAAGTGTATATGTATATTCGACGCTTGAAAAGCAACTTTTACTAAGCGACAGAAATTCCAATATCGACTTATATATATTGCTCGAATCGCCAATTTTTTCTGCGTCGATTGGTGTAGGTTTCATACTCCTAGAATGAATTTTATGTCGCTTAGATACCACGTGCTTTTTACCAAATCAACAATTTTAGGTTCACTTAGCGACAGAAAAATTGACGATTTTTAAATATTTTCCACTTACGAAATTATGTTACTTGAAATAAAAACTTGGTCAGTTTTTCATAAATTAATATTTTATTAAATTTATGTTTATACATTTTTACTTGTTTTTAATTTTTAAACAAATGAATTTAGTACATTGTACCCGTTAAAAGCAATTTTATTTAATGTACTAATGTAATTTTACCTGATGTGTACGTTACTTCTAAAGTCGTGTGTTTAACTTTACCTGAATTAATTAAACAGTGATTTAAAGTGTAGATAATTTTGCCTATTCAATCCCAATACAAGTTATTACTCTTGTATATATTTTCCTGATCATTTTTAAAGTTAATAATGTCGGTAAGATAACTTTCCCTGATTTATTTCGATAGGAACTCAGGCGCTTAGACATTTCTACCTGTTTGAAAAATGTAGTTCACACTAGTTAAGGACGTACCCAACTTTTTACAACGGCGCGTGAGTAAGCGCACTGAGCCGCGGAACGCGTATGGACACGTTGACATTTGAGCGAAAGCCGTCGCTAACGAATGACGTGGCGTCTGTTCAGTGCGGGATAGTAATACATTTTGTCGTGAATTTCGATTCAGTTTAAGTAAGTATTTTTTAAAGTTAACACGAAGATTATAATATAGTTTGAAATAACACTATAAGTGTTTATGTATTCATGAGCATGGTTATTCTTCTTCTTCTTCTTAGCGTTTCGATGGCAAACGTAACGTGTCGGGAAAATTATATTTTTTCAGCCCAGAACGCGGCCACTTTGATGGCGTTATCGGTGGCAGCCATTAGGTCTTCAAGCGTGCAGGTGTCTGGGCACGCAGGGCACGATGGAAGATGGGACATTGTTTGGATTGCACCGCATAAACAGCTGAGATCATCACCGGCCGAAAATCCCCACCTAAACAGGTCTTCTTTGCTTCGACCAACTTGGGTCCGAAGTCTATTTAAAGACCTCCAGATGCATGGTTATTAATGTTGGGTTATGTTGTATGTATTCGATGAGTAGGTACTTAGTTTATTAATTATTATTATGTAAATTTTTAAGGTTCCAAAATAATGAATCAAGGCAGAAAACGACGTAGTTCGACAATGTTAGAGATAGCAATGCTAAAAGCTCAAATAAAAAATGATCCAAAGTGCCGGAAACGATTAAGTTTTGATTTACACACAGTAAGTAGCTATTTTTTATCATCTTTATAATACCTACAGGTGAATAGCCCACCATCGCCCAAGACCGGCAACGTACTTGTGACGCCTCTAGTGTTGGATTGTTCTGATAAGGATCAACTACATTTAACTAGATACATAACTATCTAAAATCTGCATTTTCGTAGATTGGAAGTCCACGTCACCACGGTCACGGGATAAAAATATCACTCCTTAAAAATTTGATATTGCGATGGGAATGTGGCACGCTTTATATACTTTACTTTTATACATTTTTGCTTTGTTTTTATGTGTGTTATATATTTTATAATATTCTTTAAAGGTATTACGCGATGACTCAACTTCGAATAGTGCGATGCATGAACAAGACCCAATTTCTGTGCATACTAATGCATCTGATATTGCTGATTTAACCGTTAATCCATCCGATGCTTGGTGTTCTAATAACGCATCAGAGCTTTCTAACGAAGTTTTACCACTTGCTTCTGCTAACATTAACGTTTTAAATAATGACCCCTTCCTTATTTATGATAACATAAGGCATGAATTCAATTCACTAAATTACACTGAAACAGATGCAGATGCACCAATGCCAGGCACTTCTGCAACCAATCAAAACCAACAACTTATTACACAATCTACGACCTCAGGTTGCAATTTTTGGTCTTTGTCAGCTGGTCCAAGTAAAGATCTCAACAAATCTAATTCAACTAGAAGTTAAGTTGGAAAAAGAAACTTAAGGAAGAATGTTATAAATTATATTGATTATATGTCAGATCAAGAAGATTTTTCTACATTTTATGGAGAGTTAGACGACTCAGATAATTGGACAGAAGGACAACACGTAACAGAAGAGTCCGAAGATAGTGTAAAATCAGTTGGAAAAAAGGGAAAAGAAAAGAAAAAATATTCTAAGAAAAAAAGTAAGACTACAGATGAGATGTTTGGAAATGAAGAAGAGGAAATTGTCGGAGAATCGGCGCTAAGACGTAAAAAGTCCAACTTGAGAAAAGAACGTTCTAGAAATAAAAATTCTGGCCAAGAATATACAAAAAAGACCGGTGAAGTTATTCCAGCAAAGAAAGTATTACCTAATCCATGTATTGGTAAGAAATGTGGCAATGAGTGTGGAAGTCTGACTGAAGAAAGAAGGGAAAATTTATTTAATCACTTTTGGAATCTTTCTAAAGAACGTCGCCGTGATTGGTTGGTATCCATGTCACAAAAAGTTGATATTAAACGCAAACGTACTGATTCTGAGAAGCGCAATTACACCTTTAAATATTTTATTAATGAAGGCGAAGGTAGGAGGTTCGTTTGTCAACAGTTCTTAGCAGCAACTCTTAACGTATGTGATAAAACTATTTACAATATTGTGAAAAACGCTAATTGGGGATGTGCAAAAGAAGATATGAGGGGTAAATGTGAACCTTCAAACAAAACTAAACAAACTACTATAGATGGTCATCAAACAGTTGCCAGCTGTTCCGTCATACTACTGTCGCCAATATTCAAGCAAAGTTTATTTACCTCAGGAATTGAAAAATGTTTCCAATTTGTATAAAATTTATAAAAAACATCATTTAGATCAGAGTTTGGACGTTGTGAGCGAGAGAATATTTCGTAAAGTGTTTCATGAAAACTTTAACATTGGGTTTCACGTGCCTAAGAAGGACAAATGTCTGAAGTGTCTTCAATTCGAAAATAACCTTGAAAAAGTAAAAGAAAAGGATGAACATGAAGTAGAGAAACAAGAAAGTTACGCAAGATTTAAAATTCATAAAAACATTCATAAAAAAGACCCTACTACGTTGTGCGCCAGTTTTGATTTGGAAAAAGTTCTAAACACCCCGTATGCACAATCTATGCTTTTATATTACAGCAGAAAATTAGCTGTGTACAATTTTTGCATTTATGAAAATGGAACGCGAAACGTTTTCTGTTACTATTGGGATGAAAGTAATGGCAAGCGGGGTGGCAATGAGATCGCGACAATATTGAACAAATATATACAAACAGTAGATGACAGAGGAAACGTTAAGCGACTACTTTTATATTGTGATTGTTGCCCAGGACCAAATCGCAATCGTACGGTATTGGCAATGTTGCATGCGTCATTACAAAAATGTAAAAACATTGACACAATTCAAATCAATTTTCTCCTGACAGGACATACTTACATGCCTGTGGATACTGTTCACGCAATAATTGAAAATCGATTAAAAAATACGACAGTCTATGCACAGTCACAATGGTACACAATTTTTTCCACAGCCAGACAGGACCCAACTCCATTCAATGTAGACAGTCTGAGCTTCGAGGATTTCTATAAATGGGACAGTGTAAGTGATAAATATTTTAAGGGTAATTTGACAGGCAAAATTAGCAAAATTCGTGTTTTGACTTTTAAAAAAGATAAAAATGCGAAATATAAAATGTCTATGAATCCTGAAGCTAAAACCTATGATGTCGAAGTGCAAAATAAAGCTAAGCTCGATATCTTAGTTGTACCTTGCTATCAGTCGCGGCTTTCGATATCTAAGGCGAAATATAATGATTTGGAAAAATTATGCACCAATAAAGTTATACCTAATTGCTTTAGACATGAGTACATGGACATTCCACGTGCAACAACTGTCCCTGATACTCTACCTGAATCTGACATTGAAGATAGCGATTTAAACTGATTCCTTACATTAAATTTAAAAGAATTTCATTCAAGTTGTTTAAATATATAATTAACTTTAGTATCATTTTGTCATTTTTTATGTTGATTTTTTAAATATTTGCTTCGTTAATGAAAATCAAAAACTATACTTTGATAATTACTAAGCTAATAAATTATACTGATCTCAGGTTTTAATTTGTTTAAAGCAGTACGGCTGATTTTTTCATAATAAAGAATTTTTATTACGATTTCTTTTATTTCACTACTTTCCACCTTAGAAATGATGTTAAAAACGTCGTTTATGAATGAGTACTTATAGGTAATAGTAGTGACGTAGATAAATATTCTTGAATTACACTTAAAATTAGTTACTACTTAGATTTTTTTACGTGATTAAATATTAATAAATGAATCGTCTTAGATAAATGTTCTTGTTTATCGATTTTTAATATTTTTCAAAACCTATTTTTACTTATGATTGAGTTTTAAATTCTAGGTACTTTTTTCCTATGCGACATCAAATGCCATAAATATAAGTACTACGTATCTTATTCTAATGACAAAGATAACCCTAAAAATAAGTATTCCAAAACTCCATGAATTATTTAAATAAGTTGATCCAGTCCAATTTTATGATTTTTTTTCTTTTTTTTTAAACTTTAAACTTCTCTCCTGTAAAATTTAATAAGTGTCGCTTAGTAAAAGTTGCTTTTCAAGCGTCGATATATATTGTATGTATGTATCAGAGTCATCATCATCATCAACAGCCTTAAACAGTCCACTGCTAGACATAGGCCTCTCCTTTGAAAGGAGGTATTGGCCTACTCCTACTCTTGGCAGTGATGTTAGCTGCTTCTTTTGTTCCTATAGTCGCCTCTTAAGACACCCATGGAATGAATAGGGGTGGTGACACTTTGTATTCTTAATCCGTCAGAGTGTGTATCAGTCCGTGTATCAGAGTATGTTTTTCATATGCATACCTAGATATATCGTAGATATTAATTATTATTTATGATTTATTTCTTCAAAAAATTGTAGTACACCTTCTGAATTATTTCCGCACCACCCGCGACGGTAGACTGGGAGAGAATGCCTATGGCATTAAGTCCGCCATTATACTGACAGTGCATAAATTTGTTAAATAAAATAAATTAATTAACGACTCTTTGGCAGTATATATGCCTTTTAGTCGGTAGTTTAAAGGGTAAAGAAACCAAGTTTTGTATTTGACTATTTTGTAGTAATAATAATAGCGAAGCGCTCATAACATAGTGGCGTTAGGTGATAGGAAGCAGTCACTGAGGGTAAGCAACGACGACGCGGTCAGTACCTAGATGGGTGACCGTTTGTGGCAATATAGTATGAGCCTTTCCGTGATTCGGAGGTCACGTTAAGCAGTCATTCCCGGGTGTTATTATGATAAAGCTTGACGACTTGATATCTTATGAAATATCAGTCGTCATAAGAAATTGTTTCTAGGAAAGGAAATCTTGGAAAAAACACATTTTTCTGACATTATTATTTAAGTACAATTAAAAAAAGATATGTACGAAATCGGCCATGTGCATGTCAGGCCCCGCATAGAATAGGGTTCCTCAGTCAGCCATAATGTTACGATGATTTAAAATCGAATCCAATAGGTAATTGTTATGTTTATATGCGTTATAATGCGTTAATTTTGTATGATTTTTTCCAAGTAAGCTCATTTCACAAGATAGGTCTCTATAATTCGTTATCTCTATAATTAAATCTGCCTCGTTGGTCTAGTGGTTAGCGTATGCGACTGCTAATCAAGAGGTCTCGGGTTCAAATCCCGGGTCGGGCCAAAAAGTGTTTTTGGGATTTTCTTAGGAAATTCCTAATAGCTGCCCGGAGTTTGGAAGTTTGGCGGTGATTCACGCCCGTGCCTCGGAGAGCACGTAAAGCCGTCGGTCCCGGTTGTCATGAACATCCTATGGCAATCGTTATTGGGAAGTCAGTGCCCTCAAATATACTGACAACTAGTTCAATCTTCGAATTTCAGTTCTCCCTTAGGGTTGCGGAGGTCCGATGCCAGTCACTCCGTGGAAAAACTGAAATTCAGGTAAAACCGGTTGAACTAGTAGCCGACCCCAAATAAACTTGGGAATTAGGCTAGGAAGATGAGGTCTCTATAATTCCTGATCTCCCTAAGTCATCTAAGCCGTTATAGTTTACCTTTAAATTACATCATACGAACTACCATCAAGAATTTTTCCAGATTTTTTGAACCACTCATTTAGCCTTTAGAGGGAGGGGACCTGTTTTTACAGAAATAATGCCCTTTAAAGTGGAATAACCGTCTTAGAAACCTCTTAGTGTTTTTAAAAGATTTATCTAACGATGCCCTACAAGATGGGGTAACTGCGAGAAAAAACATCCCAACTTTACGTGTACGGGAGGTACCCCAAATTAAAATATTTATCGTAATTTTATTCTAGCACTTTGTTGACGTGATAAAAATACATATTCATGCAAAGTTTCATCTTTCTAGCACTAACCGTTTCGACGGTATATCGAGGTCGGACGGACGGACGAAACTATAAGGGTTCTGAGTCATGAACTGCGGAACCCTAAACAAAAAAATTCGGAAAGTCACTTGATTTTACATATTGTTTCTCTTATCTGGAAATTTTTTTTTATTATTTATTCATTTCATTTCTACGTAAAATTATAACAGAAAGAAAAGTTAAAGACTCAAAATATCTTTATATAATAGAAATAAGTGTTCCCAGAACCTATTCCCCGACTTCCGAATTTAATGGACTGTTAAACCGTTTTTCCCAGAATATTTTACCCAAACTTTTATTGTATTTTCGAACTTTCTTAAACGGTTCTGCGAGTCTTTTTTGCCCATAACGCTGTGTAGTTATACAGAACCCGTTTAGTACCTATCAACTCGTACCACTCTTCCCATAGGAGTATAAAAGGCTCAAGATGTTGGAATACAATAACTGGCTTAGTTTCAATAGTTCCTGACAAAGTTTCAAATAGTTTTCTGACATAATTTGACATTATTTGACAGATAAAGTTTGACAGTATTTAAATGTGTATGCGACATATTCTGCTCTATTCATCGCATAGGGACGTAAGAACAAACTATGTAGTATAACATCACTGCCAGGGGAAGGAAATATTGAAAAAACAATCCCCTTTTCTTTACGTGTGGAAATCCCCATGGACCGTCACCCCGCCGGGGGTTTGCGGCGGGGTGGTGTGTCGAACACAAACCGACTAAAACCACACGGTATGACCTCTCTGACCCTGTGTTTAGGGAGGGGGCCATGTTGTTATCTCCTTCTGGACCCCTCCCGGCACCTACCCGCACTGTTGCGGGCACCATCTCCATTTATAGTCACGATTTGGGCGGCGCTATATCAACTCGTCTGGCCAGTGGGGTATTATTGATATATACACAAAGGCTGATGATATAAAATGTATATATATATGTGACATATTCTCTTCTATTCTTCCATCGGGACGTAAAAACCGAATAAGGGAGTAAACGACGATTAATGGTATTACTGCAAAGAAAGAAAAGTTGAAAAAAAAGCACTACGAGTATACCAACCCCCTACGGGTTGGTATAGTGCTTTTTAGACCTAGCGTGGGATGGTCACCCAAACCTGCCCTTATTTAACAATATTTTTCTTTGTCTGTATATTCCAAGGGATTTAGTTTAGCTTACCTTAACTTACACTAGATGTCCTTAGACGTGTGAAAATCAACAAAAAATTTCAACCTGCAACCTTTCTCCTTTCTATCTACCTCTGAACGTTATAATTGTAGTCTTTAATTCTCTATAATAAAATTAGATGATACTTAATGTATTTTATAAATATTAAAAAATAATATTCTTTGTAGGTACTAAAAATACACGTGATATAGAGGGGGAGGATGGCGGGGGTTGTCTTATACCTTACCAAAGGGGAGGGGGGTTAAAAATGGCAAAAAAAAGATAACGTGATTAATGGACAGCCCCTTATAGTACTAATATTTGTTACAGAAAAGTACAGAAACTGTAAAAAAATCGTGTGATTTTATGACAATAATTCTGTATCTGCAGAAGGACTATAAAAGTTGGTTTTATTGTAAAAATTATCATTAAACGCAGACAGAGAACGTAAAAAATACGTAAAATTCGTACTACATGAAGCTTTTTACTAATTATTTCGTTGTTTTACTTTATTCACACTTCTGAAACCTTATTAAGAGTAGGTTTGAACAAAAAATAATATGGGTTCAATTTTTTGCTTACTATATTAATGTTGATAATAGCGAACCAATGAAAACTGTCGTATATCTTTAGGGGGCAATAAATCCAGCTCAAAAAATAAAAATAAATATTTATCTTCTTCTTTTTGCCACAGATGTTCATGGCAACCGGGACCGACGGCTTTACGTGATCTCCGAGGCACGGGCGTGAATCACCGCCAAACCTTCAAACTCCAAGCTGCTATTAGGAATTTCCTAAGAAAAACCCAAAAACACATTTTTGCCCCGACCTGGGATTTGAACCCGAGACCTTTTGATTAGCAGTCGCATACGCTAACCATTAGACCAACGAGGCAGTTGACTCCCTCCATTCTTCTAAATAAACTACACGAACTTGCTTAAGGGGATTGTTTCCATAATTGCTCGAAAAAGCACTTACGGTTATGACAAGAGAAACAAATGAATTCATTATTTGACAGTAAAAAAAATATTTCAGTTCCTTAATAAAGCAATCTATAGAGAAACCGAGTAAAATTATTAATACGATTATTCATTTTCGAGAAAAAAATCATCAACAGTGACCAAAATCACCGATATCGACCTTTCCTGTTTTTTAATCTATCTAGTATTATGTTGCTTTATTTGAAATAAATATTTTATTAATTGCAAGAAAAAAGTACAAAAAAGAGATTAACCATTTAAGGTTTCTATTAATTCTCACCAGAAAGTCATAATTTAAACTTAAACATCATTAATTTTTAGCGGCAAAAGTTCCATACATTTTAGTATGGAGAAATAATTTGCAATAAAACAGAGTTCACGCGATCCAAAAATTCAGTGTTCTCCGAATATTCAAGGCGAGCGCACGCTCGTTTTTAGCTCAACACGCACTGTCATGCACACAGAGATTTGATTGTTTACATACTACGACGTGACTGTGTGTAACTTTTGATAATATTTGGTAGGTCTGAGAATAGACACACCAATCTTTATATTTTAAATTATTATTAACCAACTTCATAAAAGGAGTATTATTTATGTTTAACTAAATGATTTTTTTTTATTGTACATTCATTGATTACTGTGTCAATTGTCGACCGATTTTTAAAATTCATTTTATATAACTGCCTCGGTGGCGCTGTGGTTGCGTATGCGATTGAGGTCTCGGGTTCGATTCACGGGTCGGACCAAATGTTTATGAGATCCACAATTTTTTTTTAGGTGTTGTGTGTTTTCAGTGTTAGTTTATAGGGAAACCCTAAAATTTTATAAGCACGTTATAATACGGCCCTATAAATAGTTATTATATATTTTTTTATTTTGTAATGCTATTCCAGACGCAATATCTGGTAGCCATCATTTCATAATGATGAGTTGATGGGATATAACTTTTTAACGGTCAGGAGTTTTAAAATTATTATTGACTTTTATTACTTTTTGACTTTTATTATTTATTGACTGCCTAGGTGGCAGTGGTAGCGCATGCGACAACTTTGCTTGAGTGAGGTTTCGGGTTCGATTCCCGTGTAGGACCAAATATTTGTGTGATCCGCAAATATTTATTTCGGGATCTGGGTGTATTCTATAGGTAAGCAACAAAAAAAGTATGTTTATGTATTTATATCAGTTGTCGAATCAATAATATAAGCTCTGCTTAGTTTGGGATTGGATGATGTCGTGTGACAGATGTTCGAAATAGTTGTTTATTTATTATTGTAATATATCATACTGCCTTGTTGGTCTTGTGGTCAGCGTATGCAACTGCTAACCAAGAGGACCAAATGTTTGTGTGATCTGCAAATATTTGTTTCGGAGTTTGGGTATTTTCTATGTATAATATGTATGTATTTATAAAAAAAAATATGTTTATGTATTATAAACTGCGAAATAAATATTTCTGGATCACACGAATATTTGGTAGATGATATACTGTGTCATTCGTCTGAAATATTTATTTATTGTTATTTATTATAAACTAGCTTTCTGCCCGCGGCTTCGCCCGCGTGGAATTCGTTTATATCGCACGACACGGTAAGGGTAGATTAAACAATCTTACCTGATTTTATGTTTGATATTATGGAACTTCGACACAAACTTTCGTCCCCTATTTCAACCCCTTCTACCTTTATTTTCGCGATAAAAAGTAGCCTATGTTCTTTCCCAAGTTCAGTTCTATCTTCATACCAAACTTCATCAAAATCGGTTCAGTGGTTTAGGCGTGAAAGCGTAACAGACAGACAGAGTTACTTTCGCATTTATAATATTAATAAGTAGGTGTTGGAGGATTATTATTTCACTTTTATACGTATGTATAAACCGCTAGTCGTATTTATGTTTTACTAGCTTTTGCCTTTTGCTTTTGCTTTTGCGTGAAAAGGTAACAGACAGACAGACAGAGTTACTTTCACATTTATTTTAGTAACATTATTGCGTAAATGAGCCGTTTGCATTAAATATATAAAAAACAACACAGTCCTCTGCCTCTTCAAAATGTCTGTTAAACTCAAAATATAACGTAACTTAAAAACTACTGCACCGATTTTCATGATGTTTGCAGCAATGGATAGATTGGTTTTAAAGGAGGGTATAATTTGTCAAATTTTAAATGTTTTTTAAATACCTATAAGACCACGTATCGTTAAACACACATTATTGACATAATAAAATCTTACACAGAGTCACTAGTGTAAGATTACGGCCAATTACGGGTGCGACCTAGATGAACGCTCTGACGTATTATAAAATATTTATTTTTAATAATATTGTGTAATAAACAATTTTATTCTACATATTTCATGTAGAATAAAGTTGTTTTAAATGTCTACAGTATTTATTAAAATAAGGATTAATATTACATTGTTCCAAATTACTTTGAAATTATTATTCATAAATAAATTAATAAAGAAATATTAAAAAAGTATAATTAAAAAAGTATTACTGTAGGTTATTCCTAATTTATGTAACTTGTAAACTTTTGTCAATATTGGCTTTATTTATGTGTTCCTTTAAAATAATAAAATAACATTAATAAATCTTCCATTTAAATACCTTGCGTATTTAAAAGGATCTGAGTTGACAGACATCCACGCGAGCGAATTTATTTTATACTGTGTAAAATTATTTTATAATCTTTGACCATTCGATTGGTATACAGAAAGTATTATGACTTTCTGTACTGAATGAATCCTACGGGCTTTACGTTATGGCAAGATACATTGCGTGCGTTGTAACACATTAAAATACGTTCTACAAAGGCGAACAGTTGATGGATATTTAACATATGCAAAAAACCGAAAGTCGGTGATTACTTGCTACGGTATGTATGCGACAGTGCGCGATGCGTCTGTGTGCATGTAAAATATATATGTGGGTGTTCAATCACAAATTCTCACGCTCGGTGTCGCGGGCCTTAAACTACCTGTACCTGCCGGCTTTTTTTTTATTCTCCTCAAATTCTGTACATACTGGTCCTACCGAGCCAGATACATCAGTATAAAATATTGTAACACAAACATAGTTGTGTATACAATTTCATACCGGTCTACTTTGTTCTAAACAGTTTGGAACTATTGAATGGCTCGCAAAGTATGTACTTGACATCTGAACTTCCACGAAATGAAATTGCTCACGTTCTACTTTGATCGCAAATCAAATAAGTCCCATAACCTATCTCATGTTAATAATAAAAAATCGGCAAAGTGCGTGTCAGGCCACGCATAGAAGGGGTAGAGGGGGGACGCCCTGTTTTTACGAAAAAATGCCTTTTAAAGTTAAATAACTAGCAAACCGATACTTAAATCAAAAAATCGTCTTAGTAACCACATAATGTTTTTAAAAGACCTATCTAACGATACCCTGGAGGGAGGGGAAAGCGTCGTGGACGACGGGGTAGATGCGAGAAGGTACCCCAAATAAATAAATAAATATTTACGTGTACGTAATATATTTCTAGCACTTTGTTGACGTGATAAAAACACATATTTATCAATGAAAAGCTTCATCTTTCTGGCACTAACCGTTTCAACTAGAACATAGTGCTGTCATTTGGGTTTCGCATGAAGCAAAATACGTTAGGATAAGTTTAGGAGATGCTTAACGGGGTATACCCGTTTTTCCATTGATGTACCCCACGCAGTTTGAGCTGGGCATGGTAGGCTATAACGAGCTTAGAGTGCGATGTAAATATACACTTGCTGCGTATGTAGTGAGTTTACTACGTAGTATAGAACATTATCCTGGGGTACTGGGCAACCTGAACCTGTGCGTGCCTAAGCGGTACGTGGGGAGGCGCCGACGCCCGCTCTTATTAGCTATACCAGAAGCTAGGATTAATTTACTTCAGAAAGCACCCCTTACGCGAACTATTCATCTTATTAACGAAGTTCACAAAAAAATGGATATTTTTTCGTGTCAATTGAGTGTACTCGCAAAGTGTCTTTTACAATATAAGTTAAACAACCCTAAGCAGATCTGTTTATGGATGGCTGGCCAATGACCAAGAAGACTCCTTTGTACCTCAGAGAGTATATACGTTTGTTGGTCCTGGTTGCCGTATGGACTTCCTGTTGTGGAAGCCCGATAGCAGTCGTTTTACGTTAACTATCGAACTTCAACCTTATCGTAGTCAACCATAAAGTAGTTTGACACAAAAGGCTCGGTGAAAGGAGAAAGAATTACGTCTATACATCATCATCATCAACCACAGCCTTTAATAGTCCACTGCTGGACATAGGCCTCTCCTTAGAAAAGAGGTTTTAGCCTACTATATAACGCTGGCCAGACGGGTTGGTATAGGGTTGGTTTCAAGTTTTCCTTCTCTTTGCATCGATGTTGTCTTGCGTAGTTTAACCCTTAGTCGCCTTTACGGCACCCGCGGGATGAATAGGGGTGGTGACACTCTGTATTCTTAATCCGTCACCACGCGGACAATCTATACAAATTGTTCTTGTGGTGATGGTGTGGTGACACGTCTATACAAATAAATAAAACTGAATTGTCTGTTTTTCTGTCTGTCTGTCTGTTCTGACCAACATCTGGAATGGCTATACTGTTTTTAATGGGATTTGAACCTGCAGGAAGCTGATGATTTAAGAAGTAATTTGGGCTATATTTTCTTTACTGGCTTTGCCCCGCGGCGTTGCTATTGTAAAGGTACAACAATATCCGCAGGTAACATAACTTGAACTGTAATTATACACAATTTGCATAAACTAAAATAATATTACCAGTCAATAAACAAAATTATTTACTTTCAGAGCTCTATGAATATTTCAACGATTAATCAATTTGATATCCAAGAATCGCACCTAAATAAACAGTATACACTTAAGTATTTATCTATCCAAAATACACAGTCAGGAAGATATGTATAATAAGGAACAGCTCCGTCTCAATATTTGCGCATGACGCTACCTATCTATACCAATACAATATATACATACAATTGGAGCGTCTGTTTTTAATATCAAATGAACAGGTATGTACTAAATTCTTCTTCCTAGCCTTATTTCCAATATTATTTGTGGTCGGTTACTAGATCAACCGGTTTTACCTGAATATCAGTTTTTCCACGGAACGACTGGCATCGGACCTCCGCAACCCTAACGGAAAACTGAAATTCGAAGGTTGAACTAGTTGTCAACAATATTGAGGGTACTGACTTCCCAATAATGATTGCCATAGATGTTCATGACAACAGGGACCAATAGCTTTACGTGATCTCCGAGGGACGGGTGTGAATTACCGCCAAACTTCCAAAATCCGGGCTGCTATTAGGAATTTCCTAAGAGAAACCCAAAAACACTTCTTGGCCCCACTACTGTTTTGTAGTTTTTTACTAAATATATATAAAAATATATTCCATTCTCCAACCAAAATTGTCTGTCTGTCGGGTAATCTCTTCAACGGCTGAACCGATTTTGCTGTTTGCGCCCCGTTGTGTTACCCGCGTATCATTATGGTTGCTATGCAAGTTTGTTATGCATAGCAACCTGTGAAGTTTTGACAGGAGATAAACAGTGATACATTTTGACATCTACGATTCAATGTATTTTTATAATCACCTAGCTTTCGCCCGTTTATATCGATTATTGCAGTAAAAAGTAGCCTATGTGTTATTCTGATATATAAGATATATTTCTGTAAAGTTTCATCCAAATCCGTTCAGTAGTTTTTGCGTGAAAGAGCAATAAACATACATACACACATAGATACTCACACACTTTCGCGTTTATAATATTAGTAGGATTAGTAGGATTTAAAACGGTAACAGCGGTTAATGCCACGGAACTTAGCTAGTTTATTATATGCGGTAAGGCGTGGAAATTGGCGAGCGATACGCCACTATGTTACACGTAATGGAAATAGTATCTTAGGTGTAATTAATGACAGACATGAATGTCAACATTAAGGTCTTCACTCACTATGTGTAGTTGTGTTAAGTTGCTTAACACAAACTGACTGACTATGACTGCACGGTTGGCCTAGTGGTTTTAGCGGTCGCCACGCCGCTCTCTACTGCGCCAAGTGTCGTGGGTTCGAATCCCATGTGGGATTACACTTTGTGTGATTCACAAATTGTTGTTCTGAGTCTGGGTGTTCCTTGTGTCCGTTTCATGTATGTTTGTAAAGTCCCCCGCGACACAGGAATTCATATTCCAAATGCGGGAGTTGTCTTTTTAAGAAAAAAAAAAAAACTTGCATCAAACAACTTAAAAGTATCCAAGTCAAGTGTTTGGTTTTTGATGAAACATTTCGTGACTAAGCTAGTTTATATGCCACACTACTATAGTACACATATAATTAATGACACACATAAATTTAAAAATGAACTATTTGATAATGGCGGTTGTGTATATGCTAATCAATGCGAGAATTTATATATCGCGATTCAGGATTTGTTACTTCGTGGTTCAGTGTTTCTTCTGTAGATGTCGCTATTCTATATTTTCGCTTACGCTGTATGTGGAAGTCGCCACAAATACAAAGTTATTTCGCTTGCGCTTTATATCGCTACAATACAAAGTTATCTTAAAATATTTAAATATTTTTAAAATTATCAGCCCTGGCTCAAAATTAAAAGTCAAAAAAAATATATGGCAGTTTAATGTTTTGGAGGCTTCCTACGTTTGATTCATACAAAAGTTTTCAAAGGTTTTTGAAAATCTCTACATAATGCTGCTAATCTGACTGCTGCTAATAAATCCTTCATGAATTCATTATTTTAACTCTAAAGAAGTATAAAATACAGATAGATGTTCAAAATCTTGTTGAAATATGAGCAAACTTGAGGTAAGAGGGTGATTTATAATGTTAATATAGACACGCCAGTACAAACAATATAAATCTAGACATCTAAATTAAACAATAAATGACGGTAGCATGAACAATCGTATCTATTATCTGTTGCGTTGTAAGCCTCGAGAGAAATGAAATTACGCAATCGGAAATAGCCGATTAAAGGTAAGCTCACACAGACACTTCAAGATGTTGATTCGTTTAAGTTTCATCAACATCATCAACAACCTCTCAGGACAGGGTTAAGGTCACACGTTGGCCGAGTGCGGGTTGGGGACTGGCAAGACACGTTGTAGCTACGTAATCTTGCTGTTAAATGTTTTTAATGATTTGTCGCCGTAGGCCTCCAACAAAGCTTCATGTCTGTTATATTATGATAACAACAAGGACCGACTCCTTAACATGACCTGGTTAATCAGGTTATTTACAGTACTAATTAAATAAAAAAGTTAGAGTATTTATTTTTCATAGTATAAGGGGCATATGAATTAGATCTATACATAATTTAAAGCCAAGTTTATATGTACTAACTAGCACAGCTGACGACGTTAACATCTCAATAAATAAATATTTCAGACATGTAACACACAACGCCAACTAGTTTCAAACTAAGCAGAACCTGTACTATGAAAGCTAGATTGACTTACGAAATACTTTTATTTTTATAGAATACACACAAAGAAATTCGAAAGAAATATCTGTATTCTGTAGGTAATACAATGTCCGATCCAAGATATAAACCCTTTTTTTTTCGTGTGCAAATCCCCACGGACCGTCACCTCGCCGGGGATTTTCTATGCGGCGAGGCGGTGTGTCGGACTCGAACCAACTAAAAACCATGAACCACCAAACATGAAAACGGCTGTCGCATGCTGGCCCTATGGCATGCTTAAATAGAAATCTACCGTGCCCCGCATGCGGGCCCTATGGCATGCTTGAACTGAAATCTCCCGTACCCCGTATGCGGGCTCTAACGACCAATGAAAATGAGCCTTTAGGCACACGCAGACGCCGCCCACTCGCGGATGGAGGGGACAACCCGTCCCGTCCAAGATCAACAGTCAACAGCATACAGCCGTTTCACTGAAGACGAACCGGACTACGTGCGCAACCGGAGACCCAACTACGCAGAAGCATTTCTCAAGGCTGCCATACTCGTGGTGTGGGTCACTGGCGTTGTCTGCTTTTGCAATCAGTATGGTGACCTTTACTCTCAGATTCTCATGCTTACCATCAGGCAGAATGTAGTTATTTAGCAGCTCATATACATATAAAAAACAAAGTTTCATTTGTAATTAATGTTATGCATGTAATGCCTAGGCGCACATTTAATTTAGTTACGTATTATCGAGTGATTAATATAGAAATTAAAAATAAAATAAAATAAATATTTTCATTCTGCGGATGTGACTTAAGGTAAAATACACTTAAATTGAAGATAGTACTACTTGTGGCCTATGTTCTTGTTGTAAGGCACACCGATGCATTGCATATCTAAGATCTACATCACATCAAATACAGATGTTTTGATGTATCCTATTCAAATCTGTTTAATTGAAAATGTGATCAGATTTACTAGATATATATAATTAAAAGAAAATATGTTTACATATTATAATTGAACCATAAAATTACCATACCACGCTGATTAGATGGGTTGGCATATAATGATGTTATTCTGCGTAGTTTATCTTTTTCGCGTTAGTTTAGATTTAAGAAATGACAACGGCTGATAACTTCTTCACAAAATGTGAAGAAGTTATCAGCCGACTCAAAGACACAGAAAAAATACACAAAATGCACAAATATAGCAAAATACACTAAAGTTACAAATGCACAAATGAGTTAGTTTGATCGGAAGATTCAAAGAAACGTGAACAAATTAAAGTAATTAATTCACGATCATAATTTAAAAAAATACTGTTTTACAATGTTTATTTATAAGTGACAAATCCGGTAAGGCTATTTAAAAGTTTAATTAAAAACAGTTAACATGAATAACACTGATTTTATTGATGCAAATATTTACGATTTAATAGAATCTGGCCGGTATTGCTGGTTTAAATAAATCCATTAAAACTTGACCTTGCTCAGCCACAATAAACAACGCGGACTGAATATGTGAGCGCTCATAAAATTCAACTCCCATATATATGGTATTCAGTTAGAATTGAAATCGATTTAAAGCGATACTCGATATCATCTTAGCTATCACAAACGTATTTTTATCGATTTAGATCATTCGGGTATACATTTTTCTACGAGGGGGTTGAGGGTTCTAGGCATTCATTCGAATAGCTCAGGGTGGCAAAACCTGTATTTCTAATTGACTGTTGCTTGATAATTTAAGTAATTCCTCACGAAAATGTTAATGAGACGTGGGCGTATAAACAAATTATTCACTTAAGCAAAAATAAATGTAATGTTTATTATAATGTGTACTGACTGTGTATGTTTTATCTTTTCACAGGGGAAAATATATAAGGAAATCCGAAGAGAGATATTGTAGGGAGATATATTGAGGATAGTGTATTGTTTGCTTTATTTATTGCTTATCAATAGGAAGCAAAAGACTCATGTTATATTATATCAAAGATGTATGCACGCGTAAAAATGTCTAACCATTTTGGGACATCAATGAAATCCTTATCTTTACTAATATTATAAATGCAAAAGTAACTCAGTCTTGCTCTTGCCAAAACTTATGAACTGATTTAAATGAAATTTGGGACAAAGGCTACTTTTTACCGCGATAGTCGATTCACTGGTGGGCGGAGTCACGGGCGAAAACTAATATGATAAATTTACAACTTATACACCACAGGTACATATTCACAAATACATATATACGTATGTACGTTAATATATGTCTAAAACAATTTTATTATATACAAGTATTTCACATTAACAACATATAAAACAATAACCTTATACTCAGGAGTATATATCACATAAACATAGCCCAAAAATAGATCCAACTTTCAAACAAAGATACGCTTGTACGGAAAATTTGATCTCGAGCCAAAGAAAACAAACTGATCGATGTTTATTGACATTTAATTCTTATTATCTCCGATCAAAAAGAACGAACTTATTGAAGTACACTGTTGTATAAATTGTTACAGCCCACCTGTACAAGCATCTGGTCAAGAAAAAACAGTTTGCACGGGCAGATCTTAACACGTGTTTGCTGACCATGTTGTGTTATTCGTTTTATTTTCAGGTGGGTTGAAATCTCAACTCACCACCTTCTCTCATCACCATATATCTAGATATTGATACGTGAAACAAAACTTAGTACCTTTTTTTTATATAACGCCTGCCAAGGTGACTTTACTATGCCTGATGGAAAGCATGAGTAAAATCCATAAGTGGGGGTCGCCATACTCACTGCAAATGCAAGCAGTATGGCGAACCACATTATGGCGGCCTAGTGAGATGCTTTTTCACGCCCCGCTTAAAGGACCCGGGATCATAGTAAGAAGGAAAACCATGAGCTGGTAGTGAGTTCCAGTGTTTAACTGCTCGGCACAAAAAGGAAGACCTCTTTTGAAGAGTATGAAATTTATCACACTTATACTTTATGTGGAGGAGGAGTGCAGGAAGCTATATTTTTTTATAAATATGCATAAAGAATACATTTCATCAATAAATAAAACGTCACACACACTACTACGTAGTTGTCATACACACGCATACACAGATACTCTAGATACTCTTTTGTCAAATTAACATTGTCTTCGACAATAGAACCATAATACTCGTAATGTTGCCACTTATATTTCAAATTAATTATAGTCGAATTTGGACCATTTATTAGCAGAATAAAAACATTCACTGTTTTAGACTTTCCTGACTTTAACACATAATAATATTTTTTGGTGTAAACGGCACGGAATATTTTAAAAATCGTTAAACTTACAAATATACACACACTGCTAAAATTATCGCCCTTCATTTTGGTTTCGCTCCAAGTTAAAATAGAAGGAAAAATTCAAACTGATGTTCATTCATTTACAACCTGTTAAACTTGCTGATTTAATTGAGGCTCAATCACAGTTAATTTATAGTTCAGAATCACGTGAAAGGTAAACACGAAATACGCAACAGTAAATCAACTCCTTCATACGAGTACTTTGAAACGTTCTGAACTATTTAAACAACGTCTGTCGGCATCCCCGAATAATTATGTTACTGTATATTTACTTCGTTTCAGAATGATCTTCAGGTATAATGTAAGCGATCGTTTTCGCTTCGAACAAATATATTCTTTATGATAACAACAGCTGTATTTGTTTCTCTTACATTCAGGATGAGTACGCTAATAATTCAATTATGGTTCGTGATTGAGAAGAGCGAAACTGATAGCGGGGCGTTTTTTATCCTGCGTCTTTATATCCTTCGGCTGGGAACAAATTTATTATAAAGGAAGTGGAACTGTTTATATTTTAAACTAATGAAATTATTATATTAAGTTTAATTCTACTATACTCAGTATAGTAAAATTAGTTAGTATAGTATATAATGTATGGAACTATGTATTCGTCTCTTTTTAGTCATGCTCGTGTCATGTTATCTGTTCTATTTTAAATAACATGTGAAAATCGGTTGGATAATTTTGGAGACCATCGTGAGCAACAACGTAATGCTGATGTCAATTTACTGATATTTGGACAAGCGTGTGTACATGCAGCTAATCAACTACTATTACCATAGTGTCATTTAATCATAACTAAAATACCAATAATGAATGAATTTTAGGTACTGATCAATTAATTTATTATAATAAGCATTATTTTTATCCCTATGGTGATTGTCTTTAATTTTATTAGCCAAAGACATGGCTCATTACTGTTAATATTTGCAAATTATTTTATAACATCGCAAACTTCGTGTAATGTGTAGTAACAGTACTGAAACTTGCGTGCAATACTCCCATACACGTTCATGTAAAATAGCCCAACCGCAAATTTGAACAAGTTAGGAATTTAAATTTAAAACTTTTTAAAGAACTTGTGCTAGTAATATAAATAAAAATAAAAATAAAAATAAATATCTACATAATATATATTTTTTATATAATAATTTATTTTTAAAATATAAAAAAAATCTTCCATATATTGTATGTGTTGTGGGTTTCACAAAGTCATCTTTGGTTTCAAAAACCCCTTATCCTTATTTTATAGTTCAATGTACTAAGACTATCATAATCTTTTCAACATAAAATAAGAAACATTTATTACGTTTTATGAATAAAATATCTCCTGTGATACTGCACGCTAATCGCTCACGGCCCGCGTATACAAGTCACAGCTTAATGTTTACAATAGAAAATGTTTACAAAACCAGAACATTAGTACTACTTTCCATTATATTTAACGATTCTCAATTGGGTTTTATCTCGCTAATTTTATGGCTCTATTTATAATAACTGCAGTTTAATGTTGCAACAGTTGAGCGAGCTGATTTAAAATTATTGTTTTTATGTTCACAAGCCGTTGCTGGAATGAGAAAATGGGTAAGAAAGGAAGTAATGGAAAATGAACAGCCCCTGGTTATTTGTCGTTAAATTATAGCAAATTGCTGGGGCTTTGTTTGGCGTGGCAATCGTGTTTAAATATTCAATTGCGTCTTTGGCATTTTAGTTAAGTTATATGAATGAAATTTTATATTTTTGAAGATTCTAAGTTGTAAAATTCAACGAACTCATTTTTTTTTATTTAAGCCACCATAGTGACTTTCCTCTGCCTGATGGAAAGCATGAGCAGAATTCAGGAGTAAGGGTCACTATCCTATTAACCATAACCCATACCATGGTGGCCTGGTCAGATAATTCTGCAACTTTCTCCCGGTCTCCGGAGGCCGGGAGAATGATGCAGAATTATTTAACCTCCGGTCTCACACTCACCAATGAAATGACAGCAAGACTGCTTTCATTATTAGGATGGTCTTCTGTGTGAGGGTAGTACTGCCCCGGTCGAGCCGGCCCATTCTTGCAGAAATCAGCGTGGCTCTACTACTTAAATTATTTCATTCAACCTTATCGTTTCATTGTAATCTACGTACTCCACCAAGTATACCAATCACCAAGCCTAACAATTTGTTATGTTTTTGGTAATAATGTTATTGGTACTATATCAATCATCAATAATGTAAATTGCTACTCCGATTTATAACAATGAAGTCACTTACCTGAAATATAAAATTTATTCTCACAAATCAACTGTCCCCGTGTAAATAAACTTGTTTGTTTATTTACTTTTTAATCGTGTCTGCTTTTACAATTTAACTACCGAGCATAGTGACACCACACTAACAAATTAAACTTGGTACCACGGGTACACTATGGTACAGGAATACCTGTACCAGTGTACCTAGGTCTTGTTTATTTGTATCTGTACCTGGTACTTACACAAGCAAAAGTTCCTTACAAAACCTAGTCGCAAAACAAAGAGTTGCACACGAAATACTCTCTGCAGTTAGTTTATTTCTATGTTTTACAACATTGTTTAAATCACTTCTAATGTAACATAAAATAGATAATAAAATCAGTTACTTGAGAATCAATGTCTGCGCAGAAATTATCTAAAAACTTCCATTTGTAAGTATACAAATTTGAGTTTTACGCCTAACAATAAAACAGGGATTTGAGGGAAATTTGTTTATTTGTTGGCTTTCGAACATTGAACTGATTTCACTGGAATTTGGCAAGAAGCCTGACAGACACTACATGTGCGTCAAATCTCGGTAAATATACACACAATATACAATTTGTGTTTTTGTGTTTCAATGAAAATACTAATCTCCTAGGACGTGTATTAGGCGACGAGTATTTGCGCGCTTTTCCGGCCGCGTATGTGTTAAAAATTAGGTGAATATATAGCGTATGATATCTGATATAAATCATGTTGTTATTTATTAGGGAAATCTCAAGGTTCAGTAGGTCCAAAATGAAGGATTTATGTGGGGGCTTTGTGGGGGCTTTGATAACTGAGTGAAGTGAAATGAAAATACCTGTCCTTTCCTCCTAGAGTTCGTGAAATTTCTACGTAACAATGGTAGTAGGTCGGCAACATCAAGTGTCCTTCGATCCTTTATTGATATATTGCCTTTTAATAATAATGTATTACTAAAGGGTGGGATGGGACGATATAGACTCTACAGAATAGTGAATATGAAATTTGTAAAATGTGAACATAACGTTCGTATTAAATTCCATAATATTATATTCCGGGAATCCTACTATTAATTTTATAAACGCGATAGTTTGTGAGTATGTATGTATGTTTGTTGCTCTTTCACGCAAAAACTACTGAACGGATTTGGATGAAACTTTACAGTAATATAGCTTATATATCAGAATAACACATAGGCTACTTTCTACTGCAATAATCGATATACACGGGCGAAAGATAGGTGTTTATAAAAATACATAAATCGTAGATGTCAAAATGTATCACTGTAAATCTCCTGTCAAAACTTCACAGGTTGCTATGTTATAACACACTTGCATAGCAACCATAATAATAGTTTGTAAATGGTTAATTTAAAAACGAGTTCTGGATAATCACATATGTAGGCTACTTTTTATTCCGACACATGTAAATAAAATGAAGGAAAACTTTCAATTGATATTTGAATATGTATTTCAGTTTTGAACTCATTCAGGGTCTTTTTTACCGACGAAAAAAAACAGAGGAAGTTTCTAAATTCGACGGGTGTATATTTTGTTCTGATTGGTTGGAAACAGGTACCATATAAATTTGAAAAAAGAATATCAACCATAAGAGTAGCAAAACGGGATGATTGATTGTGTACTCACTGATTGTAATATATGACTACGGATAACTTTTCAATTAAAATAATTATTGAATAGGGTACACTTTGAGGTTAGTCCCATATAAATTTTGAAGAAAATAATAACCAAAGGGTACTCCTAAGGGATTACTCACTGATTGAACTTAAACTTAGAAAAAACCACAACCATAAGGATCGGAAAATATGAAATTATTGATCACTCACTGATCATATGGCATCTTTTAGATTAGATGTAATAAAAAGTACATTTTCTAACAGTTTATAACTATAGCTAAAATTTAATAAAGCTACCTTATTTGTAGCTTTATTAAAAATGTTAAAAAAATACATGTACGAATTAGTAGTTTGTAACTACAAAAACTATAAAGTAAAGGTTTTTAGTATATTAATATACACCAAATGAACTGAAGAGCAGAAAATAATAAACTATTATTTCTAAACTTTAATAAATAACTTCTTAAACTAGTTAAGTATACCTAGATAATTAGAGTCGGCGCCAAACAAGAAACTTAATTAATTACCTAAAGCTTGGTGACACGCTCTTGTTTTTTAATTTAATTTACTTGAACTTATACTTAAAGTTAAGATAAATTAGTTATCTTTGTTCATTGACCGAATCGAATTATATAAAAATCGATTTCTTATTAATTATTAAATAATTACAGGTATATAAGTGATTGTAAAAATGCAATGTATTACTTGCAAATTCATAAAGATTAGTATACATGAATAGCAATAAAAGTGATGGTTGAAAACTGACTCATGTTGCGACCAACTAATACAGTCCATTAATACCAATTGGTTTGCGGTATATAGTGCGGCTTGTGTAAGTTTGATAAATTTAGTCTAGTCCACAAGTTAAGAATGGTACAAAATAGAGATACTACTCTTAAATTGATGTGCGATAGTTCATTGGATCCGGAATGACACCTAGAAAAATGTGCCAAAAGCGTGTATTAGCACATAAAAGGCTAATTCCCTTAATCACTCCTCCTCGTAATACAAGTGATAGAGAATGCATAGCGATTCCACATCTCCACGTAAATATAATCTGTTAAGTCGATCGGAAGAACCCTACCAATCGATTAATTAATACGGTAAAGAAAGGAAAGCTGGTACTTTTGATACCGTGCCTAGATGGGAGCAGTAAGAAGAATGCTTCCGATATTGATTTGCATTTTTCTTTTGACCGCTGTGATATCTGAGGAATCATTTACATCTATAGAGATTTTCTTTTTTTATGATTTGATTACAATTTTTAATTTGAGAAAAGCTATATCTTTTTTTATTTGTAAATATTTAATAGTATTTTTTATTACATGATTCTTATTCGAAAACGATATTGTAAATAAAAATGAAAATTCATCACATCATTCATTCATACAAAAGTAAAATTATTTGGCGTAATACCTTTCTAAGGAGAGGCCTATGTCCAGCAGTGGACTGTTAAAGGCTGTTGATGATGATGATGATGACTTATGAATAAATTCTTTTATTTTATTAGAAATTAGTCTTTGCTCGCGGCTTCGCCTACGTGTTATTCCGATGTCTAACATTAATTGCTCTTTTCACTCACTTTGGGTAATACCACCCGTATTACCCAAAATCCAATCCTCTCTTAGTGCTCGCCAACGTTCCTCAAGGAACAAAAATTGTTGTACACTAGTTGTTTCGGCTGTGCGTTATCTGTCTGTCTAAGGTATACAAAGTTTACCCTGCCACTCGATAGATGGCGTTGCCCTATATTTCTGCATCTCGCAAGCTTTTGTTACCGCTGTCGATATATATGTACTGTGTGAGATTAATTATTTTGGTCGGCATTCTGGAGTTGTATGTTATTCGTTGAGTGAATACAAGTTCAACTATATCTCGTTGTTTCATTAACAAAGCGCCCGTATTCCGATTAAATATTGTTCATGGTCCTATCGAGCCGGATACTGGAATACCTAAAGCGCTTTTTTGGTAGCTCTTCGGTGGTGATACGGTATATCACCCGCCTTGTTAGGACTGGTTCGTGGATTGCGGATCAGAGGATAATTGCCTACAGCGGGCACAAGAAAAGTGTCGAGCGCTGGAGGAGCAATTAAGTGGTGCCAATTCTTGATTCAACATTCAAGAGGCGCCACCGGGAACAGGCAGAAGAAGCGATACCGGACGGAGCTTAAAGTGTGGACAAGAGGTCAAAAGGGTCGCCAACGACGACAACAAAAGCTTCCAGAACTGACCACAAGAGGGCGACACTGGTACAACACTTCAACTTGGATTATAAAGTGAAATTGGTTTGTTGTGGTGTGAACACGGACAACTGTGAGTACATTTTAATTTTATTTATAAGAAGATAAACATAGTGCAGTTGTGTATTTTCAACCTTAGAGACTCTAGTGACTTAGAATAATTTGTAGGAACATTTGAGATAGATTTAGCTTTTATAATTTATTTGGTTTTGGGACTTGTGTTAGTTTTAAGTCAAAAGTGGTTGAGACGGGAAACCTATACCCGATTTCAGTTCTAATTTTATTCAACTTAGTATAAAACACTTAGAAAAATTTTGTTCATTTGAGACTTATTAATTTTATCTTGTATTTCAAATACACTCTTGTACTGGTGTAATTTATAAGTTCTCTAAATTGTTGTTACTTTTTATCATTATACCCTACATATTTGTGGGTTGTAAAAAATAAATAAATTACATTAAGATCGTATTAAATTAAGTTGGTAATTTCTTGCAATACTTTTACGAATATGGAGTCGTTTGATAGTCTACAGGATGACCTTAGGGATAAAATGCTTAAGGCAGTTACCAATTTTAAAAAGTCCCCTAAGGACAGACGAACCATAGCGTATGTGGAAACAAGACTAGAAAATTTTGAAAAACACTGGTCAATGTTTTATAATAACCACAGTAATGTGATAGGGCAATTTAAAAGGTCAGAATTTTATAGCTCGAATTATCATAAAAATGGTGTATATGATGTTGTTGAAGAACTATACATAGATCATAAAACGGAACTGAAAGAAATCCTTATAGAACTCAGAACTACTTCTACCGCGTCACAAATAGAATCTGACGGTCAAAATAAAAACTTAAAAAACAGAGTTAAGTTACCAGAAATTAAGATTCCGATATTTTCTGGTAGATACTCGGAATGGCAAACATTTAGAGATTTATTTTTAGGGTTGGTACACAACAATAAAAATTTAGATGATTCACAAAAATTTTATTATTTGAAAGGGCATCTAACGGGTGAAGCAGAGCAATTGCTTCGTAACATAAAGGTCACGTGTGATAATTATGACATCGCGTGGTTAAAATTAGATAGTACTTACAATAATAAAAAGTTTTTAGCTAAAGGTATACTTAAAAGGTTACTCACTCAGAAGTCATTATTAAATGAATCAGCTTTGGGAATAAAATATTTATTAAATAATACAACTGACTGTTTAGAGTCTATAAAAAATTTAGGGGTCGATATTTCCTCGTGGGATATAATAATAATATATATAATTAGTGAAAAATTAGACAATGAAACCAGAAAGGCGTGGGAATTAAAAATTTCTGAGGACTCTAATGAGGAACTACCCACCTTTTTAGAATTCTCGCGTTTCCTTACCGGTCGGTTTAGAGGATTAGAAGGTATGGAAACAAATTCCAAGGTTCCCAAGAATGCTCACAGAGGTATGCAATCATTTCTTTCTATTAAAGACAAGGGTTCGAAAGATATAAGCTGCGCATTTTGTTTATCGAGTCATAAAATAGGTAATTGTCAGGAATTTATTAAAGAGTCTGTAGGAAACCGGCGTCGGTTTGTTCAGGATAATAACTTATGTTTCATCTGTCTTAACGGTAACCATTCTGCCAGGATCTGTAGAATTCCACTACGGTGTCAAACGTGTAAACGGCGTCATAATTCATTATTACACCAGGACATTGATAATACTGAGCCGCTGTTTGAGAATATTAGAGATTCTCGCGCGGGTGCTTCATCTGCGAATAGCATGACCACAAATACCAAGGAAGTTAGCGCGCAAGGGTCTGACAATAACAAGACAATGGTGTCCTGCCTTTCGACCGGGAATAGCAAAACAGTTTTGTTAACTACGGCTTTGGTGAAAGCTGAGTCGAAGGATGGGACATACAGGGTGATTAGAGCTTTGCTAGATCAGGGGTCCCAGGGATCTTTTATTACGGAATCTATGGTCCAATATTTAGGCTTAAATAGGATTGCCACACGGAACACAGTTGTGGGCGTCGGCGGAGACAAAAGTGTCATATCGAAACACACCGTCACGGTTAAGATAAGGTCTAGGAAATCTCCGTACCTTTTCCTAAACGTTAATGCCTATGTGTTGAAGTCGGTGACTGCCCTTCTCCCAGTTACGAAAGTAACAAGAGTAGAATGGGTAGATCTGACAGAAAATGACTTAGCGGATCCGGAATACTACAGGCCTAACAAAATTGATATTTTGTTGGGCGCTGAGGTTTACAGTCAGGTCATTCAATCGGGCATCAAACGTAATTTGAATGGTACCTTGCTAGCACAAGATACGACACTTGGGTGGATAGTGTCAGGCATATCAGACGTAGACAATACTTCTCATATATCTTCACACATTACTGTTATGCATGCTAGTGTCGAGACGGACGATTTATTAAAACGCTTTTGGGAACTGGAGAATGAACCATCTGAAATTAATAGAGTGCTTACAGATGAGGAAGTGAAATGTGAGGAGTTATTCGCTGCAACGACAACACGAAATGAGAGCGGTCGGTATGTAGTACGCTTACCGTTTCGCGATACTGGTTTGATGCGTCAGCTCGGTGAGTCGAAAGCTATAGCTGAAAAACGATTTAAAGCTTTAGAGACGAGATTGAGTAAAGATATTGCATTAAAAGAAAATTATAAGAACGTTATCAGTGAATATTTAGAATTAGGTCACATGGAGAAAATAACAGATATCCAAAATAAAAGTCAAAAACCTATATACTTGCCTCACCATGCTGTCGTTAGGGACGACAAGATTACAACCAAAGTGCGAGTTGTTTTCGATGCCTCCTGCAAGGGTTCCAATGGAGTTTCCTTAAATGATATGTTGTTGGTCGGACCTACTTTACAGGCTGATCTTCGTCATATCATAATGCGCTGGAGACTAAATCCCATATGTCTTATCGCTGATATCATCAAAATGTACAGGCAAGTATTGGTCGATCGTAGGGATACCATATTTCAACGTATTTTATGGAGAGATAGATCAGACCAAGACTTAGAGGAATACGAATTGGTCACGGTAACCTTTGGGACAGCTTCAGCCCCCTTTCTGGCGGTTCGTGCACTTCATCAAGTAGCTTACGATGAGTGTCAGAATGACTCTAAAGTAGCGTCTATCATACTTAATGAGTTCTACATGGATGACTTAATGTCCGGGGCTGAAGATGTTAATCAGGCGTACCAGATTTACGAAAAAATAAATCAAGTCCTATTGAAGGGGGGGTTTCAATTACAAAAGTGGAACAGCAACAGTAAAGAATTGATGGCTAAAATCGAAGAACGCGAAAAGGTTAAAGATGAAAAAATAAAAATAAAAAATGACAATGTTACAAAAATACTTGGACTTACCTGGGATTCTCGAGCTGATGTCTTCAGGTACTCCGTAGAACTGACGTGTCCTGCCACACCTATAACTAAACGGAAAATCGTGTCTGATATTTCAAGATTGTTTGATCCTTTGGGATGGCTGGCACCTAGCATCATAATAGCAAAGGTAATGATACAAAAACTATGGTTAGTCGGTATTGGTTGGGACGACGAAGTGCCACCACATATTCTAAAAGAATGGACTGCGTATCGGATTAACTTACCTTCCTTGGTAAATATTAAAATTCCCAGATGGTACCACACATATTCTAGTGATATGAATAGACAGCTACATGGCTTTTCAGATGCCTCGAAGGTGGCGTATGCTGCTGTGGTATACCTACGAGTAGTCGATAAGGAAGGCAACGTACATGTGTCCCTTGTCGCAGCAAAAACAAAAGTAGCACCCGTTAAGCAGGTTTCAATACCCAGACTAGAGTTGTGTGGGGCTGTTTTACTGGCCAAACTGATGGTGGAAGTAGCAAGAGTCTTGAACGTGGATGATTTACGGGCTTGGACGGACTCTGAGGTTGTTTTGGCTTGGCTTAATTGTCACCCGAATCGTTGGAAAACTTTTGTTGCTAACCGTGTATCAAAAATACTCACTACTCTGGATGGCCAACATTGGTCCCACGTCTCGTCAAAGCAAAATCCCGCAGATTGTGCTTCTCGTGGGATAGCTCCAAGTGAACTTCACAACTTGTCAATTTGGTTTGAGGGACCCCAGTTCTTGCGTGAATCAATAATTCATTATAAAAAGCCGAAACATTTAAGTACTAATTTAGAAGAAGTGAAGGTTCATACACACATTCTTGATGATTCCCTTTGGTGTAGATATTCCTCCCTTCAAAAATTAGTTAGAGTTGTGGCGTACTGTAGACGGTTCCTAAAATATAAAAGAACTAGAAACAGTAGAACAATACAGGGCGATCATTCTTTAACAAAGGCGGAAATTGATGAGGCAATGAAGGTCTGTGTGAAGAGGTGTCAAAGGGAATGTTTTCTGGAGGAAATTCAGGAATTGGAGTCTTCTGGTTCGAAGTTAAACATGGGAGGTAAATTTAAGTCTTTAAATTTATTCTTGGACTCGGAAGGGATCGTTAGAGTGGGAGGTCGGTTGGAGATGTCGCAATTGGAGTATGATCGCAAGCACCCAATTCTTATACCTAAAGATTCTTACTTCACCAAATTGTTAATAGCAGACGCGCATTTAAAGACGATGCATGGAGGACCCCAGGCTATGATAGCCTATTTGAGATCTGGGTACTGGGTTGTGGGAGTTAAAGTGCTCGTGAAAGCTTGTTACAGAAACTGTGTGATTTGTATTAGATATTCAAGTAAAACCAGGAACCAATTAATGGGCCAACTACCCTCGGCGCGAGTCACGCCTGATAAGGTATTTTTAAATACTGGGGTTGACTACGCGGGTCCTATTAACATCAGGGTATCACCGGGTCGTGGCAATAAATCTTACAAAGGCTATATCGCATTGTTTGTGTGTATGTGTACAAGGGCTATCCACCTAGAGGCCGTCAGTGATATGACATCGAAGGGATTTTTGGCCGCATTTAAAAGGTTTGTAGCCAGAAGGGGTCGCTGTGCTCGGTTGTATAGTGATAATGGTAGCAATTTTGTGGGAGCTGCGCGTGAGTTGGCCGAGTTATTTGACGAGGAGAAGTCAGGGTTTGTACCGGAGATATCGGAGAGTCTTGCGAACAATGGGACTCAGTGGACTTTCATTACTCCACATGCACCAAATCAAGGTGGTCTATGGGAGGCGGGCATAAAGTCTACCAAGTACCATCTCAAACGAGTAGTCGGTAATTCAACCTTGACTTTTGAAGAGCTAACGACAGTCTTAGCTCAAATCGAGGCGTGTCTAAATTCGAGACCGCTGTCTTTTACGGAGGATCAGAAAGAGCTAGAAGTACTAACTCCTGGTCACTTTCTGGTTGGAGAGCCGCTAGTCCTAGTGCCTGATACTAATTTTGAAAATTCCAATGTTTCTAATCTCAGGCGTTGGCAATTAACGCAAAAAATGACACAAGACTTTTGGCGTCTCTGGTCAAGGGATTATTTAAATCAATTTCTTCAGAGGCATAAATGGACTTACAAAATACCAGAACCAGTCATTGGTGACGTGGTATTAGTTAAGGAAGACGACTTACCCCCTGGCAGATGGTTGCTGGGACGCATAGAACATAAACATCCTGGTCCTGATGGTATCACACGCGTTGTTACACTTCGCACCAAAAATTCTTTTATAAAAAGACCCGTCTCTAAGGTGTGTGTCCTTCCAGTATGTAATTAAGATTGGTATATAATAGTTAGTTAATAGTTTACATGTAGTTCTTTTACACGGTATTATGGGTTTTATAGTTTAATTTCAATCAGTTTCGCTTTAAAATAATAATTGTTTGTATGTTAAGTGAATTAGGGTTAAGTAGTAGCAATACTAAGATAATAGTTCGTGCAACGTCATGGATATTTAAATATATATGTTAAACTTATTTAACAAAGGTTACATACACCAATTCTCAGAGTGATAAATGTTTAAGTTTGTTATTATATGATATTATACTGTGATTTATGTAACCCACTAAGGACGGATACAAATTTTCTGTCGAACCTCTTGCATGGTGGGCGGTTAGCATTCCTTGTTTTTGAAGGACATTCTGCAATATGTCCTTGGTGGGCGGTATGTCTAAGGTATACAAAGTTTACCCTGCCACTCGATAGATGGCGTTGCCCTATATTTCTGCATCTCGCAAGCTTTTGTTACCGCTGTCGATATATATGTACTGTGTGAGATTAATTATTTTGGTCGGCATTCTGGAGTTGTATGTTATTCGTTGAGTGAATACAAGTTCAACTATATCTCGTTGTTTCATTAACAAAGCGCCCGTATTCCGATTAAATATTGTTCACTGTCAGTCAGCCCGTAACGGAACAGTTTCATTGCACTTCATAAAAACACATATAGTTTTATTCACTGTATATAAATAAATATTAAATAAATATTTTCAACATCTTACACACAACATCGTCTAGTCCTAAACTTAGCAGAGCTTGTATTATGGGAACTAAACAACTGATATAAATACATAAACATACTTTTTTTTGTAAATAAATACATATTATACTTAGGAAACACCCAGACTCCGAAACAAATATTTGTGGATCACACAAATATTTAGTCCGACCTGGGAATTGAACCCGAGACCTCTTGATCGGCAGCCACATACGCTAACGACTAGACCAACAAGGCAGTATTCTCTATAACGAAGGGAAATAGACGATAATAATGATTATTGTATATCTACATCTGTCCGTGTGGTGACGGATTAAGAATACAGAGTGTCACCACCCCTATTCTTCCCGCGGGTGTCGTAAAAGGCGACTAAGGGACAAATTACGCGAGACAACATCAATGCAAACAGAAGGAAAACTTGAAACCAACCCTATACCAACCCGTTTGGCCAGCGTGGTATAGTAGGCCAAAATCTCCTTTCTAAGGAGAGGCCTATGTCCAGCAGTGGACTGTTAAAGGCTGTTGATGTATATCTACAATGACGGGTAACAAGAAAATTTTTTGACCTAAGCATGTAAACAATAGGCGAAATGCTACTACACGAAGCCAACAGGTAAAATCATAGAGAAAACATATTTTATTATCCATTTTCCAGAGACTTCCATCTAATATTATAAAGTCAAAAGTAAATGTCCATCATATATTTTGATTTGAGAAACGACATACGTAACTCTTAAACAAGATAACCAACAGTAAAAGCTAGTAAAATGTAACTAAAATTTATTGCTGAATTTTTACTAAGGTGTAGTAGGTCATGTTCGTCGCAGCGGTCACCTCCTATGTAGATGTGAAAACGTAAAACACTGGAGAGACGCTTCAAACGCCCCATTCAGTGGAAGCATTTCCACTGAGCGTTGACCCATTTCTCTTTGGACACTAGCAATATTATTTTTAGTGTGTTTGACTTCATTGAAATTTAAATAAAATGTCGGGAAGGTTCGCTGAGATAAATCTTGAAGTAGATGCATTTGCTATGTAAATCGGTATTTAATTGTGATACTTGATTAAAATACTGATTTTTTTATTATTCGAATGTAATCGTATCTCTTTTCCTATTGAAGACAATCGACGAACACATTGATAGGTATTATAAGAAATTAAAAATACAAAAAATTATCGACAGTTAATAAGTTTTCAGGTTTAATACTTCAGTTTCAAACGAGTTTAGGATTCAATAGAGAAATTGTTTTTGAACAACAACAGCATTGATTAAAAATAATAGTGTTCTACCTTACTCATCAATCTTCTTACATTTTCCCAACTTTATTTGGAGTCAGTACAATGAATTTTCTTCTTCCATTCTTCTCATTCACTTGTTTTTTTACTGTACACGCCCTTCTTTCCTGTTTCACGCAGTCCATCCACTTATAGAGTTCATGACTCGGAACCCTTGTATAGATTCGTCATTCGTCAGTACGTCCGTCTTCAGTTTACCAATCAAAATTTTTTATTTAAAAACATCATGATGGTAGTTCATATGATAAACTTTAAGAGAAAACTATAACGGCTTAGATGACTTTTTTTAATTCAGGAATTATAGAGGCCTAACTTGTCAAATACGCTTACTTGAAAAACTTCTCACAAAATTAACGCACACATATTTAAAATAATCATAACAATTTTATCTATTGGATACGATTTTTGATTAACGTTCCATTATGGATGACTGCGGAACCCTATTCTATGCGTGGCCTGACACGCACTTCCACACGCACACGCACATCCGTCAACTTCCATAGTTAAATCTTTCTTCCCAACATTTTACTCATATTATCTACTCATTACTTATAAGTTCTCTTGCATTTATACGTAATTATAATAGCTGCACAAATTACTTCCACGTCTCTTTTTAATCAGTTCTATTAAAATTTTATATTTAAAAAATCACGTTTGTCGAGGCACCTGAGTTTTCTAAGGCCGAAGGTGTTTTCACTTATCTTTAACCAATTATTGTAAGCAGATATAAGTTATTTGAGTTGAACATTATGTCAAATAAACATGAAACTCCACTATATTTTATACTAATAAAAACCGTGGAGTAGTTGTAATAAATTCATTTATGCACTAGTCGTTCCACGTCTGTCATTCACACTACGAGACACAAATTTTCATTCTCCTCACTTTATTTAGCGAGCTCTCAACAGTACCGCGGTACGTCATAAATATGAAATCTGTGGAGCTGACAATAGAATAAGATTTTTGATAATTTAGTCTATTTGAATCTGTTCTCTATAACTGTTAGTAGGTTACAAGTTTTGGTCAAGCAGTGTTTAAAAAAAAGCATTTATTTTATAGTGCTTTTTGAGTCTGCTGTGCAAATAAATTTCTGATACAACTTAAGTGGGGAAAACAGTAGTGTTTTGGATTGAATAGGGGTAACCATAATTTATAAAAGCTAGGTTCCATATCAAGATATAAAGCCTGGAAAATTATGGTGTATTTCAAGGCCTATTTTTTTATATCTCGGCAATAACGAAGACGCGAAAATCTAAATATGAACTGAATTCGGCTATTTAATATATATTCACATTCCATATTTTGTTTCGTAGGAGTTTAAAAAAATTGAAATCGAAGCCATCCTTAACCAGAGCATTGTAGTTTACTAAACTTCTTTTATCAAAAAAATTTAATATAGGCATTTATGTGACTTACTTATTAGTGATTAATAACCATAATGATAGAAATTTGTAAAACTAAATTACAAATTGCGTGTGCAAAACCGGTAAAAGAATTTTCTTCCGTTGCTCGTAAAAATATTTCTACTTATGAGTTATAGTGGTGAAAATATAATTATATGTACGTAGTTATGTGGCTGTATTTTGATTGTGATACATGTTAGATAAACGTGTGTTGACACGCAAGTTATTTTACTGTATTATATTAGCATTTGATTGCAGAAGTGTCTAATCGTAGTTCAGTTGTGGAGGTCTGTCGACAGTCGCTTAAAGTAAAGCTGGAAACACATTATCGAACGCGGCTGACGGACGCGGCTGATAGCCGTGATAGAATATGAATATACACTGTGCAAACTATCGGACGTAAGTCGTGGGCGTGACCTTTGACTGACCTTGAGCGTTCGGACCTCCGACAGAAATCTGCCATAAGACTGACTGACGAGACTGTGCACACTTATCAGCCGCGTCCGATAATGTGTTTCCAGCTTAAAGAATCGAGGTTCAGCTGGACTTACGTGACCGCAGTGCTTGAGGTTACGAGGTCGATATTAGGGTGGGAGCAAATGTTTCTATGGTCTGAAAATATTTGTTATGGAGCTTGAATGTTTCCTATTTTATAATATGTGTGTATTTATAACAAAATGTATTTAAATGTAATTATATTAGTTGTCCAGTACCCATTACGGTACTTGGCACTAGATGACTTTGTGTTTTACAAAAAATAAGCTCCAAATGTTGTTCTGTAGATTTTCGCTTTACTGAAAGCAATTGAATGAGATTTTAAATTAAAGATAGTAAAAGTAGTGTGGTAAGATTTACAAACATTCAACCTCACTTACTCGAGCATTTTCAAATTGCGAAGTCTGATAATAGAAGAACAATGGAAGGTTGACATAAAGCTTTTAAATGCGAGCAGTCTTTTCATACATTTTATTTTATATTATAGGGGGCAAACGAGCAGACGGATCACTTGACATGGTGGTTCGCCCATGGACACCCGAAACACCACAGGAGTCACAGGTGCGTTGCCGGCGTTTAAGATGGGAGTGCGCTCTTTTTTCGAAGGTTTGAAGGTCGTATCGGTCCGAAAACACCGCAGGCGACAGTTCATTCCACAATTTAGATGAAACTTGAACCGTTTATGGAGCGCACGCAATGAAAACTCTTACTGGGAGTCATTTTCTATTATTAATATTTTATTCTTATTAATAATTACTCGATTTTTTTAATAATACTCCCCTTCATTTAAAATATTTTTGCAAATCGGACTAGTATTTCCTGAGATTAGGGTGTTCAGTCAAACAAACAACGTAGTATAGATTATAATAACATGTTTTTATACATATGGACGCTAAAATGACTCTGTCTGATTATTTATTATTTATTCAAAAATGTATGACTGGCAGGAGCTGGATGCGAGAAGCCCAAAATCGATCTAAGTGGTGTGCAATGGGAGAAGCCTCCAGAATGTCCAGCAGTGGACTGCGATAGGCTGATGATGATCATAAAGCAGTGGCGGCCAAATTAATTTAGATTTCAGTTTTTACTCTTAATTACGGCCCTTAATTACTGAAGTGTACGAAGTTTACCCACTCTAATTAGCTCATAATTTTCTATTAAGTTGTTTAACTAGATATTTCAAAGTACTTAAACATACAAGTTAAGTTTTCACTTCACTTTGTGCGAAATTAAAGCAGCCATGTGAATGAGGATATGTAAACACTCAATATTCCAATCAGAGTCGAAAAGTCAACAACTTTGTATATTTCAATAACCCTGTGATTTTTAAGTTAAACATTTAATATATTAAGTAAAGGACTTTATATATTAAAAGGTTGTATAATACTTTTAGGTTCGGAAATGTCGGAGTGCATACACAAATTTTAGGAATTTTAGCCATTTTGATTTTACCACGCAAAGGCCGGCTCGACCCTGGTGGTAGTACCCTCACACAGAAGACCAACTTAAAAATGATAGAACTTATGTATTCGTTGGTGAGTGTGAGAACAGAGACCCAAAGATGCAGAAGCACTAAGCCGCCATAGTGTGCGTCACCATGCTGCATCTGTTTCTGTAGCGCCTATGGGCGGGTACTTCAATGCGATGCCCCGGGTGGGTAGTTCAATGCGATGCCCCGGGCGGGTAGTTCAATGCGAGGTTCCAGGCAGGTAGCTCAACGCAAGGATAAGTTAATAAAACAATGTTTTAGTTTTTCTTATAAACAATTAGCAGGTACATACAGCGTTGACTTAGAATTTTTAGAAATACTCCATAAACATAAAATATGAGCTGAGTGTTGTGGGTTTGGTCCTAATATTTGGCAATATTTTGTGTGATCCACAATTTGCAGTTCTGAGTCCAGATGTTCTTTGTATCTAAGTCACTTATGTTTGTAAAGTCCCCAGCGACACAGGGTACGTTCCTAGTAGGAGGCACTCGCATCGTCATCGAGCCCTCCATGAGGTATCTAAGGCGCGCACTCGACGCCGATGGAACTTTGGACATCTTTTCTAACGTGTGGTCTCAAAGTTGATTGGAACAGCGTGTGCTGCCCAACATTAGGGGGCCTGATGTCTCCTGTAAAAGACTCCACGTGGGAGTTGTGTGGTCCATAGCCCCACTCAGCCCCAGTATGGGCGGAGGCTTAAAGGCTAGCAATGTCACGCTACTGAGACGACCGCAGTGAGTGTTAGACATAGTATGTAGTATATACCATAGAGATGCTTTTGCTTAATGGTGCCTCCGGACTTCTTAGCTATGAATTATTTAATTGAAAAAGCAAAACAAAATCCTGAACTCAAGCAATGCCACAGACGGGAGCTAAAAAAATAACAAAATAGTCCATTAATAATATCATGGGAAATTTATGGGAACGCAAACACATAAAATTGTAAGTCGCGGTACGTATACTAGCCAGCCCTATATCAATATTTACACACCGTTTGTTTCGTATTGAAAATATTTCGATAGTGCGGTAAACAAATTACATTACGAGCATAGAAAGAAAGGAAATTTGTGATGGAATTTGATGCTTTCTTAGCAAAATATCAATTGCTTATTGTATTGCGGGACTTATTTGTGATAAAATTATTATGTATTATATTAACATAAAAAACACATCTATACAAAAAAAAATTATGAGTAAAAGTCGCGAATGTCAAAAAACAGTTATCAATAGCTTGTTGCAGAAATTGAATTAGACTGATTGCTTTCTGATATTAGGGACAAACGAGCAGACAGTAAACCTGATGGTAAGTGTTTACTGGTGCTAAGGGACATAAAACATTACTCGTTGTTCACGATCTACGGTAGCTCAATAACTTTAGCGAGTTATAAGTTTATTTTCATTTGTAATGTGTTGAAAACAGGCAAAAACGCGATAGATGGCGTTGTTCTTTTTGTCTGAATCGCGTTATGATTTTGTTGCCGCGCATTGAGTATATAGCCGTTGTTAATATAATAGACTGAACGGACTAGTTGGTCCGATTCCATCCCGCCACCCCGCCGCAAACCCCGGTAGAGTGACGGCCCGTAGGGGTTTTCAGACGTAAAAAAGGTAGAAGGAATGTTTATCTATATTCTGTCTAGAAAAACTACTAGGTCATCATTATTCTCAACAGCCTTAAAGCAATAAGAAAACTTGACACAAACCTTATACCATAGATCTTTTTTTAAAAAGAGGACTATGTCAACATCTACTGAAGAAAAAAACTATTTGAGACTAATATCAAAAAGAAATTATTATTCAAAATGTTATTCCAATTCTGAGTAATTTTACTAAAGATACGGAGAATTTATTTATAAGAAAATTATTTTTCTAAGGATATATTTTTTCAACAAAGATAGCATTGTAAACAGGTTCCGAGATTAAACATTCTCGTGATATGATTGTGACATGTCATTATTGGTCTCTGCAAAAGCTTGGGAAATCATAAAATTGTATTAAATAAATACATAGGCTTTTTGAAAGTATGGAAACGACTTGTAAGTTTTCTAAAGGTTCGTTGTTGTGAAGTTTATTATTAATCATTTGTGCTCAAAAGTAAATTTTAGGGTATATAGGGCTGTATGAAATACAACACCCTTAGAAAACATTGGCTCTGATTCTGTTGTTAACATCACTAAACTAACATAAACTAAAAATTTGCTTTTGGTATAATCACTTTAGTGTCATTGGTTTACAGTATTTTTCGATATCTCAAACCTTGCTATTTTTGTCAAATCGCGTAACCGAGTGTAGCGTGTAACGCACACAAGCATGCACACAAGCACTAAAATTAGACGTCATGTTAATAATAATAACTTTATTGTACACCAGGTAATAACAAAGTAATTAAAACTAGATATGTAGGTATAATAATAATAAATATATGCCAATTAAACTAAATTAAACTCATAATGTAGAAATTCTTTTTGTGGATTAATCAATCAAAATCATAAAATCACAATTCTGTAAATTATAATGTCTTAAATGGCATCCCTATAGCGACAATTATTTTGTTAATAATTCTCAGCTTTAGATGGATATTTGCTAAGGGGTTTTTAACTAAAAAACAAACGCGTATCTCCGATGAACTTTTAGTTGGTTCTGAACTAAAAATCTATGCGTGCAGTTTTAAAAATTAACCATAAGCAATTGATTTGAAAGTTTATAATACAACAACATATTTTAGTCAATTTAAATTTGGTGATGTTAATCAAGGCCAGTGTTTAAATTATAAACCACAATCTGATTAGCCCGATCCACACTCCACCAACCTTTTATAAATTGATTAGTCATCCAAGGAATCCATCATGTACTACAGCTCTTTGATCATCTTTAAATATATTTATCACATACATCTTGAGACATAGACCAGGGTAGAAACCTCTTAAAATAACAAAAAGTGAACATAAATTATAGTAGGATGAAACCCATTGTAAAAGGAGGAGAATAGTACAAAAATTAAAGGAAAAATAAATTACGGGCGATCTGAGGTCGGGAAGGGGGAGATGGGGGGGGGGGGGGGTTTAAGGGAAAAAAATGGCTTATCTCGATTTCCTGCAAAACTACAAGTCCTATGGAAAAAAGTTGAATGGCAAAGTTGTAGGTAATAAAAAGATCTACATCTTTTGCATTTACACTTTTTTCACATAACCTCAAATTTTATGTGAAAAATTCAAAAAACCGAGTTTTTGGTTTTTCATTTTTATATTTTACAAATAAAATTATTTTTTAACGAAATTTTGTGAAAACTTAGCTTTTCATGTCCTGAATACACCGTAATTTATTTGATTTGAAATATCTATATTTTCATCTCATTTTGACTGAATACCGAAAAAAATCCTAATTTTCAATCGAAAATTCGTCCGTCAAAATATCAATTTTTTTTTGAAAAATAGGGTGTTTTCTATTCGATGAAATCTCTACTTTCCGATGGTGTAAAAATATATATTTATGACCATAGTAAATCTTCTCAGACAATGCCAAAAATGAAAAAACTCGAATTCGATTTTTTTAATCGTTATTGAGATATTTATTAAAATTTACACTTTAATCACTCGAAAAACGTAAGATTGCATGTTACAATGATAAACAAAAATATTGCAAATCGAAATATACTACTATAATTAACAAACAAATAAATAATGAAGTTAATATTCAATAAAATATCTAAAATATTATGAGAAAGTTATAGAATCTTCTTTAAATTATATGTGTATATGCCTATTTATTACTATTTTTAGATAATTTAATACCTGAGTGACCTACGAAAAATTTTAGGCCATCCAAAGGTATTTCAGAGAAAATAACAGCCTGCACGTGTAGTTTTATAAACGATGTCGTACACTGCTCTGTTTTACAGCTGCTACGAAATAGCAAGTATGTGGTAAGGCCCAGACCTGCCTAGCCCACTTCTCTATGAAAAAACTTTTAATAGCAAAAAAAAATTTATAGGTCACTCAATTTAAAGAAGATTCCTTAACTTTCTCATAATATTGTAGATATTTTATTGAATATTAACTTCATTATTTATTTATTTATTTTATTTTTATATTTCGATTTGCAATATTTTTGTTTATCATTGTAACATGCAATCTTACGTTTTTCGAGTGATTAAAGTGTAAATTTTAATAAATATCTCAATAACGATTAAAAAAAATCGAATTCAAGTTTTTTCACTTTTGGCATTGTCTGAGAAGATTTACTATGGTAATATATATATATATATTTTTACACCATCGGAAAATAGAGATTTCATCGAATAGAAAACACCCTATTTTTCAAAAAAAAATTGATATTTTGACGGACGAATTTTCGATTGAAAATTAGGATTTTTTTCGGTATTCAGTCAAAATGAGATGAAAATATAGATATTTCAAATCAAATAAATTACGGTGTATTCAGGACATGAAAAGCTAAGTTTTCACAAAATTTCGTTAAAAAATAATTTTATTTGTAAAAGATAAAAATAAAAAACCAAAAACTTGGTTTTTTGAATTTTTCACATAAAATTTGAGGTCATGTGAAAAAAGTGTAAATGCAAAAGATGTAGATCTTTTTATTACCTACAACTTTGCCATTCAACTTTTTTCCATAGGACTTGTAGTTTTGCAGGAAATC
Source organism: Phragmatobia fuliginosa (assembly GCA_932526445.1). Classification (NCBI taxonomy): domain Eukaryota; kingdom Metazoa; phylum Arthropoda; class Insecta; order Lepidoptera; family Erebidae; genus Phragmatobia; species Phragmatobia fuliginosa. The sequence goes on from OW052073.1 coordinate 4,546,642, forward strand.
GAGATAAGCCATTTTTTTTCCCTTAAAACCCCCCCCTCTCCCCCTTCCCGACCTCAGATCGCCCGTAATTTATTTTTCCTTTAATTTTTGTACTATTCTCCTCCTTTTACAATGGGTTTCATCCTACTATAATTTATTTTGTTTTCAAACATTAAAAGCACTGGTCTAAGAATGGCATTGGTTAGAATTAATAAGTTAAAATGAAGAGATTGTACCTAAAACTGGCAGGCAACTAGGCTTTACGCTAAAAGCTTCCGCTCTGTGCACCTCATAATGATGATTTACTCAATAAACTTCAACAGAAAACGATCTATTTAACGGTTAGTACTTTGAACATCAGATAGACCTTGTACAATGTCTTGAAGTTTATGATCCTGACATTAAGATACCTTTAAATATATGTTACTAGCTGTCTCCCGCACCTCCGCCTGCGTATTTCGGTTATAGCAATAGCCTATGTCCTATCTAAACTATCTGTGTACCAAATTTCATTTAAATTGGTTTAGTGGTTTTAGCGTGAGAGCGCGAAAGACAAAAAGAGTTAGTTTGGCCTTTAAAATATTAGTAAGCAATACTAACTATTACTTAATAATATTAGTAAAATATTAGAAAACATTTGGCAATATTGTACTTTAAACACCAACCGCAAAATAAAGATAACGAAACTATTTAAAGGTCTAAACTCATTAAACTGCATAACTAGTTCTACTACGGACATTAACATGTTAATAACGTGGACTTAATTATACTAACAAGCAACTATTGCTGTAGTGGTGCGGTATAATGAGCGTAGACCTTAATTGATACGGCACTTATTGACGTGGCTTCATCGTTTACAGCATATTAGAGGTTGCTGTACCGATCTAATCACTTGTTGGCTCGACTGACGAGATTCCAGAGCCTTATAGAACAAGTTTTCAGAGGCCTTTGTTTTATTTATTCGGAAATTCCCCCGGATGCCACAGAGTAGTGGCTAAGTCGGACGCGAACCGATCAAAACCACACCCCTTCTCAGGCACTAGAAGTCGGGGAACCAGGTGCACCCTCGAAAAGAAAACCCTGGGACGTTGCCACCCCAGCCTTCTACTGCTGGGGTGACAGATGGCCTCACCTGTCACCAGCGTTCGGAACTTGAAGTGGACTGACTATCGTACCAGGGGGCGCCAGGGGCGTAAAATTATCGTACAATGGATCGAAATTATCGTACTTTTTAGGATAATGTCTATTATAGATAAATAAATCATATAAATTGTAATATTGATATGCATGCAAGTACTCTATAGTTTATCTTTTTTAAACCACCGCTGTCAAATCAACAGAACACTGAAACCCAAATGTTTTACACGTGGTACAGACCTGAACTGATTCCCTTTCCACTTTAAGTTCAATAAACGCGCCAAGCTTAAAATTCACTCAGACAAAATTTTGCTGCTCTAGAAAATTAGGTACTTCTTTCTTCACTTAATTTGAATAATTCCTTTTGTCAGAGCGAATACAGACATATATCATATAATCAATAATATAACGAAATAACTGCCAACTTTTCTACACAAAATATGCGATACCTAAGAAGTGTGAACAAACTTATATTCTCTTGTTTGCATTGGTAGATGCTATGCTAACCAATAAGAAAGCGTGTACAGCAGGCGCTGGATAAAGTTACAGTATCGGCAGTGGTGAAACTTAGTAGAGCGGATCGTAAGGACCAATAGGAATAGAGAACTTGTATTTCCCGGTATTTTCCCAAGATTTTATTGGACAAAATAAAATCATGCTACTGCGATTTAGACTATCAATGCATGAGTGAAATAATATAAATTCTCAAATTTTTCATCATGATAGAAATTATCGTACAATCTGAGTACGATAATAATATGCTATCGTACATCGTACGTGGGCACAAAATTATCGTATTTGTACGATAATTATCGTACGGTTCCGAACACTGCCTGTCACCCCCAGTGCTTATGGAGGCCCTAACCTTTCTTAATCCTTCAATCAAAGCTTGTTTTTTTACATATGAGCCAGCGAAAGTGACTATACTATGCCTGATGGAAAGCTTAAGCAGAATCAATGAGTTGTGGTCACTATCCTCATTATAAATGCACAGCATGGTGAACCACATCATGGTGGCCTAGTGAGATGCTTCTCCATTATTGCGCCTCCAGTCTCGCACTAAACTAAATACAATTCAACAAAATACAACAGCATGAATGCTATCATGTTCAGGTTGGTCTGTGTGAGGGTAGTACCGCCCCGGTCGAACCGCCACATCATCATCTATGTCATCAGCCTATTGCAGTCCACTGCTGGACATAGGCCTCTCCCATTGCACACCACTTTGATCGATTTTAGGCTTCTCGCATCCCGCTCCTGCCAACCATCCTGCGCAAATCGTTACTCCACCTGTCCTATGGGCGTTCTACACTACGTTTGCCGAGTCAAGGTCTCCACTTCAGAACTACCTCAACGGTTATCAGTTCTGCGGGTAATATAAATACATTAGTGCCGAAATCAGCGTTCAACTTCGACCTTAATTCTTAACAATTTGAATAATATATTGCATTTTTTAATAACATTTCATACATCGTAAAGGTAATTTTATAAACCATAGTGTTTAAAACAACTTAAACAACAACTTTATTAACAAATCTTTTACACACTTTTAAGTATATAATAGAAATATTGAACATTCCTGCGTACGCCAAATTTTCCTTAAAATATTTGGTATAGAATAGAAGTCAGCGAAAACAAACTTGCGAATTTGAAAGCTGTCTTACTCTATTAGCATACTAAAACGTCTTTATAGCTTGGTGATTCAATGTGACGTAAGATATATATAATATATAAGTATACCTATTTAAAGTAATATTCTAAGACAGTTCACTACGAACGAGTTCATAAGAATCCCTTCTTAGAACTTTGTTTTTTAAATGAAGTTTATAGAATGAAGGAAGGGCCTTTGAATTATTCAAACCATGAGACTTATTAAAGGGCCTCGAATGCAAAGGTATTTTGAGGGTATTTGGCTGCGATTACTATAAAGCTAAAGTTTTAAAGGTAATGTTCAAAGATATTCAGAATATTTTTTAAAGGTAATAAGAGTGAAAATATATTATTTTTCTTTTATATTTGCGTACTGTTTTACAATAAGCGCAAAATAATGTCGGGAATATGTTTTATATTTGACATTTTTTTTATATGTAAGCCTACCAAAGTAACTCTACTCTGCTTGATGGAAAGCATGTGTAGAATCCAGGATCAGAAAATCCTGCATCATTCTCCCGGCCTCCTAAGGCTGCTTGAATGATGCAGAATATTTGGACCTCCGGTCTCACACTCACCAACGAAATACGACAGTAAGAATACTATCATTACTAGGACCATAATCTGTGTGACGGTAGTACTGCCCCGGTCGAGCCGGCCCATTCCTGCTTTATCGCACAGAATACATAATAGTACCAGCACAGAAGACTCACTCCGAAAAGTGAATTAAAGTTATAGATACCCTCGGTGTCAAAATATTAAGTTCAATTCAGATCGCACAGCGCCGAATCACTACGATTATATTTACCTACAATTGCGTCTCTTTCTATCGTGTAACTCTGAACTGTTCTGACGATGTGTGTTCGACCGGCGTGTCTGACCCGGCAGGCAGCCGGCCGACTATACCTAAACTGCGGAGTGACACCCCCCTGTTTATAGTTAAGTCTTTAAGTCTTACATTTAAGTCTTCGTGTAACATTCGTGTAAAATTTAAAAGGATAAAACCCTTTATGTCAGTGAAGTGACAGGGTGAATTGAACAAAATTCTACCATATTAGTGCAGTGTAGTGCAGTGTATTAAAAGAACACAAGAACAGAGTGTCTTCAATTAACTAGAGAAAATATGAAAAGTGTTAATGGACACAATTTTAACATAGTTTTGTTTTATTAATTTAGCTGAAAATTAAATTATTCATTAGTCCGTAGACTAGATCGTAATAGTTATGTCCAACTATATTGGTAAGGCATTTGCGAATAAAAACATTTTGTGTAGGTAATTTTTTTTCTGTTTCATTATTTCTGGTGGATGTTCTCAGGCTTGTTAATATTTTTCGTTTCGCTTTCATCTACCGACAGTTGCTACCATTGTCTATTAGTTTGTTCCCTTCAGCAAAGCAGACATTCGTGTTTTCTTTCAGACACTTCTTCATCTTTCGACAGACAGTCTTTCATCTATGCGACTGCTGTGCTTGAAATCTCCGATACGACTCCCGGGTCGGACCAAATATTTGTATGATCTGCAAATATTTATTTTGGGTGTTTTCTGTGTTGACAAAAAGTATGTATGTATTTATATCACTTATCTAGTACCCAAAGTACAAGTTCTGCTTGGTTTGGGATTAGATAACGTGTGTAGATGTACTAAATTCTTCTTAGTCGAACACTCTTGGTAGAGTGGTAGTGGGTGGCAATTGATAGCCAGTATTGCGTCTTGCCGTCGACGCTCAGTTTTAAGGCTGCTACACGTTTTGCGATGTCTCTCCACTTATGACCATTTTCTTCATTACGGATACTTCGTACTGCAGTCGATTTTGTCGTAGTTTTAATTAGGTTGATCCATCGGGTTGGGAACTGACCTCGTGATCTCGTGACCTCCATACGACTTTACACGACAGTCCCTCCATCGAATCTGTACAAAATATCTACGCAAAAATCATGAGACCCTAGTCAATACGCGGTTTAGGCAATGTTACTTTTTAAATTTGCTTAGGTTTTGAAGCTTCTGATGTTACCTATGGTAAATATGAGAAGATTGTTTGAGGAAAGTTAAAGAAGTTTTGCAATGTATGGCTTGGGTTCACAGTCAGGTCGTGGTGAGTGAAATCAAATAATACAACAGAATTCGTGGCTACTCCTTTTGGCATAAAACGATTTTAAGTGGTTTTTATATTACATATTTTCAGTTCAGTCTTCTCTATTTGAGTTAGGTACCTTTTTACGTAGATAATACGATTTTAAGTGGTTTTTATATTACATATTTTCAGTTCAGTCTTCTCTATTTGAGTTAGGTATCTTTTTACGTAGGTAATATATTTTGTGGTAATTTATTGGATGTTCTATTGGTTTTTGTACTTTTATGTGAACAAAGTCAAGGTTTGAATATATTAAACACATTTATTATGCCTCAGAATATATTATATATTTCCTTCGTAAGTCTTGAGTTTTGTAATAAAGATTTTTTGTTGAATGTGCTACTGGTTTCTGCTTAAATTTAATGCAGTCTCAAAAGAAAGACTAATTAGGCAAATACTGAAATGCACAGCAATAATTTAAGATGAGAATGGACGAATTATAGTAATGCGTTTGCTGTTATATAATTATACTCTGTCCATTCCTTTATTATCTTTTTGACAGTTCAACAAATTTCGAAATTAGTGACGCCCTCACACGTCACCGATTCGATTTGAAATCAAAATCAATCGATATAATATTCTGCAAGTCAGTATTGTAAATAAATAGAATGTGCACTATTATGATACATAATTGGCCCAGAACAAAGAAAACTTCCGAACACAGTCACTTGAAGGTCGGTTTAGTAAGTATTATGTGATTTTTCAAATGTATTTTCGCATAACTCTGGATTTAAACGTTATTAACCACGCGTTTCAAAGTTAAATTTAGTAACACGTGCATAGTTACATTTTAAGTAAGTGGTCCAAAAATAAATTAATTAATGCAGAGAGTTATTGTTCTTTATTCTAAGTTTGAACTTAAATTCCAAAATTTCGACTTAATTCCTTGCAAATAATCAATCTTGAAGTTTTACTATTTTATTTTCCTTTTTATTTTATTAAATTTACAGAAACAATACTGGTTGCGCCGTTTGTTATTTTAAATATAAGTGCGGCCATCTTGGGTGGAGTACAATCCCAGCTTGTCCAATAAGCGACCCTGATGGCAGTTCGCATGCGCATCAAGCCACCGCACCGCAGCGCCCTCTTGAGGCGCGTTACCATGACAACGGTCAAACAATAAGACAGTTGAACTTTTTTCTCCGTCAAAAAAAGTGTATCGTTGACGGCTCGCATCTCGCTTTTTACAATTTCTCTGTTCCGCTGTGATAATATTTTACGTTTTAACATTCGCTGTGTGGAGTGCCTTCATCAAGCAAGCTGCCGCTGTAGCCTACACTAGGCGAGCGAGTTGGGCAAGTTCAAGGTGAGTACTCTTCCCTTGTATGAGTTGTATTTGTATATGATATAACAACGGCCTCCATCTCAAACACCCCGCATGTCCTGTCTGGGATTTAGTTAAACCGCGTCTCCATAATTTTTTGGTCCTTCGAGCCGGATTTCACCAGCCTGGTGCTATCGTAGGAATTATTCCGCATTTTATTTCGTGTATTTGCGTTTATAATTTGTTCTTCAAGTTATAAACCGGTACCCGAAAGTACACGCATCGCATATATTCGCATAATTTCTCATTTTTCGCTATATTTCTCGCATTTGTTTCGCAATATACTTTCATATTTTTCTTTTATTTATCGCATACAACGCTTATATTTGTTCAACAATACTTGTTTTGTACATTTAACGTAATTTACGCAGTTACAGTTTTTACGGTTTTTTCTTACTATTCATAACCTACACTTACTAACGGTAACGCTCAAAAATGTCGTTAGAAGCTAAGTTACGTTTGGTCATTGCTAAAAAAGAAGCTATTTTTTCGCATATAATTTCTTTATACAACAACGCTAAGAAAATTGTTCCGTCTGTTAAAGAAACTAGAAATAAACTTGAATTTTTAGCTACTTCTTCAAACATTGACAAATTATATTCGGATTTCAATATTTTATGTGATCAGCATAATGAATTAGAATTAGAAAAAAATCCTGATTATAAACTTAACTTTGATAATTGGACGTCTTTCGAAACGTTATTTTCTTTTATCAAACAAGCACGCACTGAATGCTTGGAATCTCGCCGTGCAGCCGGCGATACTTCGTCAGCTGATATTAATAAGGCATCCACCGCTCATCCCAGTTACTTCTGTTTAGCTCCGCTAGAGCTAATAAGTTTTTCTGGTGATACAGAATCTTGGCCGCTTTTTTACCAATGTTTCAAAACAAACGTACACGAAAATAAAAATTTAACTGATGGTCAGCGCGTTCAATATTTAGTAGGTAAATTAAGTGGTACTGCGCTTAACGTATTCGCAGGTATTATACCTAACGAATCGAACTACGCTACGATATGGAATTCTTTAGTATCGAAGTATCAAGATAAGAAGTTGCTAGGGTCAATGTACTTAAATAATATACTTGACATAAAATCTACTTCGGACTCAGTTGCTCAATTAAATAATTTTATCGAGCGTGTTCATTCGTCTTGGTCTGCATTAAAACAGCTGGGTATTGACGACTTGGCTGACTTTATAGTTACGCATATTGCTTCACGTAAGATAGACACACAGCTGATACAAAGGTTCGAACTATCTGTCCGCGATAAGGAGATACCTACGAGTACGGACTTAGTCAATTTTATGCGGCATCATGTGAAAGTGCTCGAGCGAACCTCCGCTGCTCATAAAAGTACTTCACTGCCGCACGCTCAGGGCTCCTTCGCAAACCGGTCGCGTAATTATAGCGCACCAAAGGTTTCGCACACCTTCGCTGTTACTGAGAATAATGTAACTAAACCCGCTTGTGTTTTTTGTAAGACTTTACATCATTTTCAACTATACGAATGCACTGCATTCAAACAGTTGCCCGTAAACGAACGCTTTCATTTTATTAAGTCAAATAAATGTTGCATTAATTGTTTAAGTTCAAGGCATTCCTCGCTCAGCAAGTGTGCTTCTCGAAGTACTTGTAAGCAGTGCAATAAGCAACACCATACTCTGTTGCATTTCGATTCGTCATTGAGCAGCGCCCCACGCACCTCGCCGCACGCGGCAAGATTGCCCCCGCCTGCGCCCGTGCACCCCGCACCCGCTTGTAGCTCTGCTGGCTCAGCAGCGGCTACGACCGTAGCGCATAAGTCAGCCACGCAGCAATCTGTGTCTCCACAGTCTTTATGTATGCATACACATAATATAGACAACAACATACCGGTTGCCTGCTACGATGACGTTCCGTGCACTACGCTAGCGAATTCTCAACCTGTTGCTTTCCACGCTTACAATAAGGTTCAATATGATAAGACTGTTATCTTACCTACTGCTCAGGTAGACGTCTCGAACAACGGAATGCAATATACAATTAGATGTTTAGTTGACAGCGCTTCTCAGAATCATTTAATCACTCTTTCATGCTGCGAAAAATTAAAATTAAAAATTTGTCCGCTTATTAACTCTTGCATAAAAACAGTGGGGTTAATATCCGCTCCGATTAGAGGCTACGTATCTCTTTTAATTAAATCGCGCGTTTCGGATGCGAGTTACAAAGTGACGCTGCTAGTGGTTGATCACATTACCGATCAGTTACCTACGCATTCAATCCAAGCTTCCGTCATGGAACATTTTATCAAACTACCGCTAGCAGACGATCAGTGGGGCTCGCCCGGTAACATTGATGCAATTCTCGGCGCTCAGCTGTTTCCATTTATTTTACTTGGGGGAAAAATAATTCCGTCAATCGCTCAGTCTTCTCAGGCTTCTCACTCTGCACCTTACGCTCTCGAGACTACGCTTGGCTACATTATCATGGGTGAGACATCGACGTCTTGCTCTGATGGTGAGGCCTGGTCCTTCGGTCCTTTAGTAAACGAACTAAACGATAAAATCGTTAAGTTTTGGGAGCTGGAAGAGGTAGAGTCGCATGCTGTTGGGAGCCCAGAAGACAACGACTGCGAGCAGCTGTATGCGTCTACAGTCACGAGAAGTTCTTGCGGACGTTATATCGTGTCCCTGCCTTTCAAGGGGGATCCCAAAACTTTGGGCAATTCTTTTATTACCGCACAACGTAGGTTTAACGCACTTGAGCGTAAATTTAAATCGCTACCCACATTACGCCAAGCATATAACGACGTAATCAACGATTACATACAGAAGGGATAGCCCTTCTCAAAGGCAAGGCAACTCCGAAAGATAGCTTTCGGAGTTGCCTTACTCCGCCGCTGCCGTAACCGAAGGTTACTTTATACCGCATCACGCCGTCGTTCGACCAGAAAAGTCGACGACAAAAACACGCGTCGTGTTGGACGCAAGTGCTAAGACGGAGACAGGTCCGTCCCTTAACGATCTATTGCATACAGGCCCTAATCTGCAAGCGGATCTATTCTCTCTCATGTTGAATTTTCGTTATTTTAAAATAGCAATAACCGCAGACATACAACAAATGTACCTAAGAATTTTATTATCGGAAGGTGATCGTAAATATCAAAAAATAGTATATCGCTTCAACGAGACCGAGCCACTCCGCATCTTTCAATTTAACTCTGTGGCTTTTGGTCTTCGCTCAAGTCCCTTTCTCGCCATGCGAACCGTCCGGCAGCTAGCTGAAGACGAGCACGCTCGTCTCCCTCTCGCTGCAGCGGTTGCAACCAGCGAGTTATATATGGACGACTTAACCACTTCAGTGCCGTCTACTGCTGATGGCATACAACTTGCTGACCAGCTGCTCGCTCTGTTCGAAACCGGTGGATTCAATCTGGTTAAATGGGCAAGCAACTCGCCAGAGCTTCTTGCACATTTGCCCGAATCTCATCGCGCGCCGATTGAATTCACCGACGATAGTGACACGCTGAAGGTGTTAGGCATAAAGTGGACACCTACTACGGACGCTTTCTCCTTTACTACATCCGCCGCGTCTATAGGTTGTACCAAACGTGCCATACTTTCGACCATTGCTCGCTTATTTGATGTGTTGGGGTTTGCAGCGCCTGTGATTCTATACGCCAAGCTCTTGCTTCAGGAGCTTTGGCTCGCAAAGGTAGGGTGGGACGAAGAGCCCCCTGCAGATTTGAAGGAACGCTTCGTCAAATTCAAAACTGAACTTCCCTTATTGTCGAAACTGCAAATACCTCGGCACCTAGGTACTGCTACGGGCTGCACGCTAAACTTGCTCGCATTTGGAGACAGCAGCATGAAAGCCTACCGCTGCGTCATTTACTTACACGTGACATATCCAAACCGTGAAATTTCGGTTCGTTTAGTGTGTTCAAAGTCAAAGGTAGCTCCGCTAAAAACTGTGACTCTGGCAAGGCTTGAGCTATGCGCTGCGTTACTCTTAGCTAAACTTACCAAGCGAGTTTGTACTGCATTTCATGGACGCTATCCTATTCAAAACATTTTCGCATTTTCGGACTCCACGGTCGCTTTGTCCTGGATCCACGCATCGCCGCACCGTTGGCAAACATTTGTTGCCAACCGTGTCAGTAAAATTCAGGAGCTTCTCTCTCCTGACCGCTTCTTCCACATCAACGGAAACGAGAACCCCAGCGACTGCGTATCGAGAGGCCTGTTGCCTTCGCAGTTGGTAAACCACCAGCTCTGGTGGTGTGGCCCTCACTGGATCCATAGTCCAATTGATGAATGGCCCATAGTGCCGTTCGAACCGTCCCGTGTGGAGGCCATACCTGAAATGAAACCATCAGTGACACTTACCGCTATATCCGATATGGAGGCTTCACCGCTGCTAGAACTCGCCGTCCGGGTCTCGGCCTGGAAGAAACTGCTACGAATTATCGTTTACGTCCTACGCTTCGCACGTAAGCTGCCACGCTCGGCTTCCATTCAGGCGTCAGATCTGCAAGCTGCTGAAAACCTGATTTTGCATGAGCTCCAGATCAAATATTTCGCGGAAGAAATCAAAGCTTTAGCAAAGGGCAACTTACCTTCGCCTGCGTTGAGGAAGCTTGATCCTTTCGTAGACAGCCACGGGTTACTCCGCGTTGGTGGCCGGCTTACTAATGCGAATATACCATACGAAAACCGGCACCCAATACTGTTGCCGCGTCGCGATCACGTGGTCGAGCTTATCATCGACGACTGCCATCGATCTAATTGTCACACAGGTTCGCATTTGCTCATGTCGCTGCTGCGGCAACGCTACTGGATCATTTCCGCTCGAAACTTGATCCGACAACGCATCCGCAAGTGCAACTTTTGTTTTAAAGTTGCACCCACACATCCAACGCCTATGATGGCTAGTCTTCCACCCGCGCGAGTGCAAGAAGCGAAAGCTTTCACTCACACAGGCGTCGACTATGCTGGGCCGTTAAACATAACTCTTACTCGCAGACGTGGCGTTAAGAGTCAAAAGGCGTACATATGCCTCTTCGTCTGCTTGACCACTAAAGCAATACATATAGAAATTGCATCTGATCTCAGCACAGACACGTTTATCGCCGCTCTTAAACGCTTTCTCGCTAGGCGTGGCCCGGTTTCGTGCCTTTACAGTGACAACGCTACTAATTTCATTGGTGCTAAACGGCATCTCGACGACCTACACACGTTCCTAGCTGCGAAGGACACAACTAACGCGTTCCAAGCAGCCTTGAACGGCGATAGAATCACGTGGCGTACAATTCCCGCTCGCGCCCCCCACTGGGGTGGAATTTGGGAAGCGAATATAAAGTCAGTCAAGACATTGTTATACCGCACGATAGGACAGCAGCTACTCTGCTATGAGGAACTGCTGACTGTACTAACGCAAATAGAATGCCTACTGAACTCGCGGCCACTCTGCGTCCTTTCTGAGCAGCCTCATACCATTTTAACGCCTGCTCATTTCTTAAATACTACTCCGCTGCAATCGTTGCCCGCGTATGAGGTTGATCACACAACGAGCCTGTGCAACCGCAAAAAACTATTAGATAGGCTAGTTCAGAGTTACTGGAAAAGGTGGCACGTTGACTACCTGCACACGCTTCAATTGAGACAAAAATGGAATACTCCAGGTGTTTCAATTGAACCCGGTACGCTTGTGCTTATCCATCAGGATGACACGCCTCCGCTCCGCTGGCCCACAGGCATTATTGAACAAATATACCCGGGAAAGGACGGAGTCACGCGAATGGCTCTTGTGCGCTCTACAACTGGCACCTTTAAACGCCCAGTTGTAAAGCTGTGCCCTCTTCCATCGCAATAGATTATAAAATGTATATTTTGTTGCCATTAGCTTTAGTTAAGTATACAATTATATTCGCAAATATTTACCTATTCATAATTTCATATAATTTTTTACCCTTTAATTCCGCATTTCATACTTCGCATTAAATTCAATTTCATTTATTTTCAAGTTTACTATAACTTGACTCCGCATTATAGCACCGCTCGCATTTATATCTTTTGAAAACCCTACGGTTTTTCAAGCCGGGGAGAATGGTTGCGCCGTTTGTTATTTTAAATATAAGTGCGGCCATCTTGGGTGGAGTACAATCCCAGCTTGTCCAATAAGCGACCCTGATGGCAGTTCGCATGCGCATCAAGCCACCGCACCGCAGCGCCCTCTTGAGGCGCGTTACCATGACAACGGTCAAACAATAAGACAGTTGAACTTTTTTCTCCGTCAAAAAAAGTGTATCGTTGACGGCTCGCATCTCGCTTTTTACAATTTCTCTGTTCCGCTGTGATAATATTTTACGTTTTAACATTCGCTGTGTGGAGTGCCTTCATCAAGCAAGCTGCCGCTGTAGCCTACACTAGGCGAGCGAGTTGGGCAAGTTCAAGGTGAGTACTCTTCCCTTGTATGAGTTGTATTTGTATATGATATAACAACGGCCTCCATCTCAAACACCCCGCATGTCCTGTCTGGGATTTAGTTAAACCGCGTCTCCAAATACTTACATGAAGTCAAATTATTTTGATCATAATAATATGATATATTGAACTGTTTTATATGTTGTTTTTAGCTATGCACACTGCCCACTTCCCTACCCGTCTATGAAGTACGACATTACTGTAGTACATTATTACGAAAAAAAATACCGGTAATTTATAGGCGTGACCTGTCAAAAAGACAATAAACGAATGGACAAGGTATAGTGAAATAGAAGCGATAAAAGAAATATTCTTCGAATAGGCGTGGTGATCATTCTGCTTTGGATTATTCTAAGCTAATCCGTCGGACCAACACAGAATAGTAGATAAAACCCCCTTAAGGAAAGCCTATAGTTTAAAGAAATATATATATTGTCGGTGTACAAGATGCACACTATGACGGCCTGGTGCATGGCCTGGTGAGTTAGCGGTGACCAACAAAATATAACAGCACGAATTCTGTCATTTTAGGTTTGTATTTTTTAGGAGGGTGGTATCGTCCAAGCCGAGCCATCCCATTCGTGCTTAAATCAGCATGGCCTTATTAAATTAAAAATGTCCAGCGGTAGACTTTTAAAGGTTGTTATAATGATAATGTCGATGATAACATCTACACATAGTACATACAGTTACTTGTTAGAGAGAGAATTGAATACACACAGACTTCTGCCTGTTCTAGTTCTCATAAGGCTTCGCATTTGTGTGCATAGTGTTACTCAGCTCAAAATCTCTCTGTAAACGCTAAGTAGTGTTATTCAGTTTTCGCTCGTCAGAGTTTATGTTATCTCCTAGTTCTCTATATGTGAAAGTTTCTGTTCAACTACATGCAATTTCTATTTGGTATACTAATTATACAACAAAGGTAAATAATGTATCACTATTTTGTATGAAAAGATAGCGAGAGATGCAGTTTTTTTATAGCACATTCACTTTTTTTTTTTTTTGTTCCCGTGCGGAAATTGGTCCGTCCGAAAACGATGGTGGCTATGTCAGATTCGAACCGACCAATAAAGCACTCCTTGGGTACTAGGATTCGGGGAAACAGGTGCACCCTCGAAGCAGACTTAACCCTCACGGTTGCGGAGGTCCGATGCTAGTTGCTATTTAGGTAAAACCGATTGAACGAAAAACTTGGGCATAAGAAAGGTTAGGAAGATGATAAAATATAAATAAAAACCTTTCAAACCAATTATGTTAATAAAAAAAAAAAATATATTCATGCAAATGCCTATGAGTTGAAGAACTTTAGTTTTTTAACTAGTAAATATTACCATCTCATTCTTTCAAATGATTTGATTTTGAAGTTTCATTCAAGTTTTCTTCTAATGTAAGTTTAAGTGATTCTTCAAACTTAAATCATGCATCATTAACTCAGTTCGATTCCAGTTTAGGGCAAATATTTGCATTTATCTGGACTGCGATAGGCTGATGTTGATATATTGTATATAACTGTTCACTTTTATTTTAGAACCCCATGTATATCTTACAAAAAGGAAAAATATTATAAACGACCTCAGAATTTATTACACTGTTTGATAACAAGACATTTTGATGTCGCATTCAAAACGAGGGTCGTTACAATACATTGAAAGGCCCCATTATAGGTATTTGGTTGACTAAACAATTTCCAGTCATGTGTTCTGATTGGACTTGATTAGATAAAGAGATACGGTAATTGGAACATGGTATATAACTATACCCAATAAGTGAAAATATATACCACATAAACTTTAATGTTGTAATGTATGAAGCTCTATTTAGTGTATAGGTTAGAATATTTACAGAATAGGTTATGTAAAACTGGTGTAAAACTGTGGTGTCATACGTTTTTGAAGGAGGTATATGAATTAAAAAGTAAAGCAAATTCATCATCATCAACAGCCTTTAACAGTCCACTGCTGGACATAGGACATAGGACAAAGGACATAGGAAAAACATAAGGACAATAGGTATAAGGTTGGTTTTAAGTTTTCCTTCTCTTTGCATTGATGTTGTAGTGTTGTAGTTATTGTAGTATCATAGTTGTTGTAGTGTCTTGCGTAGTTTATCCCTTAGTCGCCGTTTAAGACATCCGCGGGATGAATAGGGGTGGTGACACTTTGTATTCTTCATCCGTCACCACACGGACAAAAACAAATTAGTATATTATAAATGTCCTAATTATCAAATAGTAAGGTATACATATATTTCGAGGCACATTATTGGTTCGGGTAGAGACGCGCGCCTAATGTAATAACAAATCGTTTTTAGGGCCACCGCACACTAGCTACTTTTAGCATCGGCGATCGGCGATTTGGCGACTGCATCGATGCTGCATCGCGTTTTAGCGACTTTCTGCGTTCGATCGCGGTATCGGAAACGCACGTTTTAGCGACTGCTCAGATGCCAAATCGATGCTACCGGCATCCGAATGTGTGCGGAGAGTAGCGTTCAGCTGCTGTGTCGCGCTTCTAAAAAGCGACTAAATCTCCGCGTTTGGCGTGTTTAAGTGTGCGGTGTAGAGCGTTCGGTCGCCGTATTTAGCTTCTAAAAAGCGACTAGTTGCCGATCGCCGATGCTAAAAGTAGCTAGTGTGCTGTGGCCCTTACTCGCGTCTCTGCTCGTGTTTATATCAGTTATTGTGTAAAAGAGTAATCTATATATTTCCTCAAGTATCAAAGTATGCTGTTGTGAAATTGCATTGAAGTCGGTTGAGTGGTTTAGCTGTAAAAGCTAAACCACTGGACCTGTGATTAATTGTTATGAACCTTAAGTGGCTTTCTGTTGAAAATTCTATTTTGAAAATATATTGGCGTTATTATAAAGTGCTCATAGCTAAGTGGCTTTAGGAGATTGGAAACAATCACTGATGGTCAGCAACGACGGCGCGGTCAGTACCTAGATGGGTGACCGTTTGTGGCATGATAAGCGTTTCATTGATTCGGAGGTCACGTTCAACAGTCGGTC
The DNA here is from genome assembly GCA_932526445.1 of Phragmatobia fuliginosa. Lineage (NCBI taxonomy): Eukaryota > Metazoa > Arthropoda > Insecta > Lepidoptera > Erebidae > Phragmatobia > Phragmatobia fuliginosa. Next base: position 4,562,335 of record OW052073.1, read on the forward strand.
TCAGTTGTTATAAGATACCAGTCGTAAAGTAGTAGGAGGTCCGGCTGGCTTAAAAATCCAACGTCAAGATTCTTCCTCAGAATATTTGCATCCACTGTTGGATGTAGGCCTCTTGCATGTTTCTCCATTCCGTCCCTGCCATCCTTTTTATATCGTCCGACCACCTGGCAGCTGGTCTACCAACACTTCGACTTCCTGTTCAGGATGACCATGACACCGTGACACCGCACGACAAGATTGCGTAGCTATAAAGCTTTATTTTCCTATGGTAGCGGTGCCGTCATATAGCGGCCGTAATAATAACCGTGAATGACGTCACTAGAACGTTGTCTATGTAATGTGTGTAGAGTTCTACGGCCGTATTAATTCGCCGTCAGTCATTTTTTTTAAACAAACGTCAAACGAAAAGTATCCAGGAGAGAAAATTGACGATATGACGGCACCGCTATTATAGGAAACCAAAGCTTAACGTATCTTGTCAGTTCCCAACCCGTACTCGGCCAGCGTGGGGACCTATGACCTTAAACCTCTTCTGTGAGGAAACCCGAGCCCCATAGTGGGACGTTATGGATTTATTGATACAAAATATTGTTAAAGGTAAACAATTTTTAATATAATCCCTATCCTAAAAAAAATTCAGTCTAAGGTTTCAAAAATGTTTTTTTTATTACTACTACTTTTACAGGCGACTATAAAGTGATATTTTTTTTTTGTGATTCTAATTTTTCACAACAAAAACGTGCTCGTAATTATAAGCCTTTGTCCACTCTTCTCAAATTAATCACTGTCACAACATAATATTGGGGGACAACATGACGTGTCATTTTGTTCAAAGAAAATATTACATAGCACCCGTAAGAGCTAAACTAAACATACCCAGATGTTGTATTATGTTTTTTTTTTAATTACTACTACATGTGACTGCCTTGTTGGTCTAGCCTACTGATTAGCGTATGCGGCTGCCGATCAAGAGGTCTCGGGTTATTCGCAAACATTTGTTTCAGAGGTGTTTTCTATGTATAATATATATGAATTTCCAAAAAAAAAGTATTTTTTTGTATTTATATCAGTTACCCATTATAAAAGTTACTCATTTTGGGACTAGATGGTGTTGTGTGTAAAGATGTTGAAAATATTAATTTGTTTTATTTATATGTATTTGAAGTTATTTTACTGGTATATTTCCAATCGTTTATTCTGTCATGACATGTTTTGTAGGGTATATTTTAAAATAAACTTTGGGTTGTGATGAAACATATGTTGTAGCTATCCACCTTTTAAAAACCTCTTTTATATTTATTTATTAATTTGTATACAATTAAGGCTCATCTATAGATGAGCTTAAGTTCCGTAGAAAGAATGTTAACAACACGTAACGATTACTAGAGAGTCTTATGACAATCGGGACCGACAGCTTAACGTGCTCATACTTATGTTTTTTGTTCAAACTGACCATGAGCGATATAACCCATTCGAAACGTCCGAATGTAGAAGGTATCGTAATCTTTTTAATTTTATCGCGAATAAGTACCGTTTACAGCAAAAACATGAGTATGTGTAAACCGCATCTGCTTAAAAATAATGATATCTTGGCCCGGGTCCTTTTCAATACAGAGCGCCAGATGTCGGTGTTTTTGTTAGTGGAAACACTACAATATACTCCTAAGTCCTCGCGGAGCCAGAAGCCAAAGATGCGAAGGAATTTCCTACCCATCAACAAAAAAAGGAACGAAAGATATCTGAGTAAGTTTTCTTGTTACTATCTCATCAAATGAAAAAAGAAGCTTTCATTCATTACAAGTTTGGATAACTTGAAGGAAAGTAATCAATCATAATAATAACATCGCAGGGATAGGGAAGACCAATGTAAGTGGAGCGAAGTGTAGATAAAAATAACTTAAAAGTTCTAAGATTTCAAGGATTTTCTATCAGTTGATCTTAATCTAAATACATAAAATAATAAGTAGGTATCATCAACATCATCCATAATGTCCCACTGCCGGTTTCAGGTCTCCTCTCAGGAGATAGTAAAGGCCAAAGATCACCACGCTGGCTGAGTGCGGGTCGAGGAGTAATTTTATATGCTTAAAAATTTAAAGAAGTGTGTGTTTTACCGTCTATTTCGCGTTTGAGAGTCTGGTTTGTTCCTCATTTCTTATCAAAGCAGTCACAATGTGCCACATTTAAGCGTGTTAGGTTAAAATAGTGCAGTATGGGTTGTTTTAAAGACAACTCCCGCTTTAGGTATATTCATCCTGTGTCGCGTGGGACTTTTACAAACGATGAATTAGATTTCATTTTGCAAAATGTCTGTATAAGATTTACTTTTAGAGATATTTTTACATGTCGGACTTTTCAGCGAGTATTTCCTAAGACTCACTTTAGGAAGAAATGCCCAAAAAAACCACAGAGGTTTCTTTTTTTTTAAAGTCCGTGAACAATGATTACATAATAAACTATCCGACTATAGTATAAGGTCTGGGTTGGCCTTCGGAAGAAAGGATGATAGTTTTGAATCAGATTGTCCACACGACACGAAGCATGACATTACCACCAGCAGGACATTTGGGTAGACCGTGGAAACACTCAAAACCACCAGAAAGATACTAAATATGAACTTGTATTACAAGCCTAGATTATACTCACATTTACAAAAGGATATAAAGTATTTCGAAGACTTCATACAACAATTAAAATGTGGAATCACATTCAAACATAATAAAAAGCGGCCAAGTGCGAGTCGGACTCGCCCATGAAGTGTTCCGTATCAGCAAGTAACATCATATAAAAGTTCTTGCAGTTCGATGTAACTTTGATCGATGTTTTTCTAATAGTGTATTGATTAAATGAAAGGTAAATTGCGATTTACGATTTATGACGTATTAAAAAAAAACTACTTACTAGATCTGGTTCAAACCAATTTTCGTTGGTAGTTTGCATGGTAATGTACAACATATATATTTTTTAGTTTTATCACTCTCTTATTTACACACATTTTTCCACTTTGGAAGTGTCTCTCGCGCAAACTATTCAGTTTAGAAAAAAATTATATTAGAAACCTCAACATCATTTTAGAACACCTATCCATAGATACACCCCACACGCATAGGTTTGATGAAAAAAAATTTTTTGAGTTTCAGTTCCAAGTATTGTCCCCCAAAATGTATTGTTTTTTTTTTCTATTTTTATGTAAAAACCTTAATGCGGTTCACAGAATACATCGACTGACCAAATTCCAACAGTATAGCTCTTATAGTTTCGGAAATAATTGGCTGTGACATACGGACGGACAGACAGACAGACAGACAGACAGACTTGACGAATCTATAAGGGTTCCGTTTTTTGCCATTTGGCTACGGAACCCTAAAAAGGCGTAAATGTGGGAGTGAGCAGCATCAATCCCTAGCAAATTTATGATTGCCCCCGAAAAATTGTAGTTTTTGATAGCACGCTAATTCTCGAAAGTTGTAATGACAATTTTTCCTCCCAATCTAACAAAATGTTAGTGATATTTTTCAACGTTCATTGAAGGTATTTTTCGTTCACTCATCCATCAGATTTGGAAATATTGAATAGTTCAACTAACGCAACATAATTGTTCGGTGGTCATTTTTGTATCTTTATTTATCTCAAGCGATGATTAGCCTTTGTCATATACACGCAATATTGTTATTCTTCAGATGATATTGGTAGATCGAATGGAGATTCGTAAGAAATTATATAATAGTTAAGATTTCACTTGGTAATTCCATAGAACTGAAGAAAACTCATAAGGAAAAAAAACTAATCACTGACATAAACCTTTCTTTAATCTTTAAGGAAATTCATTTCATAATTAGGTAAACAAGTTTGCACAAACATAATCAGAGATTATTTACTTATTGCTGATCGTTGTTGACTAGTCAATTAGTATGAAAATTGATTGTGTAATGTTAATTTTTTTTTAGTTTTTATGACAATTTGTCCATAATATCGAATGTCCTTTGGCCTGCTGCTGCGTGCCTCCGCGTGCCCCCACAAAAAAAGCTCAGTCTATTAGTATACAAAAATGGTTGCGTTTCACTTCGGTTAAACGTTAGTCTTTTACTTGATAGAGTTTGTTTAGTTTTCTGGAAATCGTTTCGTTTAATGTGAAAGGCTTCAAAGGTTTTTTCGTAAGCTTTTCTCATCTTAAAGGTGAAGAAGCTAAGTCTATAGCTGTTTTAAGAACAACCCATATGTTGTGCGTGTATTAAGTGTGTAATTTTTGAACTGTAAATAGTATTCAAAATTATTTCTAAAGAAATGTTCAATTAAGTGCAAAAGTGTTCATTAAGATATAGTGCAATTGTAAAGAATTTTAGCTGGTTTCTTGTTGTACAGCCAACTGAATGATACAACTCTTTCTTGCTATGTTATCGTTTTTAAATCAAATAAAAGAATAAAGCAAACTTCAATACGTTATGTAACAATAATATATTGTCATGAAATACTTTAAAGAAACAACCACTAACCTGTAGCATGTAACTTCCTAAGGGGATCCACGATCGCGAAGTAGCGGTCAGCAGATAACGCAGTCAGAGTAAACACTGATACACCAATGCTGACGTCTTTGGCAGCTTCTGAGATACGACAAACGGTGCCTCCCCAAGGCCAGGACTCGACGGTGTACACAATAGAGGTGAACGGTACACAAGTGATGATGACCAGTAAGTCTGCGAGAGCCAGTGATAGAATGTACCTGTAGGCAAAGAAATAACTAAAACTTAAATCAAATTAAAAAAAAATATCTTTATGATTAACATTATGTTATATATATTTCGATTAAAACGTGGGGTGGAAAGACCAATTTTTTTACACATATAAATAAAATTGGAGTGTCTGTTTGTAATATCACATGTACAGTTTTTTTACTCAATGCATATCAAAGTATGTATACGGAACCTATTTCATTAAATCAATTTTAAACAATTTGTCTGTATGTTTGTTCCTTGATATTGATGGAAAGTTCACTGGCAGAAAACTAATGTGATAAGGAGTAACTTAATCTATACTTTTAAGACTAACTCTGCTCCGTGGCGTCACTCAATTTACAACAATAACCGCGACTGACACTGCGGGACTCAAAATAATTTCTATCAAGATAGATAGCACCGCACAAGAAAGTTTCCGTATCCGTGTGGTGACGGATTAAGAATACAGAGTGTCACCACTAGGGTTCATGATTTCTCGAGCTTTTCAATTTCTCGGGTCTCGAGAATTCTCGAAGCTAATTTCTCGGGTCTTCTCGGGTTGTCGAGAAATTTACTTTTACGTACGTTTTCTCACATTATTATGTTGCAATACTTCAAAAAATTCAGTGGTTTTCCTCCCAATAAAAGTATCATATTAATTACAAAACTTTTATTGATGTCTATGTGAGAGAAATAATAAATACAATTATTATTATTATTATTATTGATTATATTCAAAAACATTAACTTACAAATAAGCTAATTAAATTTAAAAAAAAAAAACAGAAATAATATTATTCGGACTCATAATTATAATGACAGCAACATTTTTGGCCGGTTATTTAGAACTTATAAACAAAAGTAGCTCCTATTAAACTAAACAAAGAATCAACATGAAAGAAAACGTTTATATCATAACTTATAATTAAATTACAATCACAGCACCATACCAACAGAAAGTGACGAATGACTTCACTTTTTGTGATTCCATTTATAGTGAAACCGTCTTTTGCAGCCAACCTCGTTAATATTTCACCCAATGATTGTATCGGTGGAGTTTTAAAGTTTAGTTTCTGTTGCTGCATACTTTCATACCCAGGCCTGTTATTTTCGGTGCACTCACACCTGAACTTGTAGATGCTTCAGATTCGGATTCTTCTTGGGTCCCGCATTTAGTAATATTGATTTTATGACCCGCTAGTATTTGAACCTTTGCAAGCAATGGTTTTTGAGCACTTTAGGCATTGCGCATTTGCAGATTCCTTTTTTTTTTATATTTCCGTACTTTTGATGCTTTCATCTTTACTGTTATAGTGACGTTTTGATAAAATCTACAACAAACGAAAATCAAAATGATAATAAGCCCTTGGAATAATATGTGATACACACATACATACAACACAACTAGCAATATTCGTCTCACAAATTTAAAATGACACATTAATGAATTTCAAATTACTTACATAAGAAAACCATATCAGAATAATTAAAAACTAAGCTTGTGTGTTGTTGTTTTACAAAAATGTAATTAATGTATCGTTAGTTATTTTATGTATTAAAGTTTGACTAAAAATAACAGAAAAGAACACATAGGTACCTCGTACCTAGTAAAATTTAAGATCATATTAAATTATATTATTGATAAAAATAATATGAATAATAAAGACATGATGTGTCAATAAAAGTGAAAAGACTTACCTGTTTGATTTCAATTTATCACGTAATCTGTGAAACACTCACTACGTAAACTATCGTGTAAAAACGATCCCACTTGCAGCGAGATCAAGGGTGCCGCTGCGCTTTGGCCCGCGCCTCCAAGCAACTTAACAAACGGCGATTTAATTTCTATATAGGTACATGATTTCTCGAGTTTTCTCGAGCTTGATTTCCCGGGAACAAAGCCCAACGATTTCCCGGGAATTCTCGAGCCGAGAATAAACCCTAGTCACCACCCCTATTCATCCCGCGGATGTCGTAAAAGGCGACTAAGGGATAAACTACGCAAGACAACATCGATGCAAAGAGAAGGAAAACTTGAAACCAACCCTTTACCAACTCGTCTGGTCAGCGTGGTGGCCTCTCCTTAGAAAGGAGGTTTTGGCCTACCATGGCCAAAACCTCCTTTCTAAGGAGAGGCCTATGTCCAGCAGTGGACTGTTAAAGGCTGTTAATGATGATGATGAAGGCAGTTTCAGGAAAGCTAAATTAATTAAAATACAATTACATATAAAAATACATCGTATAAATTTCTACGTAGTTTCAAACCATTTCATTTCGAGTTTAACACCGGTGTTTCAGTTTCCACGGAATCTGTGTGTGAAAATCTGTACAACAAGTACAAATAGTATTTATTTTCCAATCCGAAGTGCTTTTATTGTGGGATCGAAGTCACATTCCGTGGCACAATAACATTAGTCAATAGAAATGTTTTAACAAGATGGATGGAGGTGAAATACATTTGTCACTGTTTCTACGTTCCTTTATGATTTTGTCGTTTCAGGAATGTAATTTTGTCTAAGGGCCACCGCAGACTAGCTACTTTTAGCATCGGCGATCGGCAACTAGTCGCTTTTTAGAAGCTAAATACAGCGACCGAACGCTTCACACCGCACACTTAAAGCGACTCAATCTCCGCGTTTGGCGTTTTTAAGTGTGCGGTGTAGAGCGTTCGGTCGCCGTATTTAGCTTCTAAAAAGCGACTAGTTGCCGATCGCCGATGCTAAAAGTAGCTAGTCTGCGGTGGCCCTAAAAGCGCCAAACGCGGCGATCGAGTCGCTTTTTAGAAGCGCGACACAGCAGCTGAACGCTACTCTCCGTACACATTCGGATGCCGGTAGCAGCGACTTGGCATCTGAGCAGTCGCTAAAACGCGCGTTTCCGATACCGCGATCGAACGCAGGAAGTCGCTAAAACGAGTCTGCGGTGGCCCTTAGGGCCACCGCAGACTAGCTACTTTTAGCATCGGCGATCGGCGATTTGGCGACTGCATCGATGCTGCATCGCGTTTTAGCGACTCCCTGCGTTCGATCGCGGTATCGGAAACGCGCGTTTTAGCGACTGCTCAGATGCCGAGTCGCTGCTACCGGCATCCAAATGTGTACGGAGAGTAGCGTTCAGCTGCTGTGTCGCGCTTCTAAAAAGCGACTCGATCGCCGCGTTTAGCGTTTTTAAGTGTGCGGTGTGGAGCGTTCGGTCGCTGTAGTTAGCTTCTAAAAAGCGACTAGTTGCCGATCGCCGATGCTAAAAGTAGCTAGTCTGCGGTGGCCCTAAAAGATCAATCCCATAGTACTGCGTAAAACTTTACGAAGCACTGTATTCATCATATTAGACGCATGAGATTTTGTTTCATGTATGTTCTTTGATGGGGAAAGCTGATGTATGTTCTTTGATCAGTCAGAGTGGTGTGCAATGGGAAAGGCCTATACCTAGCATTGGACTGCGATAAGCTGATGATGATATTGATGATATTATTTGGGTTACAAAACTATAAATATAGGGTACGTTTATTGTACATAATTTATTTAATGATTTTAAATCTAGATCTATTTGTATTTTTATTTGATAAATGTGTTAATTTATTATTTTCTTTGTTCTTCTTTTTAAACAAAGTACTATTAATTAATTATTTTCATAACATTTTGCACGGTAAAAGTTTCGAAATACGTCACCTGATTCTGGGGTTGTGAGTGGTTGGGGGGGAGGGGGGGGTAGGTGTCGGAACCCCCCCTAACCACGATGGCTAAGGCGGCAGCTTCGCTGCGCTACGCTCCCGCCTTACCCATCTAACCTAACCCAATGAAGTCGGATTGTGCCAATTCGGAGTAATACATTGCTATGAATTACCTAATAATTATATCCTGTTCTTATACATTTCCTTTAGCACATAATATATAAAATATAATTATCTTGATTAATTAATTACAGTAAAGCAATCCAAACAGAATCCAAGAACGTAGCCAAGTCGTAGAAAAAACACAAATCGATACGGAAGAACACATTCACTTTAACTCGAAAGCGAAGGAATGACGCATAAATTTGAAATTTGCTGTCAATTAGTGTCAAAATCATCCATCCAAGATGGCGGTTGCGTTTCGTTTCACGTTTTTCATATAAAACCTAAAAATTACATTTGAAAAACTGTACTAAAGCATAAAAATACGTTCCGTTTTGCATAATTGCAATTGTATTTAAGAATTTTTGGAAACTGTTTAAAAATATTTAGACGCAACTCCGGCAGCCAAAATTACTTTGGGGGGATTAAGACTAACTCCCTTAAGCCCCCTACACCACCAAAACCCTCAAATTCAGGTGACTCGTTTCGAAACCCAACCCTTTTGCACTCCTCCTACATGTAATTTTAAACGTTATAATATATAGATACTACTAGCTGCGCCCTGTGGTGTTACCCGCGTATATCATTATGGTTGCTATGCAAGTTTATTATGCATAGCAACCTGTGAATTTTCGACAGGAGATAAACAGTGATACATTTTGACATCTACGATTTATGTATTTTTATAATCACCTAGTTTTCGCCCGTGTATCTCGATTATTGCAGTAAAAAGTACCCTATGTGTTATTCTGATATATAAGCTATATTACTGTAAAGTTTCATCCAAATCCGTTCAGTAGTTCTTGCGTGAAAGAGGAACAAACATAATTATATACACACATACTCACAAGCTTTCGCGTTTATAATATTAGTAGGATATTTAGAATAATCTTACCAAGTGAATATGAGGGAAAACTTAAGAAAGATTTCAAAACTCCAAGTGATTTGTCAATAATCATTTTACAATAATTTATTCAATGATATTTATCGTTATACTTAATCACACTACTTGGTTGAAATAAAAAAGAAACATTAAAAACCCCTCAAATTCTATCACCAAGTGAACAAATCTTCAAAAGTATATTGAGTCATCATCATCAACATCATGATACTATATTTACGATGATATTAGTGATGAAATTGAGTAGAATTCTACTGCGATGGCGACTTATTTTACTTAATCTAGATTTTTTATAAAAAGCTCTTAATTCCACTTTCATTACCTTGAAAGTAAATACACGGTCTGTTTTCTTTAAAACAGCTTGTACCTAGTTTCCTGATGCACAGCCCGTGGCAAAGTTTTTCCAGTAAAAATAAAGTTTTAAAACGAAACGACGACGTTAATAGTGAACTTGCTAAACGAAGCATACCAACCGCCTCTGTGGTATAATCTAGGCTTATTAAGGTTTCGTCGTAATTATCAACATGGAAAATTATTAGGGAAATAATGTTACAATTTTGTAAATTTCCTGATCGCCCCTGATGCCTGTTTATTTTAAATGTAAATGCGTTATTATATGAAGATTGTTAGCTGTATTCCAGTTTCTTTTGTCGATTTTGCAGTTTGAGAAGTTGAACAGGGCTATTAAGTGATATTATCTTGTATATAAGTTTCTCGTGTCACAATGTTCGTTCCGATACTCCTTCGAAACGGCTTGACCGATTCTTATGAATTTTTTTATGCATATTCAGTAAGTCTGAGAATCGGTCAACATAAATTTGATACTTTTAGGATGCGAGCGGAGCCGCGGGCTCAGCTAGTTATATATATAAGTATATTATTCATATTCATTTACTCGTTTAGAAATAATAAAAGGAATGATATGAGTTAATACTCAACTGTTCAAAACAAAGTCAACAGTTCACTATTATGATAAAGCCTGTTTGTATTTATTCAGGATATAAATTTCTTTGGGAATAGCAAAATGTTACCTTTATTGTTTAAATAAATAACTGTTACTTAATATAAATTTTAACGTAGGTAGCAAAATTGTGTAAACAGGGTTTTCCTAAATAAGCTAATAATGTTATTTATGTGAGAATCTTTATATTTTTAAAAATACAGCTCCCGCAATAGGAATATACGTCCTGTGTCGTGTAGGACAAGTTTAGATTCTTGAACTTTACAAACATACATGAAACGGACGCAAAGAACTGTGTGAAAAAGTGTCATCACCCCTTTTCATCCCGCGGGTGTCGTAAAAGGCGACTAAGGGATAAACTACGGAAGATAAAATCAATGCAAAGAGAAGGAAAACTTGAAACCAACCCTATACCAACCCGTCTGGCCGGCGTGGTATAGTAGGCCAAAACCTCCTTTCTAAGGAGAGGCCTATGTCCAGCAGTGGCAGTGTTGAAGGCTGTTGATGATGATGACGTAGTGCAGTAGAAAGTGGCGCAGAGCCAACGAGCCTGTTTGAAAAGCCTCATGAAGGTGGAAGAAACACCAACAGTATGTTCTGACATACTGTTGGTGTTACTTACACCTGAGGGGCTGCCCTTTAGCAAAGTTGCAAAAAATGTACTTTTTCTATTCTATTTATTTATTCTCTTGGCCAATATTTGGTTTTGATCACGTGGCTGAGTGACATTAGCCAATGAAACAAAAACAAGAAAAGTATTTGCAACTTTCTAGCGGGGGCTGAATATGGAGGAATTTTATTATTTCTATCGTCTCTGTCGAACTAGGGCGGGAAAAAGGCTTGAGTATATATACGTTACGCCTGATTAGGTTTTGTTTTTTTACGCGTTCATAAGTAAATTAAGTAACTATTATCATATTTTCTATGTCCTTTGTAAGTGTAACATATAAAAGAATAAGTTCACATTAAGTGCCTTTTATGATATTACAAGGATGAAAATACATTTATTCTCTTATTTTTGGTATTTGGTTGATTACATCTCAAAAACATATAAATCTATTATTTATTAATACTACAAATATTAAGAGATAAAGTTTGTGGTGGTGTGAGTTTGTGATGTTGTAAGGGTATTCTCGTAATCTACTGAACCAATTTTAAAAGTATTTTTACCAATAGAAAGCCACATTATTTATGAGTATCGTACATTGATCCATAAAATGATTACCGCGATATCCGATAAACAAGCGGGCCGAGCCGTCTATAAGCTGTGGTGGAACACAAAGTTAATTATGTGTGTGAATACAAAGTGCCATCTATAAGAACAAATACATAAAATTGAAGTGCCTATTGTAATTTCAAATTAACAGCTTTTAACTAAATATACATAATATATATGAAAATATAAAAGTTTTTTAAGTCACGAAAACGATTTTTAAATTGGTCTTGTTTGTCTGTCTGTCTAGTTGGACTAGTTTTTCATAGACAAATATCCGACAATATAAGGAGTAACTTATATCGACTTTTATTCAAGAAAAAGTTTGGTTAATAGTGAACAATATCCGATTCGGTCAAACATTCGAATTTTAAACGGACGTCGTATTAAAAAGCAACAAAAACCACGTAATACTGCGTAGTGCATCTTATTTTTTAAAAGATTAGACATTCTATACTTACGTATTAGGCACATTCCTCATAGCTTTGTGCCTCACAAATACTGCCACTAGAGTTCCATTACCGACCACTCCGATGACAAATATTAGCGCGAACACCAAAGGTACTATGTAAGTCTCAGGGCGTTGGTAATACGGCTGGAAGTACTCCGAACTGTTCGTATAGGTCTCGTTGTATTCTTCCATTGTGCATATTATCTGTAACAATAAAATTAATCCCGTTAGTCATTGGTAATAATATAAATATAGTGTTATTAACATATTTGTTGGTCTAATGGATAGCTAATGCGTCTGCTAATCAAGAGGACTCGGGTTCAAATCCTGGGTCAGGCCAAAAAGTGTTTTTGGGTTTTTCTTACAAAATTTCTAATAGCAGCCCGGAGTTTAGAAGTTTGGCTGTGATTTACGCCGTTACGAGAGCACGTAAAGCCGTCTGTCCCGGTGGTCATGAACATCTATGGTAATCGTTATTGGGAAGTCAGTGCCCTCAAATTTACAGACAACTAGTTCAACCTACAAATGTGGAAATGTGGAAAAATTGATATTCAGGTAAAACCGGTTGAACTATTAGTCGACCCCAAATAATATTGGGAATATGGCTAGGAAGAAGATTAGTGTTATTCACTTATATATTATAAGCTTTGGGGAACTATGTTTATGTGGAACAAGCTCATTTAATGTTTTGTATTTACATCAGAAGATTAATTTTAAATATCTATACAAATTAATAAAATCAAAGTCTCTGTTTGTTTCGGTTAACCGAAAGAAACAGACGAAAAATCCTGTCAACATCAGTTCAGGGATTAATTTCTGAACCGATGTTGACGGGATTTTTACTGGCCGCCAGATGATGACATAATGAGTAAGTTCAAACACTTTTATAGGTTTACTTCGTTTTGCAACGTTACGGGGCCCCTGAAGCTTCGTAAAGTAAAAAAAAATAACAATTAATTGTTGAACTGAACTGTACGTGTAGAATTTTAGAGAATTACCTGTCCAAAGTTTGGATATCCCTATGAAATATATAGCAAGGCAGTACCTTGTACAAAGTATTTTGTACTGTTTTATTCCGTTTAGAAACAATAGGAGTCCAAACAGTGTCTCAAGACAATGAACACTACACCGTAGTTAAAGTACAGTCAGTGAGAAAGTCTCTTACTGTAGAATGAGATCCGTCTTCGCAAGTCATAAAAAAGTGTAGTGTTTAAATCGCCATTAGAAAGCAATTGACATTAAAAGTAATATTTCCATCTACAGCAGAAGTAGGAAAAGTATGTTTAGTGCTTGGTGACATAAGTCAATTAAACCTTTGATTAGTCTTACTACGAGTATTGCACCGGCACAAAGATACTGGGATTCGAATCGAACCCGAGACCTCTTGATACGCCAACCACTCGACCAACAAGGCAGTGAATTTGTAAATTATAGACTGCCTCTTTAGGTACATATATATTATGAAGCCCAAAACCGTATAAAATAAAATAAAAAGTGTTATGCCATACTATTTTATTGTAACGTACCTACTTTGGTTACCCTGCGTCTACTTATGCATGAAATCGAATAAAGACGACCCAATGGTACATCTTTATAGTCCAATTTTCATTTATTTGGTTATTAGCTGACCCAACGACGTTTTTGTGAAGGTTATTAATATTCCTTTTTTTTTGTAATCCTATTTTCTCTACAAATAAAACTGAATCGGGTAACTTTTAAATATTTTATTTTACCAAAACAAAAATAATATTTTCTAAGCGACTGAGTTGAATTTTAAACTTAACGGTGAGTAACGGTTCATTTAAAATACACTTAAAGCACCTTATTACTTTGAATAATAGGAAAACATTAGATTGGCGAAATAAAAAATATAATTCGAAATACCCTTCATTATTTCGCAAACAGTACAATATTTTTTGAGTTCTCACTGTATTATTTTCTTATAGAATCATTTCTCACATTGTCAATCATTCTTACGTCAAACACATTTCTAAGTAAACATCAATCACTCTTAGTTGTGTGATATATCGACAGCAGCTGAAATTCCGATGTATTTTGATTTCAGAAACTTACGAAAGTTTATTCAACTACTAGTAGATCTATAAATAACTTGTCTCTTACTTATATTCAGCTTCACCATTATCTGTAGACTTTAAATATACTGCTGGATATAGGTTGCCACTTATTAAAAAGGTATTAAAAAGGTTTTAAAAAGGTAAGCTAATCTTAAAAGATAGACGTTTGCTGTCGCGAACTTTTATATTGAACTTTTTAGGAGGAACAATTCTTGAACACGCCGTTATTCGTGTCACCACTGTGATGGCCGGACCGTGGACACGGTGCTCCACGTGTTGTTTTCTCTATCTCTCGGTCCGCTTAGACCGGGAATAGGTCGCATACCCTAAACGCCTTCTTCGTCGGAATTCGCTAACAGATCTCCGTCTTCCATAAGCGAAGGTCTGTGGGTGACAGATAAGGTCATCTATACCCTTAGCAGAATCAGGCCGGTGTGGCGGCGCGAACGGTAGGGTTTCCACACAGGACGGGTTCATCTACAAACTGTAGGTGATCCGAGGTACGTTGGAATCCCAGGGATTTCCTTTCGAGGGAACACCTGGTTTCTTGGCGTCTAATACCCGTGACGGCGGTTTTAATCGGTTCGAGTCCGATATAATATATATGGAATAGTAGTTCTTGCGATTACTTAGATTATTATACGAGTAATAACAAACAAATAACCTCTACAGCCTTATAACATTAGCATAGATTTCGTGTTTTTGAATTTGAATCGATCCAATAATTTACTTCTTTTGGTCGGAATTCCTAAAATTCAGTTGCATATACTTCAAGCTCATAGTAGGTTCTGAGTTGATTCAGTCAAGACAAGTATATTAATTTATATGTATAGAATACCAACTCGCTTTGCTTCTTCATAGAGTTTGCGTAATAACTTAGGCATACAGTAGTTCTAACCTTAAAGTCCCTTTGTATTTGAGTTAGGAAGTTTAGGACAAACAGGTCCTAAATTATTTTCCCCGCATTTTGCCTGTGGTGGTTTCTGGAACAATACTTAAGAAACACGTACAAGAAGTTACGGGTTGAGTACTGAACCTAGTTTTCTAAGTATTCGGTGCTTTATTTTCCTTGTCAGTGCGACAATGTTTGTGTAAGTTACCTACCTTAATATTGTTACGAAGTTAAAGTGCATTGTTCTGTACTACAATGCATTATTATTAAAACTTAGATCTAGAAGCATACGGATAAACCGACTGTTGAAATTTTTATAGAATGTTTTGATGTTTCGTGACAATATTACTTGATAACCTTAATATAAGGGCTAAATTTGTATAAGCGTCATCTCATAGAGAATGGGCACTCACGTCTTAGAATAGTTGAGTGTGTATGGTGACTAGGGGATGTATTAATACGAGACTAAGGGAATGCAACTACGCCGGTTAACATTACTGCAAAGAGAAGGAGAACTTAAAACAAATTCTATGCTAACCTCTTTTCTAATCTAACGGTATTCATGATTTTATAGTGACATTTACATTTTGGGTGGGATTATTTTTCAGAAGAGCAACCTATGTCAATCGTCTTCCCGTCTGGTGTGAGCCGCAGTCTGCATCAGTATCAGGCGCCTTACAAAAACTGATATGACGTTTGATTATCAAGGTATCGGTACATTTCTAGTATGTTTCTAATTTAATACCACGCTTAACGTTTATTTTGAATACATTTATATGATATATTATCTTTGTTTATTTTTAGGGGTTTTTAAAAAACTTGCGGCCGTTCGGTACTTACATCTGATTTGCAACTATCATTAACTAAATAATTTTAACAAAAAGGAACCGACTTCAATGGAAAAACTATTCCGAGTACCCAAATCGCGGCAATATTTGAGGAGTTCCCTCGATTTCCTTGGGATCCCATCATCAGATCTCGATATGGTGACTATGGGACCACCTGTAAGCTACGCCCATTCCAATGCAAAAAGAATTTTTGAAATCGGTTCATAAACGACGAAATTATCGCTGAACATACATAAAAAAAAAAAAAAAAAAAAAAAAAGATTCCGACGAATTGAGAACCTCCTCCTTTTTTTTGAAGTCGGTTAATAAATAAATAAAACTGGAGTGTATACTAAATACTACTTGCATATCAAAGAATATAGGGTACTAAAATCAAAACAACATTTTTTTAAATTTTGGTCTCACTGTCTTCTTGTTCCCTGGAACGGCTATATCGATTTTGAGGAGACTTTAACTAGCAGAAAACTGATGACATAGGGAGTACCTTAGGCTTATTTTTTTAGACTAGCCTGGCTTCGTGACGTTACTTGCGCTTTACAGCAATAAACGATAAACTATTATTTCATTGCTTTGTATAATACGCAGTAAATAATAGGTATAAAATATACATTAATAACTTAATTAGCATAATAACATCATAAAACTGAAAAACATTCACAATCATTCTGAAAGCGTTTTCAGTATGATGAAATAACAAATAGATAAAATTAACCCAAATTTACTTATGTCCAAGATTATAGTTTAGTCTGGCCACCAAGGACATACAGCATAAAGTAAATATATTATAATAGGGGTTTAAGTATGAAATTACCGTTGTATTGTAAAAGGTACTTCGAATTGACATAAAACCTTCATGGTTTGAGATTTTTGAGTAAACCTTTTTTCAAATCGTACCTATGAGATTCTTCTTTTAAAAATGTGCAACATTCGATTATCGACTTTCAGTTGTTTATTTTATTCAGCTTAGACAAGAAATATGGATACTTCGAAAACTCGAATGATTTTTGAATACGAGTTCAGACGCGGAACTAACGCTGCAGAAACAGCTTGCAATAACAATGTTGCGTTTGGAGAGGGTACTGCTAATGAACGCACCGTGCGATTTTGGTTTAAACGCTTTCTTGATGGAAATTTTGATTTGAAGAACGAACCACGTGGAAGACCGCCCAAACACGTGAATAACAATAAATTGAAAGAGATGGTGAAAAAGTACCCAGGAATTAGCGGCATGGTTAATTTAACCTTCCCAATAATATTGACTCATTTGCGTCAAATCATAAAATATAAAAATAATAATAATGTGTGCCTCATGATTTGACTGATCGGCAGAAAGAAACGCGTGCTGAAACTTGTGTTGCCTTGTTGAATCGATACAAAAATGAACGAATATTGGATCGAATTGTAACATCTGATAAAAAATTGATTCTTTATGAAAAATGCAATGGCTGACCCTAGGTCAAACGCCGCAACAGTGCCCTAAAGCAAAGCTTATCAATAAAAAGGTAATGGTAACTATTTAGTGTTCTCAGCATGTAGTTATTCGCTATAACTTTCTCCGATCTGATCAAGCAATAACGGTAGATTTCTACTGTGCTGAACTCCGAACAATGGTACCAAAACTTGCAGTGAAACAGTCCCAACTCATGAATCGATCTTCACCATTATTGCTCCTGTACGCGAGACCCCATACAGCACGAGAAGCCGTTTTAACTATACAGGAACTGTAATTAGAAACCATTTGTCACCCACCGTATTCGTCAGATCTTGCTCCAACGAACTACCGCTTTTTTCCTGATTTGGACAATTTTCTACGTCATAAAAAGTTTTCTTCCCAAGAGGCAGTACAAAATGTTTCCATACAGTTTGTACAATCTAGATCACTAGAGTTTTATCGCAAAGGCATAAAGGGCAAACATACCTTTTTATTGTAAATACATACATATTATACATAGAAAACACCCATTCTCATTTTCAGTCAAATCCTACACAAAATTAATTTGATTACCTTTTGAATGTCAAGTACTTCATTGAAAAAGATAATAAAACTGGTTCTATTTACGAAAGACAGAAAAAAATATATCCCTAAAAGCAATATCTACCACACAACCTGTGTATAGATACAGCAGACAAATTGAGTAGGTGGTAATGTACTGAAGAAGTTTTAAGTAGCGGTAAAAAAACAACCTTTCGTAATAAAACTTCGACACTCGTAAATGTTATCGAACAAAAACTACGAGCCTGTTTTATCACAGTGATACCACGGTTTCATTTACACCGATATTAACACATAAACGTTGATTTTGACGTAGTGAATAAGGTTCATCATCAACAAACCATAAAATCCAACTTCTAAGCTTGGGTCCCTCTCAGGAGAGGGTTTAAGGCCATAAGTCCTCACACTGGCCGAGTGCGGTACTGTTTATGAAGTCCCTCTTGACAAAGGATTATGTCGTTTCAAAGAAAATGGCACTCTAGAGTGACGTTTTTTCACACTCCACTTAAAGGACCCATGGTCATTCTGGGAGGCAAACACGTGTGCAGGTACTAAGTTCCAGACTTTGACGGCGCGCACATAAAAGGTACGCGACCATTGGCCCGCGCCGGACGCACGGCACGCGACGGATTGAACGGATTTGCCTTGCTCATAAATGCCGGCGTTCGGTGAGGGCGGCGCGGATAGTGGACGCAGCACTATGTGAAATCATACAAAACAAAATAAAATCCGTTGCGTCCGGCGTGGGCCTATGGACGCTTACCTAAAAGAAGCCGAACCATTTGTTTCGAGAGCGCATGTTTACAACTCTCATACGAGTACGGTAACATGTATAAGAGTTGTAATTTCAAGGTCAGCAAACGATGTCTATGAATTGCGGAGAAATGTCTTCTCGGAACAAATGGTCTTATTACTCTGCTTGTAACTCTAGGTCTCAGGTTTACCCAGCCTTACCAAAAAAACTCATTGTTACATTTGTAAAATAATTCATAATCAGTTTTCGTTTTTACGGTTCCGTTGCCAAATGGCAAAAAACGGAACCGTTATTGATTCGTCATGTCTGTCTGTCTGTCCGTCCGTATGTCACAGCCACTTTTTTCCGAAACCATAAGAGCTATACTATTGAAACTTGGTCAGTAGATGTATTCTATGTACCGCATTAATATTTTTTCACAAAAATAAAAAATACAATAAATTTTGGGGGTCCCCATACTTAGAACTGAAACTCAAAATTTTTTTTTTTCACCAAAACCAAAACCATTTATGGATCCATCATCATCATCAACAGCCTTTAACAGTCCACTGCTGGACATAGGCCTCTCCTTTGAAAGGAGGTTTATGGATAGGTCTTCAAAAATGATATTGAGGTTTCTAATATCATTTTTTTCTAAACTGAATAGTTTGCGCGAGAGACAATTCCAAAATGGTAAATGGTAAAATGTGCCCCCCCCCTGTAACTTCTAAAATAAGAGAATGATAAAAGTAAAAAAAATATATGATGTACATTAACATGCAAACTTCGAAAATTGGTTTGAACGAGATCTAGTAAGTATAGCCGGTTCCAAAAATAACGGGTCAGTCACATAAACCAATAACGGGTCAGTCACATAAACCCGAATATCTCCCGAACTACGTATGCCATCCTAATGAAACGAAGACTGTTCAATTGAGAATTTAATTATACAGATAAAAAATAAAATAAAACTTAGTTACACCCACAATATTAATCTTAAATTAAAAAAAAACTAAAGTAGTCATATTTTTCTTAAGATTACATTTTTTTTATGATTGTTTTTTTGCTGTTTTTCATCACTTTCTTCATTTAATACTTTGTATTGCCTCCACGTGATGAAGCCTCCAGTGATGAAAAACAGCAAAAAAACAATCATAAAAAAAATGTAATCTTAAGAAAAATATGACTACTTTAGTTTTTTTTTAATTTAAGATTAATATTGTGGGTGTAACTAAGTTTTATTTTATTTTTTATCTGTATAATTAAATTCTCAATTGAACAGTCTTCGTTTCATTAGGATGGCATACGTAGTTCGGGAGATATTCGGGTTTATGTGACTGACCCGTTATTTTTGGAACCGAGTGTAGTTTTTTTTAATACGTCATAAATCATAAACCGCAATTTACATTTCTTTCAATCAAAACACTATTATTAAAACATCGATGAAAGTTACAACGACCTACAAAAACTTTTATATGATGTTACTTGCTACTACGGAACCCTTCATGGGCACCCTCGCACTTGGCCGCTTTTTTTTAAATTGAAGCCCACTAAGGTGACTGCCTGATAGAAAACATGAGTAGAAAGAATCTAGAACGACACAAAGACAACAGCACAAATGTTGTCATATTAGGTTGATCTTCTGTGTGAGAGTACAGCCTGGTCGGACCGGCCCATTCGTGCTGAAATCAGCGTGGATCTACTACCAATAGTTGATATAAACAGTTTGACATCATAGTAGTACAGACGCATGGAAAGGTACGCGTCCATTGGCCCGCGCCGGACGCACGGCACGCAACAGATTGAACGGATTTGCCTTGCTCATAAATGCCGGCGTTCGGTGAGGGCGGCGCGGATATCATCTTAGTTGGGATGCATTAAACAATTTGATTTTTTCATAGATAAACGTTTATAAATCACAATTGCCTACTCATAAAAATCGTATACTTCTTGGGTCAATACTTTGTAAGATTTTCCATAATACAATCGTATGGATCTCGTACAAATACCACAGGAAAAGTATTCCATGTTTGAAATGAATCTTTTTCCTAACATCCTTTTCCGCATATTTGTGGTTAAAGTGAAAAAATAAATGCGCGTCATGCTACTATATTGCTCCCACTCACCACCTTTCAAAACCCAAGCCCGATTCATGTGTCAGTGAACATTGCTATTTCTAGGTTAAGGACACCACCCTACATCTTTCTCGGAAACCAATGCAAGTAGACTCAGTTCTCTAGATTGTTGTACTTAGCTAGCAGCTAGTATAAAGCAAGAAAAAACTGCTTAAAGTTAAGGGCAATCCTTCTCTATTCTTGTTCTGCTCTTTATTTTAAATTTCGACTCAATATAAAATGGTAAGTCACAGTCATAAATGCCTCTGTTTTTCATTAATTACTTTTAATAATGTTAACGTTCTTCAAATTATCACTAAAAGTATTTATTTCATCTATAGTTAACATATTTACAATTGTATTTATAAATAATTATTAAAATGCAAACGATAATTATATTACGGAAAGATTTATTATGTCGATAAAAATATAACTTTTTGAGACGACCATGACCCCGGGGAGTAATATTACTTCAACAATAGACTACCAACATCGAAACGTGATTATGGAAGTTCAATACCATAGAGAATCGAGTCATTTACAATCGATTTCTATTGAATCACGTAGAGCATTGATTGTGGGGACCGGTGGGAATTCTTATGTTAAATTTTTATTTAAAAATATTTCGAATATTAAATGAGACACAAAAATGTAAGAGATTAAGATTTCTATTTTTAATAACGCGTTAGCATCTTACTATGATCCCATAGTGTGGTCACTAGGATGCATAGTCTGGAGTCACGAAGAGTGTGGTGACCAGTACTTTTGATAGCCAGATAGTCACTATTTACCGATACTGCGCTGAACGAGCTCAATTTGACCTAAATATTAAGTCAACGTAGGTAATAGACCCACGCTGACTTCAGCACGAATGGGCCGGCTCGACCGGGGCAGTACTACCCTCACCCTGAAGACCATCCTAATAATGACAGCATTCTTGCTGTCGTATTTCGTTGGTGAGTGTGAGACCGGAGGCCCAATAATTCTGCAACATTCAACCGGCCTTAGCAGGCCGGGAAAACGATGCGGAATTTTCGGACCAGGCCGCCATGGTATGGGTCACCATGCTGCGTAGCTTACACTCATAATGACGATGGTGACCCCTACTCCTGGATTCTACTCATGCTTTCCATCAGACAGAGTAGTAGTCACTTTGGTAGGCTTACATAAAAAAAAAGTTTGCAAGAAGTTACATACTTCTTATAAGATCAGCTATTAGCATGTGAAAGTCCCGCAAATAACGGTTCAGCCGTTTTGGAGATTAGTCTAAACAAACAGACAGACATAACAATTTAACAAAAGTTTTTTACATACCGTTTATTCATATTATTTAGTATAAAACTTTTAGTTTGAAATTACAAAAGACACTTTAATATTAATTATTTATATGTGTTGTTTAGATCTATCAAAATGTCATTTGAATTTTAACCTTGTTACCTTTTGCTCATTAAGATACGATACGAGTAAGACGTGCAAAGCAAAAAGCATTAATTAATATAAATACGTATTTAGGATAAAATCGGCATCATTAATCGTATTCTTTGGTTTAATTTGACTGTTAACCATTATTTTAATGGCACTCGTGTATTTTGATTACTTTATACAAGCAATTAGATTTCATTTCGTAAACCTCTTAGAATTTTATTACAAACACAATCCTATTTATTCTAATTTAATTTTGAACTAGGAGTTTAAAAATTTGAGCACCTTAGTTTTGGTAGAAAATGATAAACTTTAATTATATAGTTATTTATTTAAATGCATACCATTCAAATACCTAATACCATCCTAAAACTAGATGTCATCATCATCATCAGCCTATCGCAGTCCACTGCTAGACAAAGGCCTCTCCCATTGCACACCACTCTGATCGATTTTGGGCTTCTCGCATCTAGCTCCTGCCAGCCATCTTACGCAGGTCGTCACTCCACCTCGCCTGTGGGCGTCCTACACTACGTTTACTGAGACGCCGTTTCCACTCCAGAACTCTTCTGCCCCAACGGCCATCAGTTCTGCGGCTAAAATGACCAGCCCACTGCCACTTCAGCTTGCTAATCCGGTGGGCTATGTCGATGTCCTTAGTTCTCTGACGGATCACCTCATTCCTGATACGCCGAGCATAGCCCTTTCCATAGCACGCTGAGCAACTTTACGCTTATGAACCAACCGTACCGTAAGTGTCCAGGTCTCTATGGATTAATCAATCAAATTATGATTTCTTATGTGGCATGCTATAGCGAAAATTGTTTTTTTTAATAAGGTGCAATCTTCGATAGATATTTCTTAAAGGTTTTTTAACTAATAAACAATTGCGTGTGTCCGATGAACTTTTAGTTGTTTCTGAACTAAACATCCTTTCGTGCGATATTGAAAAATGAACTGTGAGTCAAAGAGATTAAAGTATATAGTCCAACAAGAAACTTTAGTCGACTTAAATTTGGTGCTGTTATCAAAACAACCACTACCAGTATTTATTCATTATTGATTTTAATGCACCACGAATTCCAATTGTGGTATTTTTTTGCATGATTCTTAGACCGAACCCGATGGTTTGCAGTTCAAAATTTTCATTATTTTTTGTCTTCTAAACTACAATGCACAACTTATCGTCATCGACATCGTTTTGTTGTCTCTAGCTGACCCACGCAACTTTATCTGAGTCGCTTTGTACCCCTTGGCGTCAGTGCCGGATTAAGCCAGCGCGGGGCCTGTAGCAAATTCTAGCGCGGGGCCCTATGAGAGTTTCAGGATATTTTTGTTAGGATTTATAATAAATACTATTTATTTTTATAATAATGGACACCTTCAAACACATTATGCTTTATGGATAAAAGTGATTACCGATGGTTATTTACTGATGTTACAATTATGTTTCTAAAAATCGGCCAAGTGCGTGTCAGGCCACGCATAGAATAGGGTTCCGTAGTCACCCATAGTGGTACGGGGCTTATAAGCCGTATCCAATAGAAAATTGTTGTTTATTTATTAATTTTGTACGAAAATTTTCAAGTAAGCGTATTTTACAAGTTAGGCCTCTATAACTTTTTTTTTTCCGTGCGGAAATACCATTACCATTTGGATGGTAAGTCGAGAACGGACGGACATGACGAATCTATAAGGGTTCCGAGTCATGAACTACGGCACCCTAAAAACGGTACAATGAGGTCTTTTATAGTAATACTATTTATATCAACCTCTCTGAGTAAATCGTTTCTCTTTTTTGTTGAAACATGACAAATTGCCTGGTTGAAACCATGAGAAGATTTCAAGAGTGTGGGCCACCGTACGTATGCGTACTGCTCGTTGTTGCAAGTGATCTAGATTATCAATCATACACAGCGCGTATCAGTACCTCATCAGTGATGATTACAGTACTTCACGTACCAGCTTGTGTCTTGTGTGTTGCGTACGAGATGTTCGGGTGAAGAGAACCATAGGTAGTAGAGCCACGCTGATTTCAGCACGAATGGGCCGGCTCGACCCGGCTAGTACTACCCTCACACAGAAGACCATCCTAATAATGACAGCATTCTTGCTGTCGTATTTCGTTGGTGAGTGTGAGACCGGAGGCCCAATCCTTCTGCATCATTCTCCCGCCCTTCGAAGGCCGGGAGAATGATGCAGAATAATCTAACCAGGCTGCCATGGTAGGGGTCACCATGCTGCATTGCCAACCCTCACAATAAGCATGGTGGCCCCTACTCCTGGATTCTACTCATGCTTTCCATCAGGCAGAGTAGAGTCACTTTGGTAGGCTTAAATATATAAAAAAAAAAAAAAAAAAAAAACCTTATTCTATCAATGTCCTCTCACGGGTTGAGATCCCGACCAAATATCCATTTCAGTATACCGAGCCCAGCCTATGCAGTTCAATCAAATTAAAATATTCATCAAAGTAAAAAGATTCAGGCGCTTTGAGTTCATCGTGTTTCCGAGTTTATTTTTACTGTCGAAGATCATTAACCACTAGTGGCTGATCATATGCGACAAATACATGTGCTAACTGATTCCAAGGTTCGGGTAATAAGATTGCATAGAATGATTATATTAACTTAAGTTCTTGTTTCTAACTGTTAATTACACTACCTACTACAGAGTTCAACAATGCATTGAACTGCACTAATTCATCGCCCAGGATATCCTCTCTCCCCTCCCCGATCTACACCCTTCGACATTTTGGCCGACATGAACTGTCGGTCGGAATGGCGAAGAGAGAGGCAAAATGCATGTACGCATGTTCTGCGTAATTGATAGGCAAGACGACTGCCCTGCGTGGGAATCAGTGTCGAGTCTTGGTCGAACAGATCGAACGAGACCTTTCACCAGTCAGCATTGATCGCCACAATACTGGCGAGTGATAAGGGATGGGAAGCCGCGGTCTTCTTCCGTGAGGACATTATGCTCCAGAAGGAGTCCGCGAGTAAGAGATTGGGCTGATCACGCTCAAAGGAGGCTATGAAGGGGACGTAGCAGAGTTTGCTAGACCCCCGATTATCACCTAAGGGTCTGCAGCCACATCTTCGGGAGATGTGACCTCTGTAAGCGAACCGAGAGGTGATACCCCGGTGCAGCCCGGAGGTGTCGCCTAAGGTGGGTCGTTTTGCGCCTCTTACTGCGTAGAGTGGTGAGAGACACGACAGCGTCCTGATTCGGGATGTACCAAAGTCGTGGGGTACGGCAGAGGGGACTCCAGAAACCGCTGATGCGTTCCTGGCGTTCCTTTGAACTGCCGATGTAGGCCACAGCGGGGTTAGGGGTAGACCGGTACCTCCGAGAGTCCCTCACACGTGCGAAAAGCATTCCCAACGTAAAAAAAAGGCTACCCTCCAAATCATCTGCAAAAGCAATTACTATGAAATATATGTCTACGTTGTCTATTCTAATGAAAGAGATTTAAGAAAAAAAAATCCTTATGAGGCGAGATAAAGTAGTCCATTTATTTTTATTCCTTTTTAGTTTTCCGAAGTTCACGACTTATCAATCAAGACAATCTGTTCATTTACTAAAACTTAAGACTGTTGATATACTTATGTATGTACAAAGCAAATGGTTTTATTATGTCAAAATATGCATATTTTTTTTTTAAAGCTTCAAAAAATAGAGGCTATGGAAGCTAACAGTATCATAATTTTGTTTTGCTTGTTATTAAATCTATGAGATAGTCAGGGAGACCTAGTATCCCACAACACTTCACGCTTTTGCACGATTCGATTTAAATAGATACTTTTTAGCAGTCAGAAATCTTTGAAGCGCGGGGCCCCTAAATGCGCGGGGCCTGTAGCATTTGCTACTCTTGCTACGTGGTTAATCCGCCACTGCTTGGCGTATGTGTGAAAAAAAAAAATAGTAGGGAGCCAACCATAAGAGAGAGATATGGGGTAACAACTGTCTTTTTGGTCCGGTGGTTAGCGTATGCGGTTGTTGGGCAAGACGTTTCGTGTTCGATTCCCGGGTTGGATCAAATGTTTTTATGATCTGCCAATATTTGTTTTAGAGTTTGAGCGTTTTCAATGTATTATATATTATGTATTTACAAAACTAAGCGTATATGTCTTAAAAATCAATTGTATGGCACTCATAGTACAGTCTCTGTTTAGTTCGGGACTCGATGATTTGGTTAAAAAAAATTACAACTTTACACATTGTTTTTGTAAATCTTAACCGTTTACACAGCACTCGCAATGACTAACTCCTCCTCTCATTTAGATCTAATTGTAATGACTATACTGCGAGACTATACTGAGAATAGACTGCGAGTATAAGCCTTCCTCGATAACTGAGTTATTTAAAACTGAAATAATTTTTTAAATTTGACCAGTATTTCCTGAGATTAGCGCGTTCAAGCAAACAAACTCTTTACCTTCATATTATAAAGTATGGACATAAGAGATCTATCAATCAACCGAGAAAGATTGATCATTAATTTGAATGTCAACACGGATTATTAACGACCTAGCGTTAGCAGATTTGATACACTGGCATACAATGGCGTGACGTGTTCCATGTTTCTTTTTTTTATACATATATTCAAGACTACCAAAGTGACTCTGCTCTGCCTGATGGAAAGCATGAGTAGAATCCAGGAGAAGGGGTCACTATCCTCATTGTGAGGGTTGGCAATGATTAGTATGCCATGGCGGCCTGGCCAAATAATTCTGTATCATTTTCTCGGGCAATGATGCAGAATGATTGGGCCTCCGGTCTCACACTCACCAACGAAATGTGACAGTAAGAGAATGCTGTCATTATTAGGATGGAGGTAGTAATGCCCCGGTCAAAAAAATTCGTGCTGAAATCAGCGTGGTTCTACTATCTTCCTGTAGTCTTTCTAATGATGCATTTATTCTAGGTACTGTTATCTTTTGTTGAAAATACTTTGTAACTAGGTTAAATATCGAACAATTCAAAAGAGATTTTAAGCTATTGTATAAATTTTATCACGGACTTTGAGCGCGATTCATCACATCTCCCCAAGATGTGGCCGCAGTGATCCTTAGGCGACGATTGGGGAACTAGCGACCTCTGCCGCGTTCTCTTCGCCGCCTCCTTAGAGCGGGATCGGCCCATTCCCGATCCCGCTCTGCGGACTCTTTCTGGAGCATAACGTTCTCACAGAAGGAGACCGCGGCTTCCCATCCCTCGCCGCTTACCAGCATTGCCGCGATCAATGCTGGCGGTGACAGGTTCCATCCGAAAGACAATATATAGATATAAAATACGTATGTAGGCCATTTTTGATTAAATAGAAAAGATTAGATTACTCACGAAAGGGTTGAATGGAAACAGAAATATAATCCATTCGTATTTATATTAATGTTATTATAATATTCAAGAAACAACACAGTTAAAGGCATGTAATCTCTTGGAGTAGCCAAGATATTAATTTCCAAGATTTATATTTCAATAAACGGATTCCCTTGGAGGCATTTTTCTCAGGATAATATGTCATTTTCTTTA
Organism: Phragmatobia fuliginosa; assembly: GCA_932526445.1. Lineage (NCBI taxonomy): Eukaryota > Metazoa > Arthropoda > Insecta > Lepidoptera > Erebidae > Phragmatobia > Phragmatobia fuliginosa. Next base: position 4,590,017 of record OW052073.1, read on the forward strand.
ATAAAACTAAAACGACAGTTAACTTGTGGAGAAAATATTTTTCATTATTATATACTAGCTGAGTACCGCGGTGTTACTTGTAGTTATTGTTCTAAAAGCGAGTAACGCCGTTGAGCAAGGGTAGTCTTTAAAAAAAATTGCCAAAGTTACTTCTTGTGCTTTCTTTTTTTTGCAATAAAAATAAAATAAAGCCAAGTGCATGTTAAGGCACGCATAGAATAGAGTTCCTTAAGTAAGTCACGCAAAATTTCAGTTGGATTTAAAATCGTGTCGAATAGATAATTGTTATGTTTACTTACTATTTCGTTATTTCTGTAGGAAGTTATTCAATAAGTATATTTGGCAAGTTAAGTCTCTATTAGGGTGGGCCAAAAAATTTTTTCTCTGACCGACCAATTATTATACGTTTTTTATTCCAAAGCTTTCTGCCAGTGAAAGTCCTGTCAAAATCCAGAGATTAGTCGAAACAGTCAGACAAAAAAATTTATAATTGATTTTTTGGTATTAGTGCTGTTTATATAAAATTGATATGTATTTATTTCTTCATTAGCAAAAACCTTAAAATTAAAATTTCAACTTATAAAAATACAAAAAAATATATCAAAAAAACTGTTCATATGATATTACAGACACTCCACTTTTTTTATTTATATAGATACAGATTACTATCTTTTGTCTGCAGGTGGATCTGCCTGACTGAAAGCATGAACAGAATCCAAGAGTACCACTGTCTGCAGACAATGAAAATTGATGACCCACACATGGCGGCTTGTTGAGTTCCTTCTGCAATATTGGACCTCAGTTCTCAGTTCGTGTGTTTGTCACTTCATCATCATCATCACCATCAGCCCATCGCGGTCCACTGCTGGACGTAGGCCTCTCGCATTGTACACCACTTTGATCGATTTTGGGTTTCTCGCATCCAGCTCCTGCCAGCCATCTTGAGCAAATCGTCACTCCACCTGACCCGTTTTTCACTTATCGCGGTAAATATATCTTAAAATAAAAAAAATCATACCAAATTTTATTTGTATCTATTTCATTGTTTAGCCGTCAAAGCTTTATAGACAGACAGATAGAGTCACATTCTCATGTATAACATTATGTATATTAATATGGTCTTCTTCCTAGCCTTATTTCCAATATTATTTGGAGTCGGCTAATTGTTCAAACGGTTTTACCTGAATATCAGTTTTTCCACGGAGCGACTGGCCCGATGCCAGTCGCTCTCCACCTCCGCAACCCTAAGGGAGAACTGAAATTCGAAGGTTGAACTAGTTGTCAGTAAATTTGACGGCACTGACTTCCCAATAACGATTGTCGCAGATGTTCATGACAACCGGACCAATGGCTTTAAATACTCTCCGAGGCACAGGCACGGTATACAAACATATCATATAAAATATAAGAAACTACACACAAACGCACGTACATTATTCTCGCATATCCATTACTAAACTCTTCAATTTCATCGTCTTTCAATTGTGTACATCACTGAAGCGGTAAATACGTTTACTGTAAATAGGATATTCGTAGCTAAGTGGCAAAAATTAAAAATTAAAAATAATAGTAACCAATGTCACTTGCTTTACAGTTTCTTCTTTTATACAAAGAAGAAAATTATAAAAAATTTCAAAGTCAACTCAAATTAAGTCCAAATAGGTCTAAATACATAACTAAGTTTTCTAATTTACATTACAGCAACACTATTTTCAGCCATATTTTACGGGATTAAGTTAATATTTTATTTTCATTTCGAAAGTGCTCATCCATTTTCCCACTCAATTTGATTCTACCCTTAATCGGTTATAAACAAGGAACACAACGAGAAGTGATATTAACACATGTGTAAAAGGAAAGGTCAATGAAAACACTCACTTCTGACGTCATAAACCCGATATTGCCACAGTATAATGGCACTAACCTATAAAGACATAATTTTTGGGGACGTAGATTGAATAAAAATAGACGAGATACGGCAGACCAAAATTAGACGTACTTTGAGATAGTTGGTAACACTAGCATGATATTTATATACAGCGTGATATAAATAGATTTTGTTTTATGTGTAAAAAACAAAATAATTTCAAGAACAACCCATAACGTTCCAATGCTGGGCACGGCTCTCCTCTCAGGAGAGGGTTAAGGCCATACGTCCCCACCCTGGCCGAGTGCGGCTGGCAAGACACGTGGTGTAATCTTGCCGTTGGATGGCATCCAATTTAGCATATAGCATGACTATTATCTTATGATATCAACTGAGACCGTATCCGTGTTGTGACGGATTAAGAATACAAAGTGTCACCACCCCTATTCATTCCATGGGTGCCGTAAGAGGCGACTAAAGGAACATACTGCTGGCGGTGGCGTGTGTAGCGGGTCGTTCGGCTCCCTACAATATGGTTGAACTGGACGATGGCTGGTGCATGGGTCATGCTCGTGATACGGGCGCCGCCAGTCGGGGCTGGTCATCTCACAACTTCTATTTATTGTTTAATTGTTTTTGAACACTACATGTGTAAATATCAGCATCGTTACATTGTCCTCACATTTAATAAAATGCCTTAAACAATGTAACCAAAAATTGTAAAAACAATGTTGGAAAAGAGTGTCCATGGAGTTTCTTGTCTGTTCTTCTCCATACGATCTACGAATTGGAACAGACGATTAGCTTCACGACTGACTACTTGACGTTTCAAAAGTGCCGTTGTATGGTTTATTTGAAATAAAATGGTTTGATTTGATTTGATAATAAGCAGCTAACATCCCTGCCAAGAGAAGGAAAACTTGAAACAAACCCTTTACCAACCCGTCTGACCAGCGTGGTATAGGTAGGCCAAAACCTCCTTTCAAAGGAGAGGCCTATGTCCAGCAGTAGACTGTCAAAGGCTGTTGATGATGATGAACAACTGGGAACGACTGCTTAATGTGCACTCCGAAACACGACAAAGCTCATAACATATCATGCCACAAACGGTCACCCATCTAGGTCTGACCGCGCCATCGTTGCTTACTCTTATTGATTGTTTCCAATCACCAAAGGTTACTTGACTATAAGCGCTTGCTTTAGTAAAATACTGAATAATAAATAATATAATACTGAATATAATTCAGAAACTTAACTTTTTAATTTTTAAGCAGCGTCCTTCTCAATCTAGGAAATTCTAAATGTTTAAAATGTTTAATCAAAAAATGTTTAAACGTTAATAAAGCGACTTTCAGTAGAACTTATACTAAAAGTTGAATTCATCATTGAATAAAATTCAGGTAAAGAGCCAGAAATATTTGGAAATCTCCACATAACATACTCACACACTACAAAACACTACACACTAGAACGACAAACACTACACACACTAACACATAAGAAATATATTCAAGGTCTAAAAGAATTCTAACAAAATCCCCAGGCACGATTCGTAAACTAACATATGAAACCCTTGGGACACCGAAGCTGGAACTCACGATCTTTATATATAAGGGTGACGGAAAATATCAGTAGCTACTGCAGTAAATCTGGCATTTATAGCATATATTTTACTACTATTTCCTTGAGAGCGAAAAAAGATAAGCCTGAAGCAACTTATTTAGATTCCGCTTTCTATATATGAGATCTGTGTTCGATATTCCTTCTTCATATGTAATGTTGCTTTTTTTACTAAAGGGGGATGAAGCTGTTCGTGTTCTTCGGTAATAATTATATTATATTAATTGTACACAAGATAACTTAACATGCTAAGTCTAAATGCCTGACACGTATTTCAAAATTAGAGTCATCGTCATTTCAAATCAGATTATTTTACCTTTTACTTTTAGTTCTTTTTTGGTAAAGTATTGTGACGTATAATAAAATATTTTTTATTAAAATTTTACACTTTTTATTGAAATGGTAATTAAGAACATATGTTTCAGATGGTTCTAATTAAGAGTTAGCAAATTATTAAAATATAAAATTGTAATTTCGATATAATGAAAGTGTGATTTACGAAATAAATTAACTATTGAATATACCATTTAAAGTTGTGTTCATAAATATTATAAAATGATGTGATTACTTTATGAAAAGTATAAAAAAATACGTAACAAAAGGTATAGTAAAAAGAAATCAGTTATTATTGCAGGAAATAAAAGGCTAAATTGGGTTAACTAATCACAAAACTGGCCGAAATGTTTTTAGTACGAAATCTCCTTTTTCTAACACCATTCAGTGGAACCCAATCGGACTTATAACACGAGATACAGATAACTAAAGCCATCTTTTATAAAAATAATAGATATCTTTTTACTATACCCATGATATAAAAATATGTAGGAAAAATTACTGATTTCAATGTAAAAATACGGTGTAATTAGAATGTCGAGTTTGTAATGATCAAATTTCTCTATGTTTTAAAGGCCAAAACCTTTACAAGGAGTATATACTTCATCATCATCATCATCATCATCAGCCTATCGCAGTCCACTGCTGGACATAGGCCTCTCCAATTGCACGCCACTCAGTTCGATCCTCGGCGACTCGCATCCAGCTCCTGCCAGCCGTCTTGCGCAAATCATCACTCCACCTGGCCTGTGGACGTCCTACACTACGTTTGCCGAGACGCGGTCTCCACTCAAGAACACGTTTACCCCAACGGTTGTCGGTCCTGCGGCTAATATGGCCAGCCCATTGCCACTTCAGCTTGCTAATCCTGTGGGCTATGTTGATCACTTTAGTTCTCTGCCGGATGACCTCGTTTCGAACACGATCCCTGAGAGAAACTCCGAGCATAGCCCTCTCCATAGCACGCTGCGTGACTTTGAATTTGTGAACCAGCCGTGCCGTGAGTGTCCACGTTTCGGCTCCGTATGTCATGACGGGTAGGACGCACTGGTTGAAGACTTTCGTCTTTAGGCACTGTGGGATCGATGATGAGAAGACCTGACGAAGCTTCCCAAACGCCGCCCAACCCAGCTGAATTCTCCTGTTCACCTCGTCCTCGAAGTTGTTTCTACCCAACTGCAAAGTCTGCCCGAGGTACACATATTTTTGAACAACTTCGAGAACGGTACCGTGTATAGTATATACTTATAGTCTTTAAATTATTTTCAACTAGCTGTGCCCCGCGGTGTTACCTGCGTATATCATTTAGGTTGCTAGTGTGTTACGCATAGCAACCTGTGAAGTTATGACAGGAGATAAATAGTGATACATTTTGACATCTACGTTTATTTAGGTATTTTTATAATCACCTAGTTTTCGCCCGTGTATCTCGATTATTGCAGTAAAAAGTAGCCTGTGATATTCTGATATATAAGCTTTATTACTGTAAATTTCATCCAAATCCGTTCAGTGTTTTTTGCATGAAAGAGGAACAAACATACAAACACACATACATACGTACTCACTAACTTTCGCGTTTATAATATTAGTAGGATTAGACTTTCAGTCTACTCATTACATTGTTCACTTTTTGTACATAAAATGACCTTTGTTACTTCGGATATATTTCGGAACCACGTGAATCTGTCATGTTCAGAAACATTTTAAAGAATTTTACCAACATTTTCAACCCACCTTGTGCTTTGTTTTTACCATTTATTGTTTTATTGTTGCCCATTTTATTTCATCTGATATTTCACTAGAATTTTTGAATAACTTTTAAAACATAATTATAAAATTTCGTATTAAGGAGGGAAATGTTCTTTTTGTTAAATGGTTTACATTTTTGACAATTGACTTGTGGGTTTAATACGTAGAACTATAAAATTTAAGCTTTGAGTGTAAATTTTGCAAAACATTGTAAATCTTTGTAATGTCTATTTGCAATATCAGCATCTTTATACCCAGGTCATTTTATTATATTTATTGATTTAACAATTTTAAAAATAAGCCTGAAAACAGGTAAACGAAACTTTTTGTAAATATCTTAAAACATTTGAAATAACACTCATTAATCGCCTTTAGTTATCGCTGAGGTATCTGAAACTAAACTGAACTGCGATCGACAAATCGTTTTTTATATTAGACACCACAAGAACTAGTTTTTTCACGATGATTTCACAATCATTGAAAATTCGAACATGACCGTTCCCGATAATGTGAACATGTCAACCGCGCGACTAATCCATATTAGACCATAATTGTACTGGTGTAAGATTCAATAATCTGTGCCATAATATATTATCTAGAATTTGTTCAGCCAAAGTGACTATCGCTGCATGCAGAACAAAATCCCTATTAATATTTTAAATGCGAAAGTAACTCTGTCTGTCTGATACGCTTTCACGCCTAAACCACTGAACCGATTTTGATGAAATTCAGTGTGAAGATAGAACTAAACTTGGAAAAGGACATAGGTTACTTCTTACCGCGTTATCCGACATACACGCGGGTGGAGCCGCGGGCGAAAGCTAGTACTTTATATTTCAATCAAAATTTCAATCATCCAGTGTGAATATTTATGTTCAATGACATCTACGCGTAAAATAGAATTCTACCAATAGGAAATCAAAATCTTATTAGAACTTTACTTCATAAACACTAACACGGTTTAGTGGCCCTTATGAAATACTGCACCATAATGGCTACATATTCGTATCCAAACTCCAATACGACAAGAGTTAAAGTACATTCTATTTGAGATTTGCATGGATATAAGCTATTACAGGCTACGTGACAACTGTACAGTATATGTATATAAGCGTCAGACTGTCACGTACTGAATATGCAGGAATCCTGAGTGGTATGTCAAATAAGAGGGTTTTACTCGTGGTTGTAATATTTTGTTTGAACATGTCTGGACATGTTGTCGTCTGACTTGTTTTCAATTTAATACTCGTTAATGTGTAATTGAAAATTTACGGTATCATCTTATATAATTAATAACAAATATAATAAAAATTTCGGACATGTGACACACAACAATTTATAGTCCTGAACTAAGCAGAGCTTGTATTATGGGTACTAGACAATGGATATAAATACATAAACATTTTTTTGTAAATACATACATATTATAAATATAAAACACTTATACTTCGAAACAAATATTTGTAGATCATACAAACATGTGATCCGACCCGGGAATCGGACCCAAGACCTCTTGATCAGCAGCCGCATACGCCGACCACAAGGCCGTCAATAATATATACATGTATATAAAATAACGTATATTGTGTTGAAATGAAATTACTATAACAAAAAGAAAGTCCTACTAATATTGTAAATGCGAAAATAAGTCCGTTAATCTTTCACCTTGAAATAAGCTTATGAAATTTGGTACATATTCTATTTTGAATAAACGGAATAGGTTCTCAATTCGATGCATATATTTTTTATGTCCGAGCAGTCCGATTTTGATAATTCTTTTTTTAATCATATCTTTCATGCTTTAAAAAAGTGTCCCATAAACATTTTGAAAAAGAATTCCACCTTACGGGTAGCAAAATAGGAGATAATTGATAGTGTAGTCACTGATTGTAATATATGACTATGCACAACTTTTTACAGAGTAACTAGTCCGATTTCGATCTTTCTTTTTTTATTAGAAAAGGTAATCACCCCGAGATAAGTTCCATATAAACTTAGAAAAAAAACATTTTTAAGTGGCACAAGACACTACCGCATTTTAAATATGAAAAAAAGTGATAATTCTGAACACCCTCTTCAGGTATTCAATTGGAACTACTTATACAACAAAAAAACAATCTACACACACGTGAAATCGTGATAACAAATCCTTGTCTCTTTAAAGATAGTCTCAAACTTGGCTTGATTCCTTAATGCACAAGAAGTCCTCGATAAATATGCAAAGCGTCTTTCAATCCGACATTATGGAGTGGGTGTAAATAACGTTCAAAAATTACGTTTCATACAAACCATATACCACCAAATATATATTCAAAAATTACGTTTCATACAAACCTACATATAAATGCACAAACTAATACAAGCACGTAAAACTTTTACAAAAAATAAAACTGTCCGGCCAGCATTCCTTTCTCGGCAAAGCTCCTATATTTAATACTAGCTTTCCACCCGCGGCTTCGCCCGCGTGGAATTCGTATATATCGCGCGACACGGTAAGGGTAGATTAAACAATCTTACATGATTTTATGTTTGATAATAAGGAACTTAGACACAAACTTTCGTTCAAAACCTATTTCAAACCCTTCTTTCTACCTTTATTTTCAATCGGTTCAGTGGTTTAGGCGTGAAAGCGTAACAGACAGACAGACAGACAGAGTTACTTTCGCATTTATAATATATGTAGGGATTACACCATCGGAAAGTAGAGATTTCATCAAACAGAAAACACCCTAATTTTTTGAAAAAGGTAGATATTTTGACGGGTGAATTTTCGGTATTAAGTCAAAATCGGGTTAAAAAATAAATATTTCATATCAAATAAATTACAGTGTATTCGAGACATAAAAGGTAAGTTGTCACTAAATTTCGTTTAAAAATAGTTTTATTTGTAAATGATAAAAATAAAAACCAAAAACTTAGTTTTTTGAATTTTTCACATATAATTTGAGGTTATGTGAAAAAAAGTGTAAATAAAAAATCTGCCAAGTGCGTGTCAGGCCACGCACGGGAAAGGGTTCCTCAGTCACCCATAATGGTACGTGGATAAGAAATTGTATCCAATGGATAATTGTTATGTTTACGTATTAATGCGTTAATTTTGTATGACTTTTCCAAGTAAGCACATTGTAGAAGTTACGCCTCTATAACTCCTGAACTAACAAAGTCATCTAATTCGTTATAGTTTTCATTTAAAGTTATTATATGGACCACTATCACGAATTTTTTCCAGATTTTTTGAGCCGGCCGTTTGGCTTTTAGAGGGGGGGGGACGCCCTGTTTTTACAAAAAAAGTGGCCTTTAAAGTGGAATTTCTCGCAAACGGATACCTAAATCAAAAAATGGGTTTAAAGATCATCTTAACAACCTTTTAATGTTTTTAAAAGACCCATATAATGATACCCCAGATGATGGGGTAGCTGCGAGAAAAAAAAGATCCCCACTTTACGTGTAGGGGAGGTACCCTAAATAAAAATATTTTTCATAATTTTATTGTAACGCCTTGTCGACGTAATTACAATACATATTCATGCAAAGTTTCATCTTTCTAGCACTTACCGATTGGACGGTAAGGAGGACGGACGGATGGACGATAAGGGTTCGAAGTCATAAACTTCGGAACCCTAAAAATTGTAGACCTTTTGATTACCTACAACTTTGCCATTTAACTTTTTTCCATAGGACTTGTAGTTTTGACGGAAATCGAGATAAACCGTTCTTTACCCTTTGTTTTATATATTTAGCCATCCAAAGTGACTCTACCCTGCCTAATGGAAAGCATTAGCAGAATCCAAGAGTCGGGGCTACTACACTTGCTGCGAAGGCAGACAATAATGTATGGCGGCCCACACTATGGCAGCTTAGTGAGATGCTTTTTCACGCCCCGCTTAAAGGACCCGAAAACCTCCCCCCCCTACTCCTTCCCGACCTCAGATCCCCCGTAAATTATTTTTCCTTTCATTTTTATAATATTCTCCTCCTTTTCCAATAGGTTTCATCCTACTATAATTTTATTTGTTTTCAAAAATTATCTACCCTGGACTACTGGTCTATATGTCATTGTCAAACTATCATTATGGTTGCCATGCAATTGTGTTATGCCTAGCAACCTGTGCAGTTTTGACAGGAGATAAACAGTGATAGATTTTGATACCTACGATTTATGTATTTTTATAATCGCCTAGCTTTGGCCTTTGTATCTCGATTATTGCAGTAAAAAGTAGCCTATGTCCTTTCCCAAGGTTAGTTCTATCTTCATACCAAATTTCATCAAAATCGGTTCAGTGGTTTAGGCGTGAAAGCGTAACAGACAGACAGACAGACAGAGTTACTTTCGCATTTATAATATTAGTATGGATTCGACCGAATACAGGATATTAAATTTTTGTTTGACATACTAAACAAATGCTTCAATCTATACAGATAAATCAGATTTGAGTGTCTGTTTGTAATAATAAATAAATTTCACTAAACTAGTATTAAAGTAATAACACGACTTACGTAACAAAAACTTTTTATTTTTTTATGTCTTTATTTTTTTTTTTTTTTTTTTATGTATGTTCACCGATAATTTCGTCGTTTATGTACCGATTTCAAAAAATCTTTTTGCATTAGAATGGGCGTAGCTTACAGGTGGTCCCATCGTCACCATATCGGGATCCGATGATGGGATCCCAAGGAAATCAAGAGAACTCCTCAAATATCATAGGCACAATGTCGCGATTTGGGTACTCGGAATAGTTATTCATTGAAGTCGGTTCCTTTTTGTTAAAATTATAGTAAGTACTACAAAGAGATGGTTATACACTTGCACCCTATAAAATCTGTCTATACGATGTAATTGCCCAAAACATCATTTCTAAGAAGATGCTACTTGTCCAGTAGTAGTTTGCTGGCATAATGATGGTGAGGTTTAGAAAAAAAAAAAAAATTCTTGCATATTTCATAAGTGACGTAATTTATGACAAAAACCCGTCGTTTGAATAATCGTCGTTTAAGATCAAACGTATTTTTTTTGACGTCAGTTTGTTTGAACAAAATATGAGTTACACGTGTTATCACGTTCTTTTAAAGATCGTTTGTTTTTTTGTTATACCCGCGTTTTTGTAAATTTATTGTTCAGAATGAAACACGATCAAATGACGCCTATTTATTCATGTATTGAGTTTGGGGAAAAAACTCTTTTTATTATTTTTGTTAAAGATATTTATGTCATATTATTCGAAATTGTTTCTTTCGAGATTTTTTTGAAAACGAGTTGTTATTTTATATAATACAAGTTTCTGTATCCAGTATCATGGTAAATATCAACCTATGTGCTATTCTGATGTTTAAGTTACAATACTGTTCAGTTTCAGCTAAATTAGTTCAGTAGTTTTTGCGTGAAAGAGTTACAAATATCCGTACATCCATCCTCAACGTGTATATAATATGACCTATTGATATAATTATGTAGATCGTAAAGTTTAGATTTATTTATACTTGACATAAAAGAGCTAAATCTATTATTAATAACTAATTAAACAATAAAGATAAATATACATGAACAATGAACCTAAAAACTAAAAACTAAAAACCTTAAAAATTATAATAAAACTAGAATATATTATTATAAGGAGTCCCTTTAGGCAAGGTTCCGAAGATACTGGCAGCGTTCCCCCTTTGAATAGCTATACTAATTCTTTGTCCGAGGTAGCTGCCAGCTCTTCGGTCCCCTGTGACGTCGACTAACCTTCTTGATATTTCTTTAAAAAGCCGTATAGCGCTGGGACCCCACGGACCAAGGGTCTCGACACCGAATGGGACAAAATCATATTCGGAGCCTAGACCCTTGTATTTGCATACTTTAGCTTTTTCAGCCGCTTCACAAGCCGCACCAGCTCTGTTGTTGGTTCCATGTAGATGGGAAGGGGCTAGCGTGTCTGAACAGGTGGCATCCCATACCAGCACCCGACCCATCTTCCATGGAATCAAGCTCATACCGTCTGGTCTCTTGCCATCGTCTCTTGCAATACCAGTCGGCTCAAGTAGACTTGGCACGTTGACGGTGGCAAGGGACCGGCGTATGATATTGTTAAGTGCGGCATGTCTCGAGAAGCGACCTGCACTTTTTTGGCATGACAGTCCGTGATGTCCTAGCTTGTCGACATCGCTGCCACAGGGACATTTATGAGGAGCGCAGACCGGAACCCCAAGCCGTAGACAGGTTGCGATTCGGAGCGTGTCAGGCTCAAGGAATGTTCCTGTATTTGACGAAGGGTACGCGTGAAGCCAGTAGCCGGCCTCATGTGTACCCACGGCCAAAAGCCTAGCACGCGCCGAACCTGTACTACAGCTCAAAAGATTATCAAAAGTCAATTTACAATTTATGTCGTCCCAGCTCCTCTGTGAATTTGGAGAAACTGGAAAACTTTGACCTGGGCATGCAATTAAGAAAGCGTTTCTAGCCTCTTTCAAGCCAGCAATCTCAAAGTTTGAAGGGGATGTCCTTAAAATTTTACTTATGAGATTTGCTGAACTATGAACAGAAGATAGGAAGGCTGGTAAAGCAACACTGGAAATTTTGCGAATCCCTAAACCGCCATAACGGATGGGTAGGGATGCTTGGGTCCAAGATTGCTCGTTTAGCTGCATATTTAGAATTGATTCTAAGCTAATTTTGATTAAGACGTCGATTTGTGTTAAAAGATCTGGGTGATTCCAAAAGGAGCAGCAACGGAGCACATACGTAAATTTTGGGACGAAAAGACAGAATTTTAAGATACAAAGTGCATAATGTGGACTAATTTCAAGGAGACGGTCAGCAAAATTTTGAAATTTAGTAATTGAATTATTAATATATTCAGAAATAGATTCATCAAAAATTGGAGAACCTAAAAGGTAAAGTGAATTACTGTGAACTATTTTAATATTTGGAGCCAACATATTAAATTTTTGTTTTATGTCACTTAAATTTAAGTCGCGGTTATTTATAAAAAGCTCGCATTTGCTAAAATTAAGCTCCAAACCAATGCCTTCAAATTTATTTTTGATTATAGAAAGGTCCGATAACACAATATCCACATCACCTCCTAGGGTCCCGTCGTCCAAATACCAAACGTTGAATTTAGACTTTAAATTTTTAATTATCGGATTTATAGCCAAACTAAAAATTGCAGGCCCAAGGGGATCACCCTGTTGACAACCTACTTCCGAGGATAGTTCATTAGAACGATATAGCAATTTTGTTGGGTCAGCGTAACTGAGAAGAAGATAATTGTAAATTTCCGGTATGTGTTGTTTTATTTCCGTCAGCAGGGTATCCCTATTTACCGAATTGAAAGCATTTTTGACATCAATTTTGAGCAACACGTCAGGCTGTCCGTAAGTTAGGAAAGAGCGTAGGGCATGGACGGCTGCCTCACACCCTCCTTTTACACCGAAACCTAACTGTACGGGTTCAAATTCTAAGTTTAATTTTGATACAATATGTCGAACAGCAATTTTGGAGGCCAGACGTCGTAGTGTTGATCCAACAGCAATTGGTCTCACCCCTCCGTCCTTTTTGGTGAGGGCAATGAGGTTCGCGCCGAAAAGAATGGGAACAATTTCTGGATTGACATTACCGAAATACATAAAGTTGATTAAATTAGTGATTGAATTTACTAGTTGCTCACCTGCATCACCCACAGAATGCGAAGTTAAATCTTTCAAATGTTGGGGTGAGATTCCATCCAAACCTGCAGCCGAACCTGGTTTAAAAGATAAAATGGCATCCGTAACATCTTTGTTTTGAATTTGAAGGCATGCTTGCCTTGCTGTTGGTGGGTCGAGAAAATATGGGTTTACTGGAGCTGGGGGATGTTTTGTCCGTAAGGCCTGAAGGGTGTCAGGGGTATCTGGTGATAGCACGTCGTTGGAGAACAAAAGGCGAGCGGCACCTGTGAGATCTCCGTCACTGATTTTGTTTTCTATGAGTTTGTGATTACGAGGGGCATCATGTTTGATTAGAGGTGCGGGTGAAGGCGAGGAGCTTAAAGTACAGTTATTCTTAATCTTTTGAGTTAAGGATAAATTTGGTTCATCAGTTTTTAAAATGTGCAATGTGCTATATGAAAATAAAAATAGGTTCTGCCAGTCTTGAGTGCAATTGCTTAAGTAGCATTTCTGGACTAAATGTGACAAATGTGTAGCAACGGTAATTCGAGCCCCTCGAGGTATTCTTTTGATTATGGGTATACTATTTTTCAAATGGCTGAGATGTATGTGGAAAGGAGTTTGAACGTTGGCCACATAAGAAGGCGCATTCGGAATAATGGGATGGATGTCTAAGGGTGAACTATTTTGGCTAATACATTTCCTGTGTGTTTTTGTAATGTGTATATTGAGGCCTTTCAAAGTTTTGAAAGATTTGTTGCATTGTGAACATGACATGTATGGGTCGCGTTCGACGTGCCATCACAAGATTGGGTCACGGACTGCATTCACAACTACAGTTAAAAACAATTCATAAAAAATAATACCTTATAAACAAATTTAAAACACAATAAAAATAACTTATAATGTACACAAATGTTCACAGTAAATTTAAAAAGTCAAAGTCAAATATGACGGCTGCCTATTTTGGTAATAAGACGCATGCGTCGTTACGTAGGTGCGTCACAAAATGGTTTTGATTGGACGATTCAAAGCAAAATCACTAGCGACGCATGTCGTCGCTAGGACAACCGATAGCGACCTTAGCAACCGCATCGGTCACTTCACGGATTATGTCACTCCCCGCATGCACACACCGACTGATCTCAAAGGTTAATTCACAGCAATCCCGCCAATATTTATCACTGTATGCCTTATCTAAAAGATTTTTTTTGTCTTCCGCATACTGGCCACGAAATTACACCGACAGAGTGACTCTTTCCATCTTTACCAATTTAAAAGTTCGGGACACACTCAAAACACGTCCACTCCATAAAATGTGACAGATGTCATCATATAATACATGTGAAAATTTGGTGTAAATACATGGTGTTAAGTTTTATTAAACAAATTATGAAATAATGATATTATTGAAAAAAATAATTTAAAATATTCAAATTCAAATTCAAATTCAAATTCAAATTCAAATTCAAATTCAAAATTCTTTATTCACTTAGGATGCAATACATCTCTTGTGACAGGTCAAGATTCTACATGTACATTTATGCCATGTTCGCAAACAATAGGTAGAGCCGGAGAAAAGAACATGGCAATAAAAACTCGCGGCCACTCCTTTCAAATCGCCAATGTTTACATAGTTTTAATGTTTTAATATAATAAACCTGATATGGGGGTAAGGTGCTGCCACTAATATACTATACACCATGTTAGAGGACTGATGCAAATTATAGTGATTAAAAATTAGAACTTATGCTAATTTAAAAAAAAAACAACAGCCTCAGTGGGTACAACATAGTAGGAGCATCTACTTACAACAAAGGTAAAAACTGTATGTGCTCAAATATTGGCCAAATTACTGGTAACAAAAGATTAAATATAAAATATTAATTATAAGATCAAAAGAAAGAGAAGAATGGCCTTTATTAGTCACGTAGAATCTTTACTTACAAAAGTAAAATCATGTTCTTAAGCAATGTGATAACAACATTCACATGAGTAGAATAAAATGATAAGGAGCAAGTAGTCAAAACCATTTTTCTTTATCATTTAAAAATTCGTCAACTGTATAATAACCTTTACGTATAAGATAAGTTTTGACTACATTTTTAAACTTTTCCACTGATAGACTCATAACACTAGCTGGTAACCTATTAAAAAATCGCACGGAAAGACCCATAAATGAATTATGCGTTTTATGTAGCCTATGATATTGACCTACTAATTTATGCTTATGTCTCGTGTTCACCGAGTGAACGTCACTATTCCTGTGATATAAATGCATATTTTGTTTTATAAACATAATGTTTGCAAATATATATTGTGATGCAACTGTCATAATGCCTATCTCTTTAAACTTTTCTCTAAGGGAAACTCGTGCACCTAGTTTGTAAATCGCACGCACTGCACGTTTTTGGAGAATGAAAATTGTTTGAATATTAGCTGCCTTGCCCCATAGCAGAATGCCATACGACATGACGCTGTGGAAATAACCGAAATATACTAGCCTTGCTGTTTCCACATCCGTAAGCTGTCTGACTTTGCTGACAGCATACGCTGCAGAACTGAGTTTCCCTGCGAGACACGATATTTGGGCGCCCCACTGTAACTTACTATCTAAAGTAATTCCCAAAAAAACCGTTGAATCAACAAAATTAATAACTTCATTGTTTAACACTAGATTTGTACTGATATTCCTTACATTTGGCAATATCATTATCTACCTTATTATATTTTTAAATTTAAGTTGTGAGTTCTTATTTGACTATAGGAGACACATGGACAGGATTAACCGGAGGGATATTACGACCTCACAGTCCTTATTTTTCGCAGGTTGATTGAAGTTATCAAGTACAACAACAAAGAGTTATAAATAAGAATTAACTAGCTTTTGTCCGTGACTCCGCCCGCGTGTAGGTCCGTCATGGCGGTAAATAGTAGTCCATGTGTTAATCCGATATGTATACTAATATTACTGTGAAGTTTCATCAAAATCCATTCGGTAGTTTTTGCGTGTAAGCGCAACAAACATACATACATACTCACAAACTTTCGCGTTTATAATATTAGTCGGATATTAAGCTGCATAAATCTGTACTTTTAATGTTAAGTACTAGCTTATCGCTCGCGCGCATATCCGTTACTGGACTTCAAATTTTATCAAAATTTGTGCAGTATTTTATTTGTGAAAGTGTAATAGCTAGACAGAATTACTAACAATTAAATAGAAGTATGGTTATAGGTGAAAATATTTAAATAAAAAATATAAATATTTAAAACCAGATTCTACTTTACTACTTTTCCTTTTAGTTTATTCAAAACCTTTATACTCGTATATATTTGATCATTAATATAACAATACGTACAGGTGTCATTCTCTTTAATAATATTATAATGAAGCGATTCTTATATCGATATTAGTCTAATTACTCGAATAAGTAAGCAGTGATTGAATGACGAGAAATATTTGAAACGGTATTGACGTGGACGGCACAAAATAAAAGCCCGTAATCTTGATATTCTCGGCTCGTGAGGGAAAAAAATTAAATGACATTCTCTTTAGCTAGTGTAGCTTTTTTATTTAACATACCATGTTAGTTTTTTTCATTATAAATAAGATTATGTAGCAATTACAAAATTTTAAACCGTATTATGAGCCACTCTGCAAATGAAAAATAAAGTGCTAGAAGCACTTCATGACCTTTAATTTTCTATCAACAACCCATAATGTCCCACTGTTGGGCTCAGATCTCTTCTCAGGCTTCTTCTTTTTCTTATGGCTACGTAATCTTGCCGTTGAATGTTTTCAAGTCGCCGGAATGCCTCCAACAAAGTTTCACGTCTGTTAACTTATGATAAGACCGACTGCTTAACGTGACTTCCAAATCACGGAAACGTTAATAACATACACACATGCCACAAACGGTCACCCATCTAGGTTCTGACCGCGCCGTCGTTGCTTACCCTCGGAGATTGTTTCCAATCACCCAAGGCCACTTGGCTTTGAACGCTTCAATTGTCTATGGTCGCCGATTATCGTTGGTTATACGGGCTCTTTGTTCTAATCTCAGTTCGTGTAGCTCGTTTCGTGCGACGCATAATTTATGGTAACGGAAGCTGAAGGTTTAAATTAAAAACGATGGATTGTTTAGTTTACATTAATCTAAATTATAATGAATTAAGATTTACTTTAAATGAGAGGCCTGTAGAATGTTTTAATTGAACAGCGACTAGTCTCTCGCATCCAATAAATAATATAATAGTACAGTAAATAATTATTTCAAATAATTTTCTTCTGTAACTTTCCGACTGTAATAACTTGGTCTACAGGAGTTACAATCACTGTACGAATGTTTTTAACGACTCGAACATATTATAGTTTTTGTTGAATAGCGGGCCTTATTCAGTCGAACGAGTTGTATTACCCGTCTGAAACGTTGAAATATAGAAGGTATCGTAAACTTTAAAATATTTTTATTGCGATTAAGTTCAAATTGATTTATTGATTAAAACGCCAAAAAAGAATGACCTATAAAACAAGAGCCGATTGCCTGATATCAATTAGAAAATAATGGATAACAAAACTGTGTCACATTTCATTAACCGTACTTACAAGTCATAACTTTAATTACACTCCTGTCTTAAAGGTCAAAATAGTAGATCATACTCGGGAAGGACAGTATCTTCTCATTTTAATTAAGATTCTGTTGATAAATAATGGTCGCATATAAAACCAACCTTTTTTTTTTAAACCTAGCAGTCATTTATTTCAAAGATTTTTATATTTATAATAAGTATGTATTTACAAAAAAAATATGTTTATGTATACACATAATGTTGTTTAGTACCCACATACAAGTTCTGCTTAGTTTGGGACTAGATAACGTGGTGTTTAAGATCTTTGAAATATTTATGTGTATATAAATAAAAGAATTTGGATGCGAGTAGCCGCCACTACTATTACTCCTCAAACAAAGTGGCGTGCAATTGGAGAGGTGATGATGATGATATAAAAGAAGAATGTGGTGTTAATAACCTGACTAAAAAATATTTAAGTGTTTGAGTTTTCTTCTCAATCCGACTATTTTTTTTTAAGTTATTACCTCAGAACTTTCGATTGAGTGAACCGATTTTGATAATTCTTTTTTCATTTGGAAGCTGGTGCCTACCATATGGTCTCATGATAAGGGAACTGATAATAGGATCCTAGAGAAATCGAGGGGACGCCTCAAATATCATAGGTTCACCTGTCGCGATTTGGGTACTCGGAATAGTTTTTCTTTCAAAACTCAGTAGTTGAAAAACCGATTTGAATAAAATATCGTTCTCAGAGAGCTTAAAGCCTGAGAAAGAACTTTTTACCGCAATAAATGACATACACGCGAGCTAAGTAGTAAACGGGTTATTAATAAATATAAAATACATCATTCAAATCATATTGCAATAGTTTCAAGCCAGATAAGACGTACTTTACCACCGTCACTTTATAAAACGCCTTACACTCGAGTAGAAGAAAAATGATGAAATTCTTGGTGTTGAATTAATAATCTTACCACGTATACTCCGGGTAAATATTTGTAGTTGGACCCGCCCCTATTTCCCATACAAACTGCCTATAATATTTACATAAAATATTATTACGATGGCACATTAACGTCACAATATTGGCTCGTTTCGAAATCCAGTCGTACGATAAGTATGTTGTAAATACGTATTTATGACCTGAGTCTTGAATGATCTATATCATTTAAGGCTCATCATCATCACCATCATCAACAACAGCCTTTAACAGTCCACTGCTGTACATAGGCCTCTCCTTAGAAAGGAGGTATTGGCCTACTATAGCACGCTGGCCAGACGGGTTGGTATATGGTTGGTATCAAGTTTTCCTTCTCTTTGCATTGATGTTGTCTTGCGTAGTTTATCCCTTAGTCGCCTTTTACGACACCCGCGGCATGAATAGGGGTAGTGACGCTCTGTATTCTTAATCCGTTACCACACCAATACCTATACCAATAACTCTATGAAACTAACCTGATAATAAAGTAGTATTTAAATCAATTTACTACTAGTTAAAGATTGCTCTAAAAATCATCCATTGGCTTTGCTTATCGAACATCCACGCGCAATGTGTGTTTTCCTTAAATGAATCTATGTTTTTTATTAGCGTTCCGTAGTTCATGACTCGGAACCCTTACAGTTCGTCATGTCCGTTCGCCCGTTTGTCCGTCCGTCGTCGGACGGAAAATTTGAAAAAAAAAGATAGTAGTCCATATATTGAACTTTCAAGGAAAACTTTAGCGGTTGTGGTAGCTTTTTCATTTCAGGAGTTATTGGGGCCTAATTTGTAAAATACACTCACTTGGAAAACTTCGTACAAAAATAAAAATAATAATAAGTATACATAACAATTATCTATTGGAAAGGATTTTGAATCTAGCTACCAGTTTGGGTGACTACGGAATCCTATTTTATGCGTGGCCTGGCACGCACTTGGTGAATTTTTTATGATGAATTGCATATTCACTATTGATATTTCAGAAGTTATTGATTTGGTTCTATTTTTTTATTTATAACCCTCCAAAGGGACTCCTTCCTGCCCGATATCAAGCATGATTACAGTCCAAGGTAGGAGTCACTATCCTCATTTTGAGAACAGACAATGCAGTATAGTAACACACACTATGACAGCCTATTGAATTGGGCCTCCGGTCTCACACACACCAACGAAATACTACATTCTATGTGACGTACTGCACCGGTCGAGCCGGTCCATTGGAAATTATACTACCTACATCACATTTTTCATGCTTATTTTTGTGTTAATTTTCAACCTTCTCGTTATAGCTTTCTAATACTAACAGCCTTTAACCTGAGTTGTGGATTGGATGGAAATTTGAACAGACAAACGGCAACTGCAAGGGTTCATTATACTCCTACAAAAATTATCGGCACCCGTTGTATGAATCGAATGCTCTTTAAATTAAAGTGTAATTTTTATTGTAAACTTTGGGACTATGAGCTAAGTTGTTAAAACTTTTCGAGTTTTCTTATTGGTTAGTTGATTTATTTAAAAATTCCGCAGTATAAATAAAATGCAGTGAATTTGAACTTAAAAATAGTCTAGTTTTAATCTTTTGGCTTGAAATTGTGCACGCTACGACACTTACGGTGTGTCAATCTTCGTGAATGAATGAGCGGTTTGGCTCTGTTCCAAAATTGGTTTGTGAAGTGCAAATCTCAATACGTTTTGCAGTCTTCAACACTAACTACCCTAGTGAAGTAACTTTGTTTAAATTTTTATCTTTTTTTAACAAAAAAGGCGAAGTGACAGTCTTTCTTAAAATTAATAATATATCCTGTGCCGTGAGAAACAGATAAAATGAACACACAGACTTAAAACGACAATTTATGGATCGCAAGTGTTGTACCAGGCAGGGCTTTCGAGCCTACAACACTCAGCATAATAGAAAATGTCATGGATATATAACAGAGTACAAAATAAAAGAAATGTAATTATTAAGGATACCTCAATTTTCTTTACAATAATTATGTTTATAGTTTTCCTCCTGCATGTTATAAAAACACTTTTTTACTACCGTTTTCTTAATTTATTCGGGGTAGTAAAAAAGCTTAGATTCTTTTATACATTTTAGCTGAAATTATGGCCAATTAGCCGCAGAACTGATAGACGTTGGGTCAAAAGAGTTCTGGAGTGGAAACCGTGTCTCGGCAAACATAGATACACTATTTTTAAATAAGGTGTAGTGACGACATTCACAATATGATTGGCAGGAGCTGGATGCGAGAGGTCCATAATCGATCAGGGTGGTGTACAATGTTCAGCAGTAGACTGCGATTGACTGATGAAGAAGATACATAATTTTCTTTTAAGATCGGATAGGGCGAAGAAAAGTACTAGTGTAGGAGGCTGGTGTTGTGTACTCATAATATGTGTCTCCTGTGACTGTTGGCTAATTCATAGTAGGAACATGCCCCAACTTTTTATTATTAGTGTATGTTAATAAATCATACTACATATGAGGCCGTCAGTGCAAAAACGGCCTAACCCACAATTTTCCATATTCCGACTTAACTACAAAAAGTGATCCAAAATCTGATAAAATATCATGCTAAATCGGCCTATCTTTAATTTATTATCCTCAGTAAAAGTTACGCTGCAAAACTAGTTTTTGAATTTATTATTTTTTTATTAATCGTAATGCAAGATCGTAAGCCGCTTAGGCCATTTTTGCATACCGTCATCACAAATTTTTGGCGGGACAGGCTGCTGTAATGACGAAGCGTACGTACGACGAGAGTGAAGATCTACCTACTCCGGATCCGAACCTGAATTTCTGGAAATGTATAAAACTTAATTCTTCAACTTCTCTAACTGTAATATTTTTATTGGAATTAAAAATGTGACTAAAACGTTCACTAACACAAAATAAATGAAGGAAAACGAACATGCCATATATAACTACAGTTGTGATAAAAAGGATAAACTTTTATTATATGTGAAGTAGAATCTAGGAATTCATATCTAGGAGTCGTCATCAAAAAATAGAGAAGCCAAATGTAAGGATTATAAGTTAATTTCAAATTTACCTACTCAAAATATAGGTATACGAGGTGTGAATAAAGTCGATTAGAATTTCGCGTTGTATTATCTAGCTATGTTAGACATGACTGTGTTCTAATTTATGTCTATTCCGTGTAATAATAATCATAAGAAGCATCAAGTCAATGGGCAAAACCTAATTTTTATAATAATATGTTATAACAGGACAGGTAGACTGATTGTCGCTGGAAACGATAATACTTATATCTTAGAGTGGAGACCGCAATGAACGTAATGTAGGGTGTTTATCAAAGGATTGATATAGAATGCCTACGAGATCGAGGTGTCAGAAGCTCCTTGGGGGAGACCTTTGTTCAGCAGTGAACGGCGATATTTTGATAAAAAATCGAGAATGTCGTGCCCGCTTGCACCATTAATCGAAGGACTGCTCCGAGATGAATTTTACATTACCCCACGAAATTTATAAATATGTATTTGTAATGTGTCTTTTATTATTCAAGAGCACCCTGGCAATGTTAAAAGTGCCTAAAACACTTTAGGCCGAAAAAACCTATTCTGAAAGTTTTCATACTAAAGCGGTCAGTGTACTCAATTCGGTACACCCCTGAAATTATATGAAAACTAAATTATTTTAATTTTTCACTTATATTTGCTGTTTTTGTATCCTTATTTCAATATAGAAGTAAAGATATTTTTTTTCATATTGGTAATTTGCGTTTACCAATATAAAAAAAAAAACTGCCTCGTTGGTTTAGTGGTTAGCGTATGCAACTGCTAATCAAGAGGTCTAAGGTTCAAATCCCGGGTCGGGACAAAAAGTGTTTTTGGGTTTTTCTTAGGAAATCCTAATAGCAACCCGGAGTTTTGAAGTTTGGAGGTGATTCACGCCCGTGCCTCGGAGAGCACGTAAAGCCGTCGGTCCCGGTTGTCATGAACATCTATGGCAATCGTTATCGGGAAGTCAGTACCCTTAAATATATTGAAAACTAGTTCAATCTTCGAATTTCAGTTCTCCCTTACGGTTGCGGAAGTCCGATGCCAGTCGCTCCGTGGAAAAACTGAAATTCAGGTAAAACCTGTTGAACTAGTAGCCGACCCCAAATAAACTTGGGAATAAAGGCTAGGAAGATGATTGGTAATTTGCGTTTGACCTCTAATGGGTTAAGTTTTTTTTTGATAAAACCGGAAGTATCCAGTACTAACATCTTTTATAAACGGCCTAACCTTGGTTATAGTGGTGAATCGGTAAAAGAACTTTAAATGCAAAAGTGGCCTAAGCCACACAAATAATACAAATATATGGATTTATTTCAAAATAACAAACTTCATTCTGAAGAATTTAGGACGGTAATTGCATAAAATATGCTTATGGACTAAAATCCACTATAATAAATTATATGCAAATTAATGTGAAATTCGTGATTATACAAAACCTATTATTTTCATACTGTTTGTCTCAAGGTTAGGCCACTTTTGCGCTGACAGCCTGATATGTGTTACCATAACATACATACCTATATATTAAACGCTTCGCATCCCACTACCAATAACGACGAAGTTATCGACACCACTAGGATTTAATGTAGTATTCTATTTTCTCTGCGTCACCTAAACTTTGACAGATAGAGAATTTTTAAGGTATTTAATTCGCCAATGCACCTAAGTGCTTGATGTGTAATAAATAAAATAAATTTCGGCCAGTTCACACTTTATGCTTTAAGTAGCGAACATAATTTTAACATATACATACATTGTACACTGTGTCGCCAATTTTCTTTGTGATTTCCTTCTCCTGATTGATCGGGAAATTAAAGAGAAAATAGGATATTAGTTGGAAGTGAACGAAAAAGCAAAAGATTGATGGTACGGATTATTAAGGGCTCAGTGCGATGGTAAGCAGTTAATGACCGTGAATAAATGTTTGTCAGCCTAATTCAAAACCTTAAGAAATAATTTTACGAACAGCAAGGATTGTGATTTACTCAGCATTTATGTATTGTTTACGTATAGGTAAGTGTATGTAACACAAGTACGCATGATAGCCTATTATTTTATGCTAGTGGTCGCCAAGTGGCTAAAATTAATTTAAACTATAAGTGCCAAGAATATTAAGGTTCCGTTGTCAAAGACTATAACTTCTATTCAAATCAAATCAAATTATTTTATTTCAAGCAAACCGTACAACGGCACTTTTGAAACGTCAAGTAATCAGTCAGTAGTCAGTCGTGAAGCTAATCGTCTGTTCCAATTCGTAGATCCTATGGAGAAGAACAGACAAGAAACTCCATGGACACTCTTTTCCAACATTGTTTTTACAATTTTTGGTTACATTGTTTAAGGCATTTTATTAAATGTGAGCACAATGTAACGATACTGATATTTACACAGGTAGTGTCCAAAAATAATTTAACAATAAATAGAAGTTGTGAGATGACCAGCCCCGACTGGCGGCGCCCGTATCACGAGCATGACCTATGCACCAGCCATCGTCCAGTTCAACCATATCGTAGGAAGCCGAACGACCCGCTACACAAATGATATATAAACATGACTTTCGCAAAGGCTACGCTACAATGTTAATTTAACAAAAGAGTATCTATGCGTGTTTGTGTCGAATACATGGTAGTATGTGTGACGTTTTATTTATTGATTTCGTGTATTTTTTGTGCAAATTTAAAAAATAATCTACCTGCATTCCTCCTTCACATAAACTGTAAGTGTGTGCAATTTCTTACTCCCTCGTCCATACAAGTTTCGGAAGAAGGGGTACAAATTTTCTGCTTTGCGTATTAAAATATAGGTGTTAAACAAATTAAGGGGAATATATTCTCCATAGAAGGGAAAATGTAAAACAGGCCGACTCGTCTCGAATGATACTCAAACCATAACTTTTTTTATAAATTAAAGATCCCATTTAATTATTCTTATAATTTACTAGCTTTTGTTTACGGCTCCGCCCGCGATTAGGTCAATCATGGCGGTAAATAGTAGCCTATGTCCTATTGCAATATGTAAGCTATATTATTGTAAAGTTTCGTGTTAAAGAGCAACAAACATACATACAAACTTTCGCGTTTATAATATTAGTAAGAATAAGCTACTTCCACAATAACGCAAATTAAAATTCAAATATTAATCAACAAGGGTTAAAGATAAAAAGGTATATCTGTTACGACTAGCTAAGTAGATAAACCCACAATTGATTTAGCCACAAACTGCCGCAGTCCCTTGGGCTGTGGCGGTCTGATTTCAGTTACTAACAAGAAAATTGGATATTCGTAACTGAACCCTACCGCTATACAATACAGATTTATCTACCAAAAAGTAGCTACTAAAGATAGAGTGGAATTCTTATTTTATAAAAACTATATGAGCCCCGAGGTGTTACCCGCCGTGAAAGGATTTTTGCAATGGCTAGCCCGATTTGAATGAGACTTTTACTCGCAGGTAGCTGTTGATATAAGGAGTAACTTAGACTAGCTTGGAGCCGTTCCGGAGATTAGGCTACAAAGAAAACTGATTTTTATATAATTATTTTTTTGTTGGGAAAACCCCAAGACACCTTGGTGCCTAAGGCTATTAAAATTATCTGATGCCAATGCCAATCATTCGGTTGGTGCACAGTTTTATCTATGCGAAGACATTTCATATACTTAAGGTGGGGTGGGTATCATGACAATGACTTGAATTACGTGAAGAATCTCTCGATTTGCCGCTCCCTTGAAAGTACCGCCCGCGTTCGGCGCACGCTTTGCACGCCCGCTTACGGCATGCCTGGACCGGAGGCACAATCATTCTGCCTCCGGTGGCCGGAAAAATGATGCAGAGGATTCTACTCATGCTTTCCATCAGGCAGAGTAGAGTTACTTTGGTAAGCCTTAATTTAAAAAAGTATAAATATAAACATATATTGGTGAAAGCTATTTGATGTTAATTACTTTAATAAACCGTTGCCGAATACTGTCGAAGCAGCTATAGTAATAATGTTGAGCATAATCATTTATTCAAAAGATGTTGAAATCTAAAACGTCACAATTTGACTGAAATTTAATTGCTTGTTTGTAACCATAATTGGAAGATATCACGGTGGACGAGCTAAACTGAATTGTATTTCAATTCTGAAATATAATTGACACAAGAAACGCCACTAAAATAATCTTAGCAAAATCAGCAAATTTTCAATGGACGTGTTATTAATCTAAAGAAAACGGAAAGCGGTTCATCGAAATGCTTAGAAATTGGAAAGTCAGAGTTTTAATAGGCTGAG
This sequence comes from Phragmatobia fuliginosa, assembly GCA_932526445.1. NCBI lineage: Eukaryota > Metazoa > Arthropoda > Insecta > Lepidoptera > Erebidae > Phragmatobia > Phragmatobia fuliginosa. The sequence goes on from OW052073.1 coordinate 4,616,066, forward strand.
GCAAAAGTGTAGAGTATTTTCTTAAATATTAATAGAAATAAAGGTGAATAATATAAATCAGTATCAACAACCGTTTATTTCATTGATTGCGTTTTTTTGGCCCACCCTTAGTCCATTGAAGTATTGGTACTGCTCTGAGATAGAGGGTACCATAGCGCTCTTTTAATAGATACAGATTTTTTTAAGACACTACATTAAAAGATCGCTAGTTGATAATTTTCAGTTTGATGAAAATGCAGCTTTGTTTGTCTAGCGGTTAACGTATCTGACTGCCAATCGTATAGCCTATCTGACTGGCGGTGTATTACATCCGTGCCTCAGAGAACAGGTAAAGCCGTCACCGGTTGTCATGAACCGGGCTAGTTCTCTTAAATAAACTGACAACTAGTTTGAACTTTCGAATTCAGTTCATCCCCAAGGTTTCCAAAGGCCCTATACAAGTTGCTATAAAGTAAAACTAATTGAACTGGTGGCCGATCGCAAAAAATATAGGATTTATTAAGCCTAGAAGTATATGTGAATTGGCATCCAAACCGTTTGTCTAGTTAACATGAATTTTGCAGCGTCAAATGTTGTCTTTAGATTATTATTCACGTAGAATAGCTGAAACGAAGGTTAATGTTAGACAACCAGTGGGCGTAAGTCAGTTTAGCTAATAAATTAAAAGACAACAGTTATATCGTGTTATACACGATTTTATCGCTCTACACGTCACATAGCGAGGCTTAGAGACAAGAGATGGATTTACAGCACCACCATATGGAGAGGACCTCAAGGAAAAAGAAAGAGAGAAAGGCCCTCAACTCGCTGGGAGGACGACATAAAAGAAGTCGCTGGTCCAAAGTGATGGCAAATAGCACAGGATAGAGAGAAGTGCTCATCGTTGGAAGAGGCCTTTACCCAGGTTGGGGAGACCTTGCTAATAATGAAATATAGTGTTATAGTTATAAAAATAGTAAATTAATGAAGCAATGTAACAGGATCAAAAAAGTCTCTTTTATTTTTATTTTATTTATTTATTATACACGATTTTCTAATGAAATTATACTCGATACTAGTAGTTATACTATAATAATATGTGATAATGTGTGATGTTGCTCAAATAAATTATCCGGATTGAAGGGTTACAGATGACCCGCTCAACGTTGACTCAATCATTTAACTAATAGAAACATATCTCTAATCTATCTGTTATATACCCTAGACTATGACATGATTTCAACATTTATTACGGCCCTAGAATGTACAAGGACTGAATTCAGAATTCATTATGGAAAAGTCTAGAATATACTTTGGGTATATTTTATTCTTAATATTATTGTCACGTACAGATTGATACTAACGAAGGATTGATGCATTACATCTTTGCCACGGTTCGATACCCTTTTTTTATTCTATCAGGTTTTATTATTATGCCAGTTCTGTTATTACCTTAAATGTAAGGAAAACTGATATTACTTTTACCATTTATAAATAAATAAATATTCCGGACATCTGACACACCACGCCATCTAGTCCCAAACTAAACAGAGTTTGTATTATGGGTATTAGAAAACTGATATAAATACATTAACATATTTTTTTTGTAATTACATACATATTTATTTATTTATTTTATTAGCAGAAATGTAGGTTTACAAAGATCTAATAATATTATCATATGACCCATTTACATTCTACCATTATGTAATAGTGTGCAAATATATTTATAATAGAAAATTCGTCATTTAAAAAAACAGTCAGAAACATAATACTTAAAATAAACAGATAACATTGTCAAGAAAATTTAAAAATTAAAATGTCATAAAATAACATGCTTATCATTTGGTAACGTGATGATAAGATTAATAAATATGAGCAATTTTATTCTACTGCCAGTTTTTCAAGTCATTATCATCCAAATATTCTCTAAGAGTGTAGTAGCACTTAGCAATGATATTATACATAGATAATACCCAAACTCCGAAAAAAATATATGTGGATCACACAAACATTTGCTCCGACCCGGATCGGAGTATAGGAGTCGCAGACGCTACCATAGCGCCACAATGGCATTTAATTTCATTGATACCATCTCAAATATTATGCCTCAATTTATGAATCATTAATCTTACTTAATGTCTTTTTATTAATTATTTTTCAAGTTCATTTCTAGTGCAGAGACTTTCAGAAACTTTATGCCACTGATTTTTAATGAAACTTGGATGATAAATTTTGGAGCGTCATGCTTTAAACGGCGCTGCGCTGTAAAGTTTAGTCATAAGAAATGATGAATTAGTTTTTAGACTTTTAAGAAACTTTTTCGTAAAAGGCATTGACGTATATTTAATTGTTGAAACTCACTTGGTTCTGAAAGTGAAGCTTTTATTTAGCAATATTGACCCTACGGTCAACTAACTACTTATCACCGTGTCAACAACTACTCATAACGTCCCACTACTGTTCACGGGTTTCCTCTCAGGACAGGGTTGATGACAGAAGCCGCCCGAAGGCCTCCAAATAAGCTTTACGATTGTTATCTTATGTTACCAACTGGGACAGACTGCTTAACGTCGGAGGTCACGTTAAGCAGTCGGTCCCGGTTGTCAATCACTGTAACGCTCATAATATATCATGCTACAAACGGTCACCCATCTAGGTCTGACCGCACCATCGTTGCTTGCCCTCGGTGATTGTTTCTTATCACCTAAGGCCACTTGATTACTTGGCTATTGGCTATCAACGTGGGGTGACGGATTAAGAATACATAGTATCAACATCTTAAATCATTCCATGAGTGTCGCCTCACCCGTTTTGTATGCGTGTTACAGTTAGGCAAAAACTACTTTCTTATACCTTTATTCTATACTAACTTTCGCCCGCTGTTCCGTCCGCGTGTTTCTCGATTATTGCAGTAAAAAGTATCCTATGTGTGTTATTCTGATATATAAGCTATATTACTGTAAAGTTTCATCCAAATCCGTTTACTAGTTTTTGCGTGGAAGAGCAACAAACGTACATTCTTACAAACTTTCGTGTTTAAACTATTAGTAGGACTTATGATGATGAAGTTATAGGTAATCCTTGAATTCACTGAACTAATTCTAATGGAAAACCATTTATTTCTGAGTGTGTTGATGAGAAAAATCGATTTCTAACTATAATATAAAATCATACTTGATGAGTTTTGAGACGTAACAGCTCCCTTTATATTCGAGCATATAACTCGGGACGGGTTCTTAATATACTTGTCTACGTGAATATAGAGGATAGATCAGTAAAGTAAATTCATCCATAATACGTTCACGTCACGTTTCGGCCTCTCTCTTATTGGTTAGTTCAACCTTCAAAGTGTGAGATGGAAATATTGTGTTCCAATCCGTGTTAAGTGAAACGGACATAAAGATCGATAATTTGTGGATCAAACAAAGTGCTGTCTCTGGAAGAAGCCCACAACACACAACGTTCTAGAAGTGGCCGCTCAAACTAAATAAATAAATATTTCGGACATTTTACACACAACGCCATCTAGTCTGAAACTAAGCAGAACTTGTATTATGGGTACTAGACAACTGATATAAATACATGTTCTCGCCACTAGCGAGACGTCTGCAGGAACGAAACGTAAATGTCAAAGTGACAAATGAATGATGTTTGCATAAAAAACTTAACAAAAACGACGTACCCGCCGCGCGCGCTGTTAGAAGTATTAAAATATATTCTGCTCAGACTATAAACGCGAGTGTTTGAATAAAAACCTGAATCAGCTCGTTACTTGCCGTGCCGTGTTATAGACAGTAGTGACAATCAGTGCCACGAACAATTGCATTGCGTACCTACCACGAGGACCGACAACCCGCGGATTCTCCCACCGATCCTTAAGTACTTCTCACCCTTACTTGATCCCCCACAGTATATATGCGTCACCCCAAAGGCGCATATAATACAATACATAAACATACCTTTTTTTTGTAAATACACACATTATATATAGAAAACACACAAACTCCGAAACAAATGTTTGTGGATCACACAAACTTTTAGCTCGACCTGGGAATCGAACCCAAGACCTCGAACAGCAGTTGCATACACTACCACCGCGTTACCGAGGCAGCCAAATAATATAAAATCAGCGTATTTTATATTATTTAACTGCCTGCAAAAAATCTGAAAAACACAAAACACGTCCACACTTTTAAGCAAATAATTTAAATACGGCACTAAACCCGCAAATCATCACTTTGAAGGGCTACTTAGTCGTATTGTTACCATAACAATTGTGAGTAATGTCCTCACGCACTAAAACTGTAATTACTTTATAATTTATGACCTAAACTTCAAATTAGGTCGTGATGGTATTAAACAGCTATACTGGAATGTGCTCCACTATGTATGCTCCAGGCAAATTAATTTAGCAATTTAATAAATCGACTGCTATACTTAGTAGAATAGTTGAGTAGAATTTTAGAGGCTAACGGCCCGTTTACGACCTTACCGCTGTGAGCGGTAGCTAAGAGCGAAACGCCGAGCGGTAATATCAAAAGTATAAAAATGTACGAGGCACGCCACGAGTCGCCGCTCATAGCTATGAGCTTAGTTATTACCGCTCGGCGTTTCGCTCTTAGCTACCGGTCACAGCGGTAAGGTCGTAAACGTGCCGTAAGACAAGACGTGATGCTACGACTTTTTTGAAAATATTTTTTATCTGTTGTGCAACCATAGCCACTGCTAAGCGGTCTCAGGTTTAATTTTTGTCGGGGTTTAAAAATTACAACTATTTGAACTAAATGGCACATTGAGATAATAATATAATTAGGAAGAAACTCGTGTTCACGTAACCAGGGGATCATAGTATATAATAAATGCCGTAGAGGATTTAAGCAGGGAATCCTAGAAGAAGACGTGCTTATGAAAACTTGTTAATAAATTCTATTGGAGATCACAAACGAAATGTAAGAAATTCCAAAAGATCAAAGCAAAAGAATCAATCCCCCAGAGGATATAAACGGGACGAATGGAGTCTTGTTTTGACAAAAACTTATCTCCTAAAAGATTTTCTGAAATGCGGTTACGTACTTATTACTAATAATTACATCAGATCCCAACAAAGGAAAATATATAATTATTTATTTATCCGTCCTAACTATTTCCTTTGTTGGTCAACCAAGCGTTGTTGAATTACGGTACAAACCACTTTGAGCACAAAATATAATTGTGCTATTGACATTAATTACAACGATTTTTTTTTCTTTTTAATTGCTAGATTACCTGGGAGAGTCGTATTTTTTTATGCCAGTAGAATCTTCAATGATTTGATGAATATACTGCATATGCATCAAAAAGCAATTTTAATCATTCAATAAATTAAGATTTCATGAGTTTTTCAGTCTAGTGATTAGTGACCCTATCTGCTGAACTAGAGGTTTTCTAATATATTTAAGCCCGCCAAAGTGACAACTCGCGGCCCTATGTACTCTACTCGAAGTCTGATGGTAAACATGAGTAGAATCTCAGAGTAAATGTTACCATCGTCATTGTGAGTGCAAACAATACAATCATCAACAGCCTTTAGGACATAGCTGGACATAGGCCTCAACAATGCAATATGATGACCCAAACTATGAATGCCTATTGAGATAGGTACTTAGTTCTGCCCCATTGGGATTCCGGACTCACGCTCATCAATGAAACACATCATCATCATCATCAACAGCCTTTAACAGTCCACTGCTGGACATAGGCCTCTACTTTAAAAGGAGATTTTGGCCTACTATACCACGCTGGCCAGACGGGTTGGTAAAGGGTTTGTTTCAAGTTTTCCTTCTCTTGGCAGTGATGTTAGATGCTTATTTTATTAATTTAGTCGCGTCTTACGACACCCATGGAATGAATAGTTGTGGTGACACTTTGTATTCTTAATCCGTCACCACACGAACAACATGAAACACGATGGCATGAATGCTATCATTAAACTTGAGGTTGGTCTTCTTGAGAGGGCAGTACCACAGCTGTTTGAAAAGTCTAGGGCAAATTCTTGTCTAGTGTGCTGAGCGACGTCAAACTATGAATATTAAGTCATTGTTTGAAATATGCGTGGCACGTTTTAAATCAATAATTTTATTTTCATATAATTAATTATTATTCATTGGTGATTAACAAATATTATTCATATTGTCTCTTCAAAGCACATAATTTAGACCATTTATCTCTTCAAAGAATACAGAGTGTCACCACCCCTATTCATCCCTCAGGTGTCGTAAAAGGCGACTAAGGGATAAACTACGCAAGACAACATCAATGCAAAGTGATCAATGGAAAACTTGAAACCAACCCTATACCAACCCGTCTGGCCATCGTGGTATAGTAGGCCAAAGCCTCCTCTCTAAGGAGGGGCCTATGTCCAGCAGTGGACTGTTGAAGGCTGTTGATGATGATCTCTTCAAAGAATTAGGAAACACTTTCATCATAAGATTTAGTAATTTACTTTTTATCCTAAAGCGTACCTTTATCTATATATATATATATCTATAGAAATTTAGTTCTGTAAAGTATAATTTAAAATTAGCATAATCTGTTTTGCAATCAGATCAAACATATTATCAGCTTTATGTATTCCATCAACGAATTCATGCCTCGAATACCTGATATTTGCCAGCCGTGAAACACGTAATTTCGATTTATCGAAATGGGTTTGATCCTTAAGGATTAGAAGTAAAATGGCTCTCGGCGGTATTTATTTAGCAAACAGTAAAGATTTTCTTCAGACTATTGTAGCAAATTTTATATGTAATTAGAAGTTTAGAGAATTAACTAACTTCTTTAATAAATGAAAAGTTGGATAAATTAAAGGACTATTTAATTAATTACAGGTGTAATACAATTGGAATTCCGGTTCCGGCGGTCAAATTGAAAACATGTACGTCAACGTCGTCCGCGGATTTTAATCGTAAAATAGTGTTTTAAAGTAACATTTTTGTGCAGTGAAACGTGAAAACATTAAAACGAAGTTCATTAACCACTACTAATAAAAGAACACAATAAGAAGTGCTAAAATTCGTGCGATAATTGTTGAAAAAAACACCAATTATAACCTAAAATTAGTCACGGTCATAGACAAGACAATAGACTCGTCTCAGTTTAATACCAACATTACGCCAGTGTGACAGTGACTTGACGGTGACATTGCCAATAGCAGTGTTGCCACTCAAGAAAAATAAAAACTACCAACCAGTGATACCACACAAGAAACGAAATTTCCCTAGTCATGGATAAAAACATGGAACTACTTTTAAACAAACTCGACGAGAAATTTAAAAATCAAACCGAAATCATTACACACTCCGTAACTAAGAGCGTCATGGAAGCTTTAGACGAGAAAATGAAAACTATCATGGAGGAAAATACTAAACTAAAGGACAAAATTTCAGAACTTGAATTTAAACTTAAAAGAGCAGAGATAGAAAAGAGAAAAAATAATCTTGTCTTTTTTGGAATCAAAGAAAATATTAAATTCGAAACGGAATTAGTGGATTTTATCAAAGAAATAATTGTGAGTATGGGAGTTCATATGGATAGCCAAGAAATTAGCAAAGTATATAGAGTTGGGCAAAAAACTGAAAATGCAAGTCGTCCAGTGGTAGCCACCATCACAACTCAATGGAAAAAACATCTTATACTGAAAAATAAGCCCAACCTTCCACAAGGCGTCAACATAAAGGAGGACTACCCCAAAGAAATCCTAGACAAACGCAAACAGCTACAGCCGCAAGTAGAAGAAGAAATAAAGAAAGGAAATATTGCCTATATAAAATACGACAAGCTCATCGTAAAGAAGCCAAAAGAAAATAGAGAGAAAAGGAAAAGAGAAACTTCTGACTCACCAACAGCACGATCAGAAAAGAAAACCAACAAGAAAGCAACACTGAACAATCCATCAACCACACTACCTAAAACACATACTAGAGAAATCATAAGACCCAACATACTAAACTATGTAGAAAGAGCAAGCTCTGATCCACAAATAAATCTCTCAAAAAACTAAATATGCCCCCGGACCACCGGAATCAAATGATAAATACACCAACAATTAATTATATACACAAACCATCAATAAAATGTCTTCCACCACGGCTGGTCCCCGCGGAAGACTTAGACCATCGCCCTCTAACAAGAATAAAAAACAAAAGGAATGAGAACAAGTTATACATAGCAACTCTAAATACCAGAACTTTACGAACACCAGAATCTTTATCAGAACTTGAACATGCATTGAAGGACCTAAAATGGGATATTTTGGGAATTAGTGAAATGAGAAGAACAGGAGAATGTATTGAAGAGCACCAAGGTTTCATATTATTCAACAAAGGAGAAATCGAAGGACAGGGAGGGGTCGGATTCATAGTTAAAAAGCACCTAAAAGAACAAATAATAGAATTCATTGGAATTAATGACCGAACTGCCATACTCAACATCAAATTACCTGGCTTCAAAAAGACATGGACAATTATCCAAGCCTATGCTCCTACGGAGCAAGCAAACGAACTTAAACATGAATCTTTTTACAATGACCTATCCCAAGCTTTTATAAGTAATTGCTCAAAAAACATAATTATACTAATGGGAGATTTTAATGCACAAGTGGGAATAAAACAATGTAAAGAAGAATATGTGTTGGGAAACTTTGGCTACGGCAAAAGAAGCAAAAATGGGCAAAGACTGGTTGAATTCTTATTAGAACACAATCTAACCCTCCTAAATAGTATTTTTAAGAAAAACAAAAACAACAAGTGGACCTGGATCTCTCCAGGCGGGAATCATAGAAACGAAATAGATTATATTATAAGCAGCCACCCAAATCTATTTACAGACACAGCAGTTATATCAAAATTAAACTTTAATACCGACCACCGCATGGTAAGGGCGTCACTAAAGACTATACAACCAAAAGGATCCAGAAAGTTTGCTATACATGACACACTCCTGACATGTAGCACTGAACCCAACAAAACAATTAAGAATTCCTTGTCAATACTCAGCAGAGAACTATTAGAAACCGATGCAATAGATGTAAAAACAAGCTACAACAAACTACAAAACAAAATTACATGTCAAAGAGACCAAAAAAGGACACAACATAAATACAAGTTAAGTAACTCAACACTACAACTTATAAAAGATAGAAAAAGTTTATTTGATTGCAAAATAAGGAAACAGAACATCCAAAAAATAACTAATTTAAGCAAAAAAATCAAAGAAGGCATCAAAAAGGACAGGAAAATCAAAAGGTTGCAAACCCTAGAAAAACATATAGCGAGGACAGGAGGAACTAGAAAAGCTCTAAAAGAACTCCGAGAATCAAACCAATGGATCCCGAAATTAAAAAACAACCAAAAAAACGTAACAGGCCGAAAGAACATAAATAGAATAGCTACAAAATTCTACCGCAATCTATATTCCAACCAAGACACCACTATACTTGTAAATCGAGAAACCCTGAATTATAATCTGCTCATACTGAACCCAGAACCTGACATATTACCCAGTGAAACTAGGAAGGCCATACTAAGCCAAAAATTAGACAAAGCACCAGGTCCAGATAAAATCACAAACGAGCTACTGAGAGGAACCGTAGAAGAACTGGTCCCCATTTTAACTAAAATCTTCAACGGCATCATGAGATCGGGACAGATTCCAGAACAATGGGAGACATCCCACATCATTCTCATACATAAAAAAGGACAAAAAGACGACATAGGGAACTACAGACCGATAAGCCTGATGTCTAACATATATAAAAATTTTCTCCAAAATTATTTTAAACCGAATAAGCAACACACTTGATGAAAACCAACCGAAGGAACAAGCTGGCTTTAGGAAAAACTTCTCCACGATAGATCACATACACACAGTCAAGCAAATTATGGAAAAATACAACGAGTACAACAAATCGCTATATATGGCTTTTATTGATTATTCTAAGGCATTTGACAGCATTAGCCACACAGCCATTTGGGAAAGCTTACGAAACCAGGGAATCCCGACAGTGTACATAAACATCATTAAAAACATTTACTCCAACAGCAAAGCAAGAGTACAACTGGAAACCTTGGGTGAGACATTCCAAGTAAAAAGAGGCGTCAGACAGGGTGACCCGATGTCCCCAAAGCTGTTCTCGGCGGTGCTGGAAAACATATTTCGAAAGCTAATCTGGGACCAACATGGACTAAATATAGATGGTCAAAAATTAAACCATCTTAGATTTGCTGACGATCTTGTTTTGTTTGAAGAACAACCAGGGACCCTAGAACTAATGATACAAGATCTGAATAAAGAGAGTGAGAAAGTGGGCTTATTTGTGAATATAAACAAAACGAAGCTATTAACAAATTCAAACAAATATGAAATAAAAATTAACAACCAACCACTTGAATATGTAGATGAATATATCTATTTGGGACAAATCATCTCACATACAGACACAACTACAAAATAAATCAAAAGACGAATAGCTAACGGATGGAAAAGATATTGGTCACTGAAAGAGATCATGAAATCCACAGATCTCAGTATAGGTATCAAAAGGAAGGTCTTCAATACTTGCGTTCTCCCATGTATTACATATGGGTGTGAAACCTGGGCTCTTACGAAACATCACAGAAACATGCTGGAACACTGCCAAAGAGCTATGGAACGAAGTATGATAGGTATTAACAAACAAAATAGGATACGAAACACCGTCATAAGAAGTAAGACAAAAGTCACAGACGTACTTACTAGAATAGATAGTTTGAAGTGGAGATGGACTGGGCACATGCTGCGTGATACACAAGTGAAGTGAAGCAACATCGTAACAGACTGGTACCCTAGAGACGGGAGAAGGAACAGAGGTGGACAAAGCAAGAGATGGGAAGACGAACTAAAACTGACGGCAGGCCCAAAATGGAGAAGGGTTGCTAGAGACAGAGTACAATGGAAATTGTTAGAGGAGGCCTTTGCCAAGAGGCACACTGAACTCAGAGATATCTTATAAAGAAAGAGACAACTACAATACAAAGAAAGAAGAAAGCAGTTCAGGATAAGAGGCTTATTATTATTATAGTAATACAATTTGTATCTTGTTTACTTTGAGACATTTTGACACATGTAACTTAAAATGCAGAATATAAAAAAATTTGAACAGTAATAATAATAAATAAATATATCGGACAATTACACACAAAGTAATCTTGTCCCAAATTATCAGAGCTTGTATTATTGGTACTAAACAACTGTAACAAATATATAAACATACTTTTTTATTTGTAAATACATATATATTATACATAGAAAACACCCAAACTCCGAAACAAATATTTGCGGATCATACAAACATTTGGTCCGACCCGGGAATCGAACCCGAGACCTCTTGATCAGCAGCCGCATACGTCAACCACTAGACCAACAAGGCAGTCAACAATCAACCAATGAAAAATATGTAAACATTTGCCAGATAACTATGTAGTTACATTTAGTTTTAATTTATGAAGATCATAACTTCTGATTAAGTAATAATAGTGAAACCCTTTTTTTTTCATTTTGTGTCCGTCCGTCATCCGATTGTTTACTTGAAAGTTCCAATGGCAGACCTTTAAGATGTTTTAATGGCAATGAAGTGAAATTTGGATTAAAATCTAAACTTGATTTATGATAGACAGACTTAATTAATATCATTTTTTTCTTTTGTTTAGAGAAGTAACCAGTAAGTAAAAATAACTCTTAAAATCTTATTTCTCATGGTCCTTTTTTTAGGTTTAGGTTATATGTATATTGTTTATTTCATAAAACAACGACTAGCTCTGAGATTTCAAATCGCGTAGAGGTAAATTCTAACACATATCTCTTTAGTTTCTATAAAGGATAAATTGTGTAAAGCTACTAAACCACGAAGAACCAAAAGCACGATATAAAGTCGAAAATAATTAATTTCAATTAAATATAGGCGGATTTAGCGATACATTAATTTACTATGACTGCATATCAACTGCCTCGTTGGCCTAGTGGTTAGCGTATGCAACTGCTAATCAAGAGGTCTCGGGTTCAAATCCCGGGTCGGGCCAAAAAGTGTTTTCGGGATTTTCTTAGGAAATTCCTAACCTGCCCGGAGTTTGGAAGTTTGGCGGTGATTCACGCCCGTGCCTCGGAGAGCACGTAAAGCCGTCGGTCCCGGTTGTCATGAACATCTATGGCAATCGATATTGGGAAGTCAGTGCCCTCAAATATACTGACAACTAGTTCAATCTTCAAATTTCAGTTCTCCTTTAGGGTTGCGGAGGTCCGATGCCAGTCGCTCCGTGGAAAAACTGAAATTCAGGTAAAACCGGTTGAACTAGTAGCCGACCCCAAATAAATATCATATTCTGCATATCCACCGCACGCTCGTCACTCGAGCGCCGTCATCCTGTCCGACGATGTCCACCGCCACCGTCACCGGGATGTCACCGACTACGAGATGATGACGTCGATTTGACTGAACTGAACCAATAAACCATCACCATCACGTCAACGTGATCCCGCCCAGAAATAATCATTGTCTCGGTGACGGACCGGGACGGACCCGGTGACGGTGCCGGTGGACAAACGGCCTCAGGTTGTTGAAACTAATTATGCTAATTCTATTCTTAACATCATTTAACTAAAAATTACTAAAATTTGTTGTTGAATTATATACTTTAATCTCATTTATTTACAATTAATTTTCGATAACTCAAATCTCAGTTATTCTTATTTATATATTATATTCGTACCCATGAAGTTCTTCTTTTAAAAAATGTGTAACATTCGATTATCGACTTTCGGTTGTTTTTTTTATTCAGCTTAGACAAGAAAGATAAAAATGATCATCGTTAAATTTATGTTTCTGTTAACTTTTACTCCAATAATGTAATGTACTTACAGGAATGTTTAAGACAAACAATAATTTAGATTTTTAGAGGGATGGGTAAGTTAAATATTTTAAGCAACTCATTGACTAAAAATAGATTTTTTGAGAGAGCTCTGAAATATATTAATATAACTGTCGGCTTGTCGTATTTGCATTCCGCACTTTTGGCTAATGTGTCTGACAGCTCTATCAACTTAAATTTTTCTTTTTCTCCGTCTATCATTTAAAATTTTGTATGGTATTAAATAAATAAATAAATTCTTGCATTCCAGATATGTACACAAATATTACACGGGATTTAAAAAACCTGAGCTCGTTTGTGCTCGAACTGAACCATTAAATTTGAGTGTCACAGTTTCCATTGTGTGGTTTGAGTGCATCAAGATTTCTCGTTACTTGCACCGTTTCTGCAAGATTTTAAAAAATTACTGTATTATTTATTTAAATTAAAAAAATAGATGTCGTTTCATTTTGTTTAGTATTTATGAAATGATTCCTTTTATGTACGAATACTAATTAAGTAACATACTTAGAAATTCCTTTTATCATTTTTTTTGTTTACACTATAAAGAATTTAAATTATGCACCCGCACAATGACTTCCCTAAGGTAATGAGACAAGCTCAATTCCATTTTGCGAGGAAAATGTTGCTTATCACAAGAAACCTTCCAGGAAAGTCTTCTTACAAGTTTAATTTGATATTTCTGTATCAAACATTTACTAATTTAAATTTAATTCAACATAAAGTGATAATTGAGAAGAGAAACTCACGATTCACTCACACGAATCTCATTAGCTATTGACATAGCTAATGAGTTTCTTGTTGTGTAACATACAGGAAACTCGTCTTCGAAATGTGAATATTACATTTGTCAATGTGGTACCTCAATTTATTGTTTTTAAATTTAGTTAATTAAAATGAGCTCTAATTAGAAACTCTAATTATGAATACAGAAAATGCAGCATAAATTAAGTAAATACAGAAAATAGTCATGCACCGTTTACATATACTTTTTTAGGGTTCCGTATCCAAATGGCTAAAAACGGAAACCTTATAGATTCGTCATGTCTGTCTTTCCGTTCGTATGTCACAGCCACTTTTTTCCGAAACTATAAGAACTATACTATTGAAACTTGGTGAGTAGATGTATTCTGTAAACCGCATTAAGAATTTCCCACAAAAATAGAAAAAGAACAATAAATTTTGGGAGTCCCCATACTTGGAACTGATACTCAAAAAAACTTTTTTCATCGAACCCATACGTGTGGGATGTTCAATCAAATCAAACCATTATTTCAAATAAACCATACAACGGCACTTTTGAAACATCAAGTAGTCAGTCAGTAGTCAGTCGTGAAGCTAATTGTCTGTTCCAATTCATAGATCCTATGGAGAAGAACAAACAAGAAACTCCATGGACACTTTTTTCCAACATTGTTTTTACAATTTTTGGTTACATCGTTTAAGGCATTTTATTAAATGTGAGGACAATGTAACGATGCTGATATTTACACAGGTAGTGTCCAAAAAATAATTAAACAATAAATAGATGTTGTGAGCATGTCCTATGCAGTATGCACCAGCCATCGTCCAGTTCAACCATATCATAGGGGGCCGAACGACCCGCTACACACGCCACCGCCAGCAGGACTTTTGAGCGAGCATGATATACTCACAACCGCCAGTCAACAAACACACTTATGCTACTGGTGACTATGGATAGGTCTTTAAAAATGATATTGAGGTTTCTAATATCATTTTTTTCTAAACTGAATGGTTTGCGCGAGAGACACTTCCAAAGTGGTTAAATGTGTGTCCCACCCTGTAATTTTTAAAATAAGAGAGTGATTACTATGCAAACTTCCACCGCAAAATTGGTTTGAAAGAGATCTAGTAAGCAGTTTTTTCTTATATGTTATAAATCGTAAACCGTAATTTACCTTTCATTCAATCAATACACTATTATTGAAACATCGATCAAAGTTACAACGAACTACAAGAACTTTTTATATGATGTTTCTTGCTTCTACGGAACCCTTCATGGGCGAGTCCGACTCGCACTTGGCCGGTTTTTTTCTTATATATGCGCTTGCCAAAGTGAGTCCACCCTGCCTGATGGAAAGCACGAGCAGAATCTTAGAGTTGGTATCACCATCCTCATTGTGAGTGCACACAATGCAGCATGGTAAAAAAAAATGCAGCACTATTGAGATTCTTTTGCATTATTGAGGCTCTGATCTCGCACTCGCTAATGAACACGACAGTACAATAATACAAATGCTATCATTTGAGGTTGGTCTTCGGTGAGGGGTTTAGTACCACCACTATCGAGGTGATCTATTCGTGTTGAAATCAACGTGGCTCTACTAACTTGTTTTTAATTCCACATATTTATTGTATGTGCGTCCACATTCCGTGTTGTGACGGATTAAGAATGCAGAGTGTCATCATCAATGAAACGAGAAGGAAAACTTGAAACCAACCCTTTACCAACCCGTCTGGCCAGAGTGGTATAGTAGGCCAAAACCTCCTTTCTAAGGAGAGGCTTATGTCCAGCAGTGGACTGTTGAAGGCTGTTGTTGATGATGATGATGATTTTTTTGTATGTAGAATTTTAGTTTTATCATATTCTCATTTTCACGCTGTCCGGCTTTCTAGCTATAACTACTGAATCTACACACATCAAAAGTGTCTAGGGATCAAGCATTTTTATGCGGATTTCTTGAGATTGAGATGTGGCTTTGTAATAAATTTATGATTTTATAAATTTATATGGATCCTTTTTGGTGCATTTCATAATTTGAATCAGGAACTGTCAATCAAATTCGAGTAAAAGATGAAAATCAGCTGCCAATATTTTCCCTATAAAAACATACAACGCATTGAAGAAATTATTAGTGCTACTGTTTCCCTACTACTGATTAAAACCAACGTTATTATGGAGCGGCGACGTCATTTAAGCAGGGAAGAAATGCTCAGAGCCGTGGGAATGATAGAAGCTGGTTCCCGGCAACGTACTGTGGCTTTAGCTCTGAATACAAGTCAGAGTGTTATCAGTCGACTTTGGACACGTTACCGAAGCACTGGTACCGTGGCTGAGCGCCATGGAGGACGGTATCGCTGCACCACACGGAGACAAGACCGATACATTCAAATCTTAACTCGAAGAGCTCCAACAATAACCGCCATGATGTTAGCCGTGAGGCTTCATCACTCTTCAGGGAACTTAATTAGCGACCAAACAGTCAGAAACCGCTTGCATGAAGTGAACCTTCATTCCCGAAGACCGCTACGGGTACCACCTATAGCAATGCACAATCGTAGGATTCGATATCAATGGGCTCTTGAACACAGAAATTGGGCAGAAGAACAATGGCGTTTCGTGTGCTTTTCTGATGAGTCTCGTTTTGGTATGAGACCGGATACAAGACGTATACGACACTGGAGAACCCCTGGACGCCAACAGCGATTAAAATCCTGCCAGGAAGTCCATCCTTATAGTGGTGGAACCATCATGGTATGGGCGGGTATTTGGATCGGCGGAAGAACTGAGTTGATTTGGATCAGAGGCAACCTCAACGCTCAAATTTATGCTGAGACGATTGTATCAGACGTCATCGTTCCTCTACAAGTGCAAATCGGTCCCTTATTTCAGTTAATGCATGATAATGCACGACCGCACACCGCAAGAGTTGTAAGACAGACTCTCGCCGCAGCTAACATCAATGTCCTGCCCTGGCCTGCTCAGTCGCCAGACTTGAACCCGATTGAGCATGCATGGGATATGCTACAGAGAAGAGCTCTGCCGAATATGGAGGGTATCCAGTCGCAAGAAGACCTTTTTTTGTTGTTGCAACGAACATGGGCGGCCATTCCACAGCGTGATTTGGATGAACTCATTTTGAGTATGCCAAACCGATGTTCTTGTGTTGTTAGTGTTCGCGGTAGAAACACGGATTATTAATTGTTTAAGTTACCTAATAAAATTTTAAAGAAAACTGTTATTTCAGTCTTTTTTTCGAACTTTAATGTTAGTGGTTCAAATGACAAAAATCCCTTTATTAGGAAAATGGCAAATTTCTTTACTAATGCAAAGGTGACTTGGTTTATCGTTACTGTGACAAACGAAAACACTTTATTTGATGAATCCTTAAAGAAATTTTTAATTAATATCAATCAGGAGAAAAGTTATTGCAAAAATATATGTTGATCCCTAGACACTTTTGATGTGTGTATTTAAATGAAGTTTGTTACACAGAAAGTTTAGAGCCTGAGAAAGTATATGGGCTACTTCTTGTGGCGATACCAGGCGGAGCCGCGAGCGAAAGAAATTCATATTTACGTTGTTAAAAAGATATACAAAGCATTTACGAGTATCCTCTATGCAAGTATCAATAGTGTAAATCTTAATAAATGTACTTTAAAGGTTCCTTTTGCTCTTTCAAGATTCTAGGATTGTTTTTTTTCTTTGTGAAAAGACAATTCCCGTGTGCGGGATACTTTACAAACATACATGAAACGGACACAACAAAACACCCAGACTCAGACCAACAATTTTTGGATCACGCAGTGTTGGCCCACATTTGATTTGAACCCACGACATTTGGCGCAGTAGAGTGGAACGGCTTTCAGCTAGTGTTTAAATACGAAGCGTTTTTAAATTGCTAAACATTTTTAAATACGATTTTTTTATTACTAATGTTCTTTTTTTTCATTCATCAATAATAATAAACTTGTAAATCAGATTTTTTAAAAGATCGACTCATGGAGTTTCTAGATGATTTTCCATAGAAATTATACTTTAGAACCGCGTAACTAGAGTCAGTAATGTAAAATTTCGAAAGGCCTTGAAAAGGCCTACCAGAAATAAGTTTTTTGATTGTCAAACTGATTAGAAACTATGTTCTGGATGAACTCAAAAACTATACGTTATATTAAAAAAATAAGTATGAAAGTGTGATGTTGGGCTCAATATACTAAAAATTAGTTTTGACGCCAACAAAATCTGTATAGACCTACATATGTAATCGTGATTTCCTGTAATTTCGTAGTGAATTTCTCGTTCAAATCATACTTTTTGTTGATTCATAGGCATTTCATCAAGACGACCTTTTGATAAGCTTAAGTCCGATTATATTTCATAGACCGTTTCGAAGGTTGGACCGATAACAAGAAAACCCACCCTAAGTGTTATTTTATGCAAATATAAAACCTCCGTTCAAAGCAGTTTCTATATTTATGATAGAAAATACGTACCTCTTAAGGTTTACGAGTTATCTTTATCCTAACGGTTTGAATAAACTTCATTTTAGTCCCTCAAAAAATGGTTCGTTTAACTTACAAAATGATTTACTATAAGATTGTTAATAATAATAAAAGACAAATGAAGCTTGAAGGATAATAGCTACCACTGACTGGTCCGTTGAAGGAAAGTGATTATCGTCTTTTATATGCCTGCAACCTGAATGTAGTTAAAATGTAAATTGCAAGAGATTTGTCTGCAATGGTGCGTTCGCGTCGTGCGGCAACCGTCTGGTTACGTGGGTAACTGATGTCAGGTCATACCGCCCCTGCCAGGCCCCAGTAGAAGGAGTAAACCCGAGAAGTACGATGGTCTCAATGCTAAGGATGCCCAAGACGGGGCATAGTCAAGGAGAAAGAGCAAGAAAGCGGACTCGGGGCTCCAGAGTGTAAGCTTTGGAAGCAACCGAGGAAATCACTGGTAACATCTTACCAGCGATTTTCTCGGTTGCTTCCAAAGCACTTGTAACTCTTGTAACTTTTAGCACTTGTAACTCTTGTATTGCAGACGCATCTCATCATGATGATGATACAAGAGTTAAAAGTGCTTTGCCTTCTTTATACTTACGTAGTAGGCTTAAGACACTCTTCTTCTTTTTGAAGGTTTCACATCGAACGAGTCTGCAAATAAAGCAGTTTTCAAATTGTTTCTTGGTTTAGTTCAGCGTGGTAAAAGGTTTCTTAAAATATGCTATCGAACCAATTGTCTAAGTGATGAGATTGTATTTTTTTTATAAAAGCCTACCAAAGTGATATTGCTCTGCTTGATAATAATAAATAATAATAAATATTTTGGACATCTGACACACAACATCATCTGGTCCCAAGTTAAGCAGAGCTTGTGTTATGGGTACTAGACAACTGATATAAATACATAAACATACTTTTTTTTTGTAAATACATACTTATTATACATAGAAAACACCCAGACTCCGAAACAAATATTTGTGAATCACACAAATATTTGGTCTGACCCGGGAATCGAACCCGAGACCTCTTTCAGTTTAGCAGCCGCATACGCTAACCACTAAACCAACAAGGCAATAAAGAAAAAAGTCAATGGTAGTTTTGTAGTCATAATCATTTACAAAAAAATACAGATAATATAATAATATTTGGTCCGACCCGGGAATCGAACCCGAGACCTCATGATCAGCAGCCGCATACGCTAACCACTAGACCAACGAGGCAGTCAAATAAAGCATGAGTAGAATCTAGGAGAAGTTCCTCATTATGAGTGCATACAAGCAGCGTGGTTACCCACACCATGGCCGCTTAGTGAGATGTATTTGCATCATTTTCAGAATGATGCAGAATGATTGAGCCTCCGGTCTCACACTCGCCAACGAAAGACAGCATGAATACTGTCATTTTGGTTGGTCTTCTTTGTGAGGGTAGTACTGATAAGGTCGAGCCGGCCCATTCGTGCTGAAATATGCGTTAAATCATTTGCTGCGTGGAAAGCTTGAATTAAATTGTAATGTTTATTGACGCATGTTATGTGTAAAAACATAATAACAGCGCGTTAAAAACTACATAATTTTATTACATTTTCTAATATATTACTTTATTTTTCATGTAGAGAAATGCTGATATGGACTATATCACGATTTCCAAACCAACTAGGTACTTGAAATCCTAATAATATTATTTATTTTTTATTAATTACATAGATTATATCTACCTCAAATCGAATTCTTCAATATCCGTCCAAAGGTTGTCTGGAAGAAATCGCCGTGAGCGATAAGACCGCCTATTTTAATACCATATTGTTAAGTTCTATTAATATTAATATCTGTGTATAAAATTTGATACCTTATTGGTGTACAATAAAGTTCTAAATAAATAAATAAATAATATCAAACTATATTACGAATAGTACTTCAAAAGCCATTCTACTTTATATAAATATTATTTCTAAGTGAATGAATACAAGGATTACCATAATAGTTATATTACACATTCATTTTTAGGGTTCCGGTGCCAAATGGCAAAAAACGGAACCCTTATAGATTCGTCATGTCTGTCTGTCTGTCTGTCTGTCTGTCCGTCCGTATGTCACAGCCATTTTTTTCCGAAACTACAAGAGCTATACTGTTGAAACTTGGTAAGTAGATGTAATCTGTGAACCGCATTAAGATTTTTACATAAACATGGATAAAAAACAATACATTTTGGGGGTCCCCATACTTGGAACTGAAACTCAAAAAAAATTTTTTCATCCAACTCATACGTGTAGGGTATCTATGGATAGGTCTTCAAAAATGATGTTGAGGTTTCTAATATCATTTTTTCTAAACTGAATAGTTTGCGCGAGAGACACTTTCAAAGTGGAAAAATGTGTGCCCCCCCCCCTGTAACTTCTAAAATAAGAGAGTGATAAAACAAAAAAAAATATATGTTGTACATTACCATGTAAACTACCAACGAAAATTGGTTTGAACGAGATCTAGTAAGTAGTTTTTTTTTAATACGTCATAAAGCGTAAACAGCAATTTACCTTTCATTCAATCAACGAACTACAAGAACTTTTATATAATGTTACTTGTTGATACGGAACCCTTCATGAGCGAGTCCGACTCGCACTTGGCCGCTTTTTTTATCTTTATCGCCATTTTTTTCCTTTAGTCGCACACAAAGGACCACTAATGAGTACTGATCTAAAGAAAATGTTTATTATTTGTGAGCCGAAATATTATTTTGTACAAATACATATATATTGCAAAAAAGTAATACTAAACTGAGAATATAAGTACTTAAGATTGCTAGTGAAAATATATTGTGAACATAATATATACAAATAGCTAGTTTCTATGTGTTTTGCATTTGTCCAGTTAATGTCTCTGTCCTTTTTTCTTTATCGAACATGGAATGAAAATTCAGATAAAAGTGAATATATTAGCATGAAAAGATGATGTTAGGCATCGACCAGCTATAACAACTACTTTCGCATTTAGTTAAAAACACTTAATTTTTATTTACATGTATATAATGTATTATTGGTATCATTAAATAAAGCCACTATCATTTAATAATTTCCAATAAATGCATCTGCCTTATGCCTTCTATACATCGACTGACCGAGAATGCTCGAGGTATTAAGTCCGAAGATGCATAATGTTTAGGTACTATACAAAACAAAGTCGCTTTTCATGTCTATTCGCTTAGACCTATTAAACCCCTCAACGGATTTTCATGTAAGTAGTTGTCAGTATAGAAAAAGGCTTATATATGTAATATAATATAATATGCATATTTTAGTAGAGGAAATCCGAGAATTTTAAAGAAGAGTGAAGTAATTAAATAAATAAACGTATTCAAAAGTACGTGATCTCTGAATTTTCTATTTCCATAAGGTACCAAATTACTGATGTAATTTATGTTTATTTGTTCTATTACCTACTACCAAGTGTTGTTAGCACAGATAGTCCAAATCAAATTACGAAGTTAGAAATGGAACTTGAGTAGAATGTAGGTTCTTACTGTATCTAGTGGCCATTGTTACTTAAAAACTGCTAAAACTTTCTATTGTGGGAGAAAGTTTGAATTTATCAGACGGACATCCGATATTGCGGTGGTTTTTAGACGAAATGAAACTTTGCCAAGCTTTTAACCAAGTTTTAATCAGATAATTAATTTACCTGTGAAAAAACATAACTCATAACTATTAAATAAAAACAACTCACTTATGATCAACAACCCTTAACGTCCCACTGCTGGGCTCAGGTCTCCTCTCAAGAGAGGGTTAAGGCCATACGTCCCCACGCTGGCCTAGTGCGGGTTGGGGACAAGCAAGACACGTTGTGGCTACGTAAATCTTGCTGTTGGATGTTTTTAAGCCGCCTGAAGGCCTCCAACTAAGCTTCACGACTGCTATCTAATGATAACAACCGGGACCGACTGCTTAACGTGACCTCCGAATCACGGAAACGCTCATTACATATAATGCCACAAACGGTCACCCATCTAGGTCCGACCGCATCGTCGTTGCTTACCCTTGGTGATCGTTTCCAATCACCTAAGGCCACTCGGCTATGAGCACTTATGATATTAACCGAAAATAAACAGTCTTAAATTTCAGAATTCTGTACGAAGATGCTGATGTCCGACACCCAGTTAATTTTTATCAGACAGTCCTACGTTCATGAGCCCGTACGTGTATGGAAGTATGGTCCAATACGTGACTCGTAAAACAGAATTGTGTTTTGAATGTACGGTTACAGGAGGCACATTGTAGGTCGCCCTGCGTGTTGCTGCCTTTTGAATTCAAGGCTTTTCAGACGGCTTTCCTTTTTGTTAGCGGCAAGTTTTTTCAACAACATTAGAGACAAAGGGGATTGTTGTTAGATTCCGTTTCAACATATCCTCGCAGATATTGTCCTCCAGGTTAGCTTTTACCTAAAAAACGTTTTTTGGCATTTTGGAAGATTCCATACGTACGAGGGTTCTGTACACAAAGGGTAAGAATGGGACCTTATTATTAAGACTATTCGGTCATTCGTCCTGTTGTCTGTTTATCACCAGACTGTATCTGATGATAGCTGAATAGTTGATATTTAGACGTGTTTCTGTTGTCAAACAGTAACAAAAATTATTAAAAACCATATATGATAGATATGAATATCTTGATTGATATAAATTAATGCAACAGGCTTAAAAATTATGTATATAACGGAATGGAACCATGCCTGGCGAGTTCGAGACACGATTGGCCGACATTATTTTTTTTATTAAATTTAGACAATTTAATCAGATTCATTTCACATTTTATTAATTGCTATAAGTAGGAAAACTAAAATCCTCATCTTAACAGTCAGTTCTACTAACTACTAGACTATCAAACATGTTTACAAGAACAAGAGCGAAGTCGCGGAAACAATCTAGTGCGACAATAAAAGCAAGGTCGCAAGTTTGTTTCAAGTTCTTGAAAGTAATTATTTAGATTGCATAACTTTGATTGGAAAGGACTACAACCACAAGTTACTGCTTAACTCTAACTTTAATTACGGGAAACAATTGCGTGAGTTGTAGTCGTATTTTTCGTCTCCTATTTTATGCTTGTTGAGTTGTGTACTCGCGGGTAACACCGCCGAATAAAGCTAGTTTGCTAGTGAAGGTACCGTCAAAATTTATCGAGCTTTGTCAGAGGTTAGCCGGGACAGACAGGCAAAAATGTTCAAATTTGATTTTTAAAGTATCGTTTATACTTTCATATGCATTGAGTGAAACATTGTTAAACAAATTGTTGTTGTTGTAATAACAAATAAACACATTAACTTCATTTATTTGTATTTATTATTATTATCATTTTATTTCAGACCGAAATCCATATTTTATTGTTAGTTAAAAAACTCATAACCTAATGTTAGTTAAGGTGATACAAAACAAAAATAAAAATACAGATAAGTTTGCACATTATTGGGACCCTGCGTACGCATGTAAACGTTTCCAGTGTCCCAACATTGGGCAATCCCATCTGTCACACAATACACTCAGGAGGCTGTGTGTGCTGTTGTACTCTATAAAGTAACGAGGCGGTTCGTTTGCGGATGACGGCATGAAAACCATCAACCCTCGCCTCGGTAAACATCCCGGAAGCGCTGCAAAAACGAGGCAGCCCATTCAGCATCCTGAATGCATTGTTGTATTGGACACGCAGAGCGTTATATGCCCCCTGCCTATATCTAACCCACAGACTGCACGTGTAAAATGATGTGCAGTAATCTCTGATTTATAAATTAATTGTTTATCGTACCCCGTAGTCACTGCGTCTAATTATGTAAAAAAAAATTTAAAAGGACAAATGTAGATTAAAAGAAAACAAGGTCAACATTCTCAGATATTGATGCGTTCATTCCCGATTACTCGATCTTTTATGTTGACGTTTACCAAATAATTGAGAGTGACAGTTAGAATGATTGGTTCAATAAACTTTATATTTTTTTTTGTTTTTTAATGTAAAATGTTTTTTACTCCATAATCAAACGTAATCGCAATATCTATACAAATAAATAAAATTGATGTGTCTGTATGTAATATCTAATTACAGTTTTTAATTAAATGAATATTAATGTATGTACGCTACACCCAAAAGCCTTTTTTTTAAATTTTTGTCAGTCTGTCTGTCTCTTTGTTCCGGGTAATCTCCAGAACAGCTGGACAGATTTTGAGGAAACTTTCACTGACAGAAAGCAGTTGACCTAACTTACGCAATTTTGTTTTAGACTAGCTTCGTTTTACAACAATATCTGTGTGGAACTAGAAATAAAATCCTACATGAAATGAAAATTGCAAACCTACAAATAAATATATTTGTACTTTATTATTATATTCAACTTCGTAGCCTTTATTTTTGAGGGCACTGACTTCCCAATAACGATTGGCATAGATGTTCATGATATCCGGGACCGATGGCTCTCCGAGGAACGGGCGTGAAGCACCGCCACCTAAAATTCTCCAGGCTGCTATTAAGAATTTCTTGTAAGAAAAACTCGAAACCTCTTAATCAGCAGTCAGATACGCTAATCGCAAGACCAGTCTGTTTTTTGTACAAATTATAACGAATATAATGTTTATATACAATGTACATGTCGAAACGAGTTTTAGAAACAAAAATGGTATCATAAGGATATTGTCCCCAATGTATTATCTTACATATCTTTGTAACATGTAACAAAGTTTTATACGACGTTTGGGTCGAACGACTTTACATAGTTTTTCAACTTCTTTGTAATCTTTGAAAAGTAACGCAAGACAGTTGTGTTTGTTTCAGTCGTTATACCGATAACATTGTTTCCTAAATCCTAATTCAAGAAAGAGATGTACTTGCTTTAAATTTGTATTTCGTTACACGATTTTCTTTAATACTGGCAAATGTAGTGAAGTGTGTAGAGTACCTAACAGATTTGTCAGTCAGCTCTAGGTTTAATGTACACGTAAATTAGCTTGGAGAAATTTTTGCGTTTGTAGTAGTGTATGGTCACGTGGCACCTGCGGACAGCGTAAACTGGATTATTCTGGTTTTGTGCGTGTTTCCACTTTCCACAATCAAGTGACGATTTTTTGCTTTAGATTGAAATATCTCGAAAACGGTGCGGCCTAGGCCAAAAATAACAAAAATTTTGACCCCCTCGTAGACCCCCCGGAGTTTTAAAAACCTAGATGAAAGGAAAAAAATATATATATATCGGTCTCTCCTCTTTGAAGTTTCACTTCAATCGTGTGTGAATCGCACACACACCATTTTTTTTTTAAAACGCAAAACCTTTTTCTTTAAAGTCAAAACCTTTTTCTTTGAAGTAAAAACTTGTTTTTATTGAAAACAAAATCAGAGTGTTGCTAGGGATAAGTATAAAATTAAATAGTAATGTTAGGATATCGAAACATTTTTGTATAGGCCAGAACGATATAGTGGAAACGCGCTCTAACATCTGAGTAATATACACACCACTACATATGCAAAAATTTCTCGAGACTATTTTCACTGTAAGTAATTACACATGTAAACTTGACTATTCTTTCCTCTGATGTTAGTTGTGCTGCCGTCACACATATTTCTCCGTGTAATCATCATCAACAGCCTTTAGCAGTCCACTGCTGGGCATAGGCCTCTCCTTTGAAAGGAGGTATTTGCCTACTATTCCACGCTGGCCAGACGGGTTGGTAAAGGATTTGTTTCAAGTTTTTCTTCTCTTGGCAGTGATTATTTTGTTTCTTTAGTCGCCTCTTACGACACCCATGAAATGAATAGGGGTGGTGACACTTTGTATTCTTAATCCGTCACCACACGGGCATTATATAAATACGCTCTTAATATAGTGCATTGAGAGATTGTGGGTTGTTCATGATGATGTTTGACAAAACTATATTAACGACACACAAGAAAAGTTTTATTGAGTGTACTTATTGTTTAGAAGGCACTATATACATATATGCGTACTCGTGGTCTGCACTACCTCTGACGTTGAGGTCGGTCTGTCAATAGTCTGCATGTACAATGGGGGTACCAGACAGTACGAGTACCACGATGAATAGTCTGCGGGCTTGCGGTTTGTCTTTGTCTTGGATCTTGACGTTTTGTCTTGAATATTTTATGCTTGTAATTATTTTTTCATTTAGTTTTTATTCTAGTAGTCATATATTATATAAAATGACAAAGACAATAAATTCACAAAAGAATATTTCATACTTGAAGTAGATCGAATTTAAAAGGGGAACTTCTCATTTAAGATGAATTTATGTATATAAAAGTTAATGAAACATAAAAATCCACGCCACGTATAGAATAGTTTCGTAGTCACCCATAGAGGCACGTGGATTTAAAATCGCATCCAATAGAAAATTGTTATGTTTATTTATTATTTCGTTATTTTCGTACGAAGTTTTCTAAGTGTGAGCATTTAAAAGTTAGACATGTTCATGAGTTAACTAACAAAATTGTTAGTTAACTCATGAACTAACAATTTTGTTAGTTCATGAGTTATAAAAGTCTAAGGAAAAACTAACGGCTTAGATAACTTTATCTAAGCCGTTATAGTTTTTCTTTAAACTTCATAAAATGGACTACAATCACGATTTTGTTAAGATTTTTCTAGTCAGCTGTTTAGCTTTTAGGGAGGGGGGGGGGAAGAGCTGTTTTCACAAAAAAATGCGCTTTAAACTTGAATAAATCGCAAACGGATGTCTAAATAAAAAAATAATTAAAGTTACCTCTCAATGTTTTAAAAGACCTATCTAATGATACCCCAAAAAAAAAATGTGGCACTTTGTCGACGTAATTACAACACATCTGTCGGACAAAACTCTCCCTTGGTACACATTTAGTGCGATTAAATAATGATTTATGTGGGAACTACGGTTACCACAATTTTCACGAATCCCTTCTAATCTCCTTTGGAAAAAAGCCCCCCAAGGGAAAAAGGGCAATCAAAGTTAGATATCAGAATAACACATAGGCGAAGTCACTATTGAAACATAAAATAATATTTCGATTGCATTGAACACCTAGTATACCTAAAGTATCATACTAATGGATATAGAAGTGATACTCAAACAAGTCTAGACAGCTATGTTTAAACACGTCTAGAAAACCTAAGTGGTAGATATATAGCCCGGTAAATACAGCTCTAGATCATTTCGTTTGATAGATTAGATTAGATTATTACTCTTACTACTTAAGAACTTCGAAGTTATCACTCGCCTTAACAAGTTCAAAAAAAATATAAAACTAACATTTACTATTCAATTAGATTTTTTATAAGACTAAAGTAATCTAATTCTAATGCTGTTAAAAAAACCGACTTCAAAAAAATCTATTCCGAGTACCCAATTTTATGATATTTGAGGAGTTCCTTCGATTTCTCCAAGATCAGAACCTGGTTTCCTTAGAGGACCCAGTTTTCAAATAAAAGTCAATTATTCAAATCGGTTAACCCAATCAAATTAAATTGAAATGTGTTGAAATTTAATTTCAAATCAACAGTTTATATTAAATGCATTGTAAGTTACATCAAAAGTGCGATTCTTATTTTTTGTCTGTCTGTTTGTTCCGGTTGTTTGTTCCGGTTGTTTAGAACGGTTGAACCGATTTTGACGGGATTATCAGAGAGCTGGCATAAGAAGTAACATCAATTTTTTTCCACGTTCTCACACCAATCACGATTTGACTTATTACTCAACTATTATTTAGTGTTTGATATCCCACTTGTCAAGAAAGGACTATAAATTGTCACATTAAAAGTAATAGAGGTCGATTATCAATTAAAAATGTTGCAAAAACTGGAATAATTTATCCCCAAAACTGTGCACAGATGCAATTGCGCGGGTTAGTTATTAAAAATATTTGTGTTGCCGGGGATACAGCAAAGTCAAAATATTCTTATTTAGTATTCAAAACGACAGGTATGCGCCTATAGTCGGTACGGGTCCATGTATGACATAGTCATGCCCCGCCATTAAGTCGTCCGATTTGAGGTTTTCAAGGGGGTATCCACCCAAATTATAAACAAGAAAAAGTTTACCGCAATGAAAATTGAAAGATTGGCTACCTTTGAAGATGTAGATCCTTGCTTTTTATACATAGCCCAATTTGACCGAAGTGAGGCCTTCTACACACCATGCCGGCGATATATATTTGTCAGTGTGGGTTTGCCGTCGGTATCATTGGGCTGCCGGCACAGGCCACAGAGCAGAATTTTAGTTATGTAGCAGCATCAATAACCCATAACGTCCCCAACCCTCACTCGGCTAGCGTGAAGACTTATGTCCTTAACCGTCTCTTGAGAGGAGCTATGAATAACTCTAATAAATTAATTTATTGTATAGGAGGCCTAATATAACACTCATTCACAGAAAACTAGAGTCGTGCTGCCATGTTTCTTTGGTTAGTGCAAGACTGGAGGCCTTTTGATGCACAAGCATCTCAATAGACCACCATAGTATGGATGTTGATCCAATACCAAGGAGCATGACAACTCTTGGATTCTACTCATGCTTTCCATCAGGGTAAAGTCAGTTTGACAGGCTTATAAATAAAAAAAAAACTTTCAACTTTCTTTCTTCTTCTTTCTTTCTTTCTACCAGTTTCATTGCAGAAAGAGAGAAATTTAAAAAGTGTTAACAGTTGCGTGAGACCGAAACAAAATAAAAGTTAGTAAATATAATACGTAGCCATCTGACGTAGTGTTATTTATAACGTTGAATATGTCTTGAAAGTTTGATGCTTCCCAGATGATTGACGTGCTATTTGTTTAGAAATTCCAATAATTTATATTTTCATTTATTTTTATAGTTTTAAAAATACATTCTGACCGTCAGTTTAAAAGCTTTGAAAACAATAAAACGGGCTACAAATACTATTTGTTTTAAAAAAATATTGTTAAGTATCTTTGTGACGTTAAGGTTTTTTATTGTACGTAGTGATAATATTTTTCAAAAAAAGTGTGTCATATTATAATTTTAATAAAAAGAAACCAACTTCAAAGAAAAACTATTCCGAGAACCCAAATCGCAACAATTGTGCCTATGATATTTGAAGAGTTCCCTCGATTTCCTTGGGATCCCATCATCAGATCCCGATGTGGTGTCGATGGGACCACCTGTAAACTACGCCTATTCCAATGCAAAAAGAATTTTTGAAATCGGTTCTTATACGACGAAATTATCGCTGAACATACATAAAAAAAAAAAAAAAGATTCCGACGAATTGAGAACCTCCTCCTTTTTTTTTGAAGTCGTTTAAAAATTGCACCCAGTTCTTATAAATTACTTTTCTATGTATTACTGTCTACATAGTTCTACTCTGCCTGATGGAAAGCATAAGTCGAATCCAAGAATGGTGGTCATCATCGATGCGATTGTGGACTATGCAGTATGGTGACCCACACTATAGCGGCCTTATAAAATTCGTTTTCCACACCCCGATTAGAGATGCCGATGTCATAGTCATGTCAAAATTTGTTAAACTATTAATTAAACTATCTAGGTATAAAATTTCGTTGAAATCAGTGCAGTGGTTTTTCAGTTTATAGCAAACAGATAGACAGTCAAACGCAGTGGGGGACTTCATTTTATAATATCCAGTGATAAGTTTAACATAACCTACATTTCCTGCTCTTGTCGGCCTATAATGCAATGTATTACACATAATGTATACGTTATGGATTAGGTGATGGTAAATAAACGTCACACACCAAGGAGCTACGCATCGAAATAACTTCAAATTAGAAGACGAAGAGGCCTAAAATGTAATGAAGAAGGAAGAAGCTTTTGTGCGTTCCCCTAATGAAAAAGCGTACGCAATTGATTAAGGGAAGAAAAAGCTTGTATATATGTAGATTTGTTAAAGCCCTTTCGTGTAATATAATCCGTTTCAAATACAGAAGGGCACAGGAAACGAGTGTTGTTATAATACCGCGAATGTCTTACAGTAAAGTATTATGTGCTTACGCAATACTTCTGTAAGGGATGATTGATTAATTGTTTTGATTCACGGTGTTTCTTTGGAAAAGCAGGGTTGTCAGATTATAGGATTAGTAACTATTGTTTAGATTGTTTATTAAATTATTTGTCCGTCCGTGCGTCCTCGACTTACCACCCAAACGGTTAGTGCTAGAAAAATGAAACTCTGCATGGATAAGTGTTTCTATCACATCAAAGTGCCATAATAAAATCATTTTTATTTGTGGTAGGTACCCCAAAACAAAAAAAATACATCACCAAGATTTTAGCTAGCATCTAGCCTTTACTCCATTGTATGGCGTACCGTTAAATTGCTCTTTTAAAAAAAATGAGGGATATTTTGGTATCCGTTGAAAAATTATTACTTTAAAAGATTTTTTTTGTAAAAACAGGGCGTCTACTCGACATTTTTTTAAAGATATACCATAGTGTTATATTCATACTACTACTGTGCGAATTCTCAGAACTAAAAAACTTTAACAAAATCAGCTATTGTCCAGTAAAGACGATTTTGACTGATACTAAAATCCGTCAAGGGTCGTCACAGCCGTCATTATTAAGAAGTCCTTGAAATTATTGCCTCACCTGTACCGAGAATGTAGATAAAACGGAATCATATAAGACATGCCCTTCGCAATTTAATATAGTTTTTATGATAATGTCAAAGGTCGGACCAAAATGACCGTTGACCTCGTAAACACAATAAACTTCTGAGTACAATCTCCTGGGTATAGAATGTGCTTCTGAAAATAGGAACCCACAAAAACTATTTCACATGTTATGCAGACGACTTTATTAAAATTGTTGTCAATATGTAAGTTCTTGGTATTAACGGAGTGTTTTTTCGATGAAAATGTGAAAGTTCAACTAACTAACTGAAAGAATATATAAAAAAATATTTCGTACGTCTGACACACAACATCATCTAGTACCAAACTAAGTAGAGTTTGTGCTATGGGCACTAGACGGATCGGAAATAAGTACCTACATATTATACAAACCCACCCAAACTCGGAATAAAATATTTGCACATCATTCAAACATTTGGTACGATCCGGAATCGAGCCCGAGATGTTTTGATCAGCAGCCGCATTCGCTAGCCACTAGACCAACAAGGCAGTCAAAAAAAAGAAAAGACGAAAGAATAAACATTTATTCTGACATACACCGGTCAACACAGGTTTTATGCCGACTACTTAACTTCAACTGATGTCTGCCCTTTGTTGGTCCATAATATAACACATAACAATAATAGACACAAATACAGGTTAAGTGTACATCACTAGAATCTGATGTGCATCGAATGTGTGGGCCAGAATAGGATCCCATCTCAGCTGAAAGCACGCGCTGACCGTGTAGCGCTAATTAAATTAATTGCATGAAAGTTTCTCTAGAGCC
Organism: Phragmatobia fuliginosa; assembly: GCA_932526445.1. Taxonomy (NCBI): domain Eukaryota; kingdom Metazoa; phylum Arthropoda; class Insecta; order Lepidoptera; family Erebidae; genus Phragmatobia; species Phragmatobia fuliginosa. The sequence goes on from OW052073.1 coordinate 4,647,622, forward strand.
GATTGGGTTACAGTTAACTAAGAAGTTTGTTACTACATCCACAAATTATTTGCTATCACATTACTATTAACAACCCTAGGTGATTTATCAAAGAATCTGGCTCCTTAGATCGATTGGCAAAAAATTCGCACTAAATAATGTTATGCGGAAAACAGTATCTGTTATTACTTAACTTTCGCCACTTCCTTTAATTTATATTTCTTTAAAAGAAATTTTGAAGAAAGAAAAACAACCTTTCCAATTATTTAAGAAAGTTTACAATCAGATAATTATTTTACAAAGGTCGCCTTTGTATCTCTTGCAATCCTTTGAGGGTCAAATTATTTATTGTATCAAATTATACAATTCTTTTCGAAACCCTTTTATTCCCAATTACAGCAGTTAGTAATTTACTTTTTATGTATTTCTTCCAAAGATGAAAGTTTTGGTTAACTCGCTATGGTTGTATTGGTTTCGTTAAAACTGTATATATCTGTGGTATTTGATTTCCTTTTTAGGGTTCCGTAGCCAAATGGCAAAAAACGGAACCCTTATAGATTCGTCAAGTCTGTCAGTCTGTCTGTCCGTCCGTATGTCACAGCCAATTATTTCCGAAACTATAAGAGTTATACTGTTGAAATTTGGTTGGTCGATATATTGTATGAACTGCATTAAGATTGTTACATAAAAATTGAAAAAAAAAACAATACATTTTGGAACTGAAACTCAAAAATTTTTTTCATCAAACCTATACGTATCTATGGATAGGTGTTCAAAAATGGTGTTGAGGTTTCTACTATATTTTTTTTCTAAACTGAATAGTTTGCGCGTGAGACACTTCCAAAGTGGAAAAATGTGTGTGCCCCCCCCCCCCCCCCTCTAACTTCTAAAATAAGAGAGTGATAAAACAAAAAAAAAATATATGTTGTACATTACCATGCAAACTACCAACGAAAATTGGTTTGAACAAGATCTAGTGAGTAGTTTTTTTTAATACGTCATAAATCGTAACACGCAATTTACCTTTCATCCAATCAATACACTAGTATAAAAACATCGATGAAAGATACAACGAACTACAAGAACTTTTATATGATGTTACTTGCTGATACGGAACCCTTCATGGGCGAGTCCGACTCGCACTCGGCCGCTTTTTTTTGATTATATTTATTAAATTTATACATGTTTATTTATTACTAGCAGAGTCCCGCTGTTTTACTATTGTAAATTGTGTTTTTGTTGTAAATCACGACTAACGCCGCTGATCGAAGCTAGTTTAAATAAATATATCCTAAGTTACTCTTTATATCATCAGTTTTTTGCCAGTGAAAGTTCCGTCAAAATCGTGTCTTAGATGTCTCACAGATTAATAAATAGTTACTGTCTTAACGTAGTGTAGGACGCCCACAGGCGAGGTGGAGTGATGACCTGCGTAAGATGGCTGGCAGGAGCTGGATGTGAGAGGCCCAAAATCGATCAGAGTGGTGTGCAAAGAAGAGGCCTATGTCCAGCAGTGGACTAGTATAGGCTGATGATGATGATGAAACAGACATTAAAATTCTAAATTGTGTTTTTGATACCGTATTTAATTTCACAAGCATTTATTAAAAAAAAAACTGTTAATTTGCCGTTAAAAATACACTATAATTTTGATTATTTGTATACATATTATGAAAACGCAAAAATATTTCAAAACTTCAATGCGCACCTCAATGATTATGTTCTTACACAAAAGCTCTAGACTTTTCAACACATTTTCTCTCCTCGCTTCTTTTACGTCTATTTATAACCAACGTAGCAGAAACTAGTATCATTAACTTGCGTCACGTCTTTCTAAAGACGCTTTCTAAGGGCAACTGAAGTGGTGTCAATGACTTGACAATTTATTTACGGAATTATCAGAAATAACTAGTTTTAGTGATGAGAATTTCTTGCTTGTGTATTATTTCTGTTAAATGAAGCGGTAAATTCATATATTAAGGCTGCCAACAACACTAAAATTAATAACATGGTACTTGTCAAATACACAATATAAAAACAAATTTAGGTACACAATTACATTTCTTGCTTTTGAAATTTATTTACTACATACATGCTTTTGCCTGTGGTTTCACCCTTAATATGTCGGTTATCGCGGTAAATAGTAGCCAATGTTCTTCCTCAAAAATGAAAGTTTTTACGTGCCAAATTTCATTGAAAACGTTGTAGCGGTTTTGCCGTTAAAAGCATAACAAAGTTTACTTTATAATTTAAATATTACCAGTACTTGTATGGATTCAACTTAACCCATTAAGCGCCAAAGTAAAACTACCAATGTTTTGGCTATTAATCATATATTTTCTAATAAGCGGTAACATAAATAAACATATTAGAAATAAAATAGAAAAGTTTATAAATATTTGGAGATTTTAGAGGGGTGTACTCGGACGAGTACAGCGGCCACTTAGCGGTGATAATGATCAAAACACTCTTCCTACATAGTGTTTTCAAGCAAATTTGGCATTGCCACCGAACTCTTGCATGACAAACTGCACAACGTAATTATTTTTCTATGTTTTGAGGGTAGTGTCCCACACCTTGTGCCAAACCTTGTACTGTTGATGAAGAAGGTCCATTTTATATTTCACTGATTTGCCGTAAATAATAGCGTGCCTAAACAACGGCTGGTCCATATGATCATCGTGACTGAGATTATGTAAACGCCAGGCATTAGATATGATCATATCTAATGCCTGTCAAATACCAAAGTATCGCAATACCTGGTAGTACTAGCTGCTACCCAGTTTTTGTAACCGAATCTTACCGGCGGCTTTTGTGAGCTGGTGGCCATAATATTTTACAATTGACTCATCAATGGAAATGTCTTCCTCGATACATCCTCATTGTTTGAATTTAGTCCTGAGAATATCGCATAGTGATCTTACTTTGAACATTTTATCGCATATAGATGTCGCCTGGTCATTATTCGCCAAATAGAAGTTCTTTTTTATATCAGGGAATTTCTGTCTTGTTATAGTTTTGGAAACAACTGAAACACGTAGATCTTCGTCTAAAGACTAAATATAAGCTCTCCCTAAGTAGTTTCTGGTACCCCGAGTTAATCAAGCTACCAATGAACTTTTTCAATTCATTTGAATCTAACTGAAATAAATGTCTGTAATTTTGTCGCGCATATGAATTAGTATTTGAAACAATTAGTTCAAAAACCTCTTCATCAAACAGCTTTTAAAAAAATCTGATGTTTGAGAGCATCTTTGACAGCCACTTTTCTTTGATCTACTTCCGACACTACTTCCGGCTGTGAGGAATAATTGGTTCACACATTCCAATTTGGAATTCTTTCTTGCTGGTGTTGTCGCTTTGTGGCTAATGGTTTTTCATCACTACTATCTTCATCACTATCACGTGAATGCACAAAAACATCTAAAAGCAGTGTTGAAGGAACCATATCCTCATCAGCTCCTTCCTCTGTATCTGTCACAACTCTTGGTGATGGTGGTACGATGGCTAAATCATATTTAGCCTTATCATTACTTTCATTTCAAAAAGCTTCCATAGCTTCTTCTAGCCCCTTGGAGTTGGTAATATGCTCAAAACCCTTGGAAGACATTGTTAGTAAACTGCAAAAAAATGATTATTTGCTTATGTTAGTTGCCGCTGTACTCGGACGAGTACGCCACTATTGGCAAGGCCATATTTTCACTTACGCTAACGTTTGACTTATAATATATATATGATAATATGCAACGCTAAGTGCTTTATTGAGATATTTAGTGAAAACACTTTTTAGTCTAAAAACTTTGGTTTACATGACAATTATGTACACTTACCTGGGATGACGTTCTGTTCACTATATTGTGGCTCTCACATTAACAATTACAAAAAATCTAACCCCACAAAACTTTAATATTTGCATAAGTTATTTTGCTTAAAATTTAAAATAGCCACAACAATCTTAGGTAACTTATTACTGTTAAACATAAGATGCAACATTTAACTGTACTCAATCGAGTACGGCGGCGCTAAATGGGAATGGATATGGGTTCTTAGCTGCCTTATTGATCTAGTGGTTAGCTGATGCGGCTGCTCATAAAGAGGTCTCGGGTTCGATTACTGGGTCGATCTAAATGTTTGTGTGATCCGCAGATACTTTTTTCGGAGACTGGGTGTTTTCTATGTATAATATGTGTGTATTTACAAAAAAAAAGTATGTTTATGTATTTATATCAGTTGTCTAATACCCACAATACAAGCTCTGCTTAGTTTGGGATTAGATGACGTTGTGTGTAAGATGTCTGAAATGTTTATTTATTTTATTTATATTTTATAGAAATTACTTCATTTAAAACACACACATAGAAATATTATATTGAAACGTTTTGGTTGTAGAAGAATCACAATAAATAAATGAAGTGAATATAAAATTTATACTTGTTCAAATGATTAATGAATTACTGGTCGTTTTTTTTATATTTAAGCCTACAAAAGTGACTCTGCTCTGCCTGATGGAAAGTATGAGTAGAATTAAGGAGTAGGGATCGCCATCCTCATTGTGAGTGTAGGCAATGCAGCATGTTGTCTCATATTCACCAACAAAATTCGACAGCAAGAAAGCTGTTATTATTAGGATGGTTTTCTGTGTGAGGGTAGTACTGCCCCGATCGAGCCGGCCCATTCGTGCTGAAATCAGCGTGGCTCTACTACCTACTGATGTACGGGATAAATAAAAACCAGCATGAACTGACCTACATATAACAATATAACAAAATGTAACAAAGGATATAAAAGAGAACATCTTGTTTATCCCAAGCAACTACAATTCCCTCAATTTGGCTTCTGAAACTGGCTATAAAATTAAGAAACAAGCATTTTGGGAAAGTGCAGTTTTGCATTCTCGTGTACTGAGTGAGTCAACCGAAGCAAAGAGCCCGAAGTATCTCAATTCATGTTGGCAAACATCCCAAACTCGTTAACGGAAATGCTAACTCTGTTGGATGACTTCATTCTTTTTAGGGTTTTGTGTTTCACAGAGAAAAACTTTACAGAATTAATTAGTCAAGTGTCCGCCGCAGTCTGTTTTGTTAGTCTAGCGACTAGCTAGACAAATAAAACAGACCGATAAAGCTTTGGTTTCCAAGGATAGCGGTGCCGTCATATAGCGGCCGTAATATAACGGTGAATGACGTCACTAGACCGTTATCTATGTAAAAAAAATGGCGCGGTTTCCTAGAGAGCGGTAACTGACACCGTGATTCTTGAAAAATTAAAGCAGTATTTAAATTTAAATGTTCCCTTCTATTATCCCAGGCATTAAATAGTTAAAATATACCACACACGCAATTTTCAAGAACTAATTTAGGTCAACAATCACTCGTAAATAGAGTTCTTTATTAACATATAAAACTTGCAATTGAAGAATTGGCCTTGCCGTACAAGAGAGATAGATTAATATTAATAGTTTTTACACACTTCATATTAGCTTAACCTGTATGTTTGTATTTTTGTTTGTATGTTTGTTTGTAAGTTTGTATCCGACTCCTTTGGGCGCGATTTTAACCCACTTTAAACGGCCAGATTTCGTAGTTTTGTAGATTTATACTTTGTAGATTTATCGAGGACCGATGACAATACACTAATTTGAAAAAAAAGAATTAGTCTTTTTTAGTGTAGAAAAAAAAAATAGTTTTAAAAACTAAAAAGTAGAAAATAATTATAATGTAACAAAGTGTAGGGAGCTTTCTAAAAATATTTCAATAACGTCGCTCCACGCTTTGTTACATTAAAATTATTTTCTACTTTTTAGTTTAAAAGCGTGTTTGTTTAGTTTTTTAAAACTATATTTTTATATTTATTTTTGTTTTAAAACTTCCCCTTAGTATTAATCTCACTTCAATTTTACAATTTTCAATAAGTTTATTAACGCAACTATTGGAACTTTACGATGGACTACGATATCTGCTTATACTTTTCGTAATTATTTTATCAAACACCACTTTACGATGTGTTTAGTAGTATTCACAGTTTAAAGATCCCTGTTTAATGTTTTGATAATTTTTATACAAATAACAAGCTGTCGCAACGTAAGGCTCACTTTATGTTTACACGGAGCACAAAACACTCTTGCAAGGCAGATACTTGGCCTTTATTAGCTATATAATCGCTTAAAGATTCTAAATAACGACATTTTTACTGCCTAAGTGATGACCTGGTGTAAAAAGTAATTACTTTCGCAATAAAATGCTGTGTAAATATAGATATTGTAATTTGGCGTGGGTTTTGTTGATGAGAGCATAGATCAATTATTTTCCTGGAACATCGTCTTTGTTGAAGATCTCATTAGCATGATTAGACTTATTAATGGAGTCAAAGTTTATTTTTAGTCTATTCCTTGTGGTAACAAGGAATTACTTCTTTGATAGCATTCACAGAAAAGAGTAGTTGTATTACAAAATAAGAATCATTCCTGAAACACTGTAGTTGGAAAAAGATTTGCATTACTTTCAACTGCACTAATTTTTAGACCAAGCCGATTGTGTTCTAAAAATAATTGAGACATTTGCCAGTTGTTGACAGTTGTTTTTGTTCTATGTTTTAAGCTTTTTATTTAGTTTTTTGTAAATATGTAGATTCGTATATAGGACTATGCACTTGGCCACCTTTTGGATTTTTTAAATAATTTGTATCGTAACGTAACTTAAATTACGTCGTAATTGCAATGATGGTTTTATATTATCGCCGCAAAAAACGTTATACACTTAATATAAATATCTTTAGTTAATACATATTTATAGTAAAGACTATAAAATGATTGTTTTCATCTAAAAAAAGGTTATTAAAAAACCAGGCTCCTAAAATTATAGTAGATTCAGTAGTTTCTTACATGTAAATATACCTAAACCAGGGAGAGAACCTTTATTGAGGCATTATTGTCCGCCGGTTTCAGACGCTGCCTCTCTTAATAAATATTCATTGCTGGTGTCACACATACATTTATGTTAACTTGACACATTATTACGTATAGTGCAGTCATCAGGATGTTTTAACTGCAAAGTTTTCCAGTATCTTTATAATTATACTATACTGAATGTAATGTACTGTGTTAAAATGGTAAATTGGTTTGTGAACATTAAACAACCCAACTTCATGTATTTTTCATATGGGTTTTAACTTTCATTCAAAATATAACATGGCAATCTTATAGGTAGTAGTGCCACGCTGATTTCATCACGAATGGGCCGGCTCCACCACGGCAGTACTACCCTCACAACAAAACAAATTTTACTTGATGGTCTTAAACAGGAATTGCAGTGAGCTGGTCACACAGCACGATACTCAGACAACAGACGGACAATCAGATACACCAAAAAGAAGATGGGCAGACGATATATCAGATTTAGCAGGAAGCCATTGGCAAAGATTCTAGTAAAGACAAATTGAAAAAATCATATCCAAAAATAACCAAATTGTAGAGATCTTACTAACAATATTATCAGAGATTTAAGTTACTAACTTTTATAACCCTAATGAAAGCCTAATGTGGAAATGAAAAAATTAAAGCTTTTTCTTATTTTTATTTTATTTTTCATTAATCATCATCATCAGAAATTAAAAAGAGGAATTAATTTAACAGCTTTCCTGTTTTCAAATAATTAATTGTGGGATTTTTTTTAATATGTTTTTACCTTAAAACTTTATTCTCACCACCCATAAAGTCTAAAATCATTTATTAGTACGCTCATTCCTTTGATATGGTTCAAGTACTTACTCGGAATTTATGTGCTTGTACGGAAAAAACCACAGGCGTAATGTTTATTTTTGTTTGATTGTTTGGGAGCAGGAAATAGGAAGGAAACGACACGTGCCGAAATACGCCTACTTTAATTTGCATTAGAAAATAATTTTCTTGTATTGAAATTGACTCACTGCCTGCTGGATGTCAGTTTTAAATATTTAAAATCTTATCTCATTTGAGTACCACATATTTGACGTTATTCAAACATAGACAGATACACACACACACGAAACATTATCTATTTTCTATTTTTTATATATAAAAAATAATTGCTGTTCGTTAGTCTCGCTAAAACTTGAGAACGACTGGACCGATTTGGCTAATTTTGGTTTTGAATTATTTGTGGAAGGCCAGGGAAGGTTTAAAAGGTGAATTTATAAAAATGAATTGCTTTTTTTATTAATTATGGATTCCTTTTGTTTGTTTTAAGTTTATTTTATACAAAAGTTTAGGTCTTCTATTTATCGATTGAGGCAGTACGAAGTCTGCCGGGTCATCTAGTAAATAATATAAAACACTTTTTCGAAATCATCTTCCTAGCCTTGAATATTCCCAAGATAATTTGACGTCGGTTATTAGGACCATTTCAAACGATTTCATCTTAATATTTGAGAGATTTGAGGACTGAAATAGTCGTCACTGTATTTAAAGGCACTGACTCTCTAACAACGATTGCCATGTATGTTCAAGACAACTACGACAGAATGCTTAGCATGCTCTTCGAGGCTCGAGTGTGGAATACCGTCCTTCTGCTATACTCCGGGTATTATTAAGAATTTCTTGTTAAATAAACCTAACAACACTTAGCAAGATTCGGGAATCCAATGCGAGGCCGATAAAAGTAGCATACGAAAAATATTAAATATATAGATATATTAAACTGTTTGCCTACGAGGCAATCAGTTTAATATATCGTTATACATCATCGCCGTAAAATCGAAGTATAATTTACTCATAATTATTACTCATCATCATAATCATATGCTGGACATATAAGTAGGCCTCTCCAATCGCACGCCACTTAGTTCGATTATACACACTACTTATAAATAATATGTTTAAATATAAATTTAGGCAGATTTGGATGAATTTCATACAAGTCGTTAACAACATGGTCTTGTTCAAGTTGCTTATCGCTAACAATATTTTTACTCAGATTGCTGATAGATGTTAAAATCAGATAAATGTATATAGTATTTTTTTTTTATATTGAGCCTACAAAAGTGACTCTACCCTGCCTGATGGAAAGCATGAGCAGAATCCAAGAGTGGAGGAAACCACACATCATTGCTGCGAATGCAGACAGTAAAGTATGGCAGCTTAGTAAGATGCTTTTTGACGCCCCACCTAAAAGACCCGGGATCATAGTGAGAAGGAAACACGTGAGCTGGTAGTGAGTTCCAGCTTTTGATTGCTCGGCATAAGAAAGAGTCGAACCGTTTCGTTCTAGTGCGTATTTCGTTTACCCCGAAGCGGTGACATACATCACAAGTAAGACAGTAGAACCACGCTGATTTCATCACAAATGGACCGACTCGACCAAGGCGGTGCTACCTTCACATAGAAGATTCTTCACATTGTAGGTAGTAGAGCCACGCTGATTTCAGCACGAATGGGCCGGCTCGACCCGGCCAGTACTACCCTCACACATAGGACCATCCTAATAATGACAGCATTCTTGCTGTCGTATTTCGTTGGTGAGTGTGAGACCGGAGGCCCAATCATTCTGCATCATTCTCCCGCCCTTCGAAGGCCGGGAGAATGATGCAGAATAATCAAACCAGGCTGCCATGGTAAGGGTCACCATGCTACATTGTCTGCCCTCACAATGAGCGTGGTGACCCCTACTCCTGGATTCTACTCATGCTTTCCATCAGGCGGAGTAGAGTCATTTTGGCAGGCTTAAATATAAAAAAAAAAAAAAAAAAAAAAAAAAAAAAAAAAAAAGATTAGTGTAAATATGAAATCATTCGTGCACTTGTATTTCGTTGGTGGTGTGGGCCAGGATGCTGCATTGTGTGTACTTATAATAATAATAATATTTATTTAATCTGACAACGGTTTACAAGTACATATCTTACATATTAATTAAAACAGTATGTATGAGCGATTATATATGTATATACTCTCTATGATACCTGTACTCACCTGTACTATAGTCGTCACAAAATAAGAAGCCCGGTTTGACATTTGTCATCGTGGCGTAACTAATACGATTAATTCGTGTTTTTGAGTGTATTTTTTAATATATATTATTAAATAGGATAGTAATTAAATAGGATTATGAATTTGATTTTTCAATTTCTTACATGCGGCATGTCAAATGACAAATGTCAAAACGGGCTTCTTATTTTGTGACGACTATAATGCAAGTATTGTATCACAGGTGACATGCACATTATTAAAATGCATTCAGGCAGGGTAGAGTCACTTTGGCAGGTTCATTGATTTATAAAGAAAAAAAGGACAAATGTATTGTACCATAGACTATGTATGGGGTTGCGGATTACATATCCACCGTTTACATTTGCATGCTTGAATATATATGCTTTTAATAGTCTCAATGGTTCTAAATAAAATATGTATGTATTCACCCCTTGATAAATGGTTCCGTCGGCGCTAAAGTTCATCGGGCATCATCACTCGTGGGTGAAACATAACATCTATAGTATGTACAGAAGAGGGAACAGATTTAAATGGCATTAGGTACACAGATAGTTCAGATACTGAGAAAGGACATGGGCTTTTTAAGGCAATAACCGACATAGACGTGGGCTGAGAAAGGAGAAAGCTAGTACTACATAAAGATGATGTACTTTAGTCCCGGGATGCAGTTAGATGCAGATAGCACAGAACCAATGACGAGCCTTGGGTTAAGGACTATAATTATGATTACTTTTTACACGAGCAATCTGTATATCCGGTATCACCTCCGTTGAGCAACTGTTCCGCCTGGCCAATGACAGAGAGGAGTACAAGCAGCTGACGGCCAACCTTCAAGATTGAAGAGGCACTAGAAGAAGAAGAACAATCTGTCTATTACTGGCCATAGGTTTTTACTTAGCAAGAATGTTTTGACCTACTTCTACAAATTATTTGTTTCCTTTTCCTTCTCCGTGTTGTGATGTTGTCTAGTTGCTCCCTAAGTCGCCTCTTACGACGCCTACGATATGAAAACTGCACGATTTGTTTAAGCGGTAACCACATCGCTTTCTACTTCGCCAAGTGTCGTGGGTTCAAATTCTAAGTGGTTAAAATATTGTTCTTTGTTTGTAAAGTCCCCTGCAAAACAAGATTTATATTCCTAATGCTAGAGATGCCTTTTAATACAAAACTATCAATAAGGGTAGTGCCAACCATACGGAATCAATAGTGTTTAATATTGTATTTGTCTACATTCATAATATCTACAAGTGACATCAGCGTCGTGGTACAAGTTTCATCTTGTCATATCATCAAAAAGACCTTTGACATCATACTACTTACGTCAAAAGAGCTGGTTAATTGTTATACACACAATACAGATCCGTTCCACGCTACCGTGGTTATTATTCAAATCGACTCAGTAATTTTAAAGTTCATTGAGGACAACTGTGTTGTCATGTAATTTATTTTTGTATTGAAAAAAACCATGACAACTTATTTACTACTAGTTTATCCATGCTATTTAATTAATATTATTAATTCGAAAGCAGTTCTGTTGTATGACTGGTTTGTTACGCTTTCACCACTAAAAGGCTGCAGCGATTTCAATGAAAGGCATTAATATACTTCGATTCTTGAGGATGGACATGTTCTTTCCTGACTTAGAAATTTTCCCTCAATGTAAGAATTCTAAACGCTGAACTACTTAAAATAAGAATTTAATTTGTTCGCACGCTGCTTTCATATAATATTCAAACAACGTTTAAATACGTTTAATAACGGAACTTTCTTATCTAAAGAGGTCATATAAGGATATTCATCTCTTTTATGACCTTTTTAGATTAGAAAAAAAGAACATAGCAATTTCTCAATTCCAAAATTAAATTGAAGGAAATAAATAATCAAGGCAAGGAAATCGCGGAACATCTATAAACTTTAAATATTTTCAGAGGACCTATTTAAACTTAATTAAATTTAAGTTTGAAAGATAAAACTACCTTTGAAACTTTGTAAAATTAAGTAATTATTCAAATTAGGTGTGAATTTTTGTCATTACCAAGATAGCAAGATCTTAATTTTAGATAAACAATTCAATTTGCTGTCAATTACAATAAAAGTTGTTCGGCACCTAGTTTCAACACGTCTTTGTCATTTAAGGAAATAAATTGAATCTTATTACTTAGACCATAAAGATATTAATTATGAATTCGCCTATAAATAGACAGTCAATGGAATCTTTATAAATAAATCTATATCTCTCTATTCAATTTTAATTTGAATAGATCACGAACTTCACTCTTATAGTTCTGGAATATTAAGAAGTTTGAATAAAGAAATTATTACCATTAATATTCACTGACGACCAAGGTCTGATTTCTAGTCTGAAGAATCTGTCTATTGAAATTTAAGATGAGATTTAAAAGCTAAGCTTACGATGGTTATAGGTTATTAGATTAAATTTGAGCTCAGTATTTTTTATTGCTACGAAATTTTTGTGAATGATTGGTTGCTATGATAAAAGTACTTTTTAAATTACAAAATTTTAAATTCAAACTACAAAGCATTAGATAGTATAGTCATATGCAGAAGTTAAAGTATAAGCCCATTATGTCTACGCATTACTCTGTAACGACACATAATGTGTTCATCTTTTGTTTTAATAGTTACGTGTGAGTTCGTAGTGAGAGGCTATTGTTTTTACACGCTTTATATTAGCTTCACCTGTATGTTTGTATGTTTGTTTGTAAGCGACTCCTTTGGGGGCGATTTTGACCCTCTTTAAACGGCCAGATTTCGTTCAAACTTTGTAGATTTATCGAGGACCGATGACAATACAATAATTCGAAAAAAAAACAAAAAAAAAAGTTTTAAAATGTTTTAGTCTAGAAAAAAAATATAGTTTTAAAAAACTAAACAAACACGCTTTTAAACTAAAAAGTAGAAAATAATTTTAATGTAACAAAGCGTGGGGTGCTTTCTGAAAATATTTCAATAACGTCGCCCCACGCTTTGTTACATTTAAATTATTTTCTACTTTTTAGTTTAAAAGCGTGTTTGTTTAGTTTTTTAAAACTATATTTTTTTTGTATGCGAGTCTAAAATGTATAAATGTAACCCCCCCCCCCCCTCCGCAAAACCCTATGTATAGATACAGAGTTTGATCCCTATATCCCTGTGTCTTGGGATCTAGTCTCTTTCAGTGTAATTGGCGGAACAGATGAAGGTACATATTTCTTATACTGGATCTTGCACTAAGTATACTTAGATGCGGATGTACTTAGAAGGCGGCTTTATTTGTATTGTGTTGGCATCCCTTTGAAAAAATTCGGTAAGGCAAAGACTTTACTTACTATATATCGCTCTTCAATCATTTCCCTTTCAGGTAACGTGATTCCTATAATGATTCCCACATATTCATTCAATTACTGGTTTTGTTGTTCAAACATGCCTTGACATCATATTGACTTAGTAAGTACCAACAGAAGCACAGCTCTACGACTAATTGATGCTAAATATCATTCGTATACAAGCATATTTACGTCATCAACAGAACGAGGCAATTCAATTCTTTCTTTGTTGACATTATAATTGGATTAAGGAGTCGATGACAGTATAGTCGATTTGAAAAACCGTTCATTTAAAGAATAAGGGGTAGACGATGGGTAGTGTGGATGAGACATGTAATTAACATCACTATAGGCTTGTCAACAGAGGAGGACGAGGCCACATTTAAATCGTAATTACTTAAGTACATTCATATTTATTTTAGTCTTTATATGATATTCGTGACGGTCTAAAATAGAAAATACAAATCCAGGTGTCTCCTGAATGGTTTGCGAAATAAACACTCTTAATGTAAATTGGTTTTGCTCAATTTTACATCGTATCACAAAATCAGTATTTTTAGTGGTCAAGAACATCAGATTTCCTTGCGCGACGCAGTTACCGTAAGTAAGTTCTCATATTGCATTGTTGGTCTAGTGGTTTGCATATGCGGCTGCTGATCAAGAGGTCATGGGTTCGATTTCGGGTTCGGTCCAAATGTTTGAGTGATCCACAAATATTTGTTTCGGAGTCTGGGGTTTATTTTAACACGTCGAACTTTATAGCTAGAATTCGCCAATTCACTGTTTTCTACATCTATCTTAAATAAAGAACACCCGATTTTTTTTTATAAAAATGGCTGATACAATGTTATTATCATTAACAATATCATCCGAGAATTTTAATCAAAAAAATAAAAGTTCCTTTTCTTTTTGCAAGTCAAATTGATTACGATAAAAAAGACCGCGTTTGCCGTAGAATCGTGTTTTTTTCAGCTACGATTCTTTCATAATTTGATCTTTGATTTGCATGTTCATTTGATTACTTTTTTATTGACCAGTCTCATATATTTTATTTTGTACTGATCAAAAGAAATTTCGATGTTTAAGGTACTATTTTGAACGTTGATGTGGCATATGATATATATAAAGTCAGTAAGATACTGAAATGCAATTATGGGTTTAGAGTTTAGATACTAGAGTTTTTACGCTACCACTAAATTAAGTTCTAGTGAAAAAAAAAAGTCCGTGTGGTGACGGATTAAGAATACAGATTGTCACCACTCCTATTCATCCCGCGGGTCGCGTAAAAGGCGACTAAGGGATAAACTACGCAAGACAACATCGATGCAAAGAGAAGGAAAACTTGAAACCAACACCATACCAACCCGTCTGGCCAGCGTGGTATAGTAGGCCAAAACCTCCTTTCTAAAGAGAGGCCTATGTCCAACAGTGGACTGTTAAAGGCTGTTGATGATGATGATGATGATGAAAAAATTAATCAGATTTTACTACGTTCAAAGTCTTATGAGGCAGGCATATAGTAAACTTTATGTGCCTCAATAGCGTATGCGACTGCTAAGCTTGAAGTCTCAGGTTCCCAGATTGGATCAAATGTTTGTATGTTCTGCTTATATTTTTTACGGAGTTTGGGTGGTTTCTATGTGTTTACTAGTTAGTTTTCTAGTACCAGCTCTGCTTAGTTTGAGACTAGATGGCGTTGTGATCTAAGTAGATATAAATAAGTGAAAGCAAAGGTTTAATCTGATTTTACACAAGTTGTGGGAACGCAAGAGTATGAAATTTGTTACAACTCAATTTTTAAATATTAGTGCAAAGCTAAGAAAATATAATAAAATGTTTAAGTTTCGACAACTAATTATTATTATTAGCTTACTCACAGCTATTCTCTGGATGTTCCGATAGCAAAACAGTTAATAAAGCAACATGTATTACAAGACGATGCATTTAGTGCGCCAACAATCGACTGCATCAACATAAACCAATTTACGATGTGTATACATGGAGATGATTGAAATATCGGTTCTCTCATATTCAGTTCATCTGTTGTTGACGTTAATTGATTAATTTGATTACCAGTATCGACTCTATAAAATACGTTTTTACGTAGTACGATTTACGTTGTGTACAATAATTGGATATCGTAATTATTAATCTATATAAATAAATAAAATTGGAAGTGTCTGTTTATTATTAACAGGTTTTACTAAATTTTAAAGTGAAAGTGTATACGTTATCTATAGCAATTTTTAGGGTTCCGTAGCCAAATGGCATAAAAGGGAACCCCTATAGATTCTTTATGTCTGTCTGTCTGCCTGTCTGTCCGGGTGTATGTCACAGCCACTTTTTTCCGAAACTATAAAAACTGTACTGTTGAGACTTGGTAAGTAGATGTATTCTGTGAACCTCATTATTATGTTCACATAAAAATAGAAAAAAACCATAAATTTTGGTGGTTCCCCATACTTAGAACTGAAGCTCAAAAAATTTTTTTATCGAACCCATACGTGTGAGGGATCTATGGATAGGTCTTTAAAAATGATATTGAGGTTTCAAAGATCACTTCTTCTTCAAATAAGAGAATTATAAAACCAAAAAAAAATATATGATGTACATTACTATGCAAACTTCCACCGAAAATTGGTTTGAACGAGATCTAGTAAGCAGTTTTTTTTAATACGTCATAAATCTTAAACCACAATTTACCTTTCATTCAATCAATACACTATTAATAAAACATCGATCAAAGTTACAACGAACTACAAGAACTTATATGATGTTATTTGCTGCTACGGAACCCTTCATGGGCGAGTCCGAATCGCACTTTGCCGTTTGTTTTGTTTGTATCTGGACTGATTTTGACGCGACTTTCACGGGATGTTCTAAGTACTAACTTGACTACTTTCTTTAGATTAACAGCGACCCTTAGCTAAAATCCATTTTTGCTGTCATTGACTTGAAATCTTATCGATGTTGGAATTTTTGCATTTCATTCTCTTGAATTCGACAATACGCAATCATTTTCATCATAATTTAAATTTAGGATTGGGTTCATATTAGATTGAATTCAAGAGTAACACACTCACAAACGAAACAATAGGTTAGTCTTCCTTTCGACGGTATTACCACCCAGGTTGAGCCGGAACATTCGTGCTGAAATCAGCGTGGCTAATTGCTTTCTATTAATGGGTTAAAAAAAAGGAAATAATAATAGAACAAAAAAAAAAATTAATAGAGAAGACGTAAACGTACTGTTATATATATGTAATGTATATAATAGTGCCTAACGGCCCTATTCCTATCCCTTAGTCAGCACCTCTGTTAATTCATAATAATTAGACAGTAAACTCAAGTCAGTTCGATTCCATCATCCGCGCGTGACACTTGCCCTTTTTTCGAGTCCTTCTAAACTAATAAACGTCCTTCAAATCTAATAATATCTTTTTTTAAAAAGAGCCTTTCAAATTTCTGTGTAACATTGGTGGCAGCGGTGGGATACCGAAGGTGAAGGTATCCTTGGGACGTCTCCTTCAAGACTCAGTTTATTCAACAAAAAGTGTCAGTGCTAAAACGAACTCATAATATTCAAAATCCATAAATATATTCAAAATCCATAAATATATTCAAAATCCATAAATATATTCTAAATCTATAAATATATTCAAAATCCATAAATATATTACTTAAAGTGTATCCTAAAACCTGATTTAAAATCTAAATCGTGGGTGTTGTGACAGTGATATTGTTCCTGCTTTGCTCCTGAAAGAAAAATCTCTAATTCGAAATAAAGAGAGGTGGTCATGTTCCAGTATATTTTCTACGTGTTCCTGTAAGTCTCCACAACATTTTATTTTATTACAAAAGTGCGGCCCATTCCTGATAATTTCCTCGAAACAAGTGTGTGAATTCAGTGAGTGAAAAATCGAAAAAGTGTTCTATTTCGTGTAATTAATCAATACCTATTATAATTATTCTTTTTACAAAACTTTCCTATTGTAACTTTCTCACAGATATTGTTATTGTAAGCTAGTTCTTAGAATTTATCAACAAGACATTCGATATCCAGACGCTCACTCTTATCTAGACCTCACTGTAAGTTGTAACGAACTCAGTGGCCGTCTATTACACCGAATCATATTCAATCTCTGCCTTTTTGTGAACATATAATTACTTTAATTTAACAAAATGACTCCCAAACTAGAAGGAAATGAAATCGTTGAAATTTCAACATTATTTAAATTCATTAAACCATTCGACGGGACACGAGAAAAACTAAATTCGTTTTTAAATAATTGTGATAATGCCATTAATTTAGCTTCTGACGCCCAAAAACCAATTTTATTTAAATTTATTTTATCCCAACTTGAAAGCAAGGCTGAGGTAGCTTGCTCCATTAAAGAATTTGATTCTTGGGATCAGTTGAGTAGCTTCCTTAAAATACAGTTTGGCGAAAGGAAACACTACGCTCATCTCATGACCGAGTTAAGGGATTGCCAGCAACTAAATGAACCAGTTAGTCAATTTGCATTGCGTCTAGAAACTTGTCTATCAAAGCTTCTAACAGAAGTTACTTTATCTAATAAAAAGAAAACCGAATTAGTTGGTCGTATAGCGGCCATGGAAGACCTAGCACTCCACACCTTTTTGGTTGGCCTTAAGCCCGAAATTTCTAATCTCGTCCGTTGTAGAAATCCATCCACCCTTAACGAAGCTATTAACTTCGCAGTGTCAGAAGAGAAAATTCTTAACTCCTATATTAAACGTAATTCCCAAAACTATACATCTTATCGCACTAATCCTAAACCTCAGAATCCTTCTCGTCCGTCTAATCAAAACACAAATTTCAAGCCGCAAATGCCTAGACATTATGCTCTAAATAATCAAAATCTGTTCTGTCGCTACTGTAAAAGTCAAGGTCACACTATTGAAACATGCCTAAAACGTGAATATAATAATAATCGATTTAAAACTGGCCCATCATCCCAATTCCAAAGGCAACCTTATCAGGAGAACTTTAAACCTAAGCCCGCTCGCGTTAATTGTACAGTCAACGAAGACGATTATTATAATCCAGAACCGCAACCATCCATGAGTTCAAACGAGACTCAAAACCACGAAGACAATAATTTAAACGAATAATGGGCTCACGGAGGTGTCTCGTGAGACCCAAATCACAACCCATAACTAAATCCTACCATGTCAACGGCACCCATCCTTCTAAATCCAAGGACCACACGGGTAACCAGCCCCAAACAAGTGTCCATACTCCCAGTTCCAAGGACCACACGGGTAACCAGCCCCAAGCAAGTGTCCATCCTTCTGAATTCAAGGACCACACGGGTAACCAGCCCCAAGCAAGTGTCCATTCTCCCAGTTCCAAGGACCACACGGGTAACCAGCCCCAAACAAGTGTCCATCTTTCTAAATCCAGGGACCACACGGGTAACCAGCCCCAAACAAGTGCCCATTCTTCCAAATCCGAGGGTCACACGGGTAGCCAGCCCCAAGCAAGAGCCCAGAATCATTCAACTACTAATAAAATTCAAGATAATTCCTGTAAATCAAATAAGGTGTATGAAATATCCTTTAAAGATAACATATCATTACCTCATGTCTCTATTCAAACATCCGTTTCCAATAAACCACTTACCTTACTTGTAGACACGGGATCTTCAGTATGCCTACTTCAGAAGACTTCCATTCAAACATACTCAGATCTGAAACTTGACAACAACATAATAAAACTAAAAGGCATAGATAGTCGCGAAGAAGCTGTTCCTACCCTTGGCAGTTTCAATATGAACCTAGTATTCAACAAGGAATCAATATCCTATCAGTTTCACGTAGTAGAATCAATGGACTTTCCTTATGACGGTATCATAGGAAATGATCTACTTACCCATTACCAATGCTCTGTTGATTATAATCGCCAAATTCTTAACCTAGGAGTAAACAGAATAAAATTAAATTTAACTCATCCAATCTATCAAATACCACCCCGTTCTGAAATCATTATAGAATGTTCAGTAACTAACCCTGAACTAAAAGAAGGTCTTATTCTTGACCAACACATAAATAATACTCTACTTATAGCGAACTGTTTGACTAAAGTTAAAAGGAATAATCGAATAAATCTTACAGTCTTAAATACCTCTGAAAGTCCTATTTCTCTAAATTCAAATCTTCGACTCACCTTACATCCAATCGACTATGAAACCTGTCAAGTATATTATAATAATAAATCATGTATTAGTAGAACTAATGAAGTCCTTAACCTTCTTCGAGTTTCACATTTAAACTCTGAAGAAAATGAAGCTCTTTATGATGTTTGCTCAAAATATTCTGACATATTCCATTTACCTAATGATCAACTTACCTCAACCGATGCTATTCAACATGAAATCCGCACATCTTCTGATCAGCCTATCAATGTCAAATCTTATCGTTTTCCGGAAATACATAAGCAAGAAGTTAAGTCTCAAATCAATAAAATGTTAGATCAGAATATTATCAAGCCTTCCCTATCTCCCTGGTCTTCTCCAATATGGATTGTTCCGAAAAAGATCGATGCTTCAGGCCAAAAGAAATGGCGCATAGTCATCGACTATAGAAAATTGAATGACATTACAATTGGTGAAATCTATCCTATCCCTAACATTGTCGAAATTCTAGACCAATTAGGTAACTCAAAATACTTCTCAACTCTTGATCTTGCTTCCGGCTTCCATCAAATCAAAATGGCTCCACAAGACGCCTGTAAAACTGCCTTCAGTGTTCCCCAAGGACATTTCGAATTTACTCGAATGCCCTTTGGCCTAAAAAATGCGCCAGCAACATTCCAACGTCTTATGAATAATGTCCTAACAGGCCTTCAAGGCGAAAGATGCTTTGTATATCTTGATGATATTGTTGTTTATTCACATGATTTAAATAGTCACATTCAGAATCTAACAGCTGTCTTTCAACAGCTTCGTAGTTTTAACTTGAAATTGCAGCCCGATAAATGCGAATTTTTAAGAAAGGAAGTCGGCTACTTAGGGCATATTATAACAGAAAATGGTTTAAAGCCTGATCCAAACAAAGTCAAATCCGTTGAAAATTTCCCAATACCAAAGTGTCCAAAGGACATCAAATCATTTCTAGGTCTTATATCTTACTATAGACGTTTTATTCCTGAATTTTCAAAATTATCAAAACCACTTTCGAATCTACTAAAGAAAAATGTTCCATTTGTATGGACTAATGAACAACAGTTAGCTTTTGAAATGCTCAAAGATAAATTGATTACTGCTCCAGTTCTCATCTATCCAGATTTCACAAAATCCTTTAACCTTACTTGTGACGCAAGTAACTACGCAATCTCTGCTATCTTATCTCAAGGCCCAGTGGGAAAAGATCATCCTGTGGCCTACGCATCCAGAACACTAAATAAGTGCGAAATTAATTACAGCACGACAGAAAAAGAACTGTTGGCTATTGTATGGGGTTGTAAAACTTTCAGACCATATTTGTTTGGTCGTAAATTTATTATCATAACCGACCATCGTCCTTTAAAATGGCTTTTCAATCATACCGATCCGAGTAGTAAACTGCAACGTTGGCGTCTTCAACTTCAAGAATTCGAGTACGAAATCGTCTACCGAAAAGGTAAGCTCAATTCAGCAGCTGACGCTCTCTCTCGTTATCCCGTTAACGCAATTACTGACGAAGAGCCATCCACTTCTGGGGTAAATGATAATACTACCACTAGCCCAGAGTCAGAAATTCCTCATGAAATTCTTGAAGACCTTATTGATTTAGGTGCTCTAGATATGAGTCCATCAAATCCACCACCGAACATAGATTTTGATCTTTTAAGTCATCCTACTCCAACAACCTCCCCTGCTACTGCAGAAGATAATACTATTTCCAACAATGAATATTCAGACTTTCTAAAATCCTTTAATAACAAAAATGAAACCTATAATACCCAAATACAAGAACATAACGAAAATCTTTTAAAAAGTAATAATAAAACCATACTCGTCCCTGTATCTATTGATCTCGATGAATCAAATCCGTATATTCAAGAAATTATAGGTAACGCTGATGATCCAAATACCATAATAAATGGAGAAAGAGAACTCCACGGCTTTATGAAAATAATCATTAAAGAAAAAACTTATTATCTATTATTTACGAAGGTCTACTATTTTGATAATTGTACTTACCTTGACATCTTCAAAACATTAAAAGCGGCTAGAGATGAAATTATCCTATCCGGCAATATTAATGAATTTGCTATATCAGATTTCAAAAACCCATTCGAACAAAACTCTTTTATTAAAATCTATGGCATGCTTATATATCTATTCAACAATACAAACATCAAAGTCCACATACACCATAATACAATAATTTACCCAGTACCTACTGAAATAAATAAATTACTTAAAGAAAATCACGACATCCCTATCGCGGGCCATCTAGGCTCTAATAGAATGTATGATAGGATAAGAGAGCGTTATTATTGGAAAAATATGCGCTCCGACATAGAAAATTATGTTAAAAATTGCAAGTTGTGCCAATCTAATAAAGCCTTACGCAAAATCAATAGATCTCCCATGCAGATTACAACTACTTCTACACGCCCATTCGAAAGAATTAGCCTCGACATTGTCGGACCCCTACCTGAAGCTGGACTAACAAAACTGAAATTTATACTTACCCTTCAGGACGACTTGACCAAATTCTCTATAGCTTATCCCATCTCGAACGCCACAGCAGAAGAATCCTGCGAATGCCTTGTACATTTTATAACGTTATTTGGTATACCAAAAATGATCCTTACCGACCAAGGAACAAACTTTACTGCCGATCTATTTAAACGCACCTGCGAATTATTAAAAATCAAACAAATCTGGTCGTCACCCTACCATCCACAAACACAAGGAGCTCTCGAAAGAAGCCACTCTACGTTAAAAGAATATCTAAAATCATTTGTAAATGAAAGTCATACAAACTGGCACAAGTTTATTTATACCGCTATGTTAAGTTACAATAGTAGTGTCCATACCACGACCAGATTTACTCCATACGAACTCGTTTTCGGTCCTAAACCATATATTCCCGACTCTATCTTTGACTCTTCCCCTAATATAACATATCCAGAATACATTAAAATGTTACAACATCGTCTAAAAGTCTCACGTGAAAAAGCACAAGAAAATATTCGTATTTCCAAAGAAAGGTCAAAGACCTACTACGACAGACATAGCCGTCCTGTACAGTATAAAGTAGGAGACTACGTATACTTAAAAAATCACCTACGATTACGTAAGGCTCTCTCACCTTTATGGAAAGGGCCATACAAGGTTGTAAAAATCCATGGAAATAACACTTTATCTCTATTAATTAATAGACGACACGTAAAACATCATTATGACGAGGTGAAACTCGCTCATGACAATAATTAAATATAACTCCCGACATAGATATAAGTAATAATTTAAGTTTAGTTACTCTTAATATTATTATTTCCTTAAATTACTATTTTAAATACTCCTTTACAGTTCTCTGTGTTCTGCAGAAGAGATGTTCGTCGAAACATCTACGAATAATTCCGGAATATACTTTGACCCTATTGGATCATTAACAATAATAGATGGTTTTCTTAGCGTTATAATTCCTATCGATATTTCTTATATACAACCGCACATTAAAAATCTGAACGGTGTGATAGGCACCTCTAAGTTCCTATGCAAACAAACTGCTCTGTATACCGATATCGAATGTCTTAACTTACACCAGCCACTATCAATAAGATATAACGACATAATACGAAATTTTGATTATCTATCTCTCATTTAACTGAAACAAAATCTGACCTTGTTAACTGATAAATTAGTATTAAGAACAAATTTTAATGGAATGTAAACTTGTTAGAAAAGTAGTATGTTAACATTCTCTTTTAAGCTATAAGATATTATAAATGCTATTATGTTTAGTAAATCTCATGTTTTGTGTCCTTCTATTATTAGTCCAAAGCAGCTTTTTACTGAGCTTGCTGATAATTATAGGCTTTTAGCTGATTATCATCGCTTTCCGATAATCCTAGATTTAGATATTAAGTATATATACATTAATGAATATTTCAAAAATTGCTACTTATTATAATTGTAATAAAATTGTATTTCTTTTAAAGGTTCCTCTAGTTAGCTCAAAGAACTATGAATTGTATCATAGTATACCATATCCAGTTCCTGTAGCTAATGATACTTACACTACGATAATTCCATCTGCTAAATACCTAGCTATCACTAGAGATAGGTTCTATTATACTAAGATAGATAATCTAAGTAACTGTAAGACTATACATAGTATGTATTATATATGTGATAACCTAGACACCTATTCGAGTTCTAGGACTGCGATCTGCGAATCGGATATAATCTCGAAAGCATTAAAACAAGTGTCTAGTAATTGTAAAACTCAATTCCTTCAAGGCCAATTAGATATTTGGCAGACATTGTCTAATAATAAATGTGTATAAGTTATGTATTTCAAACCCTCCATAGATTATCAAGGTTCTACTAGCACCGAAACTGTAATATCAGACACAGGTATATTACACTTACCTTCATATTGTCCTGTGTGGCAAATACTATTCATATACAACTATTGTTATATCTATTATTATTGTAATTATATTGTTTGTTCTTTTTTGTAAATTTATAAAATCGGGTTCATGTCACCGCCTTTTAAACAAACAACATTCTAAATCTGAAAGTGAAAAAGCCGAAGAGCTAACAGAAGTTGCTGCTACTTCCTCAGACATTCCAGCACCCAAAATCCGTACAACCTTTACATAAACTTAACCCTTTCGGGGTAAGTTTAGTCAAAACCCTGGGGGCTGTTATATATATGTAATGTATATAATAGTGCCTAACGGCCCTATTCCTATCCCTTAGTCAGCACCTCTGTTAATTCATAATAATTAGACAGTAAACTCAAGTCAGTTCGATTCCATCATCCGCGCGTGACACTTGCCCTTTTTTCGAGTCCTTCTAAACTAATAAACGTCCTTCAAATCTAATAATATCTTTTTTTAAAAAGAGCCTTTCAAATTTCTGTGTAACAGTACGAAGAGGTCGGGATCACTGAAATAGTATAACCGTCTTATGATTTTTAACCACCTAGTTCTGACAGTGACTTCAACTGGTTATTTCAACACATTTCGAGTACAATTATGTTTATTGGAAAACGACAATACGAGAGTAGTAAGTGCCCCTTTGTTATCCGAATGCGTCAGACATACATAATATTTTAGCTTAAAACTTAGCATTAAATATCAATTGAAAGATCGTTAAAATAACGTTCAAAATCGTAGCGTATCGCTTTAACACAAATTTTCAAAAAGCGTACCAGTATAATACACATAACCTAAATGTGATTATCTTATATATAAAATTCTCGTGTCACAGTTTTCGTTGCCATACTCCTCCGAAACGGCTTGACCGATCTTTATGAAACTTTATATGCACATTCAGTAGGTCTGAGAATCGGCCAATATCTATTTTTCACACCTCTAAAACGCGAGCGGAGCCGCGGGCATCAGCTAGTCTAATATATAAAATTCTCGTGTCACAGTTTTCGTTGCCATACTCCTCCGAAACGGCTTGACCGATCTTTATGAAACTTTATATGCATATTCAGTAGGTCTGAGAATCGGCCAACATCTATTTTTGATACCTCTAAAACGCGAGCGGAGCCGCGGGCATCAGCTAGTTTTGTATATAAATTGTATTTATTTAATAAAAAAAATACTACAACATGCAATAAAAATACTTTTTTAGACAGGTTAACGCTGAAAATATACGAAGAAATCGTTACAAAACAAGTAATAGTTACTTTTGAAAACATTTGTTTGAAAAGCGAGCTTTATTGTTATTAATTTGTTCACAAATTAGTCGTGTTATGGCTCCTGAGCGACCACTGATTAAATAAATGTGCCATTTAATTAAAGCCGAGCTCATTCTTATTTCCTTAAAGCTTTTCTTACTAATGGGATATTTAGCCATCAGCTTGCTCGTTAAAGTCATTTGGAACAGAAATTCTACAAAAAGTATTCTCACATTTTAGACAATCTTTTCAATTGTGACTTTTTATTATTTGGTTATTGTTTTTAAGTAGCAGACTGGGCTTTGTGGTATGCTTTAGAAGAGGTTTATATCCAGCAGTGGACCGCAATGGGGTGATGATGATGATGATTATGATGAGAAAACAATTAACCTATCTTCATTTTCTTGGACCAAACATTTGTATTATCCCAAATATTTGTTTCGGAGTTTGGGTGTTTTTAGGGTTCCGTAGCCAAATGGCAAAAAACGGAACCCTTATAGATTCGTCATGTCTGTCTGTCTGTCTGTCCGTCCGTATGTCACAGCCACTTTTTTCCGAAACCTTAAGAGCTATACTGTTGAAACTTGATAAGTAGATGTAATCCGTGAACCGCATTAAGATTTTCACATAAAAATAGAAAAAAAATACATTTTAGGGGTCCCCATACATGGAACTGAAACTCAAAAAAATTTTTTTCATCGTACCCATACGTGTGGGGTATAAAATAAAAATAAAAATAAAATAAAAATGTTTATTAGACACAAAAACAAGAATACATTCACAGCGCTTACATAAATTTTAGACGCTACACATTCTTTTTTCGTTTTAGGTACTGAGACTGTTTACCAAACTAGGCAGAGCCTGTATTTTGGTTGACAGTGTTCAGTCGTGGATTAAATAGTCACAGGTTTTCAAACAGTCGTGAATGTTGGTGCGGAGCAATCAAGATACATTTTTTAATTTATCTCCTAAAAGTATTGTTGCCAACTATTTATATATATATATACTATTGTACAGTACACATCCTATAAGATTGTATTGTGAGTGAGTGTTGTGTCTAGAGAGGAATGTATGTTTAGTGAGAGTGAGTGTGGGATGGTAAGTGTGTAGTTATGAGAACGTAGGATAATATTATTTATGCAGGAAGCAGTCACTATGTGATGTAGGTAAGCAAGTCTTCCGTCATTTGGTAGTTTAGTTGGTGCAACCAAGTACTTACTTTTTGTTTTACTTCATAGCTACTTAGAGTGGCGATATTAATTTTTTTATTTATAAGATTATATATTTTGCAACTTAAGCTGTCGTATTGCCGTCTTGCAAATGATGTTTTGCAAGAAGCACCACCAACCACAGATCTTTTACTTCGCTTGTTTGGATCTGGACGGGGTACCGTTAGATGCCTTCTTAAAATTATTCGGTGCACAAATAGCTGACGCACTGTTAGTATGTTGGTGTCAGCATATAATTTAGCGGTGGGATACCTGTACGATTTCTTGGATAAAACCTTGAGCACGGCTCTTTGCGCTATCTCCAGACGGATAAGATGTGTTTTGGCCGCCCCTCCCCAGACAATAATGCAGTATTGAATGACAGATTGTCCTAGCGCCAAGTATACTAATTTTAATTTCTCAAAAGGTGTTGTGTCTCTAAGTGGTTTAAATAAATGTATAAGTCGTCTCACACGTGTAGTCATCAGGCTTATGTGTTTATTCCACCTTAGCCCACAATCTATCTCGACTCCAAGATATTTGGTAGATTGGGCTCTAGTAAGTTCGAAGCACGTACACGTATCTTGAGATGAACAGACGTGGGCTTTAATGGAGAAGTTTTGGGGAGGGTTATTTGTTTTTGTTATACAGAAGGGAATGTACAGTGATTTAGTGAGGTTAAGAGTTAGTAGGTTTAGGTTTAGCCAACGCATCACTTTCATAAGCGAAAATTCAGCTCTTTCCTTTACTATTTCCCAACTATGACCCGAGACTAAAATTGCAGTATCATCTGCATATGTGAAGATGTCAGTATGAGGGAGAGAGATTGTACACAGGTCATTAATGTAAATCAAGAAGAGCGTTGGGCCTAGAACACTCCCCTGAGGAACACCACACGTGACCACCATCTCCTCACTTACATAGTCCCCTATCTTAACAGCTTGTCTTCGGTCTGTCAGGTAGTCTTCGAACACTTTAAGCGGCACACCCCGTATGCCAATCTTTTCAAGCTTAGTAAGAAGGATAGGGACAGAGACCGTGTCAAAAGCTTTAGAGAGATCTAAAAACATGCATAAGCACTTGGTATTTGCGTCAAGGAATTTGCTGATTTTACTTGTTAGATCCAGTACAGCGTCTTCGGTTGATATGCCTGATCGAAAACCATATTGGTTTGTAGCGAGGATATTGAATTTATTTAGATATTTTTTTAGGGCGTTATTCAGTATCTTTTCAAGTACCTTAGATAGGGGTGTTAATATGGCAATTGGTCTATAGTCACTGACACAGCCTCTGTCCCCGTTCTTATAAATAGGGTGGATAAGTGCCTTTTTAAAAGCCACGGGAAATACCCCAGTAGTGAGTGACAAATTGCAGATATGCGTTATAGGGGGAACTAATACTTGCCGGGCTTCTCTCAGAATCCGAGATGAGATACCATCCCACCCTACTGCACAGTCAAGACGAAGTTGCAGAATAATACTTTCAACTTCCGACTCAGAAACTTCTGCTAGTACTATAGAATTACAGGGACCATGCATAGATGAAGTTATCGGGGTCAGTGATGTCGGGAGCTGGGAAATCGAAGAGAGTATCTTGTTGGCCAAATTTGTTCCTACATTGCTAAAGAAATTACAGACTTCATTTATAGATGTTTGAGGATTGGTCGATATTTGTAGTAGTTCCAGGGGACTAGTTTCAACTTTATCTGTGTTTGTTATTGTTTTAATTGCCTTCCATAGAGCCTTGTTATCATTACCGGCTTTTTCGATAAGCGTTTTACCGTATTCTTGTTTCAGCTTACGTAAGAGTCCATTACAGAAATTCCTATACCTTGCATAAGTTGTTCTAAGTGTGATATTATCTGGCGATTTCTTAGATTTTAAGTGCAGCCTGTCGCGATTTCTAACACATCTTAGTAGTCCTGCAGTCATCCACGGTTTTAATATTTTATTTTTCTTTTTTTGTGTCGTTTTGTGACTATGCTTATTTACACTGGATGATATCATAGACACTAATTTATTCGCAGCCAGATTTGCATCGTTCAATCTTAATATAAAAGAGAAATCTGTGTCTTCTAACTCGGCTATTACTTTTAAAAGGTCCACGGTTGTTTTGGTACTAGAGTATTGACGAGTAGGTACAGCGGTATTAATATTCAACAGTAATGGCATGTGATCTGTTATATATGATTCCAGCACAAGCGTAGTCGTTGGAAGGCTGAGGTTTGTAAATATGTGATCTAGACATGTTTTAAATCTAGTGGGATATTTGTGAGTAGGATAGAGGCCGTGGGAGGCATTAAACGTGAAAAATTCTTCAGCATAGGGGTCCTTACTGTCGGGACTTATGTCGATATTTATATCGCCGACAAGTACCAGTTTCCCATCACAACCCTCAACAAAGACTCTGTCTAAACTATCTATAAAATTGTTAAAATTGTCTCTAGTTTTTAGTGATGGCGAGCGGTAAATTGCCACAAAAGTGATGCCATTTACTTTGCAAGTTAGGCAATTCGAGTCTAGAAAAGTTGGCTCGCATATTTTACATGTTATGTTTGTATTTGTGTAAATAACAATACCGTCATTTTGGTTCGATGTGGATCTTGTAAAGTGCGCGGTATACCCATCCAGGACGGGCAGATTACCAACCTTGCTGAGCCAGCATTCTGTTAGTATTAAAATATCGTAGTTTGTGGCGGTTTGTTTTAGCAAAATACGGAATTGGTCGAAATTTTTGTTGATACTACGGATATTCGTGTGTAGTACTGTCAAAGACGGATATTTAGTAAAAATGAAATCCCGACAGCATTCAGGTTTGCAGATATAGCAGTCCGTAGGTATATGAGAATCTAACTCAGTATTTATATCATTTATATTCATCATTTTTATAAATAAACGCAGTAGGAGTAGTCTTATGTTCAGTCAGAGATGTATTAAGATTTAAGTATGTATGTAATCGGGATTTGACATAAAAAGGTGAAATGTGTGGAGTGATTATAGTACATTGTGTAACTGTCTTGGCTATCTTTTGTTGTAACTGAGTGTTAAAACATAAAGGTGAAGTGTTTGGTGTGATTATAGTGTATAGTGTAACTGTCTGTGTTTTGTTGTGGTGTAATAGTATGTTATTACAGAAGGATGTAATGAATCTCGTGATAGTGTACTGCATCTCTGTTAATATATAGTGTGAATAATTGGTGTGTACCATATTATAATTGATTCTTTGTTGTTGCTGAAGAATATCTATAATAAAGTTTAACAACATGGTAAGAAAATGACAAAAGAAAATTAAAAGTAAATAGGGTTCATAACAAACATAACTTAACACCATAGCTGTACACAACATGAACAGTCATATACTTCTCCTCAGTTCCGCCAGGGATTCTTCAGATAAGATCAATATTTGCTTCTCACCTTGAGCCTTTCGGATAAATATGTTGCCATTTGTAGACCAGCAGAATTTAAAAGATTTCTCTTTAGCAAATTCTCGTGCCAAGTGAAACAACCTTTTTGAGCTAGCAGGAAGATGTTCGGTGACAAATATCGGCTGCCGCTTACCAGGGATAGAAATGTGGTGGCTGTTGAGTTTCTCTTCAACACTAGTTTTTTTGTTGTTGAAGTCACGAACTGCTGTTAGTGTGGTCACTTTCTTTTGTACAGTATGGAACTCGGCAACTATAGGGCGCGTAGCGCCAGGTTTACCGGGTATACGATACACATCACGCAGGTCAGAGGCAGCTATGGTTACACCCGTGGTCTGTCCAATTTTGCATATTGCATCCGTTAGACAGCCGACGGTTTCCTTATCGCTCTGAGGGAGGTTTCTTATTTCGATGCTGGATGGTCTCGATTTTAATTGTAGGTCGTGCAGCTTACGTTCCAATGTTTCAATTGACCTACGTTGCTCCAGACGTTCTTTTTGTATGTTATTCATGCTTGTCTTAATTTCATCGTATTGCTTACTAATGAAAGTCATAGAATTTATGATTTCATCGTTAGATTTTTTTATATTTGCTGTTTGCTGTTTCAACTGCGAAATATCCGAGGAAAGTTTTGTAATCAGACTATTCTGCTGTTTGCACATGTCATCGATCTTTACATCAAAATCATTCTTCCAGTCAGTTAATAAACTCATGACCTCCCCCATCAATCCCCTTCCCTCAGTTTTCTCGCCTTCCGTGTTTATGTCCGTGCGCTGGCGCTTATTTCTGTTAATGTTTACAAAGGAAACATCACCTATGTGAAGCGTGTTTAAGTCACTCTCAGACTGTGTATGTCCCAGAGTGGTTGTAGGAGTTTTTGGTGGAGTACGTTTTACCGACATATTTATGTTTATCGCAATTCAAATAATTTAAAAGCGTTAAAACAAGTACAATACTCTAATACGCGATCTATTATTGTCAGTCGCAAGTCACATATATCACACACTGTAGCAGATCCGTGCGGCACGTGACTTGTAGCACCCCGCGCAAAGTTCGTAGCCCAGCGTCCCGTCTAATCGTAGCGGAAGCAAGATGTAACACGTGGGGATATGTCACAATAGGCTACACACTCAGACGTCTGGCTCGTAGCAGATGTTTATTTCGCGGCACACGTCACAAGTCTTGTGTTCAATCAGTAGAAGCTGTCGGTCGAACTCGGCCCGTTCCAGACGTCGGCGGATCAAAACCCGGCGGTATTTAAGAGTTTTTGAGAATTATAGTTGTTGTTCAAAATATATTTATCCTCTTCTAGGACGTCCCACTGGGCGGAGCGAACAGGTAAGCACCGCGTAAGCGCGACAAGGAATTGCTCGATAGTAACTTTGACCAATCAGAAAAAACATTCAGAAATACCACGCACAGAGACAAACGACGGCGGTACGCGTCCTGATTGCACCAGGCTTACGACTGAACTGTATCTATGGATAGGTATTCAAAAATGATGTTGAGGTTTCTAATATCATTTTTTTCTAAACTGAATAGTTTGCGCGAGAGACACTTCCAAAGTGGAAAAATGTGTGCCCCCCCCCCTGTAACTTCTAAAATAAGAGAGTGACAAAACTAAAAAAAATATATGTTGTACATTATCATGCAAACTACCAACGAAAATTGGTTTGAACCAGATCTAGTAAGTAGTTTTTCTGTAATACGTCATAAATCGTAAACCGCAATTTACCTTTCATTCAATCAATACACTATGTATTTTAAAAACATCGATCAAAGTTACAACGAACTACAAGAACTTTTATATGATGTTACTTGCTGATTCGGAACCCTTCATGGGCGAGTCCGACTCGCACTTGGCCGCTTTTTTTATGTATAATATGTATACAAAAAAAGTATGTTCATGTATTTATATCAGTTGTCTAGTGCCCATAATACAAGCTGTGCTTAATTTGGAACTAGATGTTGTTGTGTTAGATGTCTAAATTTATATATTTTTATTTTATTTATATTTTACTCAAAAAAGTTGATCAGTTTTCGGGTAGATATATTTGTTTGTGATATATTCTTTATAGAGATTACCTTCAACCATCTCATAAACTGAAACTTTTATAATATTATTATGAACCAGCTGGGTTCCGCGGTATTACGTGCTGTTATTCCTGAAAATCGCGAGCTTAGGCAGCCTAAAAAAAATTAGCATAATTACTACTTATCTCATCAGCTTTTAACAGTCAATGAAAACTTCGTCAAAATCATTCCAGTCTTTACAGAGATTAGTCCTTTATACTTTCATATACCTTAAGTAAAAAACTACCTCGTTGGTCTAGTGGTTAGCGTATGCGACTGCTAATCAAGAGGTCTCGGGTTCAAATCCCGGGTCGGGCCAAAAAGTGTTTTTGGGTTTTTCTTAGGAAATTCCTAATAGCAGCCCGGAGTTTGGAAGTTTGGCGGTGATTCACGCCCGTGCCTCGGAGAGCACGTTAAGCTGTCGGTCCCGGTTGTCATGAACATCTATGGCAATCGTGATTGGGAAGTCAGTGCCCTCAAATATACTGACAACTAGTTCAATCTTCGAATTTCAGTTCTCCCTTAGGGTTGCGGAGGTCCGATACCAGTCGCTCCGTGGAAAAACTGAAATTCAGGTAAAACCGGTTGAACTAGTAGCCGACCCCAAATAAACTTGGGAATAAGGCTAGGAAGATAATAGATATAGATTAGTAGTATTGTCCAAGCAAAGACTTAGTAGGAAGGATCACTCTGATGGTTGATATTCTACTAGAAGACTCAAAATCACTTAGGAATTGAATTCCTAATGCAACTACTTATATTAAATAACTCATAACAGTTTATTACTATAATATTCACTGTATAAATGAACTACTTCACAAAAGTGTAAAACACAAGAGAGCAAATATCCTTTGTTGTCAAGAAGTCCGCCAATTCTGAAACTGATACCATCTCTGTGTGTGGTTTTCTGACAGCTACGGAAGGAGGGAAATCCCCAGTGTATTGACTTGGGTCAGAGGCTATCAAAATATAGATATCGACGTGTGTGTGGGAGAATATTTGACTTTAATATTATATTGAACATGAAGACTGATATAAATTTAAAGCAGCTATCAAACTGAGTGTTTATATGTTCGTTTGTTTCTCTCATTTTTAAAAGAATATTATATACAAAAGGTCCTCATTAAAAAAATATTTCTTACCAGTTGCTACACTCAATGTTATACATGATTATTGTTGCTCAAGAATCAGAGAATTTGCATGACGAATTTCATTCAAATCGATGTAGCCTGTCACGTTTCCACAGTGACAGACATACAGACCGAATTATCTTCGAGTTTTAATATATAAGTCCATACTTATCCATATATCATGACAAAGTGCAGTACATGAACTGTTTGCACATTGTGGTTGTATTGACGAAAAATATAATCTTTGTAGTAGATTGTGCATTGTGTCCAGCACAGAACTTTTTGAGTTTTAGATACAAATAAACTCAGCATATTTATTTATAGACATACATAATAATATAGATGAAACACAATAGTATTACTGTTTTTAGACTTATGTTAACTTTACCTTTTGTTTTAGTAATACACATAAGACAAGTCAAAAGGAAATGTTCACCAAACTTTAACATTTCGGGTCGGACAGCTTTTGTTTAACTTGTATAAACCATTGTTTGCTGGATGTTATTAAATCCTGTTTCTAATTTTGTCTAATTCTCCATATATTCATAACTATTGTATCTTCCGGAGGTATGATATTAATATGTAACCTTGGCCTCGCAATGGGGATGCACGTGATTGTTTAGGGATTTAAGTAATGATTTATAACAAGGCTTTTACTTGCTTCTATCTTCACTTATCTTCCAAACAATCGCAAATTTTTCTAGACTAATATTACCACAAAAATAGTCCAAAATATTTTTGTTGACAACTTACGAAGACACACAAAGAATTATTATAGATAAAACGTATATCTATTTGAATAATAACTTAACATATAACAAATAATATTTAGGTTGTCGGGAAAAACATTTCTTTTATTCAGAAAGAAAATAAGTATTCTGTGAATATAGTATTGTAATGTATATCGTCTATTCTAGTTGCAAATAGAACTTAAACTATGTGAAGTTGTCCTCATATATTTACGAATAACGATTTACCTATAAATATCTGCTCCCTTCATCGACAGCCTTTAACACTGCACTGATGTTCATATATATTCACACAAGCCAATATGTACCGAGACATGGTATAATGCTATCATTACCGTAAGAGACATGTGAAAACATAGATATCGAAAGAAGCAAAAAACTATTAAATCATTTGAATAAGGTAAAATCAAACCAACAGGATTCACGATCAAATAGTTCTAAGTTTGAATCAAACTAAACTAAACTCTAAAACCAAGTCCCAATAAAAACGTTTAACAAATGGAAAGGTTTGACAAATGTACTAATTTGTCAGAACAGTTTCCATTATTCTTTTTAAAACGACATTTATTTTTCAAAGATACCTAGGAAAGAAAGCATGAAACCTACAAAAGAAATAATTCAAAAAGGATATTTATAAAAACTGACGCCAACTCGACAGCGTGGACGTGTCTTGAGTCTAAAGCCACTTTCTGAAGGGTTTGGATTACTATACGCGTAGTGGAATATAAATCATTATGATAGTAGATTGATATGGACAATCTAATTATGTTTCTATCATACATGCAACTCGCTTATCTGTATCTCTAACAGAATGACGTGACTGATTAAAACACCCCACGTTGATGCTAGAAGGCCAACGACTTTATAAAGTAGAAAAGCAGTAACTAGGTTTTAAAACGACTGCACTGTTGGCCTATTGGTAGAAGTGGTCGCCACGCCGCTTTTTACTGCGCCAAGTGTTGTGAGTTCAAATCTCATATCTGACAACACTTTGTGTGATTCGCAAATTGTTGTTCTGAGTATGAGTATTCTTTGTATACGTTCCCCGCAACACAGGATGAACGTTTTAGGATTATAGTTATATCAAAATTTAAGGTAGGCAATTCATATCAGATATTGTAAACGTGGATTAGGAAACAGTTATCAAAGCGTTTAGTTCAACTTTCTAACCAATATTTATTCCAATGTTTTTAATCAACGTATCAGCAAGATTGCTACATTGTGTGTAGTCCATTACTGTCACAGTGTCTTGGGGTTATTGTTATAACCCTCTTGTATATCAATAATAATGAAAACAAAATTAAAACAGTTAATGCCTTCTACAAGGAATTAATTAAGTTATTTGTGTTTCTACTTTGGTAGCTGACTTCACTCTTATTTGTAGAAGCATTCTGTGTTACAATCTATAAATTAAATAAGTATCCTATCTAATACAAACTTGTTATTGTAACCTGTTCAATTATTGTAGAGGTTAGTGTGTGTGAAAAAAGAAAGAAATTTAAGAAATAAACAAAGAAATTCTTTCGCACGATTATTTTAGATTTCTCTGTAAACATTGCTTGTAATGATTTTCATTAACGTTACAGATTAATAACATCTGTTTTAGGTGCACACAAAAATGAATTGTCTGCCGTTTTAATTAGGTTATAAATTGCATATCCTAATACAAATTTTCAAACATCTAATTCTCTGATTTATTTTTGTTTAATTTGTCATACAATGATAGATAAATAGTTTCTATTTTAAACACTGAATTATTTGACTGTTTTTGCCAAACGGTAAAGCATATGAAAGCAAATCTTATGGTAGAATTAAAAGTAGGTCTGTGAAGAGGTCGCAAGAACTTTCACATATTCGAGAAACATTTATGATTTCTTACTCAATTTTTTTTTGTAGTTACAACCCTAAATTGTATACTTTCCAAGTACACAAGCCGTTCAGATGAATAGGTTTTGTTGCAAATAATGCAGCTAGCAAAAACTTTCAAAATACATATATGTACCATCAACAGCGTTTACTTGTCCAAACCTGAAAATGTCTCTTTTCTTAGAAAGAAGGGTTTGGTCTACTATCATCATCAACAGCCTTCAACAGTCCACTGCTGGACATGGGCCTCTCCTAGAAAGGAGGTTTTGCCCTACTATACCACGCTGGCCAGACGGATTGGTATAGGGTTGGTTTCAAGTTTTCCTTCTCTTTGCATTGATGTTGTCTTGCGTAGTTTATCCCTTAGTCGCCTTATACGACACCCGCGGGATTAAGGGTGGTGACATTCTGTATTCTTAATCCGTCACCACACGGATCATCAGCAACGTTTAACTGTCCAAACCTGAAAATGTCTCTCTTCTTAGAAAGAAGGGTTTGGTTTACTATACTATAAAGTATTTCAAGTTTTCTTTTTCTTCCCGTTGCCCTTATCCTGTGTAGTTGCTTCTTTAGCCGGCTCTTACGATACACATGGAACGAAACTTGGTTGGCAACATTACGTATTCTCTGTTCTCAGTCACTAAAATCACAATGCTAAATATATATAATAAAAATCTTATACAATTTATAAATGAATTTTAAACATAGCCTCACCAAAAGATATTCACAGTACATGGTAACCTCATTAACTGAAAAATAAAACAAATCCAATTCGCAAACGAGGATTGACCTCGAACTGCGGTTGAGAGACATCGCGTCAGTTTTAGCCCTGCTTTATCTTTTAATCTGTGTAGAATAAATTTACAATAATGTAATTGTATTATTTTTTGGATCTTTCAACAATGTTTGTCTTCACTTACTTTTGTACAAACAAAAAGTACTTTGACATTGCTTTCCAGGCCCCAGATGTCATTATCCCAGAGTAAATGTATTTACAGTACCACATTAACCTTTAGGGTTTAGAAAAGGATGTCGTTATTCAGATTCACAACGATCATACCTAATACATTATGTCACATAGAGCCAATTTTAATGATATACTATAATCCAACAATCAATGTAGTTACCTACTTTCATTTGTAGGGATACTTTTATAATTTATTTTCTCAAATGTCGGCAGTAAGTGGATCTTTTTAAAATACATTCTTGTAATTTAACTCAGATGTACTTCTAAGGTGCGCGTCCATTGGCCCGCGCCGGATGCACGGCACGCAACGGATTGAACGGATTTGCCTTGTTCAGAAATGCCGGCGTTCGGTGCGGGCGGCGTGGATAGTGGACGCAGCAGTATATGAAATCATACAAAGTAAAATAAAATCCGTTGCGTGCCGTGCGTGCGGTGCGTCCGGCGCGGGCCAATGGACGCGTACCCTTAGTCTACTATTTCATGAACTTAAAACATTTCTTTCCTAACCGGTTTCGCTTTATAGCATTATTGAAAGTTACTATTTAACAAATTCACATCTAAAACCCAACAACTGTGGGTACATAGAAATAATAGTATGTTGGTGTGAAAAGTGGGGATTTCTATTTACTTGGAATTAAATTGTAAATTACCACTAAATGGTTTGAGTAAGTAATTTTACCTGCGATTATTGTTGTTGCAAAGATAGTTTACAAAAATAACCTAAGTAAGTCCTTAGGTCATCACCTTTCTGCTAGTGGAAGTCCCGACAAAATATACCCATCCGTTCCATAAATTACCCGGAACACATACACACATAAAGTTTAAAAAAAATACTTTTTTGATGTAAGTAATGGGCCATTAATAATCTGTTTCTATTTTCTGAAACCTAACTTCTATCACTGATTAAAACTCTTAGAAAATAAGTTTTATATCTTTATTGATAAAGCTCCTTTTTTCGTTTCAATATCTAAAAGGAAGCTACTAGTCGGCAGCATTGTTTATCTGCTATTTTATTAGTACATCAGACAACATGTTTACTAACTTAAACCTTCACGTGAACACCGTGCAAAATGACGTCATTGCAATAAAAAAAAAGCAATAAAGCTTTATCTGTTTCATAGAATTAGGGTATGTTTAACATAAAGGATCAATAGAATAAAAATAGTCTCAGTATATAATAGTTGAAGGCTAAAATAGGTAGTAGAGAAACGATGATGTCAGCACGAATGGGCCGGCTCGCCTGGCCGGTACTACCGTCACACAGAAGATCTACCTAATGCAGGCACCACACTTCGTTATTGCGCTGCGCTATTCGTTATGTGTCTACGCCGTATTCGCCCAAATATTAATTATGCGCGCAAACAACAAACATGCCATCCACACTTCGAAGTGGTATGCCAAATAAGCATCAAATAAGTCAAATATGTGTGTTAGCGCCAACCAACTGGCTAAAGAAATTTAATGACGCCAACATATAAAGGCGGGAGCGGGTATGACTTCAGCGACTTAGCGCTGCCTGAAACCTGTGTGGGCGGTGTACTGTGCGGCTGCGGATAGGTTCGGAATATGGAAAGCACGCTTACCTTCTGGTGATCTTGAGCTGCAGGGCCGCTGCGCGGGCAACTCGCGGTGCGGGGGGGTCCGGGCGTCGCTCCGATAACGCGACAAGCCTCAGGGCCACTTAGCGAACAAAACGATTTATCTATTGTCTATTTAAGACGCGGTGGTGGAGTCCACAATTTAAAAGACTCAACAGCGGTGCGGGCGGCGAGCAACTACTGGGGCGCTTCGAGAGCAACTGTACTCCCTCTCTTCTTCTTGCGGTTAGCGTGCGATGCGGGAAATATGATTGGGATGTGGGTAGGAATGGATGCCGACAGCCCCGCCTAGCGGAGATTCAAAGAACCTAACAGTGTACCTGTCACCATGGACAGGTGGCGTTACCATTCCCCCCGCCCTTAAAGGGTTACCTTTAAAAAAAGATACTAAAACGCGGTAATATTGCGGAAAAAACATGAAAAGTGCGGAATATATGCGGTTAAAGTTGCGGTAAATGTTTATATTATACATATCTCTAACTTACTCTTAAGCCTACTTAAAACTATTTGTGCGAATTTAAACAATATATTACTGACTTGGCAATGGGCACAATCGGACCACTGGGCGCACGAAGCTCCCTTTACTAGTTCTAACGGTGACTACTCGCGTTGTTCCATCTTTCGAAGGATGGACGGCTTCTACAACCCCGAGCGGCCACGATAGCGGCGGTGCGTTATCGACGATGATAACCACTACTGATCCCAGCTGGATCGGTGTAGTGGGCGTGGTCCACTTGGCTCGAGCCTGCAACTTATGCAAGTACTCGACTCTCCATCGCTGCCAAAACGATTGAACCAGCTTGTCTAGGAGAGAGTGTCTCTCGAGAAGGTTAGCTGATTCTACGTGCGGTGCGG
The DNA here is from genome assembly GCA_932526445.1 of Phragmatobia fuliginosa. Lineage (NCBI taxonomy): Eukaryota > Metazoa > Arthropoda > Insecta > Lepidoptera > Erebidae > Phragmatobia > Phragmatobia fuliginosa. Next base: position 4,686,629 of record OW052073.1, read on the forward strand.
GTAGCGAAAATAGCGGTGCAGTGTGAAGAAAATGAGCCGGCGTCAGCGCCGACGGCTCAGCGGGATCGCTGCTTAAAGCGGTAAGCGGGCGTGAGTTAATAAGTGCCTCGACCTGAGCAAGCACAGTTAAGAGCTCTTCGTAGGTGAGTAGCTGTTGACCTATCACCTTGAAGAGATGATTCTTAACGACCTTCACCATCGACTCGCAGCATCCACCCCAATGAGGGCTAGCAGGCGGGATGTGTTTGAAATCGATGCGACTCTCTGTCAGCTCGTGTTCGAGGTGCGGGCGATATTCGTCAAGAAATTTATAAACGTCGCGTAAGTATGAGCGGCAACCAACAAAATTGGTTCCGTTGTCAGTATAAAGGCACTGTACTGGTCCGCGGCGAGAAAGAAAACGCTTGAGCGCGGCGAGAAAACTGACTGTACTCAGCTCCGTGGCCACTTCTATGTGTATACAGCGGGTAGTAAGGCATGTAAAGATGCATAGCCATGCTTTACGGCTCTTAACGCCTCTACCCCTCATGGGAGTGAACTGTATAGGACCAGCATAGTCACACCCACAGTGGGCGTATGCCTTTACAGACGGGTTTACGCGGGAGCGCTGCAAGTCCGACATCATCGGAAACGATGGACGCGGCCTTGCTCTGAAACAGGTATTGCACTTGTGTATGCGGTGACGGATAACACGTCGTGCGGAGAGTATCCAATAATGATGCCTGAGTAAGGACATCAGATGTTCGGGACCGGCGTGTAAATGCTTTCTATGATAATAATCGATTAATATATCGACCACATGATCGTGGCGCGGGAGCACATACGGATGCATTTGCGAGTAGTTGATGTCGGCGTTCGACAGCCGACCACCGACGCGAAGAAGACCATTTTCATCTAGAAATGGTTTCAATCTCTGTAAGGCGGGCGAGCAGATTTGACCATCTCTTATTTTATGAATGTCGTCGCGGAAGTGAACTTGTTGTAATGCGAGTAATATTTTAGTTTCAGCGAATTCGAGATCTGAGCGGGTGACTGAAGGTCTGCGCGGTAGCAATTTCGAGAATCGAAAAATAAAAACAACAATACGTAATACCTTCGACCACGAGGATATACGTTGAGCGAGCGTGTAAATAAGCGATTCATTAGCGGGTACGGTCACAGTATGGGCGAGCGGTTTCATGTCTGGAACATCACCGACGGCATCACCATTAAACTCGGCGATTGGCCACTCTGATGGATCCTCAGATGCCCACGGCGGTCCCTCAAACCACAGAGGATGGTTTATTAGCGAAGCGGGAGAGAGGCCGCGCGATAGACAATCAGCGGGGTTTTCAACACCCGGTATATGATGGAAACAGCTGGCAGGCAAGTTATCAACGACTTGGACAACCCTGTTCGCGACAAACGTTTGCCAGCGGTGCGGGGACGAGTTGATCCAACAAAGAACGACTTTTGAGTCGGTGAAGGCGAATGCGTTTGAGATTTTGTAGCGCGGTTCAAAAACGTTAAGTACCCTACGCATCAACTTCGACAGAAGTACTGCGGCACATAGCTCCAACCTAGCGATAGAAACGGTTTTGAGAGGCGACACCTTAGACTTCGAGCACACGAGCCTAACGGACCTAACAGCACCAACGGCGACCTGTAGGTAAATCACACAACCGTAGGCGCGTTCGCTTGCATCAGCAAAGCCCAAGAGGTTAGCTATGCACCCCTGAACCACTCCTAAATGTCGAGGAATGCGGATAGTGTTGAGCGCAGGTAACTCACTACAAAATTGAGACCAGAGGGTCACAATGCGTTGAGGAGGCGTGTCATCCCAGTCACATTTCAATAGCCATAACTCCTGAATGAGGAGCTTGGCGTGCAAAATGACGGGAGCCACTAAGCCCAAATTGTCCCATAAGCGTGCGATGACGGACAGAATAATTCGTTTTGTACATCCTGACTCAGGTGTGGTGACCTTAAAATTAAATTCATCGTAGGACCTATCCCAATGCGTGCCTAATATTTTATGTGGTGTGCCACCCCTGTCTAGTTCAAGATCTGAGGAGGCGCGGTGCGATGCGGGAATGGCACGCAGAACAGCGGGGGAGTTACTAGTCCACTTCACAAGGTCGAACTGACCACACTTGAACATGTCAATGAGTTCCGTACAAGCGGCAACAGCAGCGGCTTCATCAGAGTGCGATGAGTCATTTGACATTATGCTGAAACATACGTCATCCATGTATGTGGAACTGGATGCGATAGCGGCGGCGGTAGGAAACTTATGTTTTTCATCAGCGATTAGCTGCTGAACGACGCGTACAGCGTGATATACGCTAGACTTCATCCCGAAACAAACTCGATTAAATTCGAGTATTACTAATCGGTCTTGCGGCGAAAATCTAAAAAGAATTCGTTGAAATTTGCGATCGGCTTCGTGCATACCAATCTGCAAAAACATTTGACGACAGTCAGCGGATATAGCGATTTTAAATAAGCGGAAATTTAAAAGTATGTTATTTAAATCACCCTGTAGGTTAGGGCCGGAGTGTAAAACTTCGTTAAGTGACAACCCTGTGCTGGTTTTACAACTGGCATCTAGAACCATTCGAACTTTGGTAGTCGTTTTATCAAAACGGTGCACACAAAAATGCGGCACGAAATAAGAATCGGCGGGAGTTATTTTATCAATAGATCCTATCTCGGTAATGTAGCCCTTGTCAATGTACTCGCGTATTATATCATTATAGGCCGTGCGCAGCGTAGTTGATGACTCCAATTTTCGTTCCAAACACATGAAGCGTCTTTTAGCGGCGGCGAGGGAATCCCCTAATTTATAAACATCGTCCCTAAACGGTAACGAAACGGTATACCTACCACTAGCATCGCGCGTAGTGGTGGTGCGGAAATGATTCTCACATTCAAGGTCATCTTGACTGTGGGCGGGCGGAGCGGAGACCTCTTCAAGTTCCCAAAACTTTTTGAGAATGCGGTCCAGCGACTGTTCGAGAACAGTACAACAAGCGGTTGTATTTTTAATTTCGTGTTTAGACAATAATACGGGAGCGGAACCCATGATTATATATCCTAGAACACTTTCTATAGCGGGCGGTATTCCTACGACATTACTATGTACCACGCCTGGTAGCAGTAAGTGTGGAAAATAATTCGCGCCGAGGAGCACATGCACCTCGGCGGGCGTAGCGAACATACTGTCCGCGAGCGGTAGCGAGTTCAAGTGAGTAAACGCTGATAAATCAACGGGCACCGAAGGCAGGTTATCCGTTATGCGGTCGACAATAAATGCCGATACGTCAAAATGAACGTTATTAGAGAAACGCGAAAATATTCGAAACTCTGTGGAACCTCTAATAGATTTTTCGGAACCACCAAAACCTCGAACAATCGTCCTCGTATTTCTATTGCAATCCAGACCTAAACGAGCGCAACATTCACTTGTAATAAAACTAACTTGTGATCCCGTGTCTAAAAGAACTCTAATGACATGGGCGTGTCCAGTTCTATCGTAAACAACAACCTGAGCGGTAGACAGCAGTACCGTTATGGGTTGCATACATTGCGCACTCTGAACATTGTTATTCGCGGCGTTCGGTGCGGGCGCGGCAATGGACGCATGCAGCGCTGATACGTTCACATCGCGCGTCGAGTGAATTTGTGTAGCAGACGGCGGCTGCGCCGGTGGCGGCGGAGACGATTGAGTGGGGCGCGTAGTGCGCGCGGCGGCTACGTTCCCCGGTTCGATTCCCGGGGCAGCCATTCGGTTGTCAGGCTTTTGCTGTGAAACCCGACTGCGAGCGTTATCGAAGTGCAGCAGCGTGTGATGCCTCTGACCACAGCTGCGGCAGTTCATGTTCGAATGACAATCGCGAGTTTTGTGTTTCAAACTAAGGCAATTAATGCAAGCGTTGCGTTCTTTAACGCAATTAAATCGTGCGGAGGGCGTTAAATTATTAAATGATGGACATTTAAATAAGTGGTCATGTACGAAGTTGTCACAAAGACATTTCTGGTACGGCGTAGACACTGCTACATAAGCGTGCGGGTTAGGTACATGACGTCGCGGTTTATTTTGTGTAGAACGAGAAGCAGAAGTACTAGCGGTGGGGCGTATGTTATTATATATTTTGTACTGTCCTTTAATAAATTCCGTCAGCTGACAGAAAGTAGGTACTTTCGTATCGCGGTACTGAGACTCGAATGCGCGGATCGTTTCCTCGTCCAACTTCTTTAAAGCGAGATTAAGCAGTATGAAATCACTTAAATTATCGATTTTTAAATTTTTTAATGCGCTTGCGGCAGTGACAAACTGATCAATGAATGCCTGGAATTTGGACGCAGAAGCGGGGCCGTTCAACTTAACATTTAACATCTGATCTATGTAGGTATATCCGAGCGTGCGTTTGTCTTCATACCTGTCTATAAGACATCGTAATATCGTGTCATAATTTTCAGCAGACGGCGTGATGCCTGAGAAGACGGTCTGAGCGTTACTTGAGAGCTTCCCTATTAAATAGTACAACCTCTCAGAGTTAGTCAGCCTAGGATTATCGTGTACGGTTGACTTGAACCCAGCGTAAAAAAGCGGCCAGTTTCGAATGTCGCCGTCAAAACACATTAACTCGATCGGCGGCAAGGAAGGCAATCTATATTTTAAATCTAAGCGGTCGGTCGAAACATCCTGACAACGATTAGTGTCCTTCGTGGACGGTTGTGGTTCAACACTTTTCAATACGCGTTTTATATGACAATACAGCTGTTCGAACGAGTTTAAAGACTTATAACTAGGTTTATATGCGGGATTATTATTAAGTGAAGCGCGATTGTGCTCATTGACTATTTCCCTAAACTCAGAGCGAATATCTTCAATAGTTCCTACAGAACTAAGGAACTCCTCCATACATTCCACACTCTCATGAACCTTTTTTGAATTGTCGTAAATAATTTGAACAAACTCAAATAGCGTATCTCGTCTACATTCTAAGAGAATAATCTCATTGTCTTGTTTAGTCTCGAAAGACTCAGGATCCCCTTTCTTGGGCATTGTCGGCGCCGTAATAATAACCGACAAGGCACAACGAATGGAACGCAGCTAGCAAATAAAATTATATTATATGTAACTATAAGTTTACATTCACTAGCCGGGCGAACGATGCAGCGGCGCGATATTAATAATACAAATGTGGGTATTATTTTTTATAAACGAGATATCTATTTGTTAACTTTTGCGGTTGAAATAAATGTTTTTTAAGTAAGTTAGCTACACGTAATTTAGTAATGAATCAAGTTATCGTATGACGTTAAATTAAATAATTCAAGTAAGTAGGTAACTCTTTTAAGGCGCGGAAGAACTGAAAGCGAAGTTTGTACGTAGGTAATATTTACCTAGGTAGGAAATTATGTTTAATTAGATTATAAATAAGCGGGCGTTATCTAGATAAATCTAGATCGAAGCGGAAATGCGAAGCGAAGTTTAGCGGGATAATGTTCTAGATGGATCTAGACTAAGAGGTATAAATACTAGAATAAGCGGGCGGTAATGAAGTACTAGACTAATCTAGACTTGATAAGCGGTGGGTCAGAGGGACCCTAGCTTAGCCGAGATCCGGCTCGAAGGACCAAATCTATATGTTAGCGCCAACCAACTGGCTAAAGAAATTTAATGACGCCAACATATAAAGGCGGGAGCGGGTATGACTTCAGCGACTTAGCGCTGCCTGAAACCTGTGTGGGCGGTGTACTGTGCGGCTGCGGATAGGTTCGGAATATGGAAAGCACGCTTACCTTCTGGTGATCTTGAGCTGCAGGGCCGCTGCGCGGGCAACTCGCGGTGCGGGGGGGTCCGGGCGTCGCTCCGATAACGCGACAAGCCTCAGGGCCACTTAGCGAACAAAACGATTTATCTATTGTCTATTTAAGACGCGGTGGTGGAGTCCACAATTTAAAAGACTCAACAGCGGTGCGGGCGGCGAGCAACTACTGGGGCGCTTCGAGAGCAACTGTACTCCCTCTCTTCTTCTTGCGGTTAGCGTGCGATGCGGGAAATATGATTGGGATGTGGGTAGGAATGGATGCCGACAGCCCCGCCTAGCGGAGATTCAAAGAACCTAACAGTGTACCTGTCACCATGGACAGGTGGCGTTACCAATGTGTGTTGTAGAGATGTGTCATTGTCATTTTTATGGTGAACGAAACGATTATACTCTCCACACTTCGCCGTATGCGCGCGAATAACCCGCATAACGAATAGCGCATAGCGAAGTGTGGTGCCTCCTTAAAATGATAGCATTTGTGCTGGCATATTTTGTTGGTGAGTGTGAGGCCGAATGATGCAGAGGTATCTCACTAAGCAGCTATAGTATATGACTGAACGGTTGGCCTAGTGGGTTAAGCGGTCGCCACACCGCTTCCTACTGCGCCAAGTGTCGTGGGTTCAAATCAATCAAGATAACACTTTGTGTGATTCAATATTTGTTGTTCTGAGTCTGGGTGTTATTTGTGTCCGTTTTATGTATGTTTGTAAAGTTCCCCGCGACACAGTAATTTATATTCCTAATGCGGGAGTGGTCTTTTTTGAAGAATGAAAGAAAGAAAGTGTGGGTCGCCATGCTCCATTGTCTGTACTCATAATGAGGATGGTGACATCTACTCTTGAATTCTACTCATGCATCAGGCAGAGTGCGTACCTTGGGCTTTAAGATAATAGCCCAAATTAGGTTTGTTAGAATTTTTAACGTGAATCGATTAGGCCTCAAGAACTCAAGTACTAGATAATTTTGAAGTTTTGTAAAAAGAGTCAGTCATAATATTATTATTGACTCTTTTTACAAAACTTCAAAATTATCTAGTACTTGAGTTCTTGAGGCCTAATCGATTCACGTTAAAAATTCTAACAAACCTAATTTGGGCAAAAGGTTCGATATAAGTCTACGTATAATACAGGTTTATTCACATTCATATTATATTTGTCGTTTAACGAGAGGATTCAGAAGTCGTCATAAAAGGTATTTGATCAAATATTGAACAATAAAAGATAATGTATGGAGGATCAGTTTCTACATAATCAAAGAAACGATAAAAGTTTTTATACGGGCCAATAAAATTTGAACGAGCCGCAAAATTGTAGACGAACCAATAGCTATGTGCTATAATTATGAATGTGACTTAAGATTTAATGACACCTGTGTCAATCGTTAACATATTCAAAAAGGCAGACGGTGCAAAAATAAATATTATCGTCATCATCAGCATTGAGAATCGTCATCATCATAGATGAAGTTTTACTGTCCCTTCTTAATTTCAAAGTCAACTACTCCTTGTAATTTTTTACGTGACTACGGCAAAGCTAAAGGAGCGTTTGTTATAAACAAATATCATTCCGTCATAAAAATGACGTATAAATGACATGTACTACGAGTATAAGATAATGCTAAATAGTGTACTACATACGTCAGAAGTTGTAGGTACGTTTCCCATCGGATGGTGCATGTGAGGTGAGCCTATAAGGGTTTAAGTGAGTTTAGGTACAAGTATATTTCAAAGCGTTCTGTTCTCTGTTCCAAACTTTGTTCGTAGCAGCCTTACGTAAGGTCTTACACTGATAATATGCCTACTAAATCACTCGGAAATTTGCATTAAATTTGCATACTCGTCTCTATTTTTACTGGCTTTACATGCAAAGCACTAGATAAAGAGTTTTTCTTGTGTAAGAAAACGTTTACTAAGTTAATTTAAGCTGGCGGAAGCTCTTCAGTGTATTTAGTGGTGGTAGCGATTCTCGGGTCGGACCAAATGTTTGTGTGATCCGCAAATATTTATTTTGGAGTTTGGCTGTTTTATATATATAATATGTATGTATTTACAAAAGAAAAAGTATGTATATGTATTTACATCAGTTGTCTAGTACCCATAATACGGACTCTGATTAGTTTAGGACTAAATGGCGTTGTGTGTGGGATGTGCAAAATATTTATTTATTTAAATACACTTTTGCGCCTTGTTGCTTGGTTAGGATATGCGGATGCCAATCAAGAGGTCACAATTTCGATTACCAAGTCGGGTCATAAGTCCTATTAGGTTTTTCTTACAAGAAATTGTTAATAGCACCCGAGTATGGTTCTCAGGAGTACGTTGAGCTATCGATCCAGGTTGTCATGAATATCTATGGCAGTCGTTATTGGAAAGACGGTGTCCTCAAATATACTGAAAACTAGTTCAACCTACGTATTCAGTTCGCCTTCAGGGATGCTGAGGTTCGATGCTAGTCCTTTCATGGAAAAACTGATATTCACGTAAAATCAGTTGAATTGGTAGTTGTTCCCAAACTAACTTGCGAATAATAAATGGCAGGAAGACGAATATGGATATGTTTTTAATACACCTTCGTATCTTATATACAACAATTTTGTTGTATCATCAAAGGATTTATGCCATGAAATATATTTATATTCAGAGGTAATATTATTTTCTTTCAACTTGTTATTTCTTTCTTAATATCACAATTCGTATCTATCTTACAGTTACCTTTATACTTTTCCAATATATAATATTTTCTATGATATCTTTATATATATAATTCTTGTGTGAGTGTGTATGTCACTGAACTTCTCTCAAACGACTGAACCGATTTTGATGATTTTTTTTGTGTGTGTTCAAGGGGATCTGGGAATGGTTTAGATTTGCAATTGGACCCGGTAGGTGGCGCTGCGATCAAGTTCTGGAATTTTAAAGTTGGGCGGTACGAAGTTCGCTGGGTCAACTAGTATTCTATAAAGCTTTTCTAAGGTTTTTATACGTGTGATGTTTTCTTTAAGCTCTGTACCCAAAGGATGAAAACCCTCTAAATGGAAGATTTCGCTGTTCGTTTGTCTATAGGTTCATCCGTCCGTCTGTCTGTCACCAGACTGTATCTATTGAACCGTGAAAGCTAGACGGTTGACATTTGACGGTTGAAATTGTGAATGTTTATATGTGTTATGTATTAGTTAGAAGTGTTCCATGATAGGAAATGTGATAAATTTAAGTTGATATATATGTGTTCTTTGGTCCAGTGGTTAGCGTATGCGACTGATAATCAAGAGATCTCAAGTCCAGGGTCGGGCCAAAAAGTATTGTTGGGTATATTATTACAGTAAATTCTTAATAACAGCCTGGAAATTATAATTAATAATTCTGTAAGTTTTACGGTGATTCATGGCCGTGCCTCGGAGAGTACATTAAGGTCGTTCCTGGTTGTCATGAACATCTATTGCAATCGTTATTAGTAAAATAGTAAAAATATATGGACAACGTGTTCAATCTTCAAATTTTAGTTCCCCTTAGGGTTGCGGAGGTCCGATGCCAGTCGCTCCGTGGAAAAACTGAAATTCAAATAAACATGGGAATAAAGGCTAGGAAGATGATATGCGTTCTTTGAATTTACATTTTTAAAGGCTAGGCTTTGAATAATTTTAAGATATTTAATAAATAATGTATAAAAATACTACAATCCTTAGGTTGGCTTGAAGACACCATGTTATAAAAGTCTCAGAATATACTTTACATATTACTAACACCACAATCTCAAACATCTCTCTTATATTTAGTAAAAAGGTTACTTTGCCTAAAGGAATTTGGACACACATATTGAGATCAGCTTATTGTGTCGATCAAACATACATTATTAGATGGCTATACATAACCCTTCTAGATATGCGTTCAGTTTTATGGTATCAAATATTAGTAATGAAATTCGGGGCTAGATAGATATTTTACTTTGGCAAGATGATCAGGACCGTTAATATATAAGCATGTCACTTGGAAGGTACAGGTTAATAAATAAACAGAAGCCACAATATCCATGAACTATGTACATGCGGTTTCTAATATTCCACGGTTTAACTTAGTGGTATATCTACGTCCAAATCTATTACATACTACAATATACTATATTTATAAATAAAACTGAAGAGTTTGTTTGTGTAGTTAAATCTATTTTATAAACTAAAATGTACTATATTAATAAATAAAGTTCAAGAGTTTGTTTGTTTGGTTCGTTGAAAACGCCCGAATCTCAGGACCTACAATCCCATTTACCGAAAAAGGCTATAGGCCATATATCATTACGCTAAGATCAATAGGAGCGGAGCATCAATAAAAAACTTTCAAAATTGGGGGATATATTTTCCTCTTAAGAGGTTCTGCTGCGTGCGCTGCCTAAACGATAAAAGTTTCACAAAAATCATCTATGACAGAATTATTCCCCTTAAAAAGTTCTAAAAAAATCCGTAACAGCATATGTCTAGCTTTTAAGGTTGGCTCACTATAACCTTTTTTATGGGAAACAAATTTGTTTCCACGGTATGACATTACGCTACGGGCAATGAAAGGAACAGAAGGAGCTGCGTGGGTCAGCAGTTGTATAATTTTCATAGCTTTACGTTACCAGGGGTTAACGCATAAAGTTGGTGTTTTAATGAAGTTGTTACTTTGAATTAAAACTAAAACTGCTCTGTCCACAACTCGTAATAAAAACTTTTTAGAATTTAAATGTAACGTATTTAATTTTCATGATATTTTGTGATTTCATTTTCAGTTTATTGTGTGCTTTATTTCATGCAACCGATCATCATGAAACTTTGTACACATATTCTTGGAGGTATAAGAAGTAACATAGGATGCTTTGACTGCCTTGTTGGTCTAGTGGTTAGCGTATGCGGCTGCTGATCAATAGGTCTCGGGTTCGATTCCCGGGTCAGACCAAATATTTGTGTGATCCACAAATATTTGTTTCGGAGTCTGGGTGTTTTTCTATGTATAATATGTATGTTTTTACAAAAAAAAAGTATGTTTATGTATTTATATCAGTTGTTAAGTACCCATAATATAAGCTCTGCTTACTTTGGGACTAGATGATGTTGTGTGTAAGATGTCCAAAATATTTATTTATTTTATTTTTATTTTTACTTGTTTATACCACGATAACTGAAATAGACGCGAAAGCTAGTAATTAATAAACATATTACTTAATGTCAGAAAAGTTTTACTTTAAAAACCCTTTTTAATATTTGTGATTTTCCGACGTATCTTGTGTAAAATAATTCTTAATTATTCTTCCTATTTTACGTTATTCAAAAAGCTTCATTGAATTATCTACGATTTTTTTTTGACTGACGTTCTTAATTTATATGATAATATTCTACCTCACTTCACCATAAATATTATTTATGTATACATTGAATTATTACCGTGAGAGAGACATGCTTCAAAATATATGCCTATTGACGGAGTTAGGAAAAGTGGTATTAAGTGCTAACTCTGATCTTCCACTAATCTGGCAATATTATTCTAAAACTTAACTAGCCAACTATGAAAATTTCATGAAGAGGTCGTATTCGGGACTTATTTAGGTCTAAATAAGGTATTCTATTATCGAGCTCATTAATTCCAACGTCACTCCATTTTATTCAAAACCCTGTACGCTCCTTATTCACCCGAGTACCTATTGTTTTACATAATGATGTATAATCTCATTCAAAGGACGCGTTGCGTAATAAGGTAGGTACACATAATTTTAGCGCTCTTCTCGCTAGATTATGTGCTACTACAAACCACTTCATTAAATATATTATTTTTAGGAAACTGATGGAAGTATTCTCAGCTAGGTAACGTGTTTAAATGTTCGTTAAACGTGCTATTTTTGAAACGTCTGGAAGGTTTTTTAAATTCAGTAGACTAATACCACGATGCTGAACTTTAAGTTATCGGAGGAGAGGAGTGTCTTACATATATTTTATGGCTAGTTGTAGTAAGCGGCACTTTCTAGAAGGACATCTAGCCGTAAAGAAAATAGTAAATACATATAAATTCATACAATCCCTTTGTCATGCGATATTCCTCTTTGTTATGTAGGTCATAGGAGCCAAGAGTAACAAGCGACTGCTATTAGCTCACATGATTAATCTATCTCGATATAAGTAGTAGACGCTATCCATACATAAATGATACATATACAACTTTTCCTCTTTCTTTTGTCTATGTAAAATACTAAAAAAAAAAAAAAACAAATGAAATACAAATTTTTATATTAAAGGGGTTAGTTATCGACTCTCGGAATATCATGCAACAGTATTTTAGGGAACTTATGACATCACGTATGACGCTCTCCTATTCTCTGTTTTTGCGGTTTTTCCCCTAAGAATTCCGGCATCCCTTACTTTGGTCCCTACTCTCTCTCTATACTATGCTAAAATACAAATGCGATTATTTGTCAAAAGGTGTTTGGAATTAATTAAGTTGCAATATAAAAAACCAAAACTGAAAACCAACAGAATCTAAATGAAATTAGAAAAACGTTAGGTTTATGGAAACGCATAGTCTTATCTGTTATGCTTGTTTATAGACTAAACATATTACACATATCTGAAATGCCATGGTTTAAAACCTTAATCTTAAACTGTAATCTAGAATAATAATCACATAATGAATAAATATTTCAACAATTCAATTAAAATAATAATTACAATATTTACATACAAGCATCAAAGACCTCCTCCGCGTCATCGCTTACTGGTAGTAATCCGAAAAGACCGACAGCATTCAACTTTAATCTTTAGTATTGTCTTTGTAAGCTGTGTAGTTAATTAATGTTACTTAGACAAGTATTGGGTCAGCTAGATTTTAATTTCAAATAAGCTTCTTTAATATAAATTCATACAAGTTCATTAAATAAGTAAATATTTGTCTAAAGAATTCAAGATTTCACTTAAATTAGTCTGTTTAAATTAGTCTTCTTAGTTTATTTTAAATAATAGGAATTTTATTAGAATGAAGTGGTATTTACTGTATAAAGCTTGAATACCTACAGATTTACTATATTTACATATTTGTTAATTATTATTTTTTACCGTTGATATATTAATTAGAGAGTGACTGACGGTTGGCCTATGACCCGGGCGTCGATATAAAAATAATTAATCCTATCATTATAATATACATTTCACAAAACTGCGACAAAGAAAATATTCTATGAATACTTTTTACATAGATGTACATGTTTACTGCTAATCAAGAGGTCTCGGGTTCAAATAGAAAAAGTGTTTTTGGGTTTCTCTTAGGAAATTCCTAATAGCACCGCGGAGTTTGGAAGTTTGGCGGTGATTGACGCCCGTGCCTCGGAGAGCACGTAAAGCCGTCGGTCCCGGTTGTTATAAACATCTATGGCAATCGTTATTGGTAAGTCAGTGCCCTCAAATATACTGACAACTAGTTCAATCTACGAATTTCAGTTCTCCCTTAGGGTTGCGGAGGTCCGATGCCAGTTGTTCCGTGGAAAAACTGAAATTCAGGTAAAACCGGTTGAACTAGTAGCCGACCCCAAATAAACTTATTAATAAAGGCTCGGAAGATGATACATGTTTTGGCGGTTTCTGTCAGTGGCACCGTCGGGTTATACCACTCGAGTCAATGACCCAGGCACCCAGCAGACATATATATTCGGAATGTCAGAACTTATCAACTACTAGATGTACCTACGTATTAATAATGTTGAATTTGTATTTAATTAAGTAAGATATTATTAAAAACTATTTACTGTTTTTAGATTTTCGCGACTTTTACACATACTCATGTTTTTACTGTAAATGGGACTTATTCGCGATAATATTAAAAAGCTCACGATAGCTTCTATTTTCCGACGATTCGAACGGGTTATACCGCTCGTGGTCACGGGTAGACTGATGTGAGCGTTGTCTTTTTAATATTATCGCGAATAAGTCTCGTTTACAGTAAAACATGAAAAACTATTTAGATCTAAATAAGTTTTTTTAAGATGCGCTGTTATTTATTAATCAATACATGTTTTATTTCATCTCTTTTATAATTAAATAAAGTAAAATCAATATAATGTTGAATTGAACAAAATAATAATGAATAACATCTGGTTTCTGTTTTAATAAAACGCCAGCATAATAGAAGTGTGAAATTCTTCAGGTAGTTCGTATACCGAACCGTTAACTGACATATTAATGCTAATCTAATAAGCAGGTTAGGTTTAATTTTTAAAAGCGGTATTTTTAGAGTGTACTATCAAATAGACATTAAGTTATTGTGATTTTAGATTAAAAAAGGGTTTTAAAATCAAAAGGCAGTGAGGTCACTTTCTTAGAAACGATTTTTGATTATCACTCAACAAACAGCTCCTAGCTAATTTTGATTCGATCTGTTTGCTGCTAATTATTTCATTTCAAGATGTTGAGATACCGTTTCTTGGGTAAAGTTACTCTACAAACAGTTAATTTAAGTTTTATTTACTTATTTGTTATAAAATATTCGGCGTGTTGTTCTGGAAACTGCCTTTATTTCACCCGTTTTGTATGCAGATTTCGAGAAGTCTTTCCCTTTGACCCAGATTTCCTAAAAGTGAAAAATATACTATTTTGTGGATAGAATTTTTCGATATTGTCTGGTATAAATCAATAATATAGTTTTAAACCCACTATTTTTTGATTTGTATTTCCTCGTAGCTGATCTGCTATTTGTATCACTTTCACGTATTTGGTTTTAGTTTTTATGTCTATACTAAAACTCAAAAGTAAGTAAGAGCTCCTAATTATATTTATAATTAATATAATAATATTTTTGTTTATTATGTAAAAGTTCATTCATCTATTTTCAATATATATATATTATTATACGTATTTGTTGAAGAGCTGTTGGTATCTGAGTAGGTTAGTACGTGACTAATTATGCAACCCAAGTTTGTAGATCAGTCTATGGATGAGTAAAAGTAACACTTTAAATCCTTTAATGCCTTGAAGAGTATGCTAGGTCAACCCGACTATCATACGAAAATCTGTTAGAATTGTTACTCGCAGTTCGAGGTTTAAAAAGACCGACAACAGTCTATCTACAAAACTTCAAGATCGCCTTGTATTGCTAACTTTAAGTACTAGTATTGCAGATGAATGTATGTGATTTTGTGTAAAAATACAAAGTTCAGTTTTATCGCAGTATCCTAAAAATCAACCACAACATTGCTTTTGACCAATAAACGTGTACCTCCGATCAACTTTTGAAATAACCATTGAAACAGAAATAAACATTCATACATAGAATAAAAGTTAAGATTTAAGATTTCGATAAATGGACTGCACAAAAAATTAAATAAAATTAAATTGTACAACAAATAAATAAATAAATATTTCGGACATCTTACACGCAACGCCATGTGGTCCCAAACTAAGTAGAGCTTGTATTATGGGTACTAGTTAACTGATATAAATACATAAACATACTTTTGTTGTAAATACATATACTTAGAAAACACCCATACTTCGAAACAAATGTTTGCGGATAACACAAACATATAGTCCGATCTGGGAATCTAACCCTAAACTTCTAGTGAAGTTTTATTGAATTTTAGTTTAGTGATGTTAACAAAAGAATCAGCACCATTGTAGCTACGAAAATGAGTGAGCACCAATAATATTTTCTATGACACGTGTCCCAACAAGACATTCCATTACCGTGTGAATGAAGAAAATTGTGCCCTGTCACAACAGCGACCTGGAAAACAAAGTAGGTAATTACGGAGAAGTAAAGCAGACAGCAGACAACACGGAACCGTAAAGATACCGATTTATACCCTATAACTTGTAACGGTCTTACTCCGTTGATTTACGAACGCTTTTTCCCTGAAGAGTGAATCACAAGAGATGCTTGCGGCTACCCGTGGTCATATGTTATTAATTCTATTGAAATGATTAAATTACTTCGGTGTATCATTGTCAGAATAAATTAACTGTCAACTGTATACTTAATAACCTTTACGTATAAGATAAGTTTTGACTACATTTTTAAACTTTTCCACTGATATGAGTATAACACTAGCTGGTAACCTATTAAAAAATCGCACGGAAAGACCCATAAATGAATTATGCGTTTTATGTAGCCTATGATATTGACCTACTAATTTATGCTTATGTCTCGTGTTCACCGAGTGAACGTCACTATTCCTGTGATATAAATGCATATTTTGTTTTATAAACATAATGTTTGCAAATATATATTGTGATGCAACTGTCATAATGCCTATCTCTTTAAACTTTTCTCTAAAGGAAACTCGTGCACCTAGTTTGTAAATCGCTAATATAGTTTTAAACCCACTATTTTTTGATTTGTATTTCCTCGTGGCTGATCTGCTATTTGTATCACTTTCACGTATTTGGTTTTAGTTTTTATGTCTATACTAAAACTCAAAAGTAAGTAAGGGCTCCTAATTGACTCAAAATCGACTGCACGGTTGGCCTAGTGGCTTAAGCGGTCGCCACGCCGCTTCCTACTACGCCAAGTGTCGTGGGTTCAAATCCCACGTAGGACAACACTTTGTGTGATTCACAATTTGTTGTTCTGAGTCTGGGTGTGCTTTGTGTCTCTTTCATGTATGTTTGTAAAGTCCCCCGCGACACAGGAATTTATATTCCTAATGCGGGAGTTGTCTTTTAAAAAAAATAAAATAAAAAAAAGAAATATATATATGTATTTATAATTAATATAATAATATTTTTGTTTATTATATAAAAGTTCATTCATCTATTTTCTATGAATATATATTATTATACGTATTTGTTGAAGAGCTGTTGGTATCTGAGTAGGTTAGTACGTGACTAATTAAGCAACCCAAGTTTGTAGATCAATCCATGGATGAGTAAAAGTAACACTTTAAATCCTTTAATGCCTTGAAGAGTATGCTAGGTCAACCCGACTATCATACGAAAATCTGTTAGAATTGTTACTGGCAGTTCGAGGTTTAAAAAGACCGACAACAGTCTATCTACAAAACTTCAAGATCGCCTTGTAATGCTAACATTAAGTACTAGTATTGGAGATGAATGTATGTTATTTTGTGTAAAAATACAAAGTTCAGTTGTATCGCAGTAACCTAAAAATCAACCACAACATTGCTTTTGACTAATAAACGTGTATCTCCGATCAACTTTTATTTGGAACTGAAATAAACATTCATACATAGAATAAAAGTTAAGATTTAAGATTTCGCTAAATGGACTGCACAAAAAATAAATAAAATTAAATTGAACAACAAAATAAATAAATAAATATTTCGGACATCTTACACGCAACGCCATGTGGTCCCAAACTAAGTAGAGCTTGTATTATGGGTACTAGTTAACTGATATAAATACATAAACATACTTTTGTTGTAAAAACATATACTTAGAAACCCATACTTCGAAACAAATGTTTGCAGATAACACAAACATATAGTCCGATCTGGGAATCTAACCCTAAACTTCTAGTCAAGTTTTATTGAATTTTAGTATAGTGATGTTAACAAAAGAATCAGCGCCATTGTAGCTACGAAAATGAGTGAGCACCAATAATATTTTCTATGACAAGTGTCCTAACAAGACATTCCATTACCGTGTGAATGAAGAAAATTATGCCCTGTCACAACACCTGGAAAACAAAGTAGGTAATTACTGAGAAGTAAAGCAGACAACAGACAACACGGAACCGTAAAGATACCGATTTATACCCTATAACTTGTAACGGTTTTACTCCGTTGATTTACGAACGCTTTTTCCCTGAAGAGTAAATCACAAGAGATGCTTGTGGCTACCCGTGGTCGTATGTTATTAATTCTATTGAAATGAATAAATTACTTCGGTGTATCATTGTCGGAATAAATTAACTGTCAGTGTATGTACCTTCCATTTCAATTACTGTCAGTGTTATAAAGTGTCAGATTTAAAAATTGCTTTTGTGATTTTCCAGGTAATATAATGTAAGAGAAATAGAAATAGAGAATAGCAAATTGATTTTCGATGAACACATCGACGTTATAGTTAAGAAATCTTCTAAGGCACTGGGATTTATTATGCTGCTTTCCAAGTGCTTTTTTAATGCTAAGACTCATAAAATCTCATACTGCACCTACATTAGAAGCCACCTTGAGTATGCTCTGCAAATTTGGAACCCTCGTTACCAGACATATATTGATCTAGATATTAGTAAACGACGTGAAATAGCTGACTTTTTATTTATTTTGAAGCTTCTTGGACTTGAATTAGACTGCCCCGAGCTCCTATCCAAAATAAATTTCAATATACCATTTCAATCGACCCGTTTTAATCCACCTTTAGCTGTATATAAAGTTTCAATTAACTATAGACAAAATAGTTACATTGAGCGCGCATATAAAATCTATAATACACTTTGTAAACAGTACGACATCGATCCCTCTGGAATTAATGTGGCAACAGGCAGAAACCGATTAAGCCAAGGGTTTTTTATGCAACATTGAGTATGTTCATGGTGTGTTAGTGCCTGTTTTTATTTGTTATCATTATTTTATTGCTCGTTTTCAAAATGTTTTGAAATGTTTTCTTCTATTATATAGATATTTATATATATATTTTAACTTGAAATTGTAAATTGATGAGAACGTGCATGGGTTGAGATAAGATTGAAGTTCATTAGTATTTATTAGATTGTGCTCGATCACACTCCAATTGTAATTTTAATCAATTTCTATAAGTGCAGATTTGTAACTGGCTTTCTAGAGACTGTTAAGACGATATATTATGATGTAAATAGCTGTGTCTTCCATGTACTAAATAAATTAATAAAGAGGAATATACCTATACCTATACTTATAGGTAATGACTAATAAGTAAATAATCTGACTATATATGTATATCATCTTTGCCAACTAAACTAAACCTTTACTGACTAAAACGATGAATACATAT
Source organism: Phragmatobia fuliginosa (assembly GCA_932526445.1). Classification (NCBI taxonomy): domain Eukaryota; kingdom Metazoa; phylum Arthropoda; class Insecta; order Lepidoptera; family Erebidae; genus Phragmatobia; species Phragmatobia fuliginosa. Next base: position 4,705,384 of record OW052073.1, read on the forward strand.
TTAATTATATTTTTTTTATATTTGCCAGTTGCAGTAGCAGTGGGCTAGTCATAAATTTAAATTAAGAACTGTTTGGTGAACGATTTCTTGAGTGGAGAAGGTGTTTCGACAAACATTGTGTAATTACATCCACAAGCCAAGGAGAGTGATGATTTCAATGTATTATTTTTTATTATTTCTCCTAAAAATATAAAAATACTTTTTACTTATATATTAAATAAATCCTTTTTTTAAATATGAAAATAGGAATGAAACAACTTTACTGTTAGATCAAAAACTGTGTCCCTTTTTCTGGGAGTTTGTCTAATTTCGTTGAGCTTAAAATATTACCACTGCTATAGCAGAAACAAGTCTTAGACAATTATTAGATATACCATATCAGATTCATAGACATTCATAGACATCAAAATAGCTAAAATTATGTAATGCATATTCTTGCAAACTAATAACAATTTCCACAGACTACAACTTAATGTCAAAGACGGGAGAATACACAATATACATTCTGAGTACGTCATCTATTCTGAAATAGTTCATGCAACGTAAATCAAATGACAAAGTAATATGAAGCTTCAGAGCTAGAGGTTGTTACAGGAGAAGGCTTTACATTAAGATCTCGTAATTCAAGAAGTTCAATTATCAATTTACTTCAATCATACGTCATTATCGCGAAAATAATTTTATGTTTGATTTGATGTGTACTTACTTGCCACAGGAATAAAAATACAGAAGAGTTTAAAACGAAAACTTATTTATTTCAGGCAATGCTTATAAGTGGAGTGGCAACTTATAATTCGAATATTGTCTATATTATTCTGATATGCCTTGTTCTATAGGTTATTCCAACAGCTATTGATGACATGCGTTAATTTATAGAAAATATAGCTATTTTTATAGATAGCTTTATTTTTATAGATAGATTAAATGGGCATTACGACCCTCCGACAAACATAGTGCTCTCAAGAAGATGATACTTGAATTTGAATGAATGTGTAAGGCCGCATCCGTTCATCCGTCCTTATCTGGTAATTGATTGTCTAGGTGACAGATTACATAGTGTCTAAAGATTCAATATAGAGACCTTTTGCTGGGAGAGTTTGGCAGCACAGCGACCGGAATGGCGCGAGACTGTGAAGAAGCAAATCCGCGAATTTGAAGAACAGCTTTTAGTTAAAGAAGCGCAATGAGATTAAAGCCCGTCCACTTGCCGCCATTCACTACAATTATGAGAGCGGTAAGCTTGCCCACTTTGTGCAAGGGAATTTGCTGCGAAAATCGGCTATATAAGCTTCCCCCGTTCGCATCAGCGCCAAGCCCTATAAGGGGTCGAAGTGGTTGCCGGTCTGTCTATATACACACATCAAAAGTGTCTAGGGATCAAGCATTTTTATGCGGATTTCTTGAGATTGAGATGTGGCTTTGTAATAAATTTATGATTTTATAAATTTATATGGATCCTTTTTGGTGCATTTCATAATTTGAATCAGGAACTGTCAATCAAATTCGAGTAAAAGATGAAAATCAGCTGCCAATATTTTCCCTATAAAAACATACAACGCATTGAAGAAATTATTAGTGCTACTGTTTCCCTACTACTGATTAAAACCAACGTTATTATGGAGCGGCGACGTCATTTAAGCAGGGAAGAAATGCTCAGAGCCGTGGGAATGATAGAAGCTGGTTCCCGGCAACGTACTGTGGCTTTAGCTCTGAATACAAGTCAGAGTGTTATCAGTCGACTTTGGACACGTTACCGAAGCACTGATACCGTGGCTGAGCGCCATGGAGGACGGTATCGCTGCACCACACGGAGACAAGACCGATACATTCAAATCTTAACTCGAAGAGCTCCAACAATAACCGCCATGATGTTAGCCGTGAGGCTTCATCACTCTTCAGGGAACTTAATTAGCGACCAAACAGTCAGAAACCGCTTGCATGAAGTGAACCTTCATTCCCGAAGACCGCTACGGGTACCACCTATAGCAATGCACAATCGTAGGATTCGATATCAATGGGCTCTTGAACACAGAAATTGGGCAGAAGAACAATGGCGTTTCGTGTGCTTTTCTGATGAGTCTCGTTTTGGTATGAGACCGGATTAAAAGACGTATACGACACTGGAGAACCCCTGGACGCCAACAGCGATTAAAATCCTGCCAGGAAGTCCATCCTTATAGTGGTGGAACCATCATGGTATGGGCGGGTATTTGGATCGGCGGAAGAACTGAGTTGATTTGGATCAGAGGCAACCTCAACGCTCAAATTTATGCTGAGACGATTGTATCAGACGTCATCGTTCCTCTACAAGTGCAAATCGGTCCCTTATTTCAGTTAATGCATGATAATGCACGACCGCACACCGCAAGAGTTGTAAGACAGACTCTCGCCGCAGCTAACATCAATGTCCTGCCCTGGCCTGCTCAGTCGCCAGACTTGAACCCGATTGAGCATGCATGGGATATGCTACAGAGAAGAGCTCTGCCGAATATGGAGGGTATCCAGTCGCAAGAAGACCTTTTTTTGTTGTTGCAACGAACATGGGCGGCCATTCCACAGCGTGATTTGGATGAACTCATTTTGAGTATGCCAAACCGATGTTCTTGTGTTGTTAGTGTTCGCGGTAGAAACACGGATTATTAATTGTTTAAGTTACCTAATAAAATTTTAAAGAAAACTGTTATTTCAGTCTTTTTTTCGAACTTTAATGTTAGTGGTTCAAATGTAAAAAATCCCTTTATTAGGAAAATGGCAAATTTCTTTACTAATGCAAAGGTGACTTGGTTTATCGTTACTGTGACAAACGAAAACACTTTATTTGATGAATCCTTAAAGAAATTTTTAATTAATATCAATCAGGAGAAAAGTTATTGCAAAAATATATGTTGATCCCTAGACACTTTTGATGTGTGTATATACGAGTATATCTATAGTATCTAAAAGTTCTTTGAATCTTTATTGTAAAAAACACTTACATTAGAACACGAACAGATTCTTCACTGGCAGCTTGACCTTCTCAAATGCTATACCTGTTAATAGAAAATATTTATTTCAAACAAAATGAAATGCCTTAACCAAAGTTTCTTTCACTGACTTGTGTTCGTTTTTTATACGCGATTACGTCGAGAATTACGACAGGTATGTGATGTTTGAACGTCACGCGATGTTGTACAAAATGCATACAAATTTATTTTTAAAACAAACTATTTTATCATTACAAAATGTATTTCTGTATGTGTTTTTGTTTGGGTACCGTAGTTCATAACTCGGAACCCTTATAGATTCATCATTTCCGTCCGTCCTCGACTTACCGCCCAAACTGTTACTGCTAGAAAGATGAAACTGCATGAATATGTGTTGTGATTACGTCGACAGTGCTACAATAAAACATTTTTTTGTGCTAGCTCCCACATAAAGTAACACGTAATGATATTGTGGTAGGGATGATTTTTTTTACACCACTACCCCCTCCTGTAGGGTAGTATTAGATAGGTATTTTACAAACATTGAGAGGTTCTAAAACCATTTTTCGATTTAGGTATCCGTTTGTAAGTTATTTAACTTTATAACACATTTTTTTGTAGAAAAAGGGCGTCCCCCCGCCCCTCTAAAAGCTAAACGGCTGGCTCAAAAAATCTAAAAAAAACATGACAGTACTTCATAAATTGGACTTTAAAGGAAAACTATAACGGTTTAGATTGCTTTTTTATTTCAGAAAGTTATAGGGACCTAACTTGTAAAATGCACTCACTTGGAAACCTTCGCTCAACAACAAAGAAATAATAGGTAAACATAATAATCTATTGGACACGATTTTAAATCCACCTACCATTATGTGTGACTACGGAACCCTATTCTATGCGTGGCCTGGTATGCACTTGGCCATTTATGTTTAATAAAATTTGTTTAGGTATGTTTGCGTATTTTTATGCATATTTGTGATTGTATGTTACATTTTACAATTATTTTCTGTGACTTTTATATGCATTTCATGCACTTAGATTATAGAGCAACTGCTACTATCAATCCAATAACGGTAACTTTTGATTATTGTGGCCTCAACTTCTTTGTATAGTTTTCGATGGAGTTAAAGCACTCATAATGCTATATTCTGATTAAAAGAAGTTAGTAAAGCCATATAATTATAGCTCGTATTTAAAATTGTCGATTCAATCATTTTTAATCTAGGTATCTACTTCATATTCTTAATAAATTTCCATATTTTACCTTCATAGCTTCTGTACATATTGATCCGGAAAATGTTCGGTATCAAATCAAAAGTATATGCGAGTTACAAATCATTGCTTTCTGATATCACTGTCAGACTCACTCGAAATGATACAATTTATATCAGATATCTACGTTTTTCCATTTCTGAGTTTATAAACGTAATCCGGAATATCGACTGAATTCTTGGAACCAAATGAATACTTTTCCTTTTTTCTGGGGTTACTAACTTGAAATTTTGGGCAGCGGAGGGTTTTATACACATGCACTAAGAAAAGATTTCTGATATTTCATCCCTACAGTAGTAAAATTAGGAATGCTAATTCTATTCAAATTTGTCTATTTCAGAGTTAGAAACACAAAATGAGAAATAGTCACGAGAACGAAGTCTCAAACAACTGCTAGAAAACATCCAAATACATAATATTGTAATTTAATTATATGAAAGCGCAGGATTGTTTTGGATATGCGACTATTTATCTTCATTAACAAAGACTTCTACACCCTTTATGTGTCTTTGGATATAAACTAGTACTTGCGCATGCGACTGCTGATTATGGGGTCTCGCGTTCGATTCCCGGGTCGGACCAAATGTTTGTGTGATCCGCAAATATTTGTTTCGGAGTTTGGGTGTTTTCTAAGTATCATATGTACGTATTTACATGCATTTAATATGCATGTATTTATATTGGTTGTCTAGTTACCCATAATACAAGATCTGCTTAATTTGGGGACTAGATGGCGTTGTGTGTAAAATGACAGAAAAATAATACAGATACAATTAATATTCTTAATTGACGGTACTTGGTGGAACTTGTTAAAATACATTCTTAAAATTAAACTCACTCGCACTTTTATTCCACGATTTAATGAAATTAAACACTTTTACCTCACCGGTTTCTCCTTATCGGATAATCAAAGGGTCAGGTAGAGTACAAATGACCTTTGACAATTGACCTTTGTGACTTTATGATTGAGCACTTCATCGATATAAATAAAAATAAAATTAAAACCGTAACATCAAATAAACAATTCATTACTAAGTACATATGAAAACATTATAAAAAATTTATACGGCGTCGGTGGCGCAGTAGTATATGCTACTGCTGTGCTTGAGGTCTTGGGTTCGATTCTCGGATCGGATCAAATGTTTACATGATATTCGTTTTGTAGTTTTGCATTTTTTCATTAGTATGCATTTAAAAAAAGTATCTTTGCAATATATTTATATCAGTACTCATGCTTTGCTTAGTTTGGGACTAGATGGTGTTTTGTGTGGGATGTAGAAACTATTTATTTATTCGTTATTTCTACAACCAACAATAAACCTCTGACGCATATAATCGCATCTCCGTTTCAATTTTAATTTTAAGAATACTTCAAACATGATAACAGTCGTCATCCGAATGATGTAATGTGGAAAAGCCCGTGGACGGAAGACGAACTGGTCAAAGCGGTGGTTTATCTTTGATGTGTATATTTAATAATCTCAGTGGCAATAAAATGTTAAATTTTAATGTTTTATTATGAGAGGAAACACGACACTTAAATACTAAATGAGACAGGTTTCTTTTGTAGATATTATTGTTTTTAAATTTAATTAACACTAAACAAGCGGCGGTTATAAAACAATTGATAAAAAAACGTAGTTTGTTATTCTTCTTCTTATCGTATCAATGGCAACACTTTTAACGGTTTGGGCCCAGTGCTCGGCGACGCGGATTGCGTTTGGCCTTGTGTTGATCCATTGTGGTGAGAGGATTTGTCACCTAAACTCTGCGTTTCCGAGTGTTAGGTGTCCAGGGTGCGCCGGACGTCGGGACTCTTGTTCTCTTTTATACGTCGCTCGGGGAGGCTCCTCTCGTGCACAGTTTGTTATTAATTAGGTTTTAACACGACCTTTTTTACTTTATTATATTTTCGGACATCTTACACACAATTGAGAGTACAACCGGTATTTGATTCATCAATGGTCTGATACTGGTCTGATAAACATACTTTTCAGGGTTCCGTAGTTCATGACTAACGGAACGATTCATGACAGAACCATTATATCTTCATCATGTCTGTCCGTCCGTCCATCCTCGATTTACTGTTCAAACGATTGTTACTAGAAAGATGAAGCTTTGCAAGGATATGTATTTTTATTACGTCGACAAAGTGCTGGAATAAAATTACAAAAAATATTCTTATTTGGGGTATCGCCCATACACGTAAAGTGGGGATTATTTTTTTCTTGCGTCTATCCCACTATGTGGGAAAAATCTTTTTGTTGGGGTAGATCTTTTAAAAATATTAGGGGGTTACTAAGACGATTTTTTTTATTTAGGTATGCGTTTGCAAGTGTCAAAAAATGGTTGGCTCGAAAAGTGTCAAAAAAAATTGTGATTGTATCTATGTGATGAACTTTAAAGGAAAGCTTCAACGACACATATCTTTGTTAGTTCCAGAGTTATAGATGCCGAACTTGTAAATTTTAAATCCACGTGCCTTAGCAGGTGACTACAAAACCGTATTCTTTGCGTGACAGGTTACACTTGACCGATTTTTAAAATTAATAATTACCTACTTACTCGTCTAGTTGTTACATCGAAATTAATTTCTCTACATTTCGGTACGCTGCTTCTATGGAACCATGATTTACCTACTATTAATACCGACGGCCACATATTTATACTTATGTTATTGTAGTATTGTTAGGGTTCCGAAGTATATCACTCGGAACCCTTATAGATTCGTCATGTCCGTCCGTCCGTCCGTCCGTCCTCGACTTACCGTCCAAACGGTAAGTGCTAGAAAGTTGAAACTTAGCATGAATATGTGTTGTAATTACGCCGACAAAGTGCTGCAATAAAATTATGAAAAATATTTTTATTAGGGGTACCTCCCCTATACGTAAAGTGAGGATGAATTTTTTTTCTCGCGGCTACCCCATCGAGTAGGGTATCATTAGATAGGTATTTTAAAAACAATAAAAGGTTTCTAAGACAATTTTTTTGATTTAAGTATCCGTTCACGGGATATTCCACTTTAAAGGGCACTTTTTTGTACAAACAGGGCGTCCCCCCCCCTCTAAAAGCTAAACGGCTGGCTTAAAAAATATGAAAAAATTCGTGAAGGTGGTCCATATAATGAACTTTGAAGGAAAACTATAAGAGATTAGATGGCTTTGTTAGTTCAGGAGTTCTAGAGGCTTAACTGCTAAAATGCGCTCACTTGGAAAACGTCATACAAAATTAACGCATTATTACGTAAACATAACAATTATCTATTGGATACGATTTTTTATGCTTAGGTAATTCAATGAAATCTTGCATAGATATACTTTTCGATTCTCGAAAAATATGTTATTTTTCACAGAACAATCTTCACCGCGATAACCGTCATGCAGGCAGTTAGAGCCACAGGCAAAAGCTAATTGATAACATTGATTTCTACGAAGCAGTCATCTAAGTTCTTCATTTAAGTACAATGCAGTTACAATTATTTGACTTCCTAGTTGGTCTAGTGGTTTAAGCGGTCGCCACGCCGCTTCTACAACGCCAAGTGTTGTGAGTTTGAACCTTACATGGTACCACACTTTATGTGTACAACAAATTGTTAATCTAAGGCTGGGTTTTATTTAAATCCATTTCATGTATGTTTGTAAAGTCCTCCGCTACGCAAGAATGTACCTGGTGTGGAAGTTGTTTTTAAAAAGTCCGCTAAAACTATACACCAATTAGACCGCAGTGTCGATAATGTTTGAAAACAAAATAAATTATAGTAGGATGAAACCCATTGTAAAAGGAGGAGAATGTTACAAAAATTAAAGGAAAAATAATTTACGGGCGATCTGAGGTCGGGAAGGGGGAGAGGGGGGTTTAAAGGGAAAATATGGCTTATCTCGATTTCCGGCAAAACTACAAGTCCTATGGAAAAAAGTTCAATAGCAAGAAGTAGGTAATAAGAAGATCTACATTTTTTGTATTCACACTTTTTTCACATAACGTCAAATTTTATGTGAAAAATTAAACACGATTTAAATGTAAATTTTAATAAATATCTCAATAACGATTAAAAAAATCGAATTCGAGTTTTTTTATTTTTTGAATTTTCTGAGAAGATTAACTAAGGAAATATATAAATAAATTTACACCATCGGAATGTAGAGATTTCATCGAATAGAAAACACCCCATTTCTTTTAAAGAAGTTGATATTTTGACGGCTGAATTTTCGATTGAAAATTAGGGTTTTTTTTCGGTATTAAGTCAAAATGAGGTGAAAAAATAGATATTTCAAATCAAATAAATTACAGTGTATTCAGGACATAAAATGGTAAGTTTTCACAAAATTTCTTGTAAAAATAATTTTATTTGTAAATTATAAAAATAAAAAACAAAAACTTTGTTTTTTGAATTACTCACATAAAATTTGACGTTATGCGAAAAAGAGTGAATGCAAAAGATGTAGATCTTCTTAATACCTACTAGTTTTTAGGGTTCCGAAGTTTATGAATTCGAACCCTTATAGATTCGTCATGTCCGTCTGTCCGTCCGTCCGTCCGTCCGTCCTCGACTTACCGTCCAAACGGTAAGTGCTAGAAAGATGACAATTTGCATGAATATGTATTGTAATTACGTCGACAAAGTGCTACAATAAAAATTATGATAAATATTTTATTTCGGGTACCTCCACGTAAAATGGAAATGTTTTTTATTTCTCGCGGCTAACCCATTATGTGGGGCATCATTAGATAGGTCTTTTAAATACAATAAAGAGTTTCTAAGAGAATTTTTTGGTTTAGGTATCCGTTTGCGAGAAATACCACTTTAAAGGCCACTTTTTTGTAAGAACAGGGCGCCCCCCTTCCCCCCCTAAAAGCTAAACGGCTTTTTTAAAATATCTGGGAAAATTCGTGATAGTGGTCCATATAATGAACTTTAAAGGACTATAACGGATTAGATGACTTTGTTAGTTCAGGAGTTATAGAGGCTTAACTTTTACAATGCGCTTACTTGGAAAACGTCATACTAAATTAACGCATTATTATGTAAACATAACAATTTTATTATTCATTGGAAACGATTTCTAATCCACGTACCATTATAGATAACTGAGGAACCCTTTCCTGTGCGTGGCCTGACACGCACTTGGCCGATTTTTATTTTTCTATTTATTCAAATAGTATATTTAGGACAGTATACACCGAGTATTAGAAGTTTAAAAATAACAAAACAGAAACAATACCCATTAATTTAGACATCGAACCTCATGACTCATGACAATGATGTTTATATTAACTAAAAACACAATCAAACTAAGCCTATAAATTTAACTCAACTTGTATAAACATCTAAAACAACTACATAATTTAAAATTGAATGATGGCTTGGTAAATAAGTCCGAGGTTATTGACAAACGCTTACCCTCAGCTGTCAGTAAAGCTTCAACCGTGATTAATGACTAAGTGTACCCATAATTACTGCTTATCTGAAAATTGGCGACAGTAGAGAGGTTTTAGATAAATTAATTTTTAATGACACTTTGAATTGGTTACTTGTTCGTTTTCTAGTGACCTTTCAATCGAGAGACGAAAGTACTTCGAAGGTTGGTGACCCCTGTCTTATTAGCCACGAATATGAATTTGCAAAAAATTTAAAGCATGGTTTTCCAAATGTGGCTTCAAGTGTTAAAATTATTCGTTTAAACTTGATAGAAGAAATAAATAAAGACCTCAATGGGATGTCACGTTCTTAAGAGACCTGTGCCATGCCAGAAAATGTATCTATCTCAGTATATTGCTGCAGCTTAACGGCAGGTATTCTGATAGGGCCTATGCTGCGTGACTTCAATTTGTCAATCCGGCGTATACATTTTTGTTGTTGTGTATAGTGAAGAAATGAGATTCATATCCATATGCATAATTATCATCATCTCCCCACTCTCTTCTCTCTACGCATCGCATCCTTTAACATATTTATCAACATTGTTTAAAACTGTTCGGGCGCTAGGCGAGCACTAAGGATTTTGGAAAATTCCCAAGGGTGTGTAAAAGGCAATCAAAGTTAAACATCAGAATAACAGAGGCATCAATTTAAGAAAAGTTTCTCTTTCAAAAGCCTTTTTTAACTCAATGATAAAAACGTGAGATTTATATTAAGCAATCGTGTGGATGCCAACTAATTTCGTTTAGAAAAATCTTGTGTTCAAGAGATATGTTAAATAGAAAATTTACTACTAAGGCTTAAGAGATACAGTTATTTATTGTTTTCAATTTATTTTAACATAAGCACTTAGTCGTTTATTGGTGCTCATGAAGATTTCAAGTGATAAATCTTCTCCAGATAAGAGCAAGTATTATAACAGCCTACAAAATAAACGCTAAGACAAGCTAGAATATTAACTCTTACTTGAATTTCGTAGATATATTTCTGAGAGTCCCCAGGGTTCTACAAGATAAAGGGAGAACGCAAAATTTTGGTGGTGTGTTACTTTAATACCTACCTACTTACCTCTGCAGGACAACAATGTTTCGGGACGTTTCCTAAACCATTGCTTGTTACTTTAACTTGAAATGTTTGAGTACATTGATACAAATAATTTCTGATGAAGTTTTTGTAATTCTCGTGTCATTTTTGTGCCAAAGAGTTTTAGTACTGTAATTTAATTACATGAACCGAGGAAGGCATTTTGCATAAAATTGTTACACAGTCCTTACTTATAAAATCTTACTGTAACACTCTTTTTTCAAAAGTTTTTTTCTCTCAGACTATGTACAGATCTGAACACTTTTTGAGGTGATATCGCATAAAAAAGCATGAATCGTGGTTACGTTTCGCTTGAGCAGAGTGCTTGTTCCGCATCTATCTATCTTCAAATCCACCAGCCGATGCGTACGAGCAGAAGAGATACAGCGGTAGTACACAACCTACATGTGAACTGTTTTATCAACTGTTTATAAACTGAAGTGAGAAGTTAATGTTTTCTTATGACGTTTTTGTGTAAAATTATTGTCCGTAAAACGACTTTACAGTACCAGACAACCAACCAAAAAGGAATCTGATACACGCATTTAAAAACCAAACCGTATTTATTGCATCCCGTTTGACAACTGGAATGCAACAACATTAAATTGTCTCCTTAATCCCCAATTTAAAAGACAAGAAGTACGAAGGGCTCACTCAATCATACTAAAGACTTACAAATCAATTTCCCAAACCTAAACTAGGTAGGCCCTGCGTTCGTTACGGAAGGTACTTCAATTCAAAGTTTATTCCACTTCGATTACAAAACGTCGTAACTCACCGCGCTCCAAACGTCACTAACTGCTACCACAATCGCTCATGATAAACATTAACGACTATTAGATATGGGGGACAAAAATTCGGTAACCTACATTATCATCCACGATACAAGCGTATAGATAAATTGTATCAGTTCATTAACACGGTATAGAAGATCGATTAGGACAATATGTGCCCTAGTTTGTCATAATCAACTCGAGTATCGTCTATATTAGTGTATTATTCAAATTTCAAACATGTTTTGACGTGAACATTACATTAACTATAGTAAATAGATTTCTAGATAGAAAACCTTTAGACAGCTTCAGGAATGGTCAATATTAGTTGGTATTATAGTTAAAATGGCTAAAAGAATCTAGCGACTATGTTAACATATTCTTTACCTATTGGGAAGAGTAATTAAATATTAGATTTTCATAAATGAATTTTGATTGACGATAAAATCTTTCTTAACCTGTAGAAATTGATAAGCTGTATATTTTTTAAGATTATTTAAAAAAAAACTAGATAGTCATTTAACAATGAGATAGCCTCCATCTCTCCATCATATGTTTAGCATAACTTAGAATATTATTAAAATCTTATGAAAATAATCGAGGTATAAATGAGGCTTTTCTACTTAAAAAATTAAAATATAAAATAAAAATAAATAAAAATAAAAAATAAAAAAGCCTTTTATTCCATGCATGTAGGTACAAATGTTTAAATACAATAAATATTTTCTTACTCTTTGGGTACACAATTTCATCAAACAAAAAATAATAATTACAAAACAATGATTTACTACCACTATTATTATTATTATTTTAAATTATCAGTAAAATTAAAATCAAAATATTGCATTGATAAATTATTAAATTATTGTTTATCTAGTCTTTTTTTTTTTTTTTTTTTTCATTATTATTATTTTTTTACATGGACCCCTCTCGGGTGAAGGCCTCCTCCAAAGATTCCCATTTGCTTCTGTCTCTTGCCACATCAATCCAGTTTGGCCCAGCAACTTTTTTAATGTCGTCCTCCCATCGCATATATACGCAAAAAAATTAAAATATATCAATATCTATATCTTCGACCTTGAATGTTACACGTTACGTCCACATGACCATTACAATGAGGATTTTAAAGCAATAAATTTAAACTAACTTGACCTCCATCTCTTAGATGCATATAAAAGATTAATCGATAAGACAGGATGCCACAATGAGTTGTGTTAAGAAGTTCCCCTGTGACATTGTTGTGAGAACAATGGGAGCTGAGATATGAACTGGAGCCAAAGACTAGTGTAATTTGTTGTCTGTGGTTTGATCTAGAAAGGTTTGTTCGAGAACCACGGCGTTAGCTATCAATCGTTGTCGTCTATTAACATCTATTGTTACTTACTTTGACCGTATTGGTATCTATTCTAAACAATTGCTAATTTGTGAAGTGGGAAGTCAGTGATTTAAAAAAAAAATCAGAGAAAATTTAAATTTAATATTATTTTTGAATATAAAACGATAATAAAAAAATAATCACTAGAAAGATATGCTCTTGAGATTTGAACCATCATACTTAGAACATACAATGGGTTATAATTCTTTTGGATGTTTTGGGCTGCAGGAATCCTTGAGCGGGCATATCGTTTGCTTCTTTACCTTGTGTCTTAAATAAATAAAAAACATATTCACCTGTAGACCATTTTTTTCATTACACAAGCCCCCAATAGTAGCAGATACTTGATTGTATAAACACATTAAGTTCGTTACTTTCTTATTGATCTATCTATACGGCGGTCGGGGAAGTATTTTATCGTAACAGAGAAAATCAAAAGATAATTACTTTTCCTTTTGTCAGCATATTACTTTGATATTACTTACTGACTCTTTGGATCAGACGTTTCATCAACATTTGATGGCCATTGTATGTGATATTTGTGGAACAGCGGGCCATGATATTGGATGACGTGACATTTTTGCGGTTATAACTTCATCGATAACCTGCTGATGAAAATAAGTAAAAAAAGAGGAAATAATTCACGCTATTCGTGTGGTAGCTGGCAAATAATTTAAAGTGTAATCACTCTTATTCATCTCGTGGGTACAGTAAGAACTGATTAATGACGAAAAGTTCACATGAAATCAGCACTGCACATAGAAAGAAATCTGAAACAAACATTAACTATCCATACGGTGGTGGTTTAGTAAACGCCCTCGTGGTTTAGTAGGCCAGACTTTCCATTTTAAGGAGAAGCCAAAATCCGTCAGTGGACTACTACTAAAGGCTATTTCATGAAGAAGTTACAAGTGTTTGGTTTTATTCTATCCATCTGAATTTATTGATGATTCCCGCGGCTATTGTTGTAATTCACGTTGGCTAGTCAAAAAAATATATTATGTCACTCGTCATGTCATCAACTAGCTGCCAGTGAAAGTCGCGTCAAAATCGGTCCAGCCGTGTCAGAGATTAACAAAACAATTAACGACAGAAAAAAAGCAACAACGCAATTCATCGCCATGTGGTAAGAGGGCACCCATACTACGTTTGCCAAGACGCGGTCTCTATTATAAACAACTGCAAAATGCTACATTTTGCCACTCGCGTGTTCATTTCTCACTGTGATCCCCGGTGCTTTAAACGGAGCGTGAAAATGCCGCTATAGTATGGGCCGCCATACTTTATTGTCTGCATTCACAGCAAGTGTGGTAGCTCACACTCTTGGCTACCGCTCATGCTTTCCGTCAGGCAGCGTAGAGTCACTTTGGTAGGCTAAATATAAAAAAAGAAAAAAAATTGATAAAGACAATCTTTGAAGCGGGTTCCAAGTCAACTTAAAAAATATAAAAAAGAATTTGGACCAAGCATCGAACGTACAATTTCAAAATAATTAATCAACACCCAAAAATATTTTACAGGTGATAACACTACGAATAAATAATGATAACATTAAAAGACTTCGAAATTTGTAAAGCAAACACCAATTCATAAATTAATTTCTTTACCGAGAAAATTAACTGCGGCAGAACATATCTACAGAAATAAACAGCGTTCTTTTAGTTAATAAATAAATGAAATTGTGACGACCAACATTAGAACAATAAAAAAAATATACAAAAACTCCGAAATATTTATTTTTATTATTATTGAAATATTATAATATATCAATTATACTACTAAATATATAAAAAATAGTAGACCACCGACTTCAGGTACAGGGACCAAAAACCCAGTGGGTAGCTTATAGACTGGAACCTCCTCACTATACGTGCCGTGTCAAGGAGGGCTGCCTTCTGCATCAGAAACTTGACACAGCCTTCTAATGTGAGCCTGTAAAGGTTGTTGTTGTTGGTCGAAGCTCTTGGCTATCAAATCATAAGCAGAAACGACTATCGGAACAATGATCGTCGAATCCACATTCCACACATTGACAATCTCGTGAGATAAATCCAAATATTGTATTTGCTTTTCTTTTTCAACTCTCACGAGAATCTTATCATGAGGAACAGCGATATCGACAATCATTGCGCGGTACTCTAAACGATCTATCAACACAATATCAGGCTTATTGGCAACAATAGTCCTTTTTGGGATAATAGATCGATTTTTATTATTATCAATAATATAATCGTGTTGTACAGTAATGTATTTAATAACCAATTCGTTTTGTAGTGATAGAGATCGAGTGTTTAAATTATCACTATTGGGTTCTTAAATGCAACTTATAATACCTATTTTGTCCAAAAATACTTAATTACAATCTTTTTCTTAATTAGCATTCTGTCTTTGTCCAGTGACTGTTAATGTCTGTTGTTAGGGAAACAAAGAAACAATATTCTCGTTCAAAATGCTCTTGAACTTTGGCAATACTTTGGTTAGTTGTAAATCATAAGTCTTTTGCCTATAAATAATAAGCTCGCCGGAACTGTCCAACCAAGTTTTCCTTTTAACATCAGTTGCTAATTAGTACGTTAAATATTTAAACAGTATATAAACACTCATAAATTAAGTTTAGCTGTTTTTAAAGTGACTAATTTATTTATTTATAAACTTTATTACTTACTAACTAGCACTAAATTTGTACATAGGAGAACTAAATGCAAAAGGTATTCTCGTCCAGTCAACCTTTGCGTGGTGTAGAAATCTTATAAAGTAGGTGTACAGTGGTTAAATATTATGTACACTAGAATGAACATAGTTTAGAATATATTAAAAACTAACACGCAATATACACCAATATATGATAATGCATATCATAAATACAAATAGAAAAACATACATACATACTAATAATAGGGTATATAACTTTATTTGCGATTGCTTTCACCATAAATATATAAATATTTCAGACATGTTACACACAACGTCATCTAGTCCCAAACTAAGCAGAGCTTGTATTATGGATACTAAACAACTGATATAAATACATAAACATAATTTTTTTTATAAATACACACATACTATACATAGAAAACACCCAGACTCCGAAACAAATTTTGTAGGTGTAACACGTGTCAATTCAGTGCCACAACGTTTTATGCGGAATAAAATTATTTAATATCTTCAGACAAGTATACTAACTTTGAATTATATTAATAATTTCCTACGGAATACATTTTCCTCCATTAAGAAATTTGCCACTTCATAGATCAGTTGATAAGATGCCTAAAATCAATGCCAAGTTTAAGTGCCTTCTTGATGGCCCCTGTTCGCCAGATGTACCTTTTGGATCATTTTGCGTTTCCCTACTTGAGAAAATGGCTTGATGCCAAAAGATCGTGCCAACAGTGACGAGTTGAAATATCCAGTTGAATATTATTATTGAGAAATATGTTTCAATGGATGGACTGAATAGTATTGTTGTGTCGGATATTATGGGACCATCGCGGGTCAAAGTTGCTGAAAATTTAAGAAAGTTGTTGACTGAATTAAAGTTTATCATAGTTTAAACTAATAATTGAAATACGAGCAACTTGTAAAAACCTTTTTAAATAGGCTAAAAAACCTATTGAATCAACTGTAAACTTTATTATTTTGCTTTTTGTTACAACCATATTATATTTTTACTTCTGTTGTTGTTAGTAAAGAAAACGAACTCTTATTGACGTGTATGAATCTTTTCTGTAGCATGTAATATGTGGTAGAGATGTCATCAAAAGGTATGGAAAAGTACGGTTTCCTTATTGCAAACAGTTCGGTATTTTTCCATCAATAAACGTGGGCTTTGCTAGAGTTGTTCGTTGATTTCTGCTACTACTGTCCAGATCCTTTATATATACAGTGTGAATTTTTGAGATGGGACAGTAAGGGCAAGTACCTTAACCGTTATAGTTACAGGAAAATGCTTTAAGAAGACTATCCATATTTTTTTAAGATATTCTGAACTGCATTTACAGATTTCGGAAAAAATGTACAGCCAGCAAGAATATGGTCATTTTAATCAAAAACTTTTTTTGATGCCAATCGATAACTACTAATTCCACCATTACCACTCGATACTTGTTGCAGTGGATACTTATTCGCGTACCACACCAATGCAGATTCCGTGTTCCTATTATTTACAAAATACGCTTAATACAAAAGATGCATTTAAAAGGATTTTAAATGATATCTATCCAAGAAAATTATCGGCTGCTACTAGCTCAGTACAAAAATGAGTAAACTTATCTATTCGTTAAAACGGCGGTCATTTTAAGCAATTTATTTCGTAGAAGCAATTTATTCCGTACAAATGTATGGAAAAAGTTTTTTGCGATTACTGGTATTTCTAGTACTCAAAACTCAGTCGGTCCAGTAGAGACTTTTAATCCTTATAAGAAACAGGATCGACTGGTATCAAAAAAAGTTTTTGTTTAAAATGTCAATTTTCTTGCTGGCTGTACATTTTTTCCAAAATCTGTAAATGCAGTTCAGAATATCTTACCGCGGAAAACCCAACGGGATACAGCTAGTCCTACTTCCTACTAATATTATAAACGCGAAAGTTTGTGAGTATGTATGTGTGTATGTTTGTTTGTTGCTCTTTCACGCAAAAATAACTGAACGGATTTGCATGGAACTTTACAGTAATAAGTAAATAAAAAGTAGCCTTACTTTTTTCTGCAATAATCCAGATACACTGGCGAAAGCTAGGTGATTATAAAAATACATAAATCGTAGATGTCAAAATGTATCACTGTTTATCTCCTGTCAAAACTTCACAGGATGCTAGGCATAACACACTTGCGTAGCAACCATTATGATAGTTTGTAAATGGCTAATCACATAATATATGTAGGCTACTTTTGATCCCGAAAATACGCGGATAACACCGCTGGGCGCAGCTAGTTGATTATTAATTAATAAAAATTACAGATAATGTTGTTTATGTCTGTTTAAAACATGCTAATTAACTAGGGGTTGGTTTTGTCTGAGTTGCAGTTTATAATTTAATTATCTATTACCTACAAATGCTGGTGCATTCATTTAAAGCTCTATAGATTATTTCATCATAATTGTTTTTATGTATATACCTAGCTACATAGAATATCCACCTGACACACAACGTCATCTAGTCCTAAACTAAGCTGAGCTTGTATTATGGGCACAAGGCAAGGCAACTAATATAAATACATAAATATGTTTTTTTATCTTGTAAATACACACATATTAAACATAGAAAACACCAACACCAAACTCCAAAACAAATATTTGCGGATCACACAAACATTTGGTCCGACACGGGAATCGAACCCGAGACCTCAAGCAGAGCAGTCGCATACACTACCACTGCGCCAGCGAGGCAGTAAAGCTTAGGTAACGAACTATGTTTATAATTTTGTGTTTTCCTAGTTAATATATTAGCATAAAGATATTAGAAATATAAATCTAAACAAATGTGAAGTGTAAATACGCCTCTCTATTGTTTTAGGAATAAAATACGTAAGTATGTAAGTATGATGATAAAAATGATGATAATGATGACAACAATTTAGTTACCAATCATTATTACATAGGTGTTAAACACGAAGTTGTTTACTATTTAATAAGCTCATAACATACCTACGTAATTTGCGTTACTTAGATTACATAAACAGAATGTACATAAATAGAGGTAATAATAACAATTAGTAATATGTTCAACATATTTACTACAATATAATATGTTATATGTGTCAAACCTGTGTACGCATTCATGTTACAAATGAATGTGCGTGTCGGAGCAATGTAAACAACGGTACATGAATAATTAATATACAATTAATCAATATGGATGTCATTATTTTGAATGAATACTATTTTGGTTCATCCCTCCTTTCTAAGAAAAGGCCTATATCTAACAGTGGATAGTTAAAAGCTGTTGATGATGATGATCATATTCAATAATCATCATCAGAAGTATCCAATGGTATCATCTTCATAAGTTGATGATACTGTTTTGTTTTAGATATGAATCTTATCAGATTAACAGCATTTGACAGTCCACTGCTAAACATAGGCTTCTCCTAAGTTGAAACTTACCATGCTGTCCATCATCTTCCAAGCCTTTATTCCCAAGTTTATTTGGGGTCGGCTACTAGTCAAACCGGTCATACCTGAATTTCAGTTTTTCCACGGAGCGACTGGCATCGGACCTCCGCAACCCAGGGAGAACTGAAATTCGAAGATTGAACTAGTTGTCAGTATATTTGAGGGCACTGACTTCCCAATAACGATTGCCATAGATGTTCATGACAACCGGGACCGACGGCTTTACGTGCTCTGCGAGGCACGGGCGTGGATCACCGCCAAACTTCCAAGCTCCGGGCTGCTGTTAGGAATTTCCTAAGAAAAACCCAAAAACACTTTTTTGGCCGACCCAGGATTTGAACCTGAGACCTCTTGATTACCAGTGGCATAATCACTTACCATGCTGTCCAAACGGATTTTTTTATTTTCTTTGCAATGATTTTGTCCTACGTGTTCTTTAGTTGTTGTCTCTTCCAAC
Organism: Phragmatobia fuliginosa; assembly: GCA_932526445.1. Taxonomy (NCBI): domain Eukaryota; kingdom Metazoa; phylum Arthropoda; class Insecta; order Lepidoptera; family Erebidae; genus Phragmatobia; species Phragmatobia fuliginosa. The sequence continues at coordinate 4,724,837 of OW052073.1, forward strand.
ACTCAATATTTTTAATCCCTCACCACACGGATTATAAATACTTCCTAATATATCCATCTGGATAAGTTGTCGTTTATTTATTCTTAATATTTATGATGCTCTGTTCAATCTATTATTCACACGTAGCTGCTAATTTTTTTAGGCTAACATCCGGCTATAAATTGAGGTCAGGAGAAATCATTGATCTCACTTAATAAAAGTTAGTGCAAGCTGTGAGTGGACAGTGGCAGTGGGCTGACCATATATGCCTTAGAATCGATAACCGTTGAACTGAACGTGTTCTTGAGTGGAGACCGCGACTCGGCAAACGTAGTATAGGACGTCCACAGGCCAGGTGGAGTGATGATTTGCGCAAGATGGATAACAGGAGCTGGATGCGAGAAGCCGAGGACCGAAAAAAGTGGCTTGCAATTGGAGAGGCCTCTGTCTATGATGATGATTAATAGTTAGTAGTAAGAATTAGAAATTTAGTTTCACCATTATTTGCCTTATAACACTTCTAAGCCTGCCAAAATGACTCCACCGTACCTTAAAGAAAGCATGAATCAAATACAGGAGTAATGTCCACCATACACATTGTGAGTGAAGACGACTCCACGTGTATAAGTTATGTTACTGTAAAGTTTCATCCAAATCCGTTTGTTAGTTTTTTCGTGAATGAGTAACAAACACACACACACACACACACACACACACACACACATCTTTACAAATTCTAATATTAGTAGGATGTTTCTAGCTTCCAAGTTATGTATATGTTACGTTACAATAGAACATCTTACACCGCATAAGTCCCGACACTCTTATGGTATAGAAAAGCTTTACTCTTATTTCAGCCCCGATATCAAATGGCACAAGCCAAATGGGTCGATCTCGGTGCTACTCGATCTCAATCAATTAACGAAAAACCATTGATTGTGTGGTATTGAATAAACCTATAATTTAATTGTAATTGTGTAGAAAATGTTGCAAGAATTATTAATATTCTTGCATGATTTAACATCACCTGGCTAGTATTCAAGAAATATGAGTAAGTTTACCAAATCAAAGTTTTTGAAACGTAACCTCACTACAACTACACTATAAACACAGAATACATAATAGTACCAGCACAGAAGACTCACTCCGAAAAGTAAATTAAAGTTATAGATACCCTCGGTGTCAAAAGATTAAGTTCAATTTAGATCGCACAGTACCGAATCACTACGATTATATTTACCTACAATTGCGTCTCTTTCTATCGTGTAACTCTGAACTGTTCTGACGATGTCTGTTCGGCCGGCGTGTCTGACCCGGCAGGCAGCCGGCCGACTATACCTAAACTGCGGAGTGACACCCCCCTGCTATAAATAACGAGTGTTTTTAGCAATGTAAATAATATAGGTTGCTTGAGGTCTCGGGTTCTATTGCTGACTTTAGAAGAAAAACTTATTTGTATTTTATTTATATGTACATGAAAGGGATAAACTAAACTAACTCCCACACAAAGTAACGATAAAGTGCTGAGTTTGTGACATGCCACGTCTCTCTGCAATATAGGAACGGATGCTATCTCTATATAAAACTATTTCTAAACCACCACCAACTTAATCTTATGCTAACACTGATGATAAGCCATGTAAAATCACATTTCTCATAAATGAAACCACCACCAAAATTTCTTACTCTGACATGAACGTCAAATGTGAATGTGAAATCACAGAATTAAGTAAAAATGAAAAAGCGCGTTGCACTGCACGCAGCTCATGCTGGAGCCACGCTGGCAAGCGGCGCTCGCGGGTGACGTCCAGCGACGTCGGCGCCCGTGGCATCGGGCAGCTGTAGCTTGTCGCCGTTGTCAGGCTTTGTCATCGCCCCTGCCACACCTTTACAGGCAACCCTGGCTCAGTCCCGTCGCAGTACCCGAATGAATGGCATATTCCCGGGTCGGACCAAGTATTTCTTTCTGAGTTTAGGTGTTTTCTAAGTGTAATATCTATGAAAGTAAAAATATTTTTATGTTTTTATATCAGTTGTCGAATACCCATAATACAAGCTCTACTTACTTTTTGACTTGATAACGTTGTGTAATATGTGCGAAATATTTATTATTTAGAATTTTTTTTATTACAAACTACACAGCAGTGGTCTAAACAATGTAATGATTTATAAACATACATTATAACATGACATAAGAAATTTTCGTTTTGTGTCATGACCGTAATCAATTATCAAGATGACGGAATCTTCATAAAAAATTCGGTAGAAAGGGACAGAGACAATTTATGCATTTGATTGCTTTGTACATCTTTAATCACCGACTTGTCAAATCCAAGACACTCAAGAGGTACCTACAGCAATCTTCTGACAATAGTCATAATGAATCATCGGTCAGTAAAGGAATGAAGGAGTGAAAAGGGGTGGGTGGCCTCTTTAAGTAATGGCATTTATCAGAGGGTATCAATTACGTGGGTATCCTCGTCTTTATTCTATTAGATCAGAACTTGCCTCTTCTTGTTCACGAACATATAAGTCGTTTGTGACTTGACTTTGACAGATTTCAAGACTAATTGCGTTTCTTATTCGCATTATGCTGATTATGTAAAGCTATCAAAATTCTTATTATTTACACTATTCAAGTAATTTTAACTTATTTCTCAAAATAAGTATAAGACAGTACTGATTTCTGGTCAAATAAGAGAATAGAAAAGCAGCAGTGTGTAGATAGTTATTTCAAGTACAAAAGGAAAATTCTGACAAAAAGGAGTGTTGAAAGATGTTGAATTGTATTGACTAAATTATCTTTAAATTGTCATTATTATATAATAATTAACCGTTGTATAAAACCGGTTAACAGATGCTTCCAATCATGTATCTCGGAATCCCAACCATTCATAGTTTCATGTGCGATGTGATTTGTTTTTGTTTGTATCAAGGGCTGAATTATGTCAGGGCATGTCACTTAAAAGACGATAGAAGTGAAATATGCCATCCAACTTACACATATGTTATGTAATATGTAGAGGTTGAATACTATTATTCTTTAATTGGTCTATTTATAACAGATGATACGATAGAATCCGGTAGTAGATATAGAGTTTAGTGCTTAAATACGGATAGTTTGAAGATGGAAGATAGTTTTGTCCTTCCATAGCATATATTATTATTGTTATTTCATGAGGTTGAATACTTATTCTATAATTGGTCTATTTATAACAGATGATACGATAGAATCCGGTAGTAGATATAGAGTTTAGTGCTTTAATACGGATAGTTTGAAGATGGAAGATAGTTTTGTCCTTCCATAGCATCTATTATTATTGTTATTTCATGAGGTTGAATACTTATTCTATAATTGGTCTATTTATAACAGATGATAGGATAGAATCCGGTAGTAGATATAGAGTTTAGTGCTTTAATACGGATAGTTTGAAGATGGAAGATAGTTTTGTCCTTCCATAGCATATATTATTATTGTTATTTCATGAGGTTGAATACTTATTCTATAATTGGTCTATTTATAACAGATGATACGATAGAATCCGGTAGTAGATATAGAGTTTAGTGCTTAAATACGGATAGTTTGAAGATGGAAGATAGTTTTGTCCTTCCATAGCATATATTATTATTGTTATTTCATGAGGTTGAATACTTATTCTATAATTGGTCTATTTATAACAGATGATACGATAGAATCCGGTAGTAGATATAGAGTTTAGTGCTTTAATACGGATAGTTTGAAGATGGAAGATAGTTTTGTCCTTCCATAGCATCTATTATTATTGTTATTTCATGAGGTTGAATACTTATTCTATAATTGGTCTATTTATAACAGATGATAGGATAGAATCCGGTAGTAGATATAGAGTTTAGTGCTTTAATACGGATAGTTTGAAGATGGAAGATAGTTTTGTCCTTCCATAGCATATATTATTATTGTTATTTCATGAGGTTGAATACTTATTCTATAATTGGTCTATTTATAACAGATGATACGATAGAATCCGGTAGTAGATATAGAGTTTAGTGCTTTAATACGGATAGTTTGAAGATGGAAGATAGTTTTGTCCTTCCATAGCATCTATTATTATTGTTATTTCATGAGGTTGAATACTTATTCTATAATTGGTCTATTTATAACAGATGATAGGATAGAATCCGGTAGTAGATATAGAGTTTAGTGCTTTAATACGGATAGTTTGAAGATGGAAGATAGTTTTGTCCTTCCATAGCATATATTATTATTGTTATTTCATGAGGTTGAATACTTATTCTATAATTGGTCTATTTATAACAGATGATACGATAGAATCCGGTAGTAGATATAGAGTTTAGTGCTTAAATACGGATAGTTTGAAGATGGAAGATAGTTTTGTCCTTCCATAGCATCTATTATTATTGTTATTTCATGAGTTTGAATACTTATTCTATAATTGGTCTATTTATAACAGATGATAGGATAGAATCCGGTAGTAGATATAGAGTTTAGTGCTTTAATACGGATAGTTTGAAGATGGAAGATAGTTTTGTCCTTCCATAGCATATATTATTATTGTTATTTCATAAGGTTGAATACTTATTCTATAATTGGTCTATTTATAACAGATGATACGATAGAATCCGGTAGTAGATTTAAAGTTTAGTGCTTAAATACGGATAGTTTGAAGATGGAAGATAGTTTTGTACTTCCATAGCATGTATTATTATTGTTATTTCATGAGGTTAAATACTTATTCTATAATTGGTCTATTTATAACAGATGATACGATAGAATCCGGTAGTAGATATAGAGTTTAGTGCTTAAATACGGATAGTTTGAAGATGGAAGATAGTTTTGTACTTCCATAGCATGTATTATTATTGTTATTTCATGAGGTTGAATACTTATTCTATAATTGGTCTATTTATAACAGATGATACGATAGAATCCGGTAGTAGATATAGAGTTTAGTGCTTAAATACGGATAGTTTGAAGATGGAAGATAGTTTTGTACTTCCATAGCATGTATTATTATTGTTATTTCATGAGGTTGAATACTTATTCTATAATTGGTCTATTTATAACAAATGATACGATAGAATCCGGTAGTAGATATAGAGTTTAGTGCTTAAATACGGATAGTTTGAAGATGGAAGATAGTTTTGTACTTCCATAGCATGTATTATTATTGTTATTTCATGAGGTTGAATACTTATTCTATAATTGGTCTATTTATAACAGATGATACGATAGAATCCGGTAGTAGATATAGAGTTTAGTGCTTAAATACGGATAGTTTGAAGATGGAAGATAGTTTTGTACTTCCATAGCATGTATTATTATTGTTATTTCATGAGGTTGAATACTTATTCTATAATTGGTCTATTTATAACAGATGATACGATAGAATCCGGTAGTAGATATAGAGTTTAGTGCTTAAATACGGATAGTTTGAAGATGGAAGATAGTTTTGTACTTCCATAGCATGTATTATTATTGTTATTTCATGAGGTTGAATACTTATTCTATAATTGGTCTATTTATAACAGATGATACGATGGAATCCGGTAGTAGATATAGAGTTTAGTGCTTAAATACGGATAGTTTGAAGATGGAAGATAGTTTTGTACTTCCATAGCATGTATTATTATTGTTATTTCATGAGGTTGAATACTTATTCTATAATTGGTCTATTTATAACAGATGATACGATAGAATCCGGTAGTAGATATAGAGTTTAGTGCTTAAATACGGATAGTTTGAAGATGGAAGATAGTTTTGTACTTCCATAGCATGTATTATTATTGTTATTTCATGAGGTTGAATACTTATTCTATAATTGGTCTATTTATAACAGATGATACGATAGAATCCGGTAGTAGATATAGAGTTTAGTGCTTTAATACGGATAGTTTGAAGATGGAAGATAGTTTTGTCCTTCCATAGCATGTATTATTATTGTTATTTCATGAGGTTGAATACTATTATTCTATAATTGGTCTATTTATAACAGATGATACGATAGAATCCGGTAGTAGATATAGAGTTTAGTGCTTTAATACGGATAGTTTGAAGATGGAAGATAGTTTTGTCCTTCCATAGCATGTATTATTATTGTTATTTCATCAAAGGAATATTCATCAAAAGTACAAAAGTACCGTAAGGAGGTTAATCATCCCGGTCATGGATATTCACTGCCATACTTTTTTCAAATTGTGAGTTCATTGTGGCGTAGGATCCTACACTACGTTTGCAAAATTGCGGTCTCCACTTGAGCATATTTCGACTCCAGCAACTATTAGGTCTGGATGTAATAGATTTTGTATATGAAGTCTTAAATTATGGAACCCTGAAATAAAATTTACAATGAAAGTTAACAAAATACAAAATAATTTTGAAAGTAATAAATATCAACATAATAAGGCTACGTTGGCGCTTAAAAAGTTTTATAACTTTCTATAGGTAGCCTTGAGTTATTTGTAAAATTAATTATGCTACTTTAACTTTTCAGAGATGAAGTGTTGCCAGAATTTTTTGAATAATTTTAGTCAATTCCTATTATTTTTGAAGTTTCATAGTGAACTATATCCTAATTTTAATCTTCAAACAATAAAAACACGTCAAAGAAGAAAGATTCGATGATTAAATAATTATAAATTTTATATAAGTTCGTGGATAAGAGACCCTAAAGTAATTTGTGGAAAACGTAGTGGGTAGTATATTTATCAAGTTTATAGTCATTAAAAAACTGGAACAATATATTTTATACTAGCTTTCGCCCGCAGCTTCGCCCGCGTGTATGTCGGTTATCGCTGTAAAAAGTAGCCTATGTCCTTTCCTAAGTTCAGTTCTATTTTCATACCTAATTTCATCAAAATCGGTTCAGTGGTTTAGGCGTGAAAGCGTAACAGACAGACAGAGTTACTTTCACATTTATAATATTAGTAGGGATTACATTATTTTCGTGTGTTGCAATTATAAATTTATTTTACCCTTGAAGATGAACTGTGATGCATATTGCTGTATGAGGAAATTACAATTCCCGTGATTATAAATTACCCACTGTGCTCTTGTGAGACACATTTATCTGATACTTAGGGTCAATCAACGGCAAAACTCTATTAGAAGCACCTCTTTAAGGATCTGTGTTTCTCTCCGTTAATTACAACCGATTGCCCCAATAGCCATTTAGAAATCTTCATACAATCAAATACAAAGACTATACGTCTGAATTTAAGAACGTGTAACTTAAACTCACTCATTCAAAATATAGAAACAACGCTTATAATTTTTAGTATATTAATTAAAATAAGCATGAGCATTAGAAGTATATCCTGTATCACGGGGAAATTTACAAAAGTACATGATACGGACACAAAGAACACAAAAAGTGCATTGCACTCAGTTGCGTAGCGACGTTTAAAATTCACTTCGCCCACGTGCAATTAATTAATATTATTCCTTTAGGTATCGTGATAATTACCAATTTAATTGCAATCTTATTACTACCTAAACCTTTCATGATCTTTTATAGTGTAACTAAATCGAGCGAGAGTAAGCGTAATGGACACTTTTATTAAAAGACCCTAGCGGTGACGACGGCTTTATGTGCAAGAATGTTTTATGACTCGTAACAATGAAAGCTGTAACCTTTTCGGTAGCCTTTACGGTTCTATGGACAATTTCTCTGTTTTATTTAAAATATTATGATGAAGTAACTAGGTGAGAAATGACCTGCTAACACCACTACTGTTTGGAGGGCTTAATGTCTGATTGTCGTAACGCATTCAACAGTCCACTGCTGGACATAGGCCTCTCCTTAGAAAGTAGGTTTTGGCCTACTATACAACGCTGGCCAGACGGGTTGTTATAGGGTTGGTTTCAAGTTTTCCTTCTCTTTGCATTGATGTTGTCTTGCGTAGTGTGGTGACGGATTAAGAATACTGCACGGTTGGCCTAGTGGCTTAAGCGGTCGCCACGCCGCTTCCTACTACGCCAAGTGTCGTGGGTTCAAATCCCACGTAGGACAACACTTTGTGTGATTCACAATTTGTTGTTCTGAGTCTGGGTGTTCTTTGTGTCCGTTTCATGTATGTTTGTAAAGTCCCCCGCGACACAGGAATTTATATTCCTAATGCGGGAGTTGTCTTTTAAAAGGAAAAAAAAAAAAAAAAAAAATACAGAGTATCACCACCCATATTCATTCCGCGGGTGTCGTAAAAGGCGACTAAGGGATAAACTACGCAAGACAATTAAACTATACACATAAATAAAACATAAATAGTAGACCAAAACCTCTTTTCTAAGGAGAGGCCTACGTCCAGCAGTGGACTGTTAAAGGCTGTTGATGATGATAAATAAAATTATAGTGTTTATTTGTAATCAAATAAATAGTTCTTTACTAAATGCGTATGAAATGATATACGGTAACTACATTAAAAAAACTATTTGTTTGTTCCTTTCGGTTGATCTCTGGAAGGTCTGTACAAATTTTAACTGGACTTTCACTAGTATTTAGCAGAGAGATAAGGAGTATCTTTGGTTCTAACTGCCTCGTTTGTCTAGTTGTTAGCGTATGCGACCGCTAATCAAGAGGTCTCGGGTTCAAATCCCAGGTTGGGCCAAAAAGTGTTTTTGGGTTTTTCTTAGGAAATTCCTAATAGCAGCCAGCAGTTTGGAAGTTTGGCGGTGATTACGTGCCTCGGAGAGCACGTAAAGCCATCGGTCCCAGTTGTCATGAACATCTATGGCAATCGTTATTGGGAAGTCAGTGCCCTCAAATATACTGACAACTAGTTCAATATTCGAATTTCAATTTTCCCTTAGTGTTGCGGAGGTCCGATGCCAGTCTGAAAAGAAAAACTGAAATTCGGGTAAAACCGGTTGATCTAGTAGCTGACCCCAAATAAACTTGGGAATAAAGGCTAGGAAGATATATAAGGAGTATTTTTGTACTATTTTTTTTGACTAGCTTCGTTCTGCGGTATTACTCGTGATTTACAAACATAGCCGTAGGCGACACCGCGGAAATCAGCTAGTAATATAGTTTATTTGTTTCACCTTCAAATAATAAAAACTTACATTTTGTTATATTTCTTTCAGAGTAGAAAAAAAGGTTATTTCTCACTATCTCCTGTCCATCGGCTTTAGCAATCTTACCTACAAGTATTCTATTCTTAACCAACCACCGATCAATATACTCCATCATTTTGCTATCTTCAATTTCAGAGGTGCGCAGTTGGCGGCAAGCTTACTCCCACGATGTAAGTGGGATCAAACATAATTTATGTAAATATGATTGTGTTGTGTGTCTTGTGTTTAATAAGATATTTACCCAGTATCTGTTTGGTTTAGTTTCTAAAGTACTAGTACTGAACAGCCCCTCTTCGTTTTATATCCTATTCTAAATTCTCTAGTTTCATTGACTAAGGGCTACAGCACACTATCTACTTTTAGAATCGACGATCGGCAACTATTCGTTTTTTAGAAGCTAAATACGGCGACCGAACGCTCTACACTGCACACTTAAAAACGCCAAACGCGTAAAATTGAGTCGCTTTTTAGAAGCGCGACACACGATGATGACGGATGCGGTAGCAGCGATTTGGCGTCGGAAAATTATAGACAACACTACAGCCGACGCGATCCAGGCATCTGAGCAGTCGCTAAAACGCGCGTTTCCGATACCTACCGCGTTCGAACGCAGAAAGTCGCGAATGATGCAACATGACGCGCGATTTTGATACCGCGATCTAATGCAGGAAGTCGCTAAAACGTGATGCAGCATTGATGCAGTCGCAAAAGTCGCCGATGCTAAAAGTAGCTAGTGTGCTGTGGCCCTAATGTCACTCAGTTACATGATCAAGACAAAATTTTAGCCAATGAAACAAGACAATAGACAAATAGAATAGAGAATAGTTGAAAACGAAAGACATTTGGAACGGCAACCGGTAGATGCGAATTAATAATCAGTTGAAGTAAGTAGTGACCTGGTAAAGAACTAAAATCTTCCATACATAAACTGTTCGATTAGCAAGCTCGCATTACTTGGATTTTATTTATGCTTTCCATTAAGTAGCGAAGTGTCACCTTGGCAGGCTATAAAATAAAGAAATAAATCTGAATTGGTCGCATATTAGATGCACTGTGGGGAGATCGTGTCTCTAGTAACGTAGTTTAGGACGCCCACAGGTTAGATTTCGTGTCAATTTGCACAAGATAGGTGGCAGGAGTACGATGCATGAAGCCCGAAATCGATAAGAGTCGAATCCAATAGGAGAGGCTTATATCGAATGAAGATTATGATGAATTAAAATATCTAATTAAGATCGTCATTCCGGTCATTTTGTAAACTTTAATCCTGATATTAAAATATATTAATATATTCACTAAACATTACCGGATATCGCTTGACTTAGACCTACTCGATATTCAAACAAAATTTCAGACAAACCGGTCCAGGTCGGAGTTTGGTAAGAAACACCGTGACACAAGAGTTTTATCTATATAGGTAACTAGATTTTCTTGAGTCATATAATTATGTTATATCATATAGTGAAAAAGTTTAATACAAGGTCAAAACCTTGTATTAAACTTTTTAGTCAATAAATTGAACCTCTAAGAAACTGAAAAGCAGAATATAATTAACTACTATGACTTAACTTTAATAACTAACTTTCTAAAGTAATGTAAGCATACTTAAATAATTTTTGCGCCAAACAATTAATGAACAAAGATAACTAAATTAATTGGACTGAACAAACAAGGGCGTGACAGCACCCTTTACGTAATTAATTTATTTTTCTCTTTGGCGTTGAAATGTTTTATTTTTAATAATTTCTTGATATAATCTACTAATCATTACATCTATATATTTTTTTAATTTTTATAAAAGCTGGTCACCTTGCTTTAGCTATTCGCTGTTGGATAATCTTACATAATAGTCAATCTAATCTAAAGATACCGTAGATCAGTATATTTCCTTGAGAGGGTAGATTTTTTTTTAATTTACATGGGACTTACCTCGAGATTGTACAATTTTTGATAAGTAAACATCCAAATCGTACTAACTTGTACTTTGTGGCACTCAATAGTGTTAATAGTAGTGCTACTACTGTAGTGTCTTCAGAAAAAGTCAACAAAAGAGCACTATCTATTTAACTATCAGACTTTCCGGTGAAATTTCAAATTACTTATACGATTCTGAGAAAGTGAACGGTTGCAAGTGAACAGTTGTACCGTTCACTACACGTTCCGAATTTATTTAGAATTGGGTCCCTAACTTTTCTTTAACGTTTAATAAATTTAGTCACATCGGTAGTCTTAGAATAAAGTAACAGTACATAGCATTTATAACATTTAAAAATTATATTGTCAACCTTTCCCATTCGAAAATACCGTTTTTAAATAGAGCCCAATTGAAAGTTTTTTTTTAATAGCCTCTCAAGACTGTGCCATAAGGAAATGAGCAGAATGCAGGAGTACGTGGTGGATTTTGCTTCTGTTTAATAAATTATTATTTTATTTTAATAGTTCTCCTCTCAGGAGAGAGTTAAGGCCATACGTCCCAACGCTGGCCGAGTGCAGGATGGGGACTGGTAAGACACGTTGTGGCTCGTAATCTTGCCATTGTATGTTTTAAGACCGCCCAAAGACCTCCAACTAAACTTCACGACTTCTATCTTACAATAAAAATCGGGACCGACTGCTTTACGGGACCTCCGAATCACGGAACCGCTCATTAAATATCATGCTACAAATAGTCACCCATCTAGGTCTGACCGCGCCGTAGTTGCTTACCCTCAGTGATTATTTCCAATCACATAAGGCTACTCGGTTATGCGCTCTTCATTTTAATAGTTGAATAATGAGTGAAAAAAAAAACCTATTCGATAAAAATGATAAATAATACTAATATAAATACGATATTGAAAATGACACGGCTTATTCGTAGAATGTAGCATGTTATTTACATGAACGTAGGGGTTCAGAACGGCCGATTTCGTTTGATGTACCAGTGCATTTTATATCACTTGGAATTTTTCCATGAAATAGTACTACTATTTGTTACTTTGTCAGAGTGTATTCATTCAGGCTGACAGTCACTATGACGAAAATTTCAGTGCGCTTACAGCGTATAAATAGTGCACATAAAAATTAAATAATACACGACAAAAACGACAAAACACATTATTGACACATTTTTTTTTAGTGTTGTAATGGAATAGACGTTTGTCTTCCATCTCACCTGATGGAAAGTGTAATTATTAAAAAACTCCCTTAAAAAAATCATTTTTTTTTCTTTTAAAAAGACAACTCCTTATTCCTCCTATTAGGAATATAAATTCCTGTTTCGCGGCGAACTTTACAAATATACATGAAACGGATACAAAGAACACCCAGACTCAGAACAACAAATTTTGAATCACACAAAGTGTTGTCCTACGTGGGATTTGAACCCACGACACTTGGTGCAGTAGGAAGCGGCGTGGCGACCGCTTAAGCCACTGGGCCAACCGTGCAGTCAAATTTAAATATCAGTCTTAAATTGAAGAAACTTTCTTAATTTATTAAATTAAACCACCGTCGTCAACTTTGGTCTGGTGGTAATCCAATCACAAATTTTAGTGGGCCGCGGAGTCTGGATCACGGTGAAATATTAATTAACTCTTTATTATTCATAATACGTGTAAACTTTGACGTCAAGTCTGGTAATCAAGAAAGAATCTGACTTATTTTCCTGCTAGATAATTTAATTAATTGTTTATCTGATACATACTAAAGTGCTAGCTACAATGTTTATATTGATATTTCTGTAATCAAAATGTTGACTATTATCAAGCGATAGCGCTGAGCGCTGCCCTACACCGTGTCTCATTCACCCCTGCGCCGCTACGCTCCACGCCCCGGCGCATTATAAATGAGCGAACTCATGAAGACCCGATCTCTTTTCCCATGCAGCCTTTGCGCGCGGTCGCAGCAGCCCAGTTAAGTGCCTCCTTCATCTTGGAGGTATCATCGCTGGAGGAACTCCCTAGGACCACGCCCAGTCTGTTTAAAAATTTCTCTATTATTATATTTCCAATGATTGGTTATTTATTTACTAGCTTTTGCTGGCGGCTCAGCCCGCGTGTGTGTCGTTTATCGCGGTAAAAAGTAGCCTATGTCCTTTCCCAAAGTTCCATCAATCTCTATACCAAAATTCATTAAAATAGGCTCAGTGGCTTAGGCGTGAAACAGTAACAGACAGTCACGAGTAAAACCCTGGGACTTCTTCAGCCTCAATCAAAACCAGCAGGATTATGGGGGGGTATACAGATCTAGTGAGATTTGGTCATTCTGGTTACAGTTGTCTCGGAATAGACATACATTAAGGACTAGAAATATGTGTACCTCCCCTACATGTAAAGTGAGGATAATTCTTTTCTTCACGAGCCTACCCCAGTATCAAGAATCATTACATATATCTTTTAATTATAGTAAAAGGTTACTACTACGAATTTTTTGATTTCGTAATCGGCGCTATTTGTATATACGGCGAGATATTCTAGCCCGTCTACAAAAAAGGCACTAAAAGACTAATAACTTTTTAATTTAATTCCTTTACACGTATTTCATGTACTCGTATTATCGGAATTAAATAAGAAGGATTATCGAAAAATATCAATTTATAAGATTGACTTCTAAACATACATTCCCTCTTATAGGGCTACTAGGTTACAACAACAATTACAACTACAATTCGCTACACCAAGCATAAAATAGATGCCTGCTGGCGAAAAATACATGTTGGCTTCTCAGGTACGATAGTGTCTCTGGGGATAGTACGGGAAACTACATTGCGAAGCTATTCCTACCTAAAAATAAAATCACAGAATGAAATATTCCAAGTGCAATTCTACTTTTGTATGCTCTTTTTTTTTTAGTTCAAAGTATATTCATAAGTCTGTACCGTCAAAGGCTTAAAACTATTGCTGTTTCACTGTAGACAGATAGCAGAAAAATGTACGCGTGCTATCTATATTTATGCAAATTATATTGAAATTGATTTTAGTCGATAATTTCTGAAACTGTTTACCGAATTTTAACAAGTTTTGATCCTCATGAATGGTAATTAATTTAGAAGTTAAATAGACTGGTAAATGTTGTACGATCACCGAGTCTATATTATTTAAAATAATTTAAAAGTTATTAAGAATCGTTCTGGTCTTTTTTTTTACATTATTTAAAAAAAAAATAAAAAAATATGAATCGTTCTGGTCTTTGTATCGCTAACCATTGTGAACAAGACGACAAACTATGTAGATCTGACTTTGATGTTTAAGGTGTCTTTGTGTGTGTTGTGTTTATCATAAAATAAGCGCCCAATAAATGTAAGATAATAATCCCATGTACTGTACGATCAAAACTCGATCTAGATTAGTCTTATGTATGGGAAATCGCGGGTTTTCATGTGATTATTTAATTACTCTTATCATTGCTTGTGACATCTGTACTACGTCATTATCACTTGGTTGATGGTTAGTATTAAAACATAGCAAAACTTTAGCTACTTGAGAGAAAAGATTGCGTTAAGAAATAATAAATGTGATGACCGAGCGAAACTCGGTTGCCCAGGTACTTATGTTTAAGTATTGCATTGTATGGATTTACTATTTTGAAGTCATAACTTGCTTGAGAAATTTTAGGTATCTTTAGACAAAGTTGCATGTAATGCAGGCACCACACTTCGTTATGCTTTATTCGTTATGTGTCTACGCCGTATTCGCCCAAATATTAGTTATGCGCGCAAACAACAAACATGCCATCCACACTTCGAACTGGTATGCCAAATAAGCATCAAATAAGGCAAATATTTGTGTTGTAGAGATGTGTCATTGTCATTTTTATGGTGAACGAAACGAATATACTCTCTACACTTCGCCGTATGCGCGCGAATAACCCGCATAACGAATAGCGCATAGCGAAATGTGGTGCCTGCTTAAGACGTTCTCCAATGTAGCTTTCACGAACTATGTACCTAATGGTGACATTCGGGGATAACACCCGTCGAGTTCCTCGCTCATATTTTATTATGACTGTAAAACACGACAGCATGACTGTTGTTTTTTGTTGATGCCCGAAGTTCAAATGATGCAGTAGTATCTAAATAAGTAGCTATAGTGAGGGTCATCATGTTTGCATCCACAATGAGGATAGTGACTCCTCTTAGATTCAAATCATACTTTCTATCAGATAGAGTAAACTCGCTTTGGCAGGCTTTTCAACCGACTTAAAAAAAAAGGAGGAGGTTCTCAATTCATCGGAATCTTTCTATTTTTCTTTTTTTTATGTATGTTCAGCGACAATTTCGTCGTTTATGAACCGATTTCAAAGAATATTTTTGTATTGGAATGAGCGTAGCTTACAGGTGGTCCCATCATCACCATATCGAGATCCGATGATGGGATCCCAAGGAAATCGAGGGAACTCCTCAAATATCATAGGCACAATTGTCGCGATTTGGGTACTCGGAATAGTTTTTCATTGAAGTCGGTTCCTTTTTGTTAAAATTATATAAATATAATAAAAATCTTTCATTTTGTGTTTTCTTACTTCTGAAGCAAAACGAAATCAAGTAGCAATAACTCGTACACTAAGCTTCTGACAAACTTTCTTACTTCATTTACTCATGATTCCGCTCTCAGAGAACCATATGTGGTATTTTTTTCTGCTTGAAGAACTCAAAGTTTGGATTCTCTAAAAAAACTTTTGCAGCAGGATCAGGATATCGGAAATAGTTTAGTTATAGCGTTACGTAAATGACATCTAAGAACTTAAAAATGATTTTATGTTTTTATCTTACTGAAAAGCGAGAGTAACTTTGTCTGTCTGTTCATCTTTAACAGCAAAACTACTGAACCTATGTAAATGACATTGGGTACACAAATAGTCTAAAGTCTATGGTAGGACATAGGCTTCTTTTTACTGCGATACCCAACGTATGCGGGCTGAGTCGCGGGCATAAGCTAGTTTTTTTACACGCTTTATATTAGCTTCACCTGTGTGTTTGTTTGTAACCGACTCCTTTGGGTGCGATTTTGACCCACTTTAAACGGTCAGATTTCATTCAAACATTGTAGATTTATCGAGGACCGATGACAATACACTAATTTAAAAAAAAACTTGAAATTTTTTTTTAAACAAATTATTCTTTTTTTCTAAAAAAAATAGTTTTAAAGAACTAAACAAACACGATTTGAAACTAAAAGTTGAAAATAATTTTAATGCAACAAAGCGTGGGGCGACGTTATTGAAATATTTTCAGAAAGCACCCCACGTTTTGTTACATTAAAATAATTTTCTACTTTTTAGTTTAAAATCGTGTTTGTTTAGTTTTTAAAACTATTATTTTTTATAATTGTTGCATTAAAATGATTGTTGATATTCATTCCGATGTTTGTAGTAATAGATACAATGTGGGTCTAGACTAAAATAGAGTATTATAGAAAGATTTTCTACATAAATTTTACAAAACATTTAGGAACTTTAGTAGTACATTCATCATTTACACTCTATAGGATTCAGTCACGTATTACTGCGATGGGTGATTTAATTTTAAAACAGACAACCTTATTATCCATACTAATATTATAAATGCGAAAGTAACTCTGTCTGTCTGTCTGTCTGTTACGCTTTCACGCCTAAACCACTGAACCGATTTTAATGAAATTTGGTATGAAGATAGAACTGAACTTGGGAAAGGACATAGGCTACTTTTTACTGCAATAATCGAGATACAAAGGCCAAAGCTAGGTGATTATAAAAATACATAAATCGTAGGTATCAAAATGTATCACTGTTTATCTCCTGTCAAAACTTCACAGGTTGCTAGGCACAACACACTTGCATGGCAACCATAATGATAGTTTGACAATGACATATAGACCTACTGGACTACTGTCCAGGGTAGATCATTTTTGAAAACAAATAAAATTATAGTAGGGTGAAACCTATTGGAAAAGAAGGAGAATAATATAAAAATGAAAGGAAAAATAATTTACGGGCGATCTGAGGTCGAGAGGGGGTAGGGTGGGGAGGTTTTCGGGTCTTTAAGCGGGGCGTGAAAAAGCATCTCACTAAGCCGCCATAGTGTGGGCCGCCATACATTATTGTCTGCATTCGCAGCAAGTGTGGTAGCCCCGACCCTTTCATTCTGCTCATGCTTTCCATCAGGCAGGGTAGAGTCACTTTGGATGGCTAAATATATAAAACAAAGGGTAAAGAACGGTTTATCTCGATTTCCGGCAAAACTACAAGTAATATGGAAAAAGTTAAATGGCAAAGTTGTAGGTAATCAAAAGATCTACAATTTATTAGGGTTCCGAAGTTTATGACTTCGAACCCTAATCGATTCGTCATGTCCGTCTGTCCGTCCATCCGTCCGTCCTCCTTACCGTCCAAATGGTAAGTGCTAGAAAAATGAAACTTTGCATGAATATGTATTGTAATTACGTCGACAAAGCGTTACAATAAAATTATGAAAAATATTTTTATTTAGGGTACCTCCCCTACACGTAAAGTGGAGATGTTTTTTTTCTCGCAGCTACCCCATCATCTGGGGTATCATTATATAGGTCTTTTAAAAACATTAAAAGGTTGATAAAACGATCTTTAAACCCACTTTTTGATTTAGGTATCCGTTTGCGAGAAATTCCACTTTAAAGGCCACTTTTTTTGTAAAAACAGGGCGTCCCCCCCCTCTAAAAGCTAAACGGCCAGCTCAAAAAATCTGTAAAAATTCGTGATAGTGGTCCATATAATGAACTTTAAATGAAAACTATAACGAATTAGATGACTTTGTTAGTTCAGGAGTTATAGAGGCTTAACTTCTACAATGTGCTTACTTGGAAAACGTCATACAAAATTAACGCATTAATACGTAAACATAACAATTATCCATTGGATACAATTTCTAATCCACGTACCATTATGGGTGTCTGAGGAACCCTTTCCTGTACGTGGCCTGACACGCACTTGGCCGATTTTTTATTTACACTTTTTTTCACATAACTTCAAATTATATGTGAAAAATTCAAAAAAATAAATTTTTGATTTTTTATTTTTATCTTTTACAAGTAAAATTATTTTTAAACGAAATTTAGTGAAAACTTACCTTTTTATGTCCCGAATACACTGTAAGTTATTTGATTTGAAATATTTATTTTTTCACCCGATTTTGACTTAATATCGAAAATTCATCCGTCAAAATATCTACTTTTTTTAAAAAATTGGGGTGTTTTCTGTTTGATGAAATCTCTACTTTCCGATGGTGTAATCCCTACTAATATTATAAATGCGAAAGTAACTCTGTCTGTCTGTCTGTCTGTTACGCTTTCACCTAAGCCACTGAACCGATTTTGATGAAATTTGGTATAAAGATAGAACTGAACTTGGGAAAGGACATAGGATACTTTTTAACGTGAAAATAAAGGTAGAAAGAAGGGTTTGAAATAGGGGACGAAAGTTTGTGTCTAAGTTCCTTATTATCAAACATAAAATCATGTAAGATTGTTTAATCTACCCTTACCGTGTTGCGCCGCGCACGATATATACGAATTCCACGCGGGCGAAGCCGCGGGCGGAAAGCTAGTTCTTAATAAAATCAAAAATTTCGTACTCAAGGTTGTGGATATTTTAAGCAACCACGATAAGCTTTCAATTTTCTTTCAATATCTCTTTCAATTGAAAAGAAATATATATCGTTTACTTGTAATAAGAGGTAAAAAATTTTAATAAAATGTTTTATAGAAAACATTTGCTAGCTTGTTCAACTTGATGAGATAAGATAATATTAAATGCCACTTCACAGATTACATTGAGTGTTACAAGCAAATAGGTTTTAGTGATCCCGCGAATAATACGAAAACCGTATATACCTGTGCTTGTAAACTCATATTATGTTTAGCTTTGTGCACCCTTTATTTTCTTTGAAAGACTATTCCACTGAGATCGGAGTATGTGCACTGCTGTAGAATTTCCTATACGGCAAGAAAATGTGATAAAGGATGGCATGAGCATTCGATAGGTCCTGAAAACTATTTGCTGTCTTAGATACTAAGGGGACTTTAGTCAAGAGTAACACGAAATCGGCATCATTTTAGTTCCTATTTTTTGTATTTTAAAAACCAGTAACTGTTTTCAAAGGGAGAACTTTGAATAATAATTGATATTGGCGGACTGTGCGTTTAACTTGTTAAATATTGTTTGCTTGCGATATATTTGTCGTAGTGTGTATGTACAACATATTGCGTTAAAATGTTAATTAATTGAATCGACAATCCATAATGTCCGACAGCTGACTCGAGTCTCTTCTCAGGAGAGCGTTAAGGATGTGGCAACCTCCACATAGGCTACCTACTTCACATGTGGCGACCTCTACATGGCCTTACGTCCCCACACTTCTGGATTCTGTTTATGTTTTCCATCAGGCAGGGCAGAGTCATTATGGCAGCTAATATATATAAAAAAAAATGTAGTCTACGTTTTATATCAGTTTGTTCAGTATTTCCCTCCTCACTCTGTTCTCTCCTCACTCTGTTCCCTCCTCACTCTGTTAACTCCTCACTCTTACAGTAAGCACACCTATGTTTGCACATACATTTGCACACTACAATGAATAGCGGCTTTTTCTTGTAATGACGGATCTAGACTCCGTTCCAATCCGTCAATCTGTGCGGTTTGGACTGCGAGTGATTCTCTCATGTTTAAATAAACAGTCCGAACTGTGCCTGTAAATTGATTTTCAAGAGTTTCAACTGCAGTTTTGAACTGGTGTGTAGGATGTTGTTATTTATAAAGATTTTACCTCAGTTTAACTTTCTCGCTTTTACTGAAGTTAGTGTAGTTAATTCTATTTTTATCACTATTGTTTAAAGATTGAAATTGTAAGATTGATTAAAATTAACATTTCATTGTATTTTTGCAGGCGGGAGGAGTTAGAAGTCTCATGGAGGTAATCGAAGTGGGAATTCTCTTGGTCGGCGGTATGATTTCAGCCATGGAACTCCGCCGTCTCCTTCTGTGAGCAAGTTATATTTACAAAAGAGAGAGAGTAAGATCGTGTCAAATGAAGTTTAATTATCTCCGCCTACTTCAGAGGTAAGTTAAGACGTTAAGTGTAATATGTAGATGATTTGTTTGAATCTTCCAGCAGTGTTCCATGTGGAAAACAGAATTAATGCTATTACTGTACTTCGGTAATTTAGCGAGATGGGTCGTAAGAATGAAGGAACAAGACAATTCATTTGTTAATGGTTATGATGTCGTTTCATCTGCTTAATGTAAAGCTTACTTACAAACTTCAGTCTTATGTGTTCACAGCTGAATTATATCTTAAATTTCTCTTTTAGCTCATGAATGTTGGATATGTTACGATTAAAAGCCGAAGTAAAGTTAGACATAGTTCTAGACGGTTGAAGTCAGGTAGTTGTTGAACTTGACTAGAATATTTATGTAAATAGAAATAAGGTTAATTTGAAGTGATACTATACTATATATATATAGATTCCATACTAAATATATAAAGAGGTAAATATGTGATTGAAATAGAGTTTACATTATGTAAATTCCAATTATTTCTCAAACCATAAAGGCGTTTGGAAGTTCTTGTTTCATATCATTGAGCTAATAATGAAACGGATTTTTTTTTTACTTTTAGAAGTAAATATATCGTAGCTGGTAGAATGTCTGGAGTAGAAGGGCCGAGGCGCTTGGTGCAGACATCGGGGTGGGGATTCTCTAACTCTGTAACATGATTTCTGCCATATTAGTAGCGACAGGGGGGTGTCACGTCGCAGTTCAGGTATAGTCGGCAGGCTGCCTGCCCGGGCAGGCATGCCGGTCGACTAGACATCGTCAGAACAGACAAGAGTTAAACGATAGAAAAAGACGCAATTGTAGGTAAATTTATTCGTAGGTGATTCGGTGCTGTGCGATCTGAATTGAACCTTATCTTTTGACACCGAGGGTCCCTATTTCTTAAATTGACTTTTCAGAGTGAGTCTTCTGTGCTAGTACTATTATGTATTCTGTGGTAGCGATAGCGTGTGGAACTCTGGAATTTAAAGACGTAACTTATTTTTTAATTTACATATTAACACATTCTGCATTACACTTGCATTAGGCAGACTTAATGCCGTATGGCATTTGCTACCAGTCAACCTTTGAATGGTACAGTAAAAGGCAGGTGCACGTGTCTTCTCAAAAATAGGAGCCAAGACAAACTTTATAAGAGAATATAATATAAATATAAGTATATACAATTAAATATATAAACATCGATACCCAGTATAAAATATAAAGATATTTCGGCCAGCTGTTTCAAATAAAATTGAATGAATAAGATATAAAACTTTAGCTGTTACCGAATATAATGAGTACCTTAATTAGAAATAGGGATATACCAGTATTGAATGTTTGTAAATTTCCCTAATGATGTCTGTTTTATTTTCGATCATTTACATAAATACGATACAAATACATTTTGCCTTTTACGATAAACAAAAACAACTGAACATCTTCTTCTTAGCCTTATTCCCAATATTAATTGGGGTCGGTTTAAGATTCCATAGTACTTTCTAAATGTGAAATGTTATGCCTTATAATGAAAAGTGATCTTATGAAAAAGGTATAACTGAAAAGTGTATACGGCAAATAGGAGTACTCTGCCGCCTTGTTCATCAACAGCCCTTATCAGTCCACTGCTGGACATAGACATCTCCTTTGAAAGAAGGTTTTGGCCTACTATACTACGCTGGCCAGACGGGTTGGTAAAGGGTTTGTTTCAAGTTTTCCTTCTCTTGGCAGTGATGTTGGCTGCTTATTTTGTTCCTTTAGTCGCCTCTTACGACACCCATGGAATGAATAGGGGTGATGACACTTTGTATTCTTAATCCGTCACCACACGGAAAACGCCGCCTTGTTAGTTGTTATTTTTAGGTTCAAATAAGTTTTCATGCAAATAGCTCTTCCGTAATAGTTTAATTTCATAATAGATTATTAGTAGTTTCGATTAGTATGTTACAAAATATTTCTTTCATTTAATTTTCTATTCTTATGATCTTATTACTATTCTAGGGAATTGTAACATCTAGATATACATAAGATCTTTGTTGCTAGTTTGCTTCTGTTTGTGCTTCGGAGTATCTGAAACTTACTAATTAGGTACTTTGTACTACACACAACATGTTCATTTATTTAGTTTGGGTCTTCACGTGTCTCTAATTGCATATGTCTGTAGATTACATACGCGAGCCAACCGTTAGTAGCTGTGTAATTCTGCCTCATGAAACGTTAATAAATAAATGGATCATCAATCATCATCAACAGCCTTTAACAGTCCACTGCTGGACATAGGCCTCTCCTTAGAAAGGAGGTTTTGGCCTACTATACCACGCTGGCCCGACGGGTTGGTATAGGGTTGGTTTCAAGTTTTCCTTCTATTTGCATTGATGTTGTCTTGCGTAGTTTATCCCTTAGTCGCCTTTTACGACACCTGCGGGATGAATAAGGGTGGTGACACTCTGTATTCTTAATCCGTCACCACACGGAAAATGTATATAATCCAAATAAATCCACCAAATAAATGGATACGTAAGTATTATTTTGAAAACTAAAATTATGTTGAATGCTAACATAGTTTCTCATAGTTTTCTATATCTAAAGAATATTAGAGAAGACATTTATGACTAAAACTAAGATTTAAATTGTTTGTCGAGTTAAATACATCACTCATTTGCTGATTTTTTAATTCAAGATAAATTATAAATAGTTCAAATTCAAGATATGAGGATTTTGTTACCGATTGAGAAATATTCAGTTCTTAAACAATTTCTCAGAGCCAATATTATACAGGTAGGTACTACTATAAAAGCTTATCCATCTTTGTACAGCAGATGATTGATCTGCTTCTTCGGCCCCGACAACCAAATTTAGGTGATGAATATATGTATATATATATAATATTCTCAGTAAAGATAAAATTATCTTGACGCTATAGTCCGAAGTTCATAATAGTAAGGATCTGAATTTATTATTTCTTATAAATTCTACCGAAAATATAATCTTATCTCTTAAGTATTTCCTTATTAGTTACTAGCTGTGTGCATCTGTCCCGCAATATTACCAGCCGTTTATGTTGCATTTGTAGCCGACTTCTATAAAAGTAACCTTTTTTTTACGTGTGGAAACCCGCACGGGGCGTCTAAAAGCATTAAAGTACAATAAAAGTTCCCTAAGTTTAACTTAATCAAGCCTTATAATGTTAGTTATCTACTAGTCCCGCCAAAATTCGTTCAGCGTTTCTTGAGATTTACCGTAACAAAGAGAGAGAGAAAGTGTTTTTTTTTTTGGTATTGAATAAAATATTTTTAATTATTTAAAATATTTTAATTTTGTTGAAATCAAAATTTGAGACCATGTTATGCATGTATGCAATAAACTCTATCAACTTTCAAAACTATTAGAGTATCATACACCAAGGGTTAACCTGGATCTAAATGCAGAGCTACGGATAACAGAATTACTACGTATGCCATACAGTTGGAGAGGACAGATCTAATTTTCAATCGGAACGGTAGGTCTTCTACAGATTGAACTGTCTTGAAAATTGTACTGCATGCCAATGCGTCAATAAATCATATCGCTATATAATTACTAGTGGTCGCGAAGTGGTTGAATTTCAACAGTTACTAATTTGAATCATGAGTGGCAACATTAATAAAGTTCTGTTGTCAAAGACTATAACTTTCATAATCACGGATTTCGTCAAAAACTACGCTACAATGTTAATTTGACAAAAGAGTATGAAAGCGTGCGAGTGTCAAGAACATGTTAGCTTGTGTGATGGTTTTTTTTATTGATTTAATGTATTTTAATCCATATTTTAAAAATATAATAGGAAAGCTAGAATTATTTTAATTGTTAAAATAATTCTAGCTTCCCTATTATATTTTTAATGCATAAAAGTTGCACTTCTCCTTCATATAAACTATAAGTGTGGGAAATCTCATACTCCCAAAAAAGAGATTTAAACAAAACTCAGAATAATCAAATTAATCAAAAAAATATATATTTAAACTTAACTGAAACTTTTTCAATGATATGACTCTGAAGTGTGTGTCTATTCAAAGTATGCCGCGGCTTGAAAAGAATTGGCCATAATTCATTGCATTTAGTCTAATAACTCCTCGTGCATTCGGGCAGCTGGAACCGGTTTTTGTGGAGATTATTTTTCAATGTTCAGCGGTCTTTTACATCTCTAATTGAAATCTGCCAACATACTTGTGTAGCAGCAGTTGTGACTCTTGAGTAACAAATGTCTATAGGCGAAGGTCGGCTCACTCAACATTAGGTGAATCGTCACCTCGTATTACACTATGAAAAGCAATGCTTAAGGACTATAAAGAAATCAACATTGCGTAATCTAAGCCTAATATCATACATAGGGTGCTTAAGTACGTAACCTAATGCATAGTGCCTTCATCATAGAAATGAAGTCTTCAGTGTTAGAAAGTGAGACTGAAATTATATTGTGATCAAAGAAAAATAATTTATTGCTTTTTTATGATCTTTATGGTACACGATATTTCCGGCTACTTTGATATGGTGGTTTATATTCCAAATTCAAGAGGCTTAGTATGTCTTGGAGTATTTGATCTTGATGTATTTATATTTGATAGCTACCCCCACACGTTCATAAGAAAAGGGGTCTTGACAGACAGACAATATAGTGATGAGGGTTCTATCTTCCTTTTGAGGAACGAAACCCTAATTTGCATTAATTGATTGTGTCTTCATGAAACTTCTAAAAAGCCAGTTTATAAAGTCAAGTAAAAATTTAAATTCACTGTACTTTAGCCTAGAGACTTCAAAATGTTATAAGAAAGATAAAGTTACCAAGACATTGCATTCATTTGTATATTTTACTGCTGTTATTGAAGTATACTGTCATGACCGCCTCGGTGAAGCAGCGGTTGTGTATGCGACTGATGTGTTTTAGGTCTCGGGTTTGATTTCCGGCTCCAACCAAATGTTTGTGTGATCCACAAATATTTGTATCGGAGTTTGAGTGTTTTCTATGTATAATATGTATGAATTTACAAAAAAAATGTTTATGTATTTATAACAGTTGTCAAGTACCCATGTATTTATAACAGTTGTCAAGTACCCATAATACAAGCTCTGCCAAGTTTGGGACTAGATAACGTTGCGTGTAAGATGTCCGAAATAAAGTATACCATATACTCTTTTCTAAGGAGATGTCGAGCAATGAACTGTTTAATAATAAGAATTGAAAGAAGTACGTAAGTACGTAAAAAACAGGTCTTTTGTAAAAGTGTGTTTTTTAATTATTCACAATGATGATAAAAGGCTTGTTTTTTTTTGTTTAAACTTAGACATAATTACGTAGTTCTTATTTTCGAACCTGATCTAGAGAAAAAAATTCAATATATTTCAATTTTAGTGTTGAAGAAATTGCTGTTTTTGAGTTTTCTACATTATAGGAAATGTTTAAAGTAACTATATTAAAAAAAGTTTTATTTACCTCAGCAAAGATTGTGTCAAGTGCAGTATCTGAACTTACAACAACTAACAACAAGAACATCTATTTTATGTAAGGGTACTATTTTAAAGGCGTAAAGTTTGAGCTGCAGACTATTGTTTTAAAATAATAAAGCTAACTAAATAATAGTTTCTCTTTGATATCAAACCGTTTATAAAAAGTATAAGGCAGTTTAGACGAACAATTTTGTTGATATGCTCGGGGAAATAGTTGTGAATGGCAAGAAACCCTATAAAGCCAGACTTTATTATATACACTTTAAATCCTTCTTACGTTAAGTTCTTTGGATGTTCTCCTTCAGAGTTTTCAAACTTTTACATACAGTTTCAAAGTTTAAGTACACACACAAAAAAAAGAACTTACGTCGGAATGCTGCTTTGTCTAATACTCATCCAATGGTTCACTTAGGTACCTAAAACAAAAAGAAAAGTTAAGTAAATTGATTTTCAAGTTTCGTTACTTGGTAACTTAAAGAAGATCTTTAGTGTTAACACTGAGGAAAATAGTCCAGTGTATTAAAATAATTTTACGTATTTAATAATGTTTCGTTGTTTTTAAACGTGAGCGATGCATAACAAAAATCTCAGACATACAATTCAAGCAGTTAGAACTCATTAACAAGCAAAATATTAATCTATAATTTATCATAACTTTCTAACGGTTTTCGAATTTTCAAAATATTTGTGTTCAATCTCGTCTGAGGGTGTAAATTTCTACTTATTCAATTGGAATAACATGTTCAATTTTGATTACTTTGTAATATTGCTAATTTTGCATTTCAAATGAATACCAGTTATCAAAATTATATAAGAAATTTAATGTCTTGACATTGACTATTGAGTATATTTAACTCTAATGAAATGTTTAAAATCAATGAAACTAAGACAACTATCAGCCAAACTCTCACACAAAAGCCCAAATTCAGCTGTCATCTTAACTTCAGCAGCCGTTTTGTCTTGTATTTGTACAAGGAGGGTGGTGACTACTCTAGGAATCTATCTACCCAGGTTTTCCATCAAGCAGAGTAAAGTCCCTTTGGCAGGCTTAAATATAAAAAATATTAAGAATGAAACTAAATTCAAAAGCATAAAATTGAGAATTTATACTAATCCTATTCCACTTCCTAATAATCATTTTGTTAAATAAATAAATATTTCGGACATCTTACATACAACGTCATCTAGTCCTAAACTTGGGCTTGAGCTTGGTATACAGGGATTTAAACAACTGATATAAATACACAAAACTTTAATGTAAATACGTACATATTATACAGAGAAAACTCCTAGACTCCGAAACAAATATTTGTGGATCACACAAATATTTAGTCCGACCAAAGAATCGAACCTGATATCTCTTGATCAGCAGCCGCATACGCTAACCACTAGACAAGGCAGTCGTTGTTGATAAGTAAGTCTGTTATTTTATTCACCCAAAAACTTTCGATTCGAATTAGTTGAACTATAACATAGCTTATCTTTAGAATAACACATAATGCTACTATTTACCGCGATAGCCGACTACTAATAACTAGACTTACTGAGTTATAAGTGACTAAACGAATTTTAAACAATTTTACATATTTTTTATTATAAATTACAACGGCGCGGCCCAAATTAATTAAATTTCCTACGCACTTGGTACCGCCTTATATATTACACCAATTACTTTCAGGCACAGTAAACAAAATGACATACATTTTTAACACTAAAGCTCCTTGTTGAACTAAAAAAGACACTATTGTGTGTTGATATTTGGCACAGTTTAGCCTTTTTTTTTTTTTTTTTTTTTTTACGTGTGGAAATCCCCGCGGACCGTCACCCCGTCGGGGGTTACGGCGGGGTGGTGTGTCGGACTCGAACCGACTAAAACCACACGGTGTGACCCTCTCTGCGCCTTTGTGTTGGAAGGAGTCCAGGGAGGGGATTTCCTTCTGGACTCCAACCAGCGCCTGCCCGCACTGTTGCGGGCACCACCACACAAGTGTACTCTCTAATTGGGCAACGTCCGGTCACACGCGGACGTCGCCCCCTCGCGGTTGGCCTCTACTGCGGACGGACGGGAAACCCGTCCCGCCCATCCGCGGCCACTCTCAGGGCGGCATGAGACGCAGGTATGCGCGCCTCCGCCGCCCGGGGCGCCGGCGACGGATCGGGTCCGATTGGATGGAATCCTCCCGGGCCTTCTCCGCCACCTCCTTCTGCAAGATTACGTCCTCGCAGAAGGTTGCGACCGCGGTAAAACAACTGTCGCTGCCGGCCATCGATCTTAAGACGGCCGGCAGCGAGAGATCCCCTCCGATGACTGCAGTGAGGACCCGGCGCTGCGCCGCCCAAGCGGGGCAGACCGCCAGCGTGTGCTGGGCCGTGTCCTCACTGCAGTCGCAGTGGTGGCAGGCGGGACTCGGTTCCCTCCTAGCGACCGAGTGCAGGTACTTTCCGAAGCAACCGTGCCCGGAAAGTACCTGCGTCAGCCGGAAGGAAAGGGTCCCGTGCTGCCGCCCTGCCCACTCCGCGATGACCGGCTGAAGAGCCTCCACGGCGGCGAAGCCAGCGCGTGGGGTCTCCAGCCGGAACGACCATCTCTGCATGGTGGCTCGGCGAGCGGCATCGCGCCACTCGCGCACGTCCTCGGGCGGAGGGCGAAATCCGCTCTCCGCCCGGAAGTCAGCCACTCGCCGATAAACTTCGGCGAGCACTTCCGCCTCCAAATCCCACGGGGGTGTTCCGGCCAAGGCGCACGCCGCCTCGGTAGAAACGGTGCGGTATCCGCGTATGGCTCTGACCGCCAATACCCTCTGGGGGCGCCAGAGGCGCGCCCTATTCTGGGCGGACAGAGCCGCCGCCCACACCGGTGCACCATAAAGTGCCATTGACCGGACAACCCCCGTGTACAGCTGCCTAGTGGGGACACTGGCCCCGCCCAAATTGGGCAGAAGTCGCCCTAGGGCGGAGGCAGTGCCCACCAGCTTAGGACCAAGCTGTCGGAAGTGCTCGTCGAAGAGCCACCTACCGTCGAGGACCAGACCCAGGTACCTCATCTGGGCCCGGACCGGTACGAGGACCGAGTTGACCTCGATCGAGGCGCCGGCGGGCGGACCGCGACGGGGCCCATGAAATAATAGGGCCTCCGTCTTGTCCAGGGCCACCCGCAGACCCAGCGCCTCGATGCGCCCGACCACCCGGGAGACTCCCGTGGTGGCCAGGCGCGCCGCCTCCTCAAAGTTTGCCCCCCGGGCCGTGACTAGGGTGTCGTCTGCGTAACAGATTACACCCAGCCCGGGGGGGAGACGCCCTCGTAGGGCCCAGTCGTATCCCATGTTCCACAGGAGTGGTCCTAGGACAGACCCCTGTGGAACACCGCACGACATGGCCCTGCGTCTCAAGGCGCCATCTCGGTCCTCGTACTCGACGGTACGCTCCTCTAAATAGTCTGCCACCAGCCGCCTCAGGTACCCTGGCACTCCGTGGTACTGGAGTGCGGCCCTGATGCAGCCGAATGGCAGACTATTGAAGGCGTTGGCGATATCCAAGGACACCGCCAACACCACTCCGCCGCCTCTCACCGCCTCTTCGGTCACGGCCCTCAGGCGCAGGATCGCGTCGACCGTCGAACGCCCTTCCCGGAAGCCGAATTGGGCGTCCGACAGGTCGGGCCCCACCTCGCTGAGGTGCCGGACGATGCGGACAGAGAGAACCCTCTCAAACAACTTGCCCGCCTCGTCCAGCAACACGATGGGCCTGTAGGCCGCGACCGAATCGGCAGGCCGGCCATGCTTCTCGATGAGCACCAGCTTCCCGCACTTCCAACGCTCAGGGAAGCGTCCGGACGCCAGGCTAGCGTCCAACACTCCCCTGAGGTGGTCCGACATGTAGTCGAGGGCACGGGCCATCACTCGGGCTGGAACCCCGTCCGGCCCGGGGGCGGTGTTCTTGGACCGAATCCGTAGAACAGCCGCCCCTACCTCCGATTCCCTGACAGGCGGAACATCACCCACGCTGTCCCGACGACGACCACGACGGGCCATCGACGGGGGTGTGTGCTCCGCCTGCTGCGGGAATAGGCCCTCGACCACTTCCTGCAGGAAGCTGGGCTGGAGAGTCTCCGTAAGGGGGGGGCCCTGTGTGCGGAGCTTTTGACGCACCGCACGGTAGGGCCGGCCCCAGGGGTCACGCTCCAGACTCTCCAGCATCTCCACTCGACTTGCGTCTTTGGCGCGGCAGATGGCCAGCCTCAGAGTTTCCCGAGCTGCTCGGTACTCCTCGTGAAGCCGGTCCACCTCCTCACCGCCTCCGCGGTGACGTCGCCGACTCCGGGTGTGGGACCTCCGGGCACGTACGCAAGCCGCACGGAGGTCCGCCAACTCCTGGGACCACCAGTAGACCTCCTTCCGAGGAGGCCGACGGCCACGAACGCGGGGCATGGCCGCATCGCAGATGAGCGTTAACGCATCGGCGAAGCGACCAGCCCCCACGTCGACCTCCTCGGTCGGGGCCTGCGGAGACAGCCAAGAGCAAACAATGGCCGCCTCCTCTAGTAGGTCCCTGTCCAGCTTGGCGACAGCCCACCGCGGAAAACGGGAGGGACGCCGCGCCGCGTGACCCCTACTGGCGTCCTGGGACCGGGAGAGCTCGAATCGGATATAAAGGTGATCCGAGAGCGTCTCAACCTCATCCAGGACACTCCAGTTCCTTACTCGTGCGGCGACTGCAGGGGTAGCGAACGAAAGGTCCACTATCGACCCCCCCTGCTGTCGCACGCACGTGTTGGTGGCGCCCCTGTTCAGCAAACAGAGGCCCACCGATGCCGCCCATTCCTCGACGGCTTCGCCCCTGGCGTCCGTCGCCGGGGAACCCCACGCAATGGACTTTGCATTGAAGTCCCCCAGCACGAGGACGTGCCCAGACCCCAATCGCCGTATCGAGGTCTCCAAGTTGTTGAGGAAGACCTCGAAGTCGCTCAGACTCCGGTTGGGGGAGAAATATACACCATAAATGGTGATTCCCCCCCATTCGACGGCAACATATCCAGTACCCTTGTCTCTTAGTGACAAGGGCGGGGAATGAGCCGCCGTGGAGCTGACGACTGCCACGGAGCCGTCCCAGTCACCCATCCAATTTGGACGGGGAGGGACGAAATAAGGCTCCGCGACTACAGCAACACCTACAGACCACTGCGCCATGGTTTGCAGGAGGAGATCCTGCGCCGCGGCACAGTGGTTGAGGTTCGTCTGGACCAGGAGGTTGGAGACTTGATCCATTACTGGATCGTCTCTACAACCCCCTCCATGGGCGACGACGTCGCCGCCTGATTGACGTCGGAGGCAGCCCGGGTCGCCAGGCTAGCCTCCGGCGTCTGCCGAGAGGCGCGGGGAGGCTTACAGCCCCCCTGCCCCATCTGGTGGTTGGCGGGCTTATTGCCCGCCGCACACATCGGGCAGTGAGGGGCGGCAGAGCAGTCTGCCGCCTTGTGCCCGGTTCGACCGCAGCGGAAACAAAGTTCGCTGCAGTCGAAGCAGCTCTCGCACTTGGTGCGAGTGTGTCCAGCGACGAGGCACTTGTAACACCTCATCGGCCTCGCGGCCAGAACCGTGATTCTGGCATTCACGAAGCCGACGAGCATGCTCCCGGCGTCGGCCAAAACTTTGGCTGCCGCCACGGGACAGCTGACCCACACCGAGCCGAGGCCTCCCGGGCCCGGCCGGACGGTGCCGACTCGGATGGTGCCCGCGGTGCAGCCAGTCTTCTCCATGACTGCATCGCGGACATCCTCCGACGTGATAGAGTCGTCCAGACCCGAAATGCGCAGTTCAGCGCATTTGGTGGGCCTGGCGATCTTAACCCTAGAAGCCCAATCTAGGTAAATTTTACCTACATGGAAACGTATATTTGGTATCTTTTTCGTATGTTTCGTTCGATCGCCGTGATTGATCAAACCAACTTAGTGCCCGTCAAGAGCTAATAGGAGGCGGTTATAAGACTTTGGTAAGTATCGTTGTTTTGTAGTTATCGCAATGTTATAGGTCATTTTGACCTATGTTTGGGCTTTGTGTAAGTTTTGTGTAGCCACAATACTTCCTACTTTAGTACACGTTCTTAGATAAGCCACATATCATAAGATACAGTCAAAGATTAAGTAAAGTAATTATAGGCACGCATCATTTTAGTATATAAGTACTATTGTTAATTCAATTAAATATACTATACTATACGACCAGAGACTATCACACCACCTTGAGTCTCATTTATACCAAAACATCGGCAAACTGGTGACCCCGACGAACAAAACCTCGGCAAACTGGTGACCCGACAATGAACAAGGAACCGACAAACGAACGAAGAAGATGAACAAGGACATGGCAAATGCATAAAGGACCCGAAAAAAAAAGAAGACACCGACATGGCGACAAAAAGAAGAAAGAACCCGAAATTTGAACAAGGACCCGACAACTGAGCAATGAAGAAACTGACAACCGAACAATAAAGATACCGAAAATTTTACAATGAAGAAACTAATCGTGCCTTCTGAAGAAGATTAAATAGTAACCTAGTATGGCACTATTGCATAAAGGACCAGCCACGTTTATGGTTCATGCAGTGAGGCTATCGTCGCTCTCCAAAAATAGCAATGATTGTTATTCAAGTCTCAGCCAACCAGCAGCCTCGGCCTCAACAGGGATACCACACACAGGACGCGACTGCTCCAACCTGGTTACCCCTTCGGCCTCATCAGCGCCCCGACTCACTGGGGACTTCACCGCAGCACCGCACACCGCTTGCGATTCCGACGCACAGGAAGCAACGGACTTCAGCCCCGACTCACTGGGGACTGGCGGCTAACAGTTCCGACTCACAGGAACTTGCGGCATCGTGCCTTAATTGCACAGTACTCGAAATGAATTGCGGACGCTTTATCACGAATAATAGGAGTAATCTCTATGCATTCAACGCTAGATTACGTCCAGAAATATCGTGCTCAGCAGAATGATTCAGAATTAAACAAGGCCTGGAAAGGTGTTTGAGCAAAATAAAGACGTATTACGATGATTTCAGATCGCAGCTAAAGCATGATATCATTCGAATACTGTCGTTACCCAGGAGAGAACGTTCAGATTGTTAAAATGCTGTTTACATAAACCCACACGTATTGATCAAGTAAGTTTATCGGTATGTAATTCACTAAACGATACTATAATAATTTTGCTGACTACGTAACCTTGAAATATTATAATTAATGTGATTATTGTATACTTCGAAAAAAGTGCTGACAAGTGAAGGTCGCAACTCTCGGTCATATGTTTGTTATGTATCAATTTGTATGTTATGGACATAGTTTATATTCACTATCTAGGAACTACCCCGTGATGTTAATATTGTTAGGACATAGGTTATGTGTATTATTATATATTATAGGGTATGTATATATTATTAATTTAAAATGAAGATTATCTGAACTAACTACCGTAAATTTTTGAAAGAATGTATTTACTAAGATTTGTTATAATAATTATCCCTTCAAAAGGGGGGGACCTGTGTAGCCACAATACTTCCTACTTTAGTACACGTTCTTAGATAAGCCACATATCATAAGATACAGTCAAAGATTAAGTAAAGTAATTATAGGCACGCATCATTTTAGTATATAAGTACTATTGTTAATTCAATTAAATATACTATACTATACGACCAGAGACTATCACACCACCTTGAGTCTCATTTATACCAAAACATCGGCAAATTTTGCATTCGTTTTACGTATTTATAATGTGCTATTTTATAGGTTTAGACGTAGTTTCTTGGTTTATTTGTAACTATAAACATTAGTTTTAGGTAATAAAACAATATGGCATCCTCTAAGCACCTGACGGTGGTCGAGATAGTATCTTTTTTAGAAATTACAGACAATTTGGAGCCGTTTGATACAGTCTCTGAAGAGGACGATTGCGTGGCTCAAGACGAAGTAAAAAGTGATGTAGAAAACGAGGTGGTAGATAACGTGAAAATTCAAATGAGCAGACAAAACGAGGTGTTGATACTTTAGACCAAATGTGTTCCTCCATATTAACTAATGGGAAGGCAAAAAAAAGACCCATGGCTGTGTTTTACGGGATGCTCGATATGGTTTTCGTAAATGCCTACGTAATTTACTGTCGCAACAAGCTGACTAATAAAGAAAAGCCATGAAATCGCGAAGCCATGAATAAATTGGAGCACTGCCCTGATTTCGTCATGGATGCAAAGGCGGCTGAAAGCTCCTTCTTTCTAGGGTTCCTACTTTGAAATTATTACAAATATTCTTCAAATTAAGCAACAACCATCGTCAGATGATCTTACTGTTGAAACAGAACCAAAGAAGCGTCACTACTGTGGATATTATTGTTATGAAAAGCAACGAAAGACAAACTCACAGTGCATCAAATGTAAAAAACTAATCTGTCGTGTACACAATTTTGACATGAGTCAAAAGTGTTTATAAAATGAAAATAATATACTAAAACTGTTAATATTATTATGAAAAGTAGACTACTTAGTAGTAAACAGAAGTATTATTTGATTAACGCAAACATAACATAGCATTCTATATACAAAACCGAAAAGATCTCATTATGTACAAATTTTATGTATCGTTACTTTAAAGTTTTTATTTTTATAGTATAATAAATAAATATTATTCTAATGTTCCTTTTTCTGATTTAACCATAAAATAATACAAATGCATTATTCAAAAACAATAGGTATAATGTAATAAACTATGTCTAGAGTATATTTATTTGTGTAGGTCAATTTGACCTATGTTTGGGCTTAATAGCTAGTAAAATATGATTGGGCTTCTAGGGTTAACACCGTCCTGGGCGGCAAACACCTCCCGGGCACAGTTTAGCCTATACCAAGTCTAACTCACTTGTCGTTGGCGCTCCAAAAATTTTGTTATGCCAAATTGCTATGTTTTTCTAGAGTTTATTTGCCTCCTGGAAATTTACTGTATTCTATGTAAAGAACTTGTCAGAGCCATGCTTCAGGATATGGTGATAGTGCGGCCTTATAGACAATCAGTACTAATCAATTCTTTTGTTGGTTTTCTCATTCCGGGAAGGGGGAGTGACATGCATTCATAACTCTTGAACTTCGTTTGTCATCAGTTTGTTCCCTTATATTGGCTTTTACGTACAGCGATATTTGATCAATTCAGATGTGAGTCCGCACCTCTGCTTTGGCTACTCTACATCTCTGCTCTCATTAAATGGCAAAAATTGTTCGTCAAACGTCTTAGTTTTTCCTCGATTGCATCACATACAGTATATTATCCAAATTGGCCCTTTACAGGTTGAGGTAAAATTAAATGATTGAGATATTTAAGTAAAAGTTGAGACGCTACCTTACCTTCTCATTACATATAGTTTTAACATCATGTTATCCAAAAGACGTCGGCTGCTGGAAATAAAGTTTACCCAAGGTACTCTAAAACAGGTAATCTATTGCTGCCTGCTACTTCATCTCGTTGTCAAACCATCTAGTGCGGGCCTCCCAATGCAACTAACATACCTATTCATAGTGTACAATTTAATATTTTCATCACCAACAACCCATTACGTGCCAACTCCTGTCAGGAGAGGGTTAAGGCCATAAGTCCCCACGCTAGCCGAGTGCTGGTTGGAGCCTGGCAAGACAGGTTGTGGTTACGTAATCTTACCATTTGATGTTTTTGCCCGAAGGCCTCCAACTAAGCTTCACGACTGCTATCCTATAATAACAATCGGGACCGACTACTTAACGTGATCTCCGAATCACGGCAACGCTCATAACATATCATGCCACAAACCCATCACCCATTTATTTACTGACCGCGTTGTCGTTGCCTACAATCACCTACGGCTACTTGGCTATGAGCGCATATTCACTAAGTGAAGTAATTCCGTGTGGTGATGGATGAAGAATACAAAGTGTCACCACCATTCATTCCATGGGTGTCGTAAGAGGCGATTACAGGAACAAAATTAGCAGCTAACATCACTGCCAAGCGAAGGAAAACTTGTAACAAACCCTTTACCAACCCGTCTGACCAGCGTGGTATAGTAGGCCAAAACCTCCTTTCAAAGGAGAGGCCTATGTCCAGCAGTGGACTGTTAAAGGCTGTTGATGATGATGATGATGAAGTGAATTAACGGTATTTCATTATTACATAAACCAAATAGTTCAACAGAAATTTGAGAAGTATTTTTCCCTTCCCGGCAAGCGGTTAATCAACGCCCACAAGGCTTTTGGATTATTCATAGCCTTTGGGGATTCAGAACAATCGCAGTTACGCCCAAGCTTACAGAAAGAGGCATTATAAAAAATATCGGCACTTCTATTAGAGACAAAACAAATCATTCGCCTTTTATCTATCTATCTATATTTTATCTATCAAAATGTTATAAGTATTCTATAACATTTTTTACACACATATCTCCAATACAACGGAAGTTGCCAGTTGAAGCTGGTAGCCTAAAGACTAGATGTTTCTCCATCATTGTCACACTCACCAACGAAATACTACATTACGAATATGATGTAATATGGTCATTTGGCAGATTGTGTAATAAAATGGTATTGTTATAAGGTTTTAAAAGTAATGTTTACACATTAGGTTACAATAAAACCCGTCTAGTATTATAATACATTCTATCATTTGGTTAGAATAAAAAATATACATATTTTCTATAATTAATTATGTTCATGGAAGACTGAATGCTAGAATAAACTATATTGAATGATAATATGCACGCAACTTTACAATTAAGAAAGGTTAAATCATTGTGTGTTTAAATAAACTAATGTAACTAAAGACATTATTCGTATGAATCATTGTTGTTGTCTGAGAATCGGCTAACATCTATTTTCCATACCCCTAGGATGCGAGCAGAGCCGCGGGCATCAGGTAGTAGATACATATATATTTGTACCCGTGATCTATCCTTGATCGGTTTCTTCCTTTGCAAATATACGCATCCAAGAAAATTCTTTTGACGACTGTTGTATGTGTTTATTGGTGCGGAAAGATATGACACCTGCCACAGGTTGTAGATATATCTGACAATACCACCATTGATACCACCAACTTTATAATATTTATACTGTCAGCTATAGTCGTCACAAAATAAGAAACCCGTTTTGACATTTGTCATTTGACATGCCGCATGTAAGAAATTGAAAAATCAAATTCATAATCCTATATAATGACTATGTTACCCATACACTATCCCAACGCGTATAATAAATAAGCATCAAGTTTAACTTGATATTGAAAAATTGCACTCAAAAACACGAATTAATCGTATTAGTTACGCCACGATGACAAATGTCAAACCGGGCTTCTTATTTTGTTACGACTATAGTAAGAAAGAACCACTACAACTCTATAGCAAGAAGTATATATATTTGATTATACATAAATAATAAATAAATATTTCGGACATCTTACACACAACGTCATCTAGTCCCAAAGTAAGAAAAACTGTAAAATATAAATAATGGCCTTAACCCTCTCCTGAGAGAAGACACGATCCCATCAGTGGGATGTTATGGGTGGTTGATGATAATGATGAAAAACATTTGTTTGTGAGATAAGCAACACGTGTTCCACGCTCCCCACTACCGACATCATAATACAACGAGTGTAGCTGTAGCGATATAGTACAAGATCCCACCGCTTGATTCTGCAGGTATCTGTTTTTTCGATACAACAAATTTTAAATGAATGTTTAAAAAGTAAACAATTGTTTAGAGATAGGGTGCCTATCAAAAATTAGCCGCATTTACCTGAAATTAATTTTATTAAAATTAATTCGTTGATGTAATTTGCAGCTATATGTTTTTTTAATGAATTTTACGACATTTGAAAGAAAATAATGTTACGAATTCAAAAAGAAATGGTTGCCAGCTCTCAGTCAGCCGCAACGTTAGGGTTGCCAGGTGTAAACAGGTATATTAGTGTAAATTATTTACACTCACATGTTTTTTTAAAAACGTTTATACAAAATTAAAGTGTTATCTATACTAATTATGAAAATCCATGGTTGCCAGTTGGAAAATGGCCGCAAACAGAGGTTGCCATGATTTATATATTGAATATTTTTGTGAATATGGGTGCATTTTACATACAAATTGCATTTTTTAGAGCTCTTGGCAAATATATTGACTCGAGCGGATTAACCGATGTCTTAGTGAAGGCAGAAGTACTTGCTGTAGGCTCGATGAATAAGCAGGCGGAACACACACCCCCATCGATGGCCCGTCGTGGTCGTCGTCGGGGCAGCGTGGGTGATGTTCCGCCTGTCAGGGAATCGGAGGTAGGGGCGGCTGTTCTACGGATCCGGTCCAAGAACACCGCCCCCGGGCCGGACGGGGTTCCAGCCCGAGTGATGGCCCGAGCCCTCGACTACATGTCGGACCACCTCAGGGGAGTGTTGGACGCTAGTCTGGCGTCCGGACGCTTCCCTGAGCGTTGGAAGTGCGGGAAGCTGGTCCTGATACAGAAGCATGGACGGCCTGCCGATTCGGTCGCGGCCTACAGGCCCATCGTGTTGCTGGACGAGGCGGGCAAGTTGTTTGAGAGGGTTCTCTCTGTCCGCATCGTCCGGCACCTCTGCGAGGTGGGGCCCGACCTGTCGGACGCCCAATTCGGCTTCCGAGAAGGGCGTTCGACGGTCGACGCGATCCTGCGCCTGAGGGCCGTGACCGAAGAGGCGGTGAGAGACGGCGGAGTGCTGTTGGCGGTGTCATTGGACATCGCCAACGCCTTCAATAGTCTGCCATTCGGCTGCATCAGGGCCGCACTCCAGTACCACGGAGTGCCAGGGTACCTGAGGCGGCTGGTGGCAGACTACTTAGAGGAGCGTACCGTCGAGTACGAGGACCGAGGTGGCGCCTTGAGACGCAGGGCCATGTCGTGCGGTGTTCCACAGGGGTCTGTCCTAGGACCACTCCTGTGGAACATGGGATACGACTGGGCCCTACGAGGGCGTCTCCCCCCCGGGCTGGGTGTGATCTGTTACGCAGACGACACCCTGGTCACGGCCCGGGGGGCAAACTTTGAGGAGGCGGCGCGCCTGGCCACCACGGGAGTCTCCCAGGTGGTCGGGCGCATCGAGGCGCTGGGTCTGCGGGTGGCCCTGGACAAGACGGAGGCCCTATTATTTCATGGGCCCCGTCGCGGTCCGCCCGCTGGCGCCTCGATCGAGGTCAACTCGGTCCTCGTACCGGTCCGGGCCCAGATGAGGTACCTGGGTCTGGTCCTCGACGGTAGGTGGCTCTTCGACGAGCACTTCCGACAGCTTGGTCCTAAGCTGGTGGGCACTGCCTCCGCCCTAGGGCGACTTCTGCCCAATTTGGGCGGGGCCAGTGTCCCCACTAGGCAGCTGTACACGGGGGTTGTCCGGTCGATGGCACTTTATGGTGCACCGGTGTGGGCGGCGGCTCTGTCCGCCCAGAATAGGGCGCGCCTCTGGCGCCCCCAGAGGGTATTGGCGGTCAGAGCCATACGCGGATACCGCACCGTATCTACCGAGGCGGCGTGCGCCTTGGCCGGAACACCCCCGTGGGATTTGGAGGCGGAAGTGCTCGCCGAAGTTTATCGGCGAGTGGCTGACTTCCGGGCGGAGAGCGGCTTTCGCCCTCCGCCCGAGGACGTACGCGAGTGGCGCGAAGCCGCTCGCCGAGCCACCATGCAGAGATGGTCGTTCCGGCTGGAGACCCCACGCGCTGGCTTCGCCGCCGTGGAGGCTCTTCAGCCGGTCATCGCGGAGTGGGCAGGGCGGCAGCACGGGACCCTTTCCTTCCGGCTGACGCAGGTACTTTCCGGGCACGGTTGCTTCGGAAAGTACCTGCACTCGGTCGCTAGGAGGGAACCGAGTCCCGCCTGCCACCACTGCGACTGCAGTGAGGACACGGCCCAGCACACGCTGGCGGTCTGCCCCGCTTGGGCGGCGCAGCGCCAGGTCCTCACTGCAGTCATCGGAGGGGATCTCTCGCTGCCGGCCGTCATAAGATCGATGGCCGGCAGCGACAGTTGTTTTACCGCGGTCGCAACCTTCTGCGAGGACGTAATCTTGCAGAAGGAGGTGGCGGAGAAGGCCCGGGAGGATTCCATCCAATCGGACCCGATCCGCCGCCGGCGCCCCGGGCGGCGGAGGCGCGCATACCTGCGTCTCATGCCGCCCTGAGAGTGGCCGCGGATGGGCGGGACGGGTTTCCCGTCCGTCCGAAGTAGAGGCCAACCGCGAGGGGGCGGCGTCCGCGTGTGACCGGACGTTGCCCAATTAGAGAGTCGAAAGTTCGAGATGGTGCCCGCAACAGTGCGGGCAGGCGCCGGTTGGAGTCCAGAAGGAAATCCCCTCCCTGGACTCCTTCCAATACAAAGGCGCAGAGAGGGTCACACCGTGTGGTTTTAGTCGGTTCGAGTCCGACACACCACCCCGCCGTAACCCCCGACGGGGTGACGGTCCGCGGGGATTTCCACACGTAAAAAAAAAAAAAAAAAAAAAAAAAGGCTCGATGAATAACTTTATTGATAGTAAACACTTAAACGCTGCAAGTGGCTTCATCCTTTAATTTCTAGTGCTTTGTAGATACTGCATTTCAATCAATATTTATCTTATCTTCAATTGTTAAATAATAAGCGTGATCTAAGAATAATCGACGAAGCTGTTTCTCAAAATGAATTGTTAGGAAACAATGTATCAGAAGCTGGAGATGATAGTACAACATTAGAAGAAAATTTATTACGGATTAACTTTGACCTTAACATATTTAATGAAGATTCGGCATTTATGGATACTACACAACGCGAAATTTCTCCGGACGTTTGTGAACAATTAGACTTCCCAGATTCTCTGAGAAATATTTTCAAAGGTTATAAAGAGTATTGCAGAGTGACTGTATAAGGTGGCCACGAAAAAACTGCGCAGTACTACTTCCAATACACGCAGTTTGTCAATTTATTTGTACGATTATCAAGAAGTATTCGTTGCAGTGACTATGAACTTTATTTGGACTCTCTTTATTTCATGACTGATTTGTTTTTCACACTCAATCAGCTTAACTATGCAAGATACTTAATTTTATATATAAGCAATTTGATTAAATTGAAAATGAACGGATCGTCTTGACTGATGCAACTAACGTTTTTAGTGATGAAAAAAAATCTGTTGTTCAGGAATTTACCGCACTTCCGTGCGGCGTAAAAAATTCAATAGTGTTAATAAGGTTAGATATAGGATCTTTCAAAAACAATAATCAGCAACAAGAGTAAAAGAGAAATTTTTGAAAAAAGTCACTTGTTTTGACTCAAAATTAGTTCCACCTTGTTGGAAATCATTAAAGCAAGAATTGTTGAGAACTATTTTGCATTTGGCACAATGCAACTGAGTTATCTTATATTATTTTTAAACCAGAAGACTACGGTTGGTCAGTAATTGATGGTAATTTAAAACCAACATAGTTTATTGGCGATCCAACACCAATGACTGTAGAAGATATCTTGTCAGCATCAAAATAATTAACTTTAGAATCAAGCGGTGGGATCTTAGACTAATAGTACGCCATTCATTTGTCGGCACTCGAGCCAGACGGACCTCTCGTAACATTATTTGTTTTATTGTTTAATTAATGTTAATTTATCTACTTATATAGTTTGTATATTATATAGTTCTAGAAACATAAATTAATATAAGTCCTAACTTACGACTTTCATTCTTGAAATTAAACTCACTTGTACTTCTACTCCGGTATTTAATCAATTTAAAACTTTGAAATTACGACAAGGAAACACATGAGCTAGTAGGAAGTTCCAGTTTTTGACTGCTCCGCTTAGTTCTAGTGCGTATTTCTTCCACTCCAAAGCGGTGACTGCCAAAGCTAGCACGTGTTGTCCTGTAGACGACAGTGGAAGGTTGGATCAGTTGGAGTATAGAGCTCTTCAGAACACTCCTTATAGTAAAGGACGATAGAGGACTGCCATAGAGGTGACATCTCTTCGCATTTGCAAATGCTCAAGGAGTAAGATACGGATAAATTGGAGGTAAACAATACAGGAGTAATTCTTATTAAATGTTCACATATTTTAGTCCTGTTTCCTTTGATAAATTATGAGAAATAAATAAACAAAGTCACCTTTCGTACTGTTTCTATTTGTTGAGAATTATACATAATATACAGAATCTTCAAGAAGCATGTAATTGTATAAGGGTATGGATATATTATTACAAGTTTCTTTTTGATTTCAGCATTATTAAAATGTATTGAACCTTTCCCTGTACCAGGGATATATTTTCCCTTTTGAAACACACCCTATTTCTCATATCTTAAATCGTAAATTCACATTCGATTATGTGATGTTGAAGGGTTATTTTGATTTTATTAATATTTGATAGAATATTGAAGAGTAAGTATACTCGTATGTTTATTCCTGGATATTTATTGTATAATAAAATTTTATTACAGATCACACAATAAAATCCCAAGATCATACGCATACTTCTACAATATCCCCATAACAAACAAAAATAGACGTAGTACAAACTTTCTATGCTTTACCTTTTTTGTAATAGTCCACTTTTATAGACAACTCATACTTTTTAGGGTACCGTATCCAAAGAGTAAAAATTTTACTGTGCTACTATTAGGCTAAGTACACACGAAGCGTTTTTCTCCCGTGCCCGCTGCGGTGGTGGAACTGCGGTTTTTTTTCTATACACACGAAACCGGTTATTTGCGCGGTTACGCGGCCGTCGCGGTTGCGATCTTCGCCCGCCACGTTTGCGGGCAATGATCGCAATACAGGCGGTTGCAAGATGCGGTAATGTTCAGTTGAGGTTCAGACCGCCATGGACACACACCAGAAACGAGCTGTTGCAATATATTTACTTCACAGAAGAATTAAAAAAAGATAGACCAGAAGGTTTTGGGTGCATCCACTAATTCAAATATATAAACATCCCGAGGTATACAAACATGTCACGATGCGGTCGCCCGCCAAGCGAACGGGCGCAACCCGCCGAGGGCGCGGGCGACCGCGACCCGCGCGGTTCTACAGGTTGCCCGCCGGTGCAGCGGGAGCCGCAAACAACCGCGCACGCCGCGGGCGTAAAACGCGTCGTGTGTTGTGCTTTGTTTTTTTCAATACAAATCTGCATTCTACGGAAGCTGCGGGCCCGCAACCGCAGCGGGCACGGGAGAAAAACGCTTCGTGTGTACTTAGCCTCACTGTTCATCAACAGTGATTTGTGGCCGTTGTAACAATAAATACTAAAATAAAAGAATAAATTAAATGGTTCCCATACAACAGACGTGGTTTTTATGCTCTATTTGATAACCGCTTGAAGTATATAAATCAAGTCGGAAAGGTATTATAATCATCTGAATTTATTTATTTAGTATTCTGTAAAATCTATTTATTTACAAAACGTAATGAATTACGATACTGGTAAAATTAAAAAATATGAGATAATACAATTACACTTCATTAGACCTGTCTCGCATTTCTGACTATTTTGGTAATCTGATAATATTATTCCAGCTTATAACAATCATAGTTATAGGTAAACTATTACTATGTTCGTTAACTTTCAAGATAATTTATGAG
The DNA here is from genome assembly GCA_932526445.1 of Phragmatobia fuliginosa. Taxonomy (NCBI): domain Eukaryota; kingdom Metazoa; phylum Arthropoda; class Insecta; order Lepidoptera; family Erebidae; genus Phragmatobia; species Phragmatobia fuliginosa. The sequence goes on from OW052073.1 coordinate 4,768,018, forward strand.
GAAAACTGGTGAGTTTCATGGGTATTTAAATCTAAATACTGAATTCTGATAACTGTAAATCAACTTATAATTAGTGCTAGAGAGAAAGATACGTAAAATCTACACGTATTTATGTTTGTGGTTGATATAGTCAGCAAACAAAGAGACGGTCACTCGACAGTGACGGGTCACTGACAGTGACTGCCGCCTTGCAACTTGAGTAATAAATGCAAAAACTAGTTTTAAGAATTATTTTTACAAGCTTTTTTACTATTAACTTTGTTTTTCGAGAACTATATTCCAAAAAGTCTGTTGTAAAGAAATGCCTATTGTCCAGCAATTAATTAAAATTTAGTACGAATTTAATTGACGTTCAGTTTTCAAGTACATAATTTTACAAAATTCACCTATTGCTACAAGCGCTACAAGATTATATTTTATTGGTTTGGAGAGGCATGCATCTAAGTTGACATAAGAAACGAGGGAGGCGTTGCACTAACTGCAGCTACTGAGAAGCGTGGTAAAGTTACACTATTATTTTCTTAAATACTCGCGTTTAAAATTATCATGGGTCATTATGACCCAACCTAAGTTAAGTAGAAATGGGTCAGCTCGACCGGAGTGGTAAAACCCTCGCATAGAAAATCAACCTAAAAATGACACCACACAATGAGGTCCACATCTCACTACGCTGCCATGGTGTGGGTCACTATGCTGCATTGTGTGCACTCACAATGAAGGTGGTGACCACCACTTTTGGTTTACATTTTATGCTTTCCATCAGGCAGTGTAAAGTCATTTTGGTAGACTTATCCATAAGTCTGATAGAAACAATGAAGTAGAATCCAAGAGTTTTCACGCCTCGCTTATAAGACTCGGGATCACAGCAGCATGAAATTATGTATCTTTTTTTTATGTTTGTTCGTCTGTCTCTTTCTCTCACTTTGTATAATTGTTTCAATAAATGTAGGAAAGAGGTGGACGGATAAAGATGTGACTGATGTAAGTTTCACTGGCAGATGATCATTTAAGAAGCCATTTGACTAAGTTCCTAAGACCATTACACTGCTAATTAAGGTATATCACAGAAAATATTATTCTTAGAAGCCTGTTAATCTACCGGTTAGTGATAATGACTGCTAAGCTCAAGGTCATGGGTCAAAAAAAATATGGCACATGACACTGTAAAGTGTTGATTAGTTTATTTTATGTTCTAAGTTAAAAATTTGACAAATTATTAAGTTTTACCAGCATTTCAAATGTACCTTTACAAGCACACGTAGACACACGAACACAAATAGATATTTTTTTGTATTAAAATATTTATTGAAGTTCAAAATCCGAAAAAATAACTTCGCTCATGCATTAAACCTCGAATGACAGCATTCGTGCTATGCTCTCCCTATGCTTCCCATCAGGCAGAGCAGGGTGACTTTGGCAGGCTTAAATATAAAAAAAGACATTATTATCTTTTAATTTCATTGAAGCTCTCTTACGAAAATTGTCAAAAGAATACTGAGTGTAATAAAACTTTATTGGAATTTAGTATCAAATAGGCTTTCAGTGTTGGTCGCAAAAAAACGTTATTTTGTTAATCAAATCGCTAACATTTTATCTTATGTAAAGATAGAATCGAAAAGTTGGTTTTAACACAAACCTTTGCGTAGTTTCTCTTGTACAAAGGGACGTATTTGTAATAAAATTATTTAAAAGGTTACGATGCCTTCTATAGCCCTTCTATTTATAGGGAAATAGGTATCGTAACCTTTTCAGTCAATTTATAAAACTATATGTGGGTAAAAGCCGTGAAAGTTTAAAAGTAGACTAAGCTTTGCGGTTTAACATATACACTGAACACATAAAATAATCTATTTTCACAACTAAATTGTATCTTTGATTTTATGTTATCGTTATCTTAGAAGGAAGCTTGAGAAAGGAATAAATTATAGAAGTACCGTCTATAAAATAATTAACCTAATTAACTCCTTTTGTTAACAGTTATCTGTAAGTAAAAGTCCCGTTAAAATCAATACAGCTGTTCCAGAGATTAGCAGAAATAAACATACAGAGAGACAGAGCGATTAATATTTATAAAATTGCTTTTTTTGATGTGAATAACGTATACATACGTTTACATTTAATAAAAAAGCGGCCAAGTGCGAGTCGGACTCGCCCATGAAGGGTTCCGTACCAGCAAGTAACATAATATAAAAGTTCTTGTAGTTCCTTGTAACTTTCATCGATGTTTTTATACTAGTGTATTGATTGGATGAAAGGTATATTGCGTGTTACGATTTATGACGTATTAAAAAAAAACTACTCACTAGATCTCGTTCAAACCTTTAGAAGTTAGAGGGGGGGGGACACACATTTTTCCACTTTGGAAGTGTCTCTCGCGCAAACTATTCAGTTTAGAAAAAAATGATATTAGAAACCTCAATATCATTTTTGAAGACCTATCCATAGATACCCCACACGTATAGGTTTGATGAAAAAAATATGTTTGAGTTTCAGTTCCAAGTATGGGGACCCCCAAAATGTATTGTCTTTTTACTATTTTTATGTAAAAATCTTAATGCGGTTTACAGAATACATCGACTGACCAAATTTCAACGGTATAGCTCTTATAGTTTCTGAAATAATTGGCTGTGACATACGGACGGACAGACAGACAGACAGACAGACTTGACGAATCTATAAGGGTTCCGTTTTTTGCCATTTGGCTACCATTTGGAACCCTAAAAAACTATTCATTTGATAGTACGAACACACTTCAATTTTTATTTATTCCGTATATGGTTGTAATTGTTATTTATAATCTACTTATAATGAATATTATTAATTGGAAAGTAATCATCAAAAACATGTTAGACAGATATACCTATAACATATTTGTAAAAATTAAAATGTAGATTTTGACCATTCCACAATTTATCTACAATCTTAAGAAAGGTACAGAAATCGATTACTTAATACTTCCTAGAGTCCAATACAAACATAACAATTCAATCTGTCGAAATAGTTGCATATTATCAGTTCACGCAAATATATAGTTAAAACATTCACACCTGTATTCATTCCTATTTTAAATTTTTGCAGATTTGCTCATAAATGTCAAGAAAACCACGGATTCCTGATGTACTGTAACTCACGTCTTGTTTTGAAATGTTATGCCTGCTGTACTAAACGCATCTACCAAAAGATTTCGCTAAAGTAAATACAAAGATTCTTTTTCGAATCATATCACCGTTTAAGTTTGATTAATTATATACATATCTGGCGTCTATTCAAAGCAGTCTTTGATAACGAATCCACATCATTTGAATAAATATTTGTGAATCTGTTTCTCTTTAAACAATTTTAAAGCCTCAGACTAAAATTAGATACAGAATACTATACGTGTGGAGTTAATTTTCTACTTGTCTGTCTTTACAAAAATACATTTAGATATTTTGAGTGTGTGCCAAACTGATGATTTGTCGGTTTCGAGTAGGCTAAGATACGAAATGGAACTTTTTGCTTCGTGCAACCAATCTGGGACACAAAAAGTTTCTTGTGGTATTACCGGACCGAATTAACCCTTAAGGAAAAATCGTGAATATGCAACCAAAATACTGAAGACAATCTTTGAGACTCAAATAATAACCTCCTCTGTTAGCTCCATCTAAATAAATATACGAACTGATAGACAACCAGCAATTAAAAGGTCTTGAAAATTCAATGAAGACAAACTTTAATCAACGATAAACTACAAACTCGATAGCTATGGGCCAAAACAACCGGAGTAATTTTAATATATTTTAATAATTTTTAAAGAAAAATTATCGTAAAAATTTAATATACAAAGAGCAAAGTTATAATATCCTTTAACGAAAGAATTGGTAATTTAAAATCCTTTAGGCAATAACAAAAACACTTTTTAACGCAAATTATAATGGGTTTCGTAAAAAGAAATCCATGTAACAGATGTCTTTAGTTTTTTGTATCTAATCGGGTTCTACTTAATTGGCGTTAGAGAGATGAGATTTCGTGCTAAAAAAATCAAGAAAACGATTTCAGCCTTCTCTACACTTTTTCTACACCTACAAAGTGATGTCCTACGAGGGGTTTGAACCCACGATATTTAGCGCAGTAAAGCTTTTGGGCAAACATCAAAACTGTTGATTAGATGTACATATAGGTATATTTAATCGGTTATCATAATCGTCTTACAATACTATTTACTAGAATTTCTTACTGATTAAAATGTACTTGGCATGTGATACTTTTGTAACTAAAACTTAACTCAAATAAGTTTCACGTTACAAGTATCGTAGTCGCGAGGGACTTTACAAGAGTCCAAACAACTCCCACGGACAAAACTCGTCCTTTACTAATGTATTATTCTCAGAATGTATTTGATATAATACACGTTTTATCCATAGTGAATAGTTTGTATAGTGAATAGAAGGAAATATATATGAATAGTTTATAGACAACAAAGTTTGCAAACTTATATGAAGGGCAATAAATATTAAAAGACATTTGTATACATTAAAATACATATTATTTTCATAATATATTTATGAATACTTTCAACTTACGAAGACCTACACGATACTAGAATATATTTACTTAGGAAATAAATTATTTAATATTATATCAATAATGTTTTTATATAATAACGACAATATATTTCTTTTCAAAGATATTAAGTTCTTAGTAGTTATCGATTCTAAATCGAATCTTGTACAATTATTGATATCTATTTTGTATACTTAGTTTGAATAGTTAAGATACAAATAGTGTTGTTCTTCAATTACTATTTTATATGTTACACGTAGGGTGCACGAGAGGAGCCTCCCGAGCGAAGTAAGTAGACAACAAGAGTCCCGACGTCCGGCGCACCCTGGACACCTAACAATCGGTAACGCAGAGCTTAGGTGATAATCCTCTCACCACGATGGATCAACACAATTCCACCAAACGACAACATATGTTACAACTCCTGTACTAGGGCTATTTACTGTGTCGCGGAAAACCTCACAAACCCACACGAACCGGACTCAAAAAACACTCAGACTGAGAATTAAAATTTTTTGGTCACGTAACAAAGTGGAATCTCACGTTAGGATTTTTTGAATAATCAATATAATTTTTTTGAAAATTGAAAATGGTATAAAAGACAAAAACTACAAAGGCCGCATATCTCTTATTTAGTCAGGCGGTTGAGCTTTAAACTGTTACGTATTTGACGTTAGAATTCCATTTTCCATTCACACATCAATAAAATTCCTCCTAATTTTTTTTTTTTTTTTTTCTTTGCGGAAATCCCCTCGGATACCACCAGTTGGTGGTTATGTCGGACTCAAACCGACCAAAACCGCACGCCGTCTCAAGGTACCGATGGCCGGGGAATCAGGTGTACCCTAGAAAGGAAATCCCTGGAACCCCGACGTACCTCGGGCCATCTACCTGCGGCTTGTAGACGTCCCTCGTCATAATAAAAGTGCATGGCGCATCCACCCCGGCCTGATTCTGCTGGGATGACAGATGGCCTCACTTGTCATCCCCAGGCTAGCGCTTATGGAGGACGGAGATCGTTCTGCGACCTCCGGCGCCTGAGTCGTCTGCGGTACCGGGCCCGTTCCTGGGCCTGGCGGACCGGGAGAGATCTAAATCTCCCCCGATCTCACTCCGCCATCTCCGTATGTCGGACTCAAACCGACTAAAACCGCACGCCGTCTCAAGGTACCAATGGCCGGGGAATCAGGTGTACCCTAGAAAGGAAATCCCTGGAACCCCGATGTACTTTGGGCCATCTACCTGCGGCTTGTAGACGTCCCTCGTCATAATAAAAGTGCATGGCGCATCCACCCCGGCCTGCTTCTGCTGGGATGACAGATGGCCTCACTTGTCATCCCCAGGCTAGCGCTTATGGAGGACGGAGATCGTTCTGCGACCTCCGGCGCCTGAGTCGTCTGCGGTACCGGGCCCGTTCCCGGGCCTGGCGGACCGGGAGAGATCTAAACCTCTCCCGATCCCACTCCGCCATCTCCTTTGCAAGAATAACTTGCTCGCAGAACGAAACGGCGGAGTTCCACGCACTCTCGCTCCGCAGCATGGCCGCGATCATGTTGCAGAGCGAGAGAATACTCACTCCGATGGCCGCCACGAGGTCACCCCTCTGCGCCGCCCACGCTGGGCATTCAGCTAGCGTATGGAGCGACGTTTCCACGGTCCGGCCATAATAAAATTCCTCCTATGAATATTGTTTGCAAAAAGAAATAGGAGTTTTTTTTATGAATCAGTCTGAGTATTATAACATGTATTTTATTTTCTTATAACCAACGTACTTATACACACGTAAATACGTAAACAAAACTTAGATGTAAACTTAGAATTTGACATTAAGATAATTTGATTTTAGTAAAAGGACACAGGCTACTCTTGACCATAATAACCGACTTTACGCGGGAGAACCCGGCAAAATCTAGAATAATAAATGTAAACACAGTGAAACCTGGTTGAGTTGGACCTGGATAAGTGCGAAACCTCAATTAATGAGAGTTTCAATGAACATCTATGGCAATCGTTATTGGGAAGTCAGTGCCCTCAAATATACTGACAACTAGTTCAATCTTCGAATTTCAATTCTCCCTTAGGGTTGCGGAGGTCCGATGCTAGTCACTCCGTGGAAAAACTGAAATTCAGGTAAAACCGGTTGAACTAGTAGCCGACCCCAAATAAACTTGGAATAAAGGCAAGGAAGATGATTGTTTTATTTTCTACGTAATACATAATGTATATACATTCATACCTACATTTAAATTCATCACACCAAAAATACCCACTTTCATTAACATATCCACATCTCAAATTGGAATAACGGTACATTTAGATTTCTATAAGTGGTATCTCTGTAAATGAGACAACTATAAACCTGCTTAATTGGAAAACTGGATTAATGGAAACCCTCAATAAGTGGTACATAATTCTTAGTCTCTTGAAATCCCAATTAACCAGGTTTCACTATATATGTATGTACATAAAATTATACCTTTTATCCATGAGTTATTATTTATATATATCAAAGTGTGTTGGGTTAGAGAATTAATTTATTTATAGAGCGCTACAAGCACTCTAATATTCCAGTACATTGAGAGACCTCAAGAGACAGTGCTGTTCAAATTTACTGAGCTTAAGAATGGCCGGTAGAATCATTCAAGTTTAATGTTTCTCTCTGTTTCCGCTTTACCTTTGTTCAGTGTTGGTATTTAATAAAGAAAGTAGGCTAGATACAACAATTTACGTTGTTTTTGAAATAAAAACTCTGAGTGTCTTTAATTAAATTTCTTTAATAATGTTATACTAAATGAATTGTTGTTATTCCTTTTCTTAGTTTTTAATAAAATAAGCAGAAAATATAATTGCAAAGGACTTTTTTACAAAAATGGATGGACTCAGCTTAAGTGATACTATGACCTCACGGTTATTGCCTAATTAATGATGAGTTTTGTAACTAGTAGAGCAACGCTGATTCGAGCACTTTTTTATATTTAATCCTACCATAATAACTCTACTCTGCCTGATGGAAAGCATGAGCAGAATCCAGGAGTAAGGGTCCAGGGATTTCCTTCTGGACCCCTCCCAGCGCCTGCCCTCACTGTTGCGGGCACCATCTCTAAATTAAAGGCCGCTGCATACGTGACGGGATTTTACACGGACGGGACGTGGACGTGGTTGCCTCGTTATAAACGGGAACGTGATGTAAATGCATACGCACCGTGACTGTGACTCGGATCTAACGTGTTAGTGTTGTGAACAAGGAAAGATGTATTTTTCATTTCAATTGGCTTTAATTGCTACTGACGTGCTAAACATCGTCGGCGACGATATTTAGCTCGTCCCGTGCGTGCCACGTTCCCACCCCGTCCGTGTCTCCGTTATGTATGCATTTCCTTATACATTTTGTACGTAACGATGTTTGCAAAACTTCCCGTCCCGTTCCGTCCGTGTAAAATCCCGTCACGTATGCAGCGGCCTTAACTCTCTAATTGGGCGACGTCCGGTCACGCGGACGCCGCCCCCTCGCGAGTATGGCCTTTACTATACTAAGGTATACTAAGTATATTAGCCTAAAATCGTTTCAAAAAGTAGCTTAAATTACTCCGTATATCATCAACTATTTGCCATCGAATGTCATATCGTAATCAATGAAGCCATTCCAGAGATTAATTAGCCTGAACAAAGAGATATAACTTTATTTTTAAAATTTATTTTTGTTGCAAGTACTACCTACTACGTATAAATATTTTTATCTGCATTTAGTGAACAGTCGTTGATTTGAAATTACACGCAGAAACTTCAATTTACTTATTTGCATAGACATAGCTCCTAAATAATCTTTTTTAACGCCGCAATTGAAATGGATCTTATATCTACACACAGGCCAAGTGGGACCAATATAGGTCAAACCTATTGACGATTTTATACAAACCAATTTCAATTATATTCTGACAATGAATTAATTTCTGTTAGTACTGAAATTAAATTTTGTTTCATCCAATAACAAACTGGGCTAATCCAATTTATTCTGACAAATTTGTTAAGCGAAAAACTTGGGGCGATGAAATGGAATCGATAAGGAGAAGTATCAGAAAATTGTTGAGAGTTAGGCTTGAATATATAACGGCTAAAACAATTGCGGTAGATGCTCATACAAATACTACGAGAACTTATTTGCTTTTAGTTTACCAAGCCCTCAATACTTTTATTTTCGTTTCTGTAAGTAGCAAACTCTAGATTTTTTCTACAATTTTTTAAAGTCGGGCTACGAAAATAACTTTGAATTATTTAAGACTGCGATTAGTTAACAAGACTTATATATTAGTAGGTAATACGTTTCTACTGATTTGTTTATTAGTGACACAAAGATTTATTAATACAAGTTATAGCCGATGATCTAATTTTGAACATCTATACAAGATAAATAAAGTTGAAGTGTATGTTATCAAATGAACGGATTTTTTTCTGCTATACATGTATATAAAAGTATATATAGTAAAGTATTTTTATGTATTAAAAAAGGTTTTAAAAAAAACAACTGTTGCTCCTGGCTATCTCTCTCTCTCTGGAATGACAGGTCTGATTTTGAGCGAACTTTCACTAACAGATGATTGATATTTTCGGACATCTTTTTTTTTACACACAACATCATCTAGTCCCAAACTAAGCAGAGCTTGTATTAAGGGTACTAAACAACTGAAATATATACATAAGCATTTTTTTTTTGTAAATACATACTTATTATACATAGAAAACACCTAGACTCCGAAACAAATATTTGTGGATTAAACAAACATTTGGTCCGACCCGGGAATCGGATCCGAGATCTCTTCATCACTAGACCAACAAGGCAGTCAAAGGAGTAAGTTATGCTAACTTAGATTAGCTTCGCCCCATGGCTTTACCCGTGATTTACTAAAATAACCGTAGGTAACCCCGCGGGATTCAGTTAGTAATTGAATAAGTTTTATGTTTTGTTTTCCTTCAATTGGCATGAACAAGTTATACTATTACTGAGTACTGAGTAAACTGACGGGTTAATATAGAACACTGGATGAGTAAAGCTTTATTTAGATCTGTTCAGATAATTTAGAAGTCGCATATCTTAAAATGTATTTAAATAAAATGGTTGCTAACTGCTTTATCTTTTTCTAAGATACTAACTAGTGTAAACATTAACTTTGTAAAAAAAAATCGTCTATGTTTAGTAGTTCGGCATCTCTTTCTGAGGTCTGTCACAAAACAAATATCCATAAATATTTTAAAATCTACAAGCATGTCGATCCTTTATCAAAATGACAGACAGAGAGACATAAAGTGACTTTCGAATTTATGATATGAGTATGGGTGTCATGTTTACAGTTGATATTACACAGTTGTGACGTATGTAAATAACGGTATATCATTAACAATTCCTAATGTCCTGTGGGATATTATTAATTTATTAATGATAAAGCGGGGCTAGGGTATTCTCTCAGGAGAGAGTTAAGGCCATACGTACCCACTCTCTCCGAGTGCGGGTTGGGGATTGACAAGCCATCGTTGTGGCAACGTAATCGCGGCGTTGTATGTTTTTGATTTGCCTGAAATAACAACTATTATAGGCATCATTGAAATATTTGATATATTATATGAGTTAGAGTAAAAAGTTGACGTTGCTAGTCCTTGTTTTGTTTTTCTTAACTGTTCAGATAAGGGTACGTGACGTCACTAGACAACCTGGTAATCAAAGTCAAAGTTTATACATTGTAATATACCGTGGATGTCCCTCATTTTAATCAACAATACCAAAGCTTTGTTGGAAGTGAATTAAAGCAGGAACTAGTGAGTGACGTCAGTCGCAATTTCCAACTGCTACTCAACTCCCCTTTTGGAATTAATTGTATCAAAACCATTGTATTAAATTTAATAGTTTTATCATCTCCCTAACCTCTATTCCCAAGATAGTCTTTGCTTGGCTACTAGTTAGTTGAACGAGTAGGTTTTACCTGAATGTCAGTTTTTCCACGGAGCGACTGGCATCGGACCTCCGCAAACCTAAGGGAGAATTGAAATTCGAAGATTAAACTAGATTTCAGTATATTTGAGGGCACTGACTTTCTAATAATGACTGCCATAGATGTTCATGACAACTGGGACCGATAGCTTAAGGTGCTCTCCGAGGCACGGGTGTGAATCATCGCCAAACATCCAGACTCCAGGCTGTTATTAAGAATTTTCTGTAAGAAAAACCCAACAACACTTTTTGGCCCGGCCCGAGATTTGAACCCGAGAAGTCTTGATCAGCAGTCGCATACGCTAACCACTATATCAACGAGGCAGTCGTGTTTTAAACTTAACAATATAAAAGTTTATAGTTTCAAATCCAAAGGGCAAGAAACTTACTCTGACATTTTTTCTAACCGTGATTGAACTTTATTCAAGAGAACACATTAAATATTTTAGAGATACACATTGTGAGCTGGGACGAGATGGGCTGATTCTATCCTTGTCGCTTAAAGTGCTCTAACTCTTACGCTTGTTAGGTTTCCCCGAAATCATTCCCAAATAAGGATTTACGTAGAATAAACAAAGTGCTAATGGAATACTGGTAGGTAATGTGAACGCACTAAGTACTGAGCCATCGTGTGTTCCAGGCCTGAGCTCGACTTAAAATCAACTGTAGGGAGTTATCAGATTATAACCCATTAGGTTTACATTGTTTTCATCTATGTTTAGAGAATGTGATGTATTGTATGGTTTACTATTAAGAGATCTGTTATTATGTTTGGGAATTTGAATTGTAGTAAATATAAACGTAACGAAGTTATATAACCCAGTTTGAATTCAGGACAAGATACGGATAATGTCAAGGAGGTTTGGCTTTTGTACTAAACTCAATATGCCCTTTTTTTATCGTGCGGAAATCTCCACGCATACCACCACTTGGTGGCTATGTCGGACTCGAACCGACTAAAACCGCATGCCGTCTCTTGTACTTCAACCCACACAAATGATTTCATCAAAATCAGTCCAACTTTTTAGGAGTTGTTCAATTACAAACACACGAACAGAAAATTCATATTACTACCTGATGACCGCGGCTCCGCTCGCGTCCTGGGGGTATGAAAAATAGATGTTGGCCGATTCGTATACCTAATCGATATGCACACAAAATTTCATGAGAAGATGAGGAGTTTAATTACAAACACAATGACACGAGAATTTTTTGTATAAGATATTACGATAAGTAAGGAGCTCGAGGCCAAATATTGACCTCATAGAATAACATATTCCAGACAGCACGTTAAGCCGTCGATTTTGAATAAAACTCGAAGATAGAAAGTATTCTAACACTCAGACTGATGTAAATATAAAATAAATACAAATATTTTTACAAGGCGGCAAATCCTCAATCCATTGTGATAAACAGACGATGGTACAATTTCACACGATCTCGTGAACGAAATATCGCAAAAAGTTTTCCTATCTTCAAATAAATAACACCAAGCTCTTCAATAAAAGAGGATGTGAATAGGACTAGAAAGAAAAGATTTATGGATTGGGAAGAATTAGAACTAAAACATTATTCATACACAACATATCTTTCTATACAAGTACTACTATTATAAACGCGAAAGTTTGTGAGTATGTATATGTTTGATGCTCTTTCACGTAAAAACAACTGAATGGATTTTGATGAAACTTCACAATAGTATAGCTTACATATCGGCAACGCGTAGGCTAGTATTGACCGCCATGGCGAAGCCGCGGACAAAAGCTATTAATCATATTAATTAAACGACAATATTAATTAAATCCATAAAATAAAATTGATGTATACAAACACTCATTTGTAATTTCAAAATTACAGTTTTTCACTAAGTGCATAGGAAAGTATTAACGGTATTTTTTTATTCAAAAATCAATATTTAAATTTTTAATTTTGTTTGTGCTGAACCCAAGAGTGCCGGTCACCATCCTAATTGTAAGTGACCCACACCATGACTCATCCTTCTAGTGATGATTTTGCATCATTGAACCTCCGGTCTTCTATGCGAGCGTACAGTATTCCTGTGGTGCTGGCCCATCCGTGTTGAAATCAGCTTGACTGTACTACCTTGATTTTGACGGGACATTCATTAGTATATATAACTGATAATTTAATTAGTATCTTGGATTAATTTTTAAGGCAAGTCTTGCCTCGCAGTTTTACACATGATTATTGTAAAGGTATAACAGCAACTCCAAGCTAGTTATATACAATTCTCTTGTCACATTGCTGGTCCCGATGAATGAAACTATTTTGTTTGTTTAAGATAGGACAGTTGATATCATCTAAGAGAGAGACTAATAGGAGCCGAGCATAATTGAAAATAAACATATACGAAGTTGTGTGGGTCAGCAAGTTTTTTAATGTCACCAAATTTGACTATTTAATTTAGTAACAGAGTACTAAATTCATTCGTTACTTAATTTTTGTAGCAGGATAGTAAACCTTGATAGCATTGTGTCATAAATATTTTATTGTGTGTTTATGTTGTGTGGTTGTACGCACATTTAATTAGCAGACTATTTTAATGGATCCTGAGTTTTTTTTATTGATAACTCCCGCAGTAAGAGAATTATATATTCTGTATTGCGGGGGAACTTATAATAATAATAACTTCCTCGACCGGTTTCGGCCACGGCGACCTCTTCAACTCCGATCACACTGTCTTTGGTGTGCTCGTACATGGCTAATATAGGCGATCTTATTTGATAATGTTCGCGCACAGTGCGGGCAGGTGAGCACACCATTGTCGTAGTTATAAGAGAAAGCACTAGGTGGGTGTGCTTTCAGCTCATCGCGCCGAGCGTCCAACTCAGCGCAGCGACTGTCCTCAAAGCTCTCGACTCTAGTCCTCACTAAAGACCTCCATTCCGATCGCTGAGCCGCCATTTGCTCCCACTTTGAAGGCTCCTTAGAAGGCGGGAGAACTTACAGACATACAAGAAAGGGGGCATAAAAAATCCAGACTCAGAACAATAATTTGTGACAACATGGGTTAACAGAAAGTGTTGTTTTTTTTCGGGCTTAGAACGCACAAGAATCAACGCAGTAGAGATCGCAATACGTGTAGTCATTCATTTCTTCTTTAAAACTATATATTTTTTTCGAATACCACACCGTTAAAATTTTCATTTTTATGATAAAATTCTATTAATTCATGAGTATGTTAAGCTATGTTGGACCGCGTCACCAATGTAAAACCCGGTTGTTGCGTATGGTCCTTGTAGTGCCCTTTGTGCAAGGTGTATAAATTAAAGATCCGTAAAATCCATTCACTCTTGTTTATTACTCACGATAATTACATTACATTAATGAGACGACTAATGTTTAAGAACGGTCCGAGAGCGACTGACTTGCGCCCGTAGCGATATGGCTCCTCCCATGGCGATATCCTCTTTCGTCCGTGTCTTACTTGCGAGCAGTCGTGTACTCGTGTGTCAATTTATTCTTATTTTGTTTAAAAATATCACAGAGTTCATATCAAATCAGTACTCCATATTAGCTACATTAATAAAATCTATAAAACACACGAAAATCGCCCTTAACATCAGTGCGCGATATAAGTCATTACCCCGGCTACAACTTACGCAGGACGTCAGCGGAGCGCCCTTCACCCCCTGGCCTACTATGAGACAGGTGCGATCTTTCATTCTTGTCTAACAACTACATATACCTAATCGCTCCGCCCGGAGAGAAGGCGAGCGACGGTCAACGTTATATATTGCTATAGTGATATTGTTTACAGTCACTATTAACTCAAGCGCATTATTTTATAGTAAACATAACGCTTTGACCTATTATACTTTGGAAGTTTTGCAGTGAACTGAGCGTTAGATAACATACATAGGTATTCGTGTGTTTTCCGCTACAATAACTGTCACTCAGTTTAATATGAGTATGACTCGCACCCCTAATATGAGTATATCTGCGTCTGACCCGGATTTGTCGATGCGTGCACTTGAGGCTACAGGGTCGCCGCTCAACGTCACTATTCGGAATCAGAAGAAGCGCGTGCGCTTGGATGATGAAGTTGATACGGAGCTTGAGTCGTGCAGTGATAATCAGGGTATTAGAGAACTGTTGCATGTTTTAATCTCACAACAAAATCGTCGTTTAGATGCGATGGACAGCAGTATTCGCGACATTAAAGATCAGTATTCTGCCATTACGTCGATCGAGAAAAATATTTTGGATATAAAGTCACAAAATCACGAGATTCAGAACATAAACAAAGAAATTGTCGCCAATGTCGATTTTATGTCATCGCAAATGAATGACATCGAAAAAAAGATTGATAAACTTGAAAACGAGCGCAAAACATACAATGTTCAGATCTTACTTCTCGAAGAGAAGATAGAATCGCTTGAACGAACTTCTAGGAAGACATGTATTGAGATCAGAGGAGTTCCTAAAAAGCAAAAGGAATCTAAACAAGATTTGTATGAAATGATCTCAAGTTTGTTGAGAGTTTCTAAAATTAAACCCGCCGATACACAAATCAGGGATGTCTACAGATTACCCTCAAAAGTAAATACTAAAACTAGTACTTTGGTCGCCGAGTTTGCCAACACTTTAATGAAGGATAACCTCCGGCCATAAAAAAATACAACCTGGAAAATAGAAATTCCGAATTGAACACCAGTCACTTAGGACTGCAGGGTCCTCCAAGCTCAATTTTCGTGTCGGAAAACTTGACCGCTAAAACCAAAAGACTTCTCTTCCTCGCGCGAGATCTAGCAAGAACGGATGAGTATCAATACTGTTGGGTTTCGAACGGCAGGGTGTTTCTCCGTAAAAAGCAAGGCGCGCCCTCAATTCTTGTCAGAAACGAAAACGTATTGTCAGCACTAAAGGAAAAGTCTAATAATGTTGATCTAAATATTGCTAATATTAAATGACTAGTGTATGTATTCCTAGAAAGTCATGTATACTACTGCTACTGCATTTATACTTTGGAACTGATTTGTTTTCACTATTATTTAATTTTTAAGGTAAAATATTGTTACACTATACACATTCACACATTCCACAAACCTACTATATCCTTATCACTCCCTCGTACACCTACAAAAATCACGTTTAGAACTCACTTAACTTACGCATTCAACTCACAACTACTTTTCAACATATTTTATGTATACATTATACACCATTATTTTGACTCAAACACCAACACACAACAAAACAAAATAACACCAACACTCAAATTACACAGTCCACAATCTCTCACATTCTTTATTAATTATGTCTTCTTATTAAATTTAAATGTATTGAACTATATATGTATATTGTTCAATATATTCTTATACAATAGCCAACAATATTGTGGTACCAAATTTTCTACCAGTATATACAATTGTACCTGTTTTCCGAATAACTCTCCAGTACACATATACCCTATTAAACTATATAATGGCTAATATTACTCAGATTGTTGATGATTTGGATAGATAGATAGATAGATAGATAGATAACTCTTTATTTGCACACAAAATTACAGGGTTACAAAAAAAAAAGGAACACATTGATTAAATATAGAGTGTACAAAGGGCGGCCTTATTGCTAGAAGCAATTTCTTCCAGGCAACCTTAGGATGGATCAAATGTTGTAGAGAGACAGTAGTAGTTGAATATGCATTTTTGAACCTATTATTTGCTTATTATTATGTACTATACCATATTACATATACTACATGTATTATATTATCTACAAACATTTACAATTTTTACTTACATATAAGATGTATACCTATTACAATAAATATACTTACATATACATACATACATACATAAATACATACTATAACAGTAAATATACATATATAGATACATACTTAAATGAATAAAAATAGAATAAGAGAAACAGTTTCGTTTCACCCTCAATCGTGTCGGACTCAATTAAGGTGAATAAAATTAGAATAAAATTAGTAATACGTCATTTACCTCTAAATTTAAAATAAACTCTGTTGATGGCTGTAAGTCACTACTCGGAGATGTAGGAAAGCAATATACAGTCTTAGTACAGAATATTCGCAGTATTAAACAAAATTTCGATAACTTTTACATTTTACTAACCAGATTACACTTTACTCCAGATATCATCATCCTTACTGAATGCTGGCTCGACGATATGTCAATCTGCCATAATATTAATAATTATAATTATCACTGTTCCAAAACATATCTGAACCAAAATGACGGATTAGTAATTTATATTAAATCATCGATTCAAGCCACTGTTACCGAACCACCTTTCAGAGACTCAAACTGTCTTATCATCAATGTTGACCCCGAACTAACACTTATAGCTTTATATAGATCACCGTCATTTTATAATATAAATAACTTCTGTAACTCATTAGAAGATGTAATGAACTCGTGCCGTGGTGATACATGCATCATTGTTGGTGATATAAATCTTGACATTAAGTCAGGTTACACCGACAATCGTTCTACGGAATACCTGGACCTAACTAGCCACTACGGTTACTATCCGGGTCACATTTTCCCTACACGTGGATCCAACTGCTTGGACCATGTGATGATGAAAACCAAAAAATCGGCCTCTATTATTGTCTGTGAATCTAGTATTACAGATCATGACACTATTGTTCTAGGTGTCCAAAGAGAATCTCCTAGGACATCATCTCGAAAAGTAGTCACGAAAATTAATTACAAAAATATAGTTAAGGATGTCGAGAGCGAATCTTGGGACTGGCTTTATGAGCAAACCGACATAAATGTCGCTTTCCCACTATTTGTTGAAAAGCTCTCAAAAATAACACTTATGCACACTAGTTCACGAACCTTCCATAGTTCAGAAAACCTTATTAAACCCTGGATAACCAAGAGTATTCTTAAATGCATTCGAAAAAGAGACCGGTTACATATCAAAGCCAATAAAAAAGAAAATAAAGACAATCCAATTATACAACAAGAATATAAAAATTACCGCAACTATTGTAATAACATCTTATCTAACCTGAAACTTAATTATGAAAGGGAATCTTTAATGAAGACTAAGGGGAACAGTAAAAAACTTTGGGGCGAAATTAAGTCAATTTGTAACATCAAAAGTAAAAAAGGAGGGAACTCTGAACTTGTGACAGGTGGTGAAAGTGCAGTCTCTAGTCTGAATAAAATTAACGAATATTTTACTTCTATTGGCGAAAATATCTCAGCAAAAACTCTTAATGAGCTTAAACTAAACGAAACGGATTTGGTGAAGGATATTAAACATTGCACCACAATACATAATCATTACAATTCTTTCTACTTTACTCCAACAGATGAAAAAGAAATTCACAACTTAATAGCTAATTTAAAAAACACGTCAGCCCCAGGCGATGACGGTATTAATAATAAAGTGATCAAATCGTCCGCGCATATTTTAGTTCAACCTATAACATTTCTTTGTAACTTAAGTCTAACCACAGGTACAGTGCCCACCTGTTTGAAAAATGCTAACGTATGTCCAATATTTAAAAATGGTGATCCTAAGAAACCAGTTAATTATCGTCCAATATCGCTGTTGACAACGCTCTCGAAAATACTCGAAAAGGTGGTTAACAAGAGACTCTTGGCGTACCTTGAAAATAATCGATTGCTTTCAAAAAATCAGTTTGGTTTCCGGGCTGCCAGGTCTACGGAGGACGCAGTTACTAGCTTAGTTGATTTCATCACTTTTAACCTAGATCACGGATATGCGTGTACTGGTGTCTTCCTGGACCTGGCAAAAGCTTTCGATACTGTTTCGCGAAAAATTTTAATTGAGAAACTGTCACTACTTGGTATACGCGGTGATGCCCTGAAGTGGTTCAGTTCATACCTCTCCGACAGAAGCCAGAGAGTAGTTATGGGAAATCTTCGAAGTGAACTTACTCCTGTGCGCTTTGGTATACCTCAGGGAAGCGTTCTTGGCCCTACGCTGTTCATCGTATATGTGAATGGTCTCTGTGAGCTGAAACTTCCGCAAGCTAGACTATTCACATATGCTGATGATACGGCGATTGTTTTTTACGCCAAGGACTGGGATGAAGTTCAAGTGGTTGCTGAAAATGGCTTACGAGTGGTTTCTGATTGGTTGCAACGCAATCTGTTGGCGCTAAATATTGACAAAACCAATGCAATCAACTTTTCAATCTCCAAAAGAACCTCCCCTTTTAGTAGTTTTAGTCTGAGACTCCATATATGCATTGACCGAAACAACTGTAACTGTCCACAGATAAGACAAACTACTACTATCAAATATCTAGGTATTTGCTTAGACAGTCATCTCACATGGTCTAAGCATCTGGAAGTTCTCATTAGTAGAGTTAGACTGTTAACGCAGGTGTTTAAACGTCTCGGAAAAATAGCTGATGAGGCAGTTGTAAAACTGGTCTATTTTTCTTTATGTCAATCCATACTTAATTATGGCATTATATCGTGGGGTATTACGTCTAAATGCCACTTAATTAAATTGGAACGTGGGCAAAGGGCTCTTTTAAAAGTTGCTTACGGACGCCCATTCCGATATCCTACCAATGACTTATACGCTGAGACTGGGTTGCTTAGGGTCAGACAGCTGTACATCCTTTCCGCTGCCTTAAGATTTCATAGAACCTCGCTATCCACCTGCGCTTGCAGCCGCTCTAACCGGAGAATATACTGGAATAAGCTTATATGCCGTAAAACGTTTGGTAGAAAGTCTTTTGGCTTTATGGGACCTTACATTTACACTAAACTCAACAACATTCATAATATAATCAATGTAAAAAGAAATCGTTGCAAGGAAATCATAACGAAATGGCTATATACTTTAGACTACAATAACACAGAACAGTTTTTGAAGATATTGGTATAATAATATTAGATTGTGTCTATACGTGTACGTGTATATGTTTATTGTATGTATATATATGAGTAATTATATAAAATTTAAAAGAAAGTAAACTCCATTCACATTGCTCAACAACACATCACATCTGACCAAAACATCATATACTTGACACCCTCACACCACAACATCTCAATCACACCACACCTCATTATCACACTACACCTCATCACCACACTACACCCTTTAAACACATCTCACCTCATCACATCACACTAAAACACACCTTATCAGAACATTATCTCATAACATTATTTTATTATAATTAACGATTAAAGGATTTGAACGAAGGAGACTAGATCCCACGACACAGGGAATCCTAGTGTGGGGTCTAGGGCCTCAACCCATGTATTTTTTTCTTATGAGACAATAAAGAGATATTATTATTATTATATATTTTTTTCGAATACCACACCGTTAAAATTTTCATTTTTATGATAAAATTCTATTAATTCATGAGTATGTTAAGCTATGTTGGACCGCGTCACCAATGTAAAACCCGGTTGTTGCGTATGGTCCTTGTAGTGCCCTTTGTGCAAGGTGTATAAATTAAAGATCCGTAAAATCCATTCACTCTTGTTTATTACTCACGATAATTACATTACATTAATGAGACGACTAATGTTTAAGAACGGTCCGAGAGCGACTGACTTGCGCCCGTAGCGATATGGCTCGGCTCACTTAAATATGCTGCCTCTAATCAAATATTGTTTAATCATATTGTCCCTACAGATAAATTGTATATATTTAACTTACTTCATTAAAAACAATAAAAATAAATATTTTGTTCTTACATTATGCAGGTAGATGTATTATTTAGTTTTATTAGAATTGAATTACAGTATAAAAGTATTAAGCCCAAAATCGATCTGAGTGGTGTGCAATGGGAGAGGTCTATGTCCACTAGGGGACTGCGATAGGCTGATGATGATGATGATGATAATATAAGTATTTGTTAATGTTTATTAAATTTAGCCAGCAGTTCAAGTAACATCAATTTCATTTTATTTATTTAACTCTCATAAATATTCTAAATTCAACCTATCACAAAAAGATTTGTTACCAGATATGTTGAAAATACAGGCAAAGATAATTGACAATTTAACGAGTAAAGGCGATATATATTCGACAAATGAATAATCCAAATCATAAATACCATGAATCTATTAGTGATAGTTAATACACTGAGGTTATAAAATATGACAGTGCTTAGCAGCGTTACAGTCTGCGAATAAAAATTTAGTTAAAGATAAATAATTTAAAAAGCAAATAAGTTAACTAAAATTGTATGAAACAATTACATCAAATTGTCACATAATATGGAAATCCCATTTAATATGAATACACATATATTGACATTCAAACAAAAGACATTCGCGCCTACGGATACGACGTGTTCTATATACGAGATTAGCCTTAACAAGAGTAATTTTAGGAATAATTAATTAATTAGCTAATTAATACTATACCACAGAATACATAATAGTACCTGTACAGAAGACTCACTCCAAAAAGTAAATTAAAGTTATAGATACCCTCGGTGTCAAAAGATTAAGTTCAATTCAGATCGCACAGCGCCGAATCACTATGATTATATTTACCTACAGTTGCGTCTCTTTCTATCGTGTAACTCTTAACTGTTCTGACGATGTCTGTTCGACCGGCGTGTATGACCCGGCAGGCAGCCGGCCGACTATACCTAAACTGCGGAGTGACACCCCCCTGACTATACTAAGCTTAGAACATACAAAACGGTGGTTGAATGGAAGCGTTGCTATTCATTACTTTTGAGGAAACAGGTAGATTTATGAGATATATGAATGAAACTTCATTTTAATACTTCATAATGCTTCATTACTATATCATAGCCATTGATGTACTCTGTGTTTCGTTGTGTTGAATTTGTTAAAAAGCGAGCTACAAATAAAC
Organism: Phragmatobia fuliginosa; assembly: GCA_932526445.1. NCBI lineage: Eukaryota > Metazoa > Arthropoda > Insecta > Lepidoptera > Erebidae > Phragmatobia > Phragmatobia fuliginosa. Next base: position 4,789,382 of record OW052073.1, read on the forward strand.
GAAGTAGTAGGAAAAATATATTCCCGAACAGAAATGCGTCAGTTTTTCCAAATTAAATATCAAGTTTATATTCTCCAAGAGCGCTAGTAAACAGTCGTGTTCGCTGGAGGCTAACATGTTGCGGAAATGATTTAATTAGGTATGAAGACGCAGATCTTGGGGACTTGCTTGAAAGTAGTTTTTTAATAATAAAAACTTTAATTTTATTTATTTTATAATATAAAAAAATTATATTTAAAACTATAGGAAGATTGTGTAGTTTAACTATACGAAAAATTTCAAGTTTACGATCATTTTTACATGTATACAATCTTATGGGTGAAGTTTTGTCATCCATGATAGTTCCTTTCCCCTCTGTATACAATGATTTGAATTACTACTTATATTAGTTAGTGATGCTTAAGTAAAAATGTTATGTGTATGTATGTTTGTGTGTATGTGTTTGCGTGCGGGTGTGTGTGTATTAGGTAATATGAATGAACAAAAGTTGATGAATTATGGCGAAAACTGTTACGTTCATCATACGTTTTATTTTGGAGATATGAGCGAAGTACCTTTTTGCATGTAAGATGTGATACTAGATGAGTTGAGTTAATTTTGTTTTTGTAGCAGGCCCCAAGAAATAAAATAATCTTTAATGAAGAAATGAATATATAACGAGTGACGAGTTTCTAACTCTAAATGCTTTACATTGGCTGAAATAGCTGATATTATTTGGTTGATTACGATCTCATCAAGGAAGAAGAACCGACCCATCGCACTTAAACGATATAGAGTTGAATATTTGTAACATGTCATTCATTCATCATAGTTCATCAAATCTAATTAGATCTTCAGTTTTTTCACGTTGTAAATTTAAACAGAGAACATAAAAGTTCTAAGACGGGCGAAGATGGGTTAATATTACATCATATCGGGTACAAATAACATAGTAAGTTGCTGTCGTTTATCTTCTAAGAAAAAACATAAAATACCATTCTTGACTTGGAATAAAAGAATAACAGAAAAAGTGTGCCGTGATAAATATTTTCTATACTGAAATATTACTTTGATTTATGGATAAAGAAGAAAACAGAATTGTTGTGCTTGTTGGTTTAATTTTCTGCTAAATCGTAAAAACTGACAAAATGTTTAGTAATATTTTATTAAAAGTTTTTCGATAGTGGAACACCTATGTGATTTATAAACTCATATTAAAGACAGTTTTTAGAAATGTAAACAATGAACATTTGAAACTAACCTAGTAAAACAAACAGAAATATTTTTAAAAACTAGCTTAAAGCTTTATCAGTGGTGTATTATAAAATCAAAGAGTTTGTGAAATATTTTTGGTGTATTTTTATTTGCAATTTAAATGCAAACATAACAACCGCATGTTTGAATCGTAACCTACTTTATTGTGCATTTCTATTCTGCGTCTTCAGGAAGTGTGTAGGTTTAAAAGTGTATGTTTAAATATAAAAACAGTCGTTTACCATGGTAGCATCGGAACCTAAAAAAGTAAGTGCTACAACTAATGGGTTCGACTCTTCTTTCCTGTGCCGAGCAGTTAAAAACTGAAACTCACTACCATCTCGCGTCTTTTCTTCCCACTATAATTTATTAAAATAAATCTTTACGAAATATGTTATATGAGAGGTACCACTTAGTAGCAGTTTTTCTGTATACTATTCAAAGGTAAATCAACTAGAACCCTGTGCTACCGTCAATTCCTTCCCCACAAAGCATAGCCCTGATATAGTTTAAAAAACTGAAAAAACTAAAAATGGATAATATTTTATTATATTATGATGGATTTTTATCGTATATCCTCTAATTCAATCTGTTATCTTTTATTGCTCTCACGTCGTGAATATTGTAATTTATTGAATAAAAAATTGTTACGCTGGATATTGATGTTGTTGCACTTAATTTACAATGTACAAAAAAATTAAAGGGTCTCTTTCTAATATTAAAATACTATTTTTTCACTAAATGCATTTGAAAATATATACCATATTTACATCAAAGAAGCAACTTTGAAAAATCCGCCTAATCTCGGGAACGACTTTGACTGGATAGGTAGCCGACGATATAAAGATTAATTTAAAATACTTCTTTCACCGCTTTAACACACTTTAACATAGTGGCCAGTAATTTAATATAATCTTAGTTTTCACTAAGCTTAGCCGAAAATAAGTATACATTCGATATGAAGACAAATGTTGTTAGAATAGAACTTTTATAAAAGATTGTGACAATCTTATGTCTACTTTTAGAAGTGAATGATATTAATATGACAGATGAAATATGAATGGTGGACGACAAATGGCAAGGGCCTTGTGCTACAGTGCGTATCTAACTGTAAATCGGGAAGTAACGAGCGGACGAAATATTTTTTTCGTAGTGACAAATTTTGACTTCAAAGTTGTGTTGAAATAAACACTATGCAGTCACCAGCCAGTTTTTTGCGACTTTGAAATGACAGACATGTACGGTAGTTGGACATTGGTTGTAATTCTGTTGTCCGTAACTCTGTAAACTAAACTTATAGGACTAAAGTTGTTATATATTTCTATGAGAATAGGCTATATATTCTAAAAACTTTGTAAATGTTTGTTATAAATTTACTTTAACACTACCAACATTACTCTTTTTACTTGCTCTTCTTGTGTGAACGTTGAGAATATCTAAGATTGACTAAAATGACATGTCGCACAAAAATAATACATCGCTCGTCTTAACACATGCCGACTAAACTAAACTATTATTATTAATTTTAGCTCTTATCAGATTAGTGGAAAGGTTTATTGAGGAATCTAATTATTGTTCGTGACTAATCACAATTAATGAAATCATCATGCCAGTCTTATAGGCTATATGGCATACTTATAGCCACAATTGTTTTAAAAATAAGGGGGCAATATTTGGCATACATATGTTTAGGACTTTTAACTAATAAATAAGCGCGTGTCTTCGAACAAATTTTATTTGGTACTAAACTGAACATTCACGCGTATAGTGACAACTAAGATTTGAGATATCGAACCCAACAAACATTTAAGTAAAATTTTAGTTCAGTGATGTCAAAACAGAAAGAGCGTCATTGCATTTATGAGATTTTAAAATATCGAAAAGTACAGAATAGAAGAACACAAACGTAGAATAAAATGTAGTGTTAAAAAATATATTACACTGATTTTATAATTCGCCATTCATAAAATTGTTTTAGGTTAGATGAGATAATACAGACGTATAAATACATATCAAGTAGTGAACATTTTTTTATTGAGTGGTTTTTAATAAAATTGTAAGTGCTAAAATGTGGGTGTTTAATGCTTCTTTGTCTACCACTTTAGAGGCTAATAGACCTAAAAAGATGTATGTACACGTTACTCTGATAAGTAGGTACGCAAAACATCCATTTAGTAGTAGTAGTAGTAGTAGTAAAAATTGATTCCCTCACGATTTTCTTGCTATATTTTATTTGCGTGCTACACAAACCACATAATGTAAAAGTTACAAAGTTGTTGTAACTGTGCTCAATCTTTGTCAGAGGCCTTGGGGAATACGCCTACAATAATACACGTTTAATGCCCGATTTCGTAGACGACGCATAATGATACAGAAAAATAAATTCTACTCCCCAGAGCTCGTACTCTTCTTCGTTATTGACAGAAAAAAATATGATGACATACACTTTTACACGCATATTCATCGTTAAAGTAAGTCTGTAGGGTATTCGCTACATATTATTATGTTTGCATATCTAAATTATGGTAGAAAGGTTAGGTTTTGGTGAGAGTCGCCAAAATTTGGAACGACCTGCCTGGGTCTATTTTTCCTGATGAGTTGAACTCTGGAGCCTTTAAGAGTAGAGTGAACAGGTTTCTTTTGGATGGGCGTGTACCATCTTCGTCTTCATCTACACTTTCCATCAGGTGAGATGGAAGACAAACGCCTATTCCATTACAACAATAACAATAAAAAAAAAAAAAAGGTGATTTATAATGTCTAAATAGAACACTACGGAACATCTAAAACAAATTGGGTAACTTAAGTTTTCGTGTGTGTATGTCTAGGCAAGTTTACGAGTATAATAGTTATACAACGAGAACGTGCTTTACCTACTGTTGGATGCCTATTTTTCATCGCTTTCACGGCTTTTATAATATAAGGTCTTGAAAAATCGAGAAATAAAAATATAAAAGTAGCCGATTTTTCTTAAAATTTTTTTAGAGATAGAATTTACTAATTCATATTCGAACTTTTACTTACTGTATTACACTAATGAATGGCTTACGTTTCCTCTTTTTAGTATTTCAACGTACTGACGTGTCAGGTAAGAAAAACAATACTGCAGAAAACTGTTATTATGTAGAGGGGATCCTGTAACTTTTGAGTTTCATATTCACTTTATCTGTTGATGTGTCCGTGTTGTATCTTCGAATAAGAATACGGAAGGTGACCACCCCTATTCATCTCATAGGTATCGTAAGACAAAGGGAGAGAAGAAGAAGAAACTCTGCACGAGGACTACTACGTAGGAGACGCCTATATCTAGCAATGAACTGTTAAAGTTAATGTGTTCATATGCACCATTACTCATACGATAAACTATGTAGTAGAAAGTAAAGGTGCTTGATGTGTTTATTTTTAATTTTTAAAAGGTCATGTGTTCCCTGTATTATGTTTTTACGTAAACAGCAGCTGCGTCTACTGAGGATACCATCTGACATATTTGTTTACCAAAGCTACCCTAACGAGAGCTTTATATGAGCCTAACAAGGTTTTTAGTTCTTATATTTTGTTTGTTTTAGAGTTCACAAAAGTAACCAACTTGTTTTTTATGAAGAGCCTACAATAATTATATTGCTGTTTAGAAGTATATAAACAAATTATAGGTATCATTTCAATTTTACATTTTACCCCACTAAAAATACTTTACAAGGAATACTAAAGTAATGAAATAAATTAACACTAACAGTATAGGATAGAAATTAAAGTAACAACTTCAAAAACAAATAAATAGAAGCTCAAGTCAGCATTAATGAGTGATCAATTTAAATACCGTCAACTTTTGTCTTCAGATCTTGAAGCCTGTCTCCATGCCAAGCGATGAAACCGTATAAATGATTTCTCCAACGCTATACATTAAGTATTATTGTCACAGGTAATGATTTATTTTCTTCGTTACTACCGCTATTGTGTAGAAAAATGTAACAATAATTGTGAAGCCACACGTGAACTTGCTTGATAAGTATTTGCGTCTATACAAAATAAAAATTCTCTATAGAATTAGAGACAATAATAGGGATATACAATTGACATGGTAACATAAATGATCTGAAAGCTTCCTTTTTAGGGTTCCGTACCTAAAAACGGAACGAAATGGAACCCTTATATATGTATACTATAAAATATACATACATATTATATCCACAGGAGATGATTGATTGTGTACTCAATGATTCTTTGTTATTTTTTGTTTTAGCGCTGATTCATAATTCATTAGATGTGCTTACACTAGTTTAAGAAGTTAGTTAGGTTAAGTAAAATAGTTTATTATTTTCTGCTTTTTAGTTCCTTAAGAAGTTTTATATATTGAAATTTTAATTCAATATATATTTTTTTAATTGCAGTCTCTCATTGAAATGGGATATTATATGAAAGGGCTTGTTGTACATGTGGCGACTTCCACATACAGCGCAAGCGAATATTATACAACAGCGCCATCTACCGAAGAAGCATTGAACTACGAAGAAAACACGTAGCGATCTATACGGAGTAACTACTAATCCTAAATCGTGAAAGAGACATTCTCGCGCCGATTGGCATTGTATACAACATCCCAACATCAACTGTTGGGCAGTGGCCCACCAGGCATGATCACCTCGCCTGGTCGGAGGATCCTCCCTTTGTGTTGGAGGAACACGATTCCCGTTTCTCTACAGTACATATTGCGAAATATATTTTATTTCATTTATATGACATTTATACGACTATTATTCCTTGTTTCTACTGAAAAACATAAAAAGTAGTTTAATATGCTTGTTAATTCATCATCATCATCATCAGCCTATATCAGTCCACTGCTGGACATAGGCCTCTCCCATTGCACACCACTTTGATCGATTTTGGGCTTCTCGCATCCAGCTCCTGCCAGCCATCTTGCGCAAATCATCACTCCACCTGGCCTGTGGGCGTCCTACACTACGTTTGCCGAGACGCGGTCTCCACTCCAGAACTCTTCTACCCCAACGGTCATCAGTTCTGCGGCTAATATGGCCAGCCCATTGCCACTTCAGCTTGCTAATCCGGTGGGCTATGTCGATGACTTTAGTTCTCTGACGGATAACTTCATTCCTGATACGATCCCTCAGAGAAACGCCGAGCATAGCCCTTTCCATTGCACGCTGAGCAACTTTGAGCTTGTGGACCAACCGCACCGTAAGTGTCCACGTTTCGGCTCCGTATGTCATAACAGGTAGGACGCACTGGTTAAAAACTTTCGTTTTTAGGCACTGTGGGATCGACGATGAAAAGACTCGACGTAACTTTCCAAACGCCGCCCAACCCAGCTGAATTCTTCTATTCACCTCGTCCTCGAGGTTATTCCTACCCAACTGCAATGTCTGGCCAAGGTAGACATATTTTTGAACAACCTCGAGAGCGGTACCGTGTATTGCAATCGGTTCCGGTTGTACATGTTGATTGAACATGACCTTGGTTTTATCCAAGTTCATCCGTAGGCCGATGCGCATAGAAGAATCAGCTAGGTCGTTCACCATCTGTTGCAGGTCCTGCAGTGTCTCTGCCATTATGACGATGTCGTCCGCAAATCGCAAGTGAGAGATGTATTCGCCATTGATGTTAATGCCACGTCCTTTCCAGTTCAGCGTCTTAAACATATCCTCCATTGCATTAGTGAACAATTTCGGGGAAATAATGTCCCCTTGTCTCACTCCTCGATGCAATGGTATGGGCTTTGTCTGCTGGTTCTGTACTTGGACGGACATGGTGGCGTTATCGTAGAGACATCTCATCACTTGGATGTATCGCCAATCTACCTGGCAACGCTGCAGGGACTCCAGAACAGACCAGATCTCAACCGAGTCAAAGGCCTTGTCATAGTCCACGAATGCTAGACACAGTGGCTGATTATACTCTTCGGTCTTCTGTATAATCTGCCGCACTGTGTGGATGTGGTCTATGGTGCCATATCCGCTCCGAAATCCGGCCTGCTCCGGTGGTTGAAATTCGTCGAGTCTTCGCGCAAGACGGTTCGTGATGACTCTTGAAAACAGCTTGTAAATGTGGCTTAGAAGGGAAATGGGTCGATAGTTCTTCAGCAAGGTCTTATCACCTTTTTTGAAGAACAGCACGACCAAACTTCTACTCAACATCTCCGGAGTTCTCCCTTCAAAGAGGGCAGTGTTGAAGAGCTTTTGGAGCTCCCTCAGTACGGGTTTACCTCCAGCTTTTAAGAGCTCTGATGTAATACCATCCTCTCCAGGGGCTTTTCCATTTTTAAGCTGTTTAAGAGCCATCTCGATTTCATCAGTGCTGACTTCCGGCAGGTCTTCGGTATAGTGGCGCCTTAATGCAGCTCTGGTGTCCTCATTTTCTTCACTTACGGGCAAAGGTATACAAAGTTTAAATGAACATAACAGTGATATTTGTGTATAAAAACATATAGTGAACAACATCTAAAAAAGCATCAGGATAATTAGTCTTAAGAACATTGTTGAAGTTTTCAAATATTTTCTGGGAAAACTTCAACTTATATTTTTATTTTAAATATTAAAATCATCATGCCGAACTTAAAAAGAACACCTCCAATGAGTACCTCTCCAGCGGCGCTTGTGTCTGCACAATCCACCTCCGAACCGGACCTACCAGCTGCCTTCACCCGAAATGTTGGCGATATTAATATCACCAAACGTTCTAAACGTCAACGATTACCTGAATCCCCAAATAGCCTTGTGGAGACATCTTATGACTTCAGATCAGAATTGCTTGACATGCTAAACACTTGGAGAGAAGAACAGCAGCTCCTTCTGACCTCTTGGAAGACTGAACAAGACGCAACTATATCCAAATTAGTACATGAGGTCTCGGAGCTAAAGAAACAGTGCCTTGTTATTCAAGGCTCAAATGCTGAAATTGAACGTAGTATGTCCTTCATAAGCAAACAATATGATGACATGGTCAACAGAGTTGTAATTTTAGAAAAGGTAAGACAAAAGAACGTTGAAATTATCGCACAACTACAAAACCAACTACAGGATTTACATTTTCAGTCACGAGTGGCAAGCATTGAAATTCGCAATTTGCCAATAAGAGAGCAGGAAAAAACTGAGGACCTTGTGGCTGCTGTCTCTGATGTGGGGAAGATCATTGAAATGGAAATTCAGTCACAGGCCCTACGTGACATATATAGACTGCCCGGCAAGCCAGGCATTTGCAGACCAGTAGTGGCAGAATTTACCTGTGTAAATACTAGAAACGAATTTCTGTCAAAAGTTAGGAAGTATAACAAATATCGTACTCCCGATGAAAAACTAAATACGCAAACCATTGGTTTGGCTGGAAACAAACAGCCACTCTTCGTCGACGAACATCTACCACCGACTATTAAAAAACTTTGGTATAATACCCGTCAACTCAGCAAAACCCTCAACTATGCGTGTTGGTATACAAATGGAAAGATATTAGTGCGTAAAAGCCCAACTGAGAAACCAATTCAAATTAAAACAGAACAGTGCCTTACGTTCCTATCAGAGCAACAATGACTATATTATTTCACACCTTATTTTTTGGGGTTTGCATGTTGTATTTGTTACTTTAATCTTTGCCATTACTTTTATATGTTATCACAAATTTACTCAACTCATTACACGTTTACATTCACTTACTCATACTCAACGAACATCACACTAAAAGAAACCTATATGTGTAAGATTACTTGCTGCTACAGCAATATTCACCCATCTATATTATGTCGCAATTGTTCTATTTGTCATTTTAACAATCCAAACATGGTCTTAGTTAATGACTCCATATCTTTGCTTCTATGCGTGATGGCAGTTTTATCTTTGTTTGTTACCTGTAGGTATAAAAATCATCCTTGCTGCATAGTTACAGAATTTGACACAAGTAAAATTCGATTGTATACAGTATATAAATAATGACTTAGACCAAATTGCTGTAGCTCAGTCATCGGTTTGTATGATAGAAGATTGCAGTACATTATCTCGCTCACATAGAGGATCGTTTAAGCTTCTCTGTCAAAATATCAGAAGCATTAATAAAAATTTTGATGGTTTACTCACATTACTTGATAGAAGTGATGTATTGTGGGATTTAATTGTTCTCACTGAATGCTGGTTGAAGAACTCTATCCATATACCAACAATACATGGCTACACCTCAGTAGTGACTCAAAAACATTCTTCACAGAATGAAGGTGTAGTGGTATATTATAGCAATCATCTTCTTGTTACCTCTGTTGAACCACTTTTGTTGGATGCAAATTGTATCTGTTTAACAATTAACGGAAATACGGCAGTGATAGCGATCTATCGCCCGCCTGCAAATCAAAATGTGTCAATGTTTATTGGCTCCCTAAACGAAGTTCTTTCCTGTTATTCTTCTTTTAATAATATTGTACTGACCGGTGATATTAACATTGATATCTCAGAAAACAGTAGCGATCAGCGCGCGTCAGAATATCTCAACATGACTGCTTCTCATGGAATGTTACCAGCTCACATACTGTGCACAAGAAATAATCAGTCTTGCCTGGATCACCTTATATTGAAAACTAATTTACCGGCGTTTTGTTACGTAGCCAACACATCCATAACTGATCACGATACAGTTTTATTTTTTCTTCATTCAAAACCCTATTCGAAGCGCACCACAAATAAATTTAAGCGTACTAAAGTTATTGATTATGACAAAATTGAATTGGAAATTATTAATACCGACTTCACTCCTATATATAAGCTTCTTGATGTTAACGACGCGACTTGTCATTTTATAGAAACTTTGAATACTGTTATAAATACTAATTCAATTCTGAAGACTGTGCCATATCGAAAAAGATGTAAAAAAGAATGGATGACCCCTGGTTTACTAAAATGCTTGCGTAACAGAGATCACTTACACCTAAAACTGAAAAGTAGGCCAAATGACGAAAGCTTAAAAATTACTTATAAAAGGTATAGAAACTACTGTGCTAACTTACTTAAGTCTACTAAACTAAAATATAATAAACATCAAATAGATAATGCAAAGGGTAATCCTAAAAAAGTCTGGCAAGCCATAAAATCTATAACACAAACAACTAGAAATACAATGCAACCTCTTGAACTTCTTTCCTTCTTTGATCCCAAACGCTCCGTAAACGAAGTTAACTCATACTTCGCTAATATGGGAAGATCACTGCCTGATAACGCCAATGTCAATATTCACTCGCAGCAGTCAGAATCTCTTCCTTATCACCAGCATACGTTCACCTTGTTGGAAACGGATGAATCCGAAGTTGAGATTCTCATAATGAACTTGAGAAGTGATTGTGCTGTTGGTAGCGATAACATATCCGGTTATTTCCTTAAAAGATTTAAAAAATATTTAATACCACCTATTACATTTCTATGTAATCTTTCTTTTAGAACGGGCACATTTCCTGAGGCTTTTAAACTGGCAGTTGTTCACCCTATACACAAAGGAGGTGATAGAAATCTACCGACCAACTACAGACCCATCTCTATTTTACCCACACTTTCTAAACTACTGGAGAGATTGATGAATAACAGGCTTGTCAAATTCCTAGAGCAAACCCATGTACTGTCCTCGCAACAATATGGATTTCGCTCTGGACTATCCACGAGTAAAGCAGTCCTCGACTTAACTAATCTAATAGTAGCTAAACTTGACCGAAAACAGAAAGCCATAGGTATATTTTTGGATATCGCTAAAGCTTTCAATACTATTTCAATCTCTATCCTTTCCGCAAAGCTCGAGAAAATCGGAATCAGAGGTAATCAACTATCCCTCTTCAAAAGTTATCTTGATAACAGAAGGCAATGTGTTAGGATCGATAGTTACTACAGCGATGAACTTTCTGTTGAGAATGGTGTCCCACAGGGCAGTATCTTGGGACCTACGTTATTTTTATTATATATCAATGACCTCTGTCAATTGCAGCTACATAATACCTCAATATTTACGTATGCTGACGATACTGCCCTCATATCCTACGGTGATACTTGGGAATCAACATTCGCGAGTGCTCAATTCAGTCTTGACTCAGTAACTCGTTGGTTATCTGGGAATCGGCTCACCCTTAACACAAAGAAAACTAACTACCTTGCCTTCTCTTTGTCCACTCTAGGCAGACCTTCGCCTTCTCTTTCTCTTGTTGCTCACTCCTGTAATGCGTTGTGCAATTGCCCTGCTCTATCTCGAACGAACTCTGTCAAATACCTTGGAGTGCAAATAGATGATCTTCTTTCCTTTCACTTACATGTTGATATTCTTGCCACTAGATTGCGCAAACTTATATTTGTATTCAGAGCTCTCAGCAATGTAGTCGACACTCAGGTACTCAAACTCACCTATTTAGCTCTTTGCCAGTCGGTTACGCAATATTGCATCGTGGTGTGGGGGGGAACACATAAAACATATCTCCTAAAGCTGGAGCGCGCCCAAAGAGCTGTACTGAAGGTTGGTTGGAAGCTTGGGTACCGATTCCCCACCACTGAACTATACGAGACCTGCAATGTTCTATCTGTGAGAAAATTGTTTATTTTGAACCTCATCCTTACTACCCACGCAAACACCGAATACGATCCATCTAAATTAGACAACGTTCGTCGCAAATACAACGTTTGTCCCTCGATTTTGGTCAGAACTAGTCTATCGCAAAGATGCTTTTACTTCCTGGGAAGTTACGTATATAATAGACTAAACCAAATTCTAAACTTGTACCCAATGACTAGGTTTGAGTGTAAAAAGACAGTTACTAAATGGCTTTGTGACTTAGACTATGAAGGTACTGAAAATATAATTTGCACTTTGAAATAGGGGATCAGCATGTATTTCTTACGATCATTTTGTATTTTTACACATAAATACTTACTACACTAAACTCTCACTAAGCAGGTGCACATGCACCCACACACACACACACACACACACACACACACACACACACACACACACACACACACACACACACACACACACACACACACACACACACACACACACACACACATACACACACACACAACTACTCTCATTATTTTGTAACAGTAGTTAGTTGAAACAGTGATATTGTTGTGACATTTATTTTGTAACAGTAGTTAGTTGTAACAGTAATATTGTTAAGACAGATGATTAGATAAGTGGATGGTGGTGATCACAGTGGAGGCCTGGAGATCTGTCACACAGGTTTCGAACCTAGCTCAGACTCCAGCTCTCAACAAGGTTCAATATCTGTATCTATCTGTATGCATAAAATTGTAACTGTACCTTCTGAGAGAAATAAACAACATTTTATTATTATTATTATTATTATTATTTTCGGGATCAGGTCGCGAAGCATGCGAAGCGTATAACCGGCTATAGAAGTTTTCCACTTCCGAAAGGACCACCGGTTTCGAGGCAACAACTTCTCCACTTGTTGTGGTCAACTTCGTCAGTTGGCTTCTTCCCAGAGGTTGTACGAACACTTTTGACCCCCGATTCTGCTCAATTGCTCTTTTGATGGAGAGAGTATTAAAGCACCGGAGGTCGTGTCGTACGAGCTTACTAATTTCTCTGTTCAGCCTCCTCTTTGCCGACGAAGTGACGGGTGGGTTTTCACGCCGTTCCCTCATCAACCTTAGAGTCTCCTCCGAAAGTTTCGACTTCTTGCCTTTACGCTGTAATTCGCAGAATCTCGCACCTTCATCCCTGAGGATTTCGACCACATTTTTGAGGTTCTGGTTTACGTCTGTTGTGGTTTCCACGGCAGCGAATCGGTTTTCCAGGTTTAACTGGAACGCTTCAGATCCTACCATGGTCTGGAGCAGAGTAGGTCGGAGCCTGGCCTTCATCAAGCGGGCACGTTCAGCCTTAAAGTCGATATTCAGAGAGCCTCGGACAAGTCGGTGATCGCTTCCGGTATTAAACCTATTAAGCACTGAGACGTCTCTGAATATGTGCCTCTTGTTCGTCATGATGAAGTCAATCTCATTTTTAGTCAGAGCGTCGGGGCTTTGCCACGTCCACCTCCGTTGGGGCTGTTTCTTGAAAAACGAATTCATCAAGAAGAGCCCCTCGCGTTCGAGGAAGTTAACTAGCATTTGCCCCCTATGATTCCTGACTCCAAGTCCATAGGATCCTACTACTGATTCGCTGCAAATCTGTACTCCCACTTTAGCGTTGAAGTCACCCATAACGACGTTGTAGTGGGTCTTAGTGGTAAAGTGGAGGGCCCTCGATATGTCGTCGAACATTTCCTCCATCTCGTCATCCGTGTGCGCCGAGGTCGGTGCGTACACTTGCACAACTTTGAGGCTATACCTCTCAGTGAGCTTGATGATGAGGTACGCTACCCTGTTCGACACACTGGAAATTTCTACAACGTTGTTGGATATTGACTTGTTTACCAGAAACCCCACGCCACCTTGGGATTGTTGGTCTCCCTCTCGGAAGTACATTAGGTGGCCTGACTCGAGGGTTATAGTGTCCTCCCCCTCTCTTCGGACTTCACATAACCCGAGGATGTGCCACCTAATTTTCCCAAGTTCTACCTCTAGTTGTGCCAGATGCGAGTCTAGCCGTAGCGTGCGTCCGTTGTAAGTAGCCAGGGTCAGTCGGTTGTGGTGGCCTCCCGTAACCCGGAGATTCTTAGCACCCCCTGCCCCACCGTTACCGTGGTCGCCACCATAACCAGGAATAGTGGGGCTACCGGGAACTGGGGGCCGTGGCCTTAGTTGCATCTGCATGGGAGGATATACCCATAATCGCCACGCTGGGCAGGCGGGTTGGCGATCGCAGGGTACAGCTTATTTTACCGGTGATGCTGCTGCCCATCACCGGTCTGTGGTATTTAGCTGCACGTATTTTGGATGGTTATACCGCCATCAGTCGGTCGCCAGAGCCTCGTTCGTCGATCAGCAGGACGTACCGCGTGCAGGTGAGGTTGGCTTGAGGGCAAAATATGATGTTTGCCTCCTTACATCCCTTAATTAGTTAATTCGTGAATTATTTATAATGATCCTACAAACAGAACTCTCGGTGAGCGACTTCGACTCGCACTTATATATTGTAGGATACTAATAATAAACACATTTAACAACAATATCTAAATATAATAACAAACTCAATAAAACACAATAATCTTTATACGTAGTGCAGTAGTGTGATATAGTGAAGGATTAAGAATACGAAGCGTCATCACTCCTGTTCATCCCATGGGTGTTTTAAAAATCGACTAAGGGCGCAAACTACGAAAAACAGAAGACAACGTTACTGCAAAAAGACAGAAAACTTGGAGCCATCTCTATACTAAACTATCTGGCCGGTGTGGTATTGTAGCTCAAAACGTCGTTTTCGAGGAGCGGCCTGTATACTGTATTGAAATATTAGGCTTTTAATTATTCCTTCAAACTGTAAATACATTTCTACATTACCATTTGCATCACGTTCTGTATACATATATGCATGTCAGTTTTTGCAACAAAACTAATTTATTACAGGTTTATTCTATCTCTATACCGAAGTTGATTCAAATCGGGTCGCAGTTTAGCTGTGAAAGTAGAAAAGACAAATACTTTCGTATTTATATTATTAACTAAAGATGAATTTGTCTTGCTTTTTCTTTTGTTTTTGTTGCCTCACTAAGATTAATTTTATTACTTGTACTTTTCGTAACAAAAGTCTTCATTCCTCTTGTTCTCTCATTTGAGGAAATTACGTGGTCATTTTTACAAACAGACATATGATACAGAGATGTGAGAAGTCATAAGTTAATTAGTTATAGCTACGTAGCCCTCTGATATGTTTTTATATTTTCATGGCCATGAATACATATTTCGGAGCTTTAATTAAGTAATTTTACACCAAATTCCACAGCTACATTTGTATGTTTTGGCATCGCTGTCATTAACCGTAGAATCTGGGATCTTGTTGACGATATAATTTAGTAAGATATGGAATTTTCGAATATCAGTTCTCCCCGAGGGTTGCGGAGGTCCGATGCCAGTCGCTCCGTGAAAAAACTGATATTCAGGTAAAACCAGTTGAACTACAAATCGACCCCAAATACTCTTGGAAATAAAGGCTAGGAATCATAATCTTGTTTTCTACGATACACTAAAACTAAGTAGCTCCTTACCTCCTCTCATAGAGCAACAAGGTAGGGAGTTGCCATACGGAGGCAATCCCCTCTGTTAAAGCCCACTTTGACAGAGGACCCAAATGGGCCTACGCAATACACTATTATTAATCTATGTTATAGTAGTGAACTGCGTTACATTAATGTGTGCATGTTGTGAATGTTTTGTTTTAATTGTTACATGGGAGTGTGTAGTAATAGGCGCTTGTTTTTGTATGTGTCTATTTATATGTGTGAAGATTTTCCGCCGCTTCAAATGACAGACTGTTTTGTATAAGCAAAAGACGCTATGGTTGAGAGGTAGTAACCAAAGCGTCTTTTCGTCCAGCCCAGTCCGCCGGTCTGTGTTATTCTATAATAAAAATAATAATAAATATTTCGGACAACTTGTGTGTGCAACGCCATCTAGTCCCCAAACTAAGCAGAGCTTGTATTATGGTTACTAGGCAACTGATATAAATACATAAACATACCACCCAAACTCCGAAACAACTGTTTGCGGATCACAAAAACATTTGGTCCGACCGGGAATCGAACCCGAGACCTCTCGATCAGCAGTCACATACGCTAACCACTAGACCAACGAGGCAGTCATGAGCTACGGTAATAATTAATCTGTACTGTCGTTCCCTACAATGATTAGCGTTTGATCTAATTCCAAGAACACAGCTAAATAATGTTTATTAACATTAATCTTTAAAGGAATGTGAACAGAATATTAGAAGGCGCTCGTAAAGAGACAAGAAGGTTTACTGCTAAAAAAACAATGAATGGGGAATGATTAATTTCTTTCTAGATACATTTATTACAGAACATAAATCATTGAAACCCATGTTTTTACGCGTTTACGTTTGAAAATAAACGAATAGTTACAGACTCACAGTCAGTTTCAGAAATAAAGTAGTTGAACGGGAAATGTAGCTGTTGAAATATTATAGCTTGTAGGAAATATATTATTTATTTACTAGCTGCGCCCTGCGCTGTTACCCGCGTATATCATTATGGTTACTATGCAAGTGTGTTAAGCATGGCAACATGTGAAGTTTCGACAGGAGTTAAACAGTGACATATTTTGACATCTACGATTTATGTATTTTTTTAATCACATACAGTGAAATTAGTCTCGAGAAATTTTTGCATATGTAGTGGTGTGTGTATTACTCAGATCTTAGAGCGCGTTTCCACTATATCGTTCTGGCCTATACAAAAATGTTTCGATATCCTAACATTACTATATAATTTTATACTTATCCCTAGCAAAACTCTGATTTTTGTTTTCAATAAAAACAAGTTTTTATTTTAAAGAAAAAGGTTTTGACTTTATAAAAAAAAGGTTTTGACTTTATAAAAAAAAAAGTTGTGTGTGCGATTCACACACGATAGAAGTGAAACTTCACAGAGGAGAGTCTAGACCGATATATATTTTTATTTTTTCCTTTCATCTAGGTTTTTCAAACTCCGGGGGGTCTACGGGGAGGTCAAACTTTTTGTTATTTTTGGCCTAGGACACACCGTTTTCGAGATATTTCAATCTTAAGCAAAAAATCGACACTTGATAGTGGACAGTGGAAACACGCACAAAACCAGAATAAACCAGTTTACGCTGTCCGCAGGTGCCACGTGACCATACACTACTACAAACGCAAAAAATTCTCCAAGCTAATTTACCTGTACTTAGTTTTCACCCGTATATCTCGATTATTGCAGTAAAAGTAGCCTATGTGTTATTCTGATATAATATAAGCTATATTACAGTAAAGTTTCATCCAAATTTGTTCAGTAGTTTTTGCGTGAAAGAGGAACAAACATACATACAGACATACAAACTCACAAACTTTCGCGCTTATAATATTAGTAGGATGTGTCAAAACTTTTGTAGTGAGATTTGAAAGGTACCTACTAGCAGCCTACCATGCCGTCGGGATAAGCGCTGGTTCCCACTACGCCGGACCGGTAAATCTACCGGAAACCGGACACCGGACAGAGTGTTCACATTACACCGGAGCCTCGGACAGTCAAGTACTCAGCTCAGTTAAATTTGGACTTGTGCACATAATGGACGACGAAATTGTTGTGTTGTGGTGGTATCTTAATAGAAGGCAAAATAAAAGAAAACATTGGGTACATCCTATTTTACGGCAAAGATTTTCACTTGGAACATTTGAAACATTAATAGGTGAACTTAGAAGTGACGAATCAAAGTTCTTCAATTATTTTCAAATGACAGCAACCACTACTGACGATTTACTGATGAAAATGTGAGCCGAATGACGTGAGGACTGAGGAGGGCACGGGCGGCGCGAGCGGAGCACAGGTGTTGCAAGCGGGGGAAGATACCAGATCAAACTCGTTCACATTGCTCCGGTCCGGTATTTTTACCGGACGATCGTAGTGACAAAACGCACGGTAAAAATACCGGACTCGGCAAAAATGCCGGATCCGGGATAATGTGAACAGCTTCATATAACTTGTACAGCCACTAGTCCTTCCGGCAGTTTTACCGGTCCGGCAAATCTGCCGGTCCGGCGTAGTGGGAACCAGCGCTTATAGTGAAGTAACTGGTAAACTTATGTGCTTATAAGTGATGAACTGAAAAATTAAGCAGTCGGGTTTTTTGTTTCTATATTATATATGTTTATATTCTGCATAAGTTTAGAAGCTATTTCACTGTAATTCCTCTAAATGGAAAAACTGAGTAACGTATACAATTTCTATAAAATTATCCTGTCACGTTGTTGCACACGATATACTCCGACACAATCTTACCGATTGCTAGGTATTTTTAGGGTACCATAGTTCATGACTCGGAACCCTTATCATATCGTCTAGGGTTTCATGGGATAGACCTATCCAAAAACATTGAGAGGTTGGTAAGATATTATTTTGATTTAGATATCCGTTTACGTGTTATTCAACTTTAAACTTTTTTGTTCGATCGATCGTACCAGTTCATCTATTTATTGAGTCAATGTATTCTGTTTTTTTTCCAAAATACATTTCACGAAAAGTTAACATCACCCCATTTCTGTGGAATTTTCCAACCTAGTCACTTTATTCATGAGCAGAAATAGAACAGTTTTATCAGCTGTTTCGATCATGTACGTGGCAGAGTCAATTAAAATAAAAATCTGGAGTCGGTGCTAATCCTTACTAATATTATAAAAGCGAAAGTTTGTGAGCATGCATGTATATATGTTTGCTGCTCTTTCACGCAAAAACTACTAAACGGATGTGGATGAAACTTAATAGTGCAATTAATTGTTTAATTGTTGACGTACCTACCTTCTGTTTAAATTTAAATATAAATATGTATGTGTGTTATATAAAAATTTTAATGTGTGTGTTAAATATGTAATTGCCACAAATTTTAAAAAAATTTTGCTTACATTATTGTCATATTTTATTATTTTCTTTCCTATTTTTAACTTTTCTACATGAGCTATTTGTGAACACTATTAATTTTATTTTTATCTCCCATAATTAAGGAAGCACAAGCGTTAAAACAGTTGGTTATTTCTAGGTTTCTTTGTACGGTGTATTCCTTGTTGGAGGTCCATTGTAAATAAACAAATAGAATAACACATAAGCTACCTTTTACTGCAACAATCGAGACACACGCGTGTGGAGCCGCAGACGAAAGTTAGTCATTCATAAATCAAAGTATTAAGTCAGTCTTAGAAGGTTAACTAAGAATAGATCTGAATAATATTTACTGTTGTTTATTATAAGCAATCAATCTTTTACTTTTAACAAGAGTAAAGACTTAAAAATATATGGCACGTTAAAAAAGTCGTTCCGTGATTACATGGAAATCATTACTTACCAAAATCACATTTTCTAATCAATCATAATAAGTCATCTAAACTTTAACACGCAATATATTCTTAACTTATACCACGATTACGGGTAACTTTAGTAAAGACAAAACAAAAAAAGTGGCCAAGTGCGAGTCGGATTTGCCCATGAAGGGTTCCGTAGCAGCAAGTAGCATCATTTATAGTTGTAGTAATTCG
The DNA here is from genome assembly GCA_932526445.1 of Phragmatobia fuliginosa. Lineage (NCBI taxonomy): Eukaryota > Metazoa > Arthropoda > Insecta > Lepidoptera > Erebidae > Phragmatobia > Phragmatobia fuliginosa. Next base: position 4,808,768 of record OW052073.1, read on the forward strand.
TTGTAACTTTAATCGATGTTTTTGACGATTGATTGAATGAAAGGTAAATTGCGGTTTACGATTTATGTTGTGTTAAAAAAAAAAACTACTTACTAGATCTCGTTCAAACTAATTTTCGGTGAAAAGGAAAGTGCTTGTCAAGCCACATATAGAATAGGGTTCCCTAGTCATATACAATAGCAAGTAGAATTAAAATCGTGTTCAATAGATAATTTTTATGTTTATTTATTACTTTGTTATTTTTGTACGAAGTTTTCAAAGTAAGCGTATTTCACAAGTTAGGCCTCTATAACTCCTGAACTAAGGAAGCTATCTAAGTTATTATAGTTTGCCTTTAAAGTGCATCGCTTGGACTATCATAATGTTTTTTTTTAGATTTTTCGAGGTAGCCGCTTAGCTTTTAAAGGGGGCACGCACTGCTTTTACAAAAAAATTACTTGCAGTTGAAATCTGAATTAAGGTTAAATAACTTGCAAACGGATACCTAAATAAAAAAAACACCTTTGTAATCTTTCAATACTTTTAAAAGACCTATCTAACGATACCCCACACAATGAGGTAGACGCTAGAAAAAATTCACCCCACCTTACGTGTAGGGGAGGTACCCTAAATAAAAATTTTTTTCATGATTTCATTGTAGCACTTTGACCACGTGATAAACACATCCATGCAAAGTTTCATTTTTCTAGCACTAACCGTTTGGATGGTAAGCCGAGTAGTCTAGTCGACAAGTTGAAAATAGACGAAATAGAGGACGGACGGACATGATGAATCTATAAGGGTTCCGATTCATGAACTACGGAACACTAGAAATTTGTTTAGATTAGTCTAGATCTTACCATGTTTAGATTGCATTACTGGTTTATTATTTTCTTTTATAAGCTGAATATAAATTAAGTTTTATAAGCCAAACTTCATTTTATCAGACAAACTACCCTTGACTTTAGTCGGAGAAGCAAATAAACGAATTCTTTCCTTAGTAGTTGATGAAATAAAAGTAATATAAAAATATTTATTTAGGTCACATTTTGGCTTAGCTCTTTCGTATTCTATATAGTTAGTCCACTGTGGACTTTAGTGAGCCGCTTACTAAATGTTATATTATCCTAACATTAGGACTAGCTCGAATATATTGTCCTAATTCTCCTTGACGTTACCATGAGCGTCTAAGTATATATTATATTGCTTTTTTTCTTCAAACAGTTGTTCTGAAGATAATACACCTCTACATTAAGTACTTTTTTTGGTTTCCTTCGTACTTTAAAAATTACTAACATTATAATGTTACATTGTTGTTACAGACTTGATTAAATTAATCATTAAGGTACTAAATTTAATTATTACTTTAAGAAGTCATAATATAGTAATTGTTCATTTATGTCGCATACGCGAGATAAATTATTACTAAAATTTAGCGAATTTAACGACAAAGAGATAAGGTAGTCGTTAGTCTAGCGTTTTGCGGTTACGACTACCGATCAAGATATCTGTGGTTCGAATCCCGGGTCGGGTCAAAACGAATTATTGTCTTCTGATTTTAGAAATACTTAAAATAACGGAAGTATCGGAGAGCACAGAAAGACGTCAGTACTGCGCTTAATCTGTGATTAATCCATCGGATTGTGAGAGTGAGAGAACAGAGAGTGTACCTGCGTTTGCGCACACACTTGTGCACTATAATATCTAATGTGTGGTTGGCTGGTCGCCGATGAATGTGGCCATCGAAGCCGACATTGGGAACAGCATCAAAAAAAGTATTATTGTTGTGAAATAATACACAAATGTTGCAATGATAAATCGATTTAATTAATTATCGATATATTCAATATATGTAAGGAGGGGACAGGAGTTGCTATGTCTTTTCAACATTAAAAAGAGAGAATCGTAAAACCAAACCACATGATCGTGCCTGGTCCGCGGGCCCATCATTCATGACATCGGCAGATTTTAAATAAACTGGGTAGGTAACATTTTTTCTTAGAAATACAACTCCCGCACTAGGAATAAACATCCTATGTCGCGTAGGACTTTACAAAAAAACTTACAAAATCACATCTAGTCTCAGAACAACAATGTGTGGATCACACAAAGTGTTGTCCTTAGTTTGATTTGAGCCCACCACACTCCTTGCAGTAAAAATGTGGTTGTGGCGACCACTTAAACCACTAGGCCAAATGTGTAGTCTTATTTGTCGATTGACAAAAAAAAACATACTTTAACTGCATATGGAAATTGATACAATTTTTTTTGCTCACAATGCAAATCATGCAATACAATATCTGTCATAAATTTTATAGAATTGCCAACGAGGATAGTGAATAATGTGTTTTTTGAATTATATAAAACGATTATCAAGCAAAACCAGTGTAATTACTAATAAAAATGTACTAAAACTAACTTATAAAATAGTGTACGATGCGACTCAGAAGTTGTTGGCTCACGACTTTGCGACTTGGACAGCAAACAGACATTTTCATTTATTAAGTCTGAGAAACAATATCACAGAGCAAAAAACTAAGAACGAGGTATACCATGTTTTGTAGAAATAATAATATCATTTTACACAAACATCTATGCTTCAACTATTATATGAGTAAACTAGAACACAGAAAGCATATTGAGAAAATGTTAGCCTAAATATGGCCAACATTTTTACATATAAACCTACGAGTATTAATATAAACTACAATCAAAGGCACGAAGCGTACTCCTGACATTACGTTCATTTTATACAGACACGACGTAAATACGAGTATTTACGGGTCGTTAACTGCCGGCGAATTTGAAAATTTGCTGACAAAAACCTTTCATACAGCTCATTTAATAGCATGAGATTTGTTTTTGGTCTTAATCAATATTTTGATGTTGAATTTTGATACTTAGTGCATAACGATGTAAATTAGAGGTATTCTGTTGTAAGCCTTAGTTAAAAAAATTGTGTCACTGTTTAGATTTCTGTGTAATAATATCAACGTACATAGGTATTACATTTCTTTGGCTTTCTTTGCTTCCCAACCATTATTTAATTCCCAATGCAATTGAGCACAGGCGGAGGTGCAGGAAAAACTAGTTAAACTCGTGATAAAGAATTCGCGAAACATTAGAGCTATTGTTTACTTTGACTGCTCCAAGGTATAAAGGTAGTTATTTAATAATTTTAACAAAAAAAACCGACTTCAAAGATAATTTTCCTCCAACTTCTAAAAGTTAAAGAGTTGTACCTTCCATCATCAGCTCATCAACATAATATATTGACTACCAGACACAAATACTTGATTAGCTTTGAAAATACGAAAAACACATAGTATTTCCCTAAAATTTAAGAGCTGCCCTCGATTTCCTGAAGATCCCATCACCAGATCCCGACATGGTGACGATGGGACCACCTGTACGCTATGCCGAATCGAATGCAGAAAGAATTTTTGAAATCGGTTCATAAACAACGAAATTATCGCTGAACATACATAAAAAAAAAGAAGAACCTCCTCCTTTTTTTGAAGTCGGTTAAAATCCATCGATATCCGTATATCGATCCGTCGATCCATCGTATATTACCCGGAGTTACATAATCATTTCTAAATTATGCTTTATTAGTTGTTTGAAACTTGTAGAATATATAGTAACAAACTTTGAATCATTTATAAAGAATAATTGTAACCCGTTGATTTCTGAACAAGACTTTGAAGCGCTAAACTAGAATCCTCCGAATAATAAGACAAGACAAATAAAATATCAGTGTAATGTAATATTGATCAACAAATTAAGAAGTTTGAACGTCTACAAGCGAATAAAAACATTTCCAAAGCATTAGAAATTGAAGATAAATAAGTCAATGACACAATTCACGATCCAGTAGACAATTAAAAAAATACTAGAAGCTCCAAAGCTTATTTTCAAATGAGCGTAAACCTAATTATCTTTTATAATACACTCATTTGTCAAATACATTTCAATTATATAACTGACCGCTAAAATGTATTTGAAGTTAATTCTGCATTTTGAATCTTAAGACCATCACCGCTGAATTATTAATGATGTTTAACATCCCTAGAGGATCTCAAATCACTACAAAGATTTCCCTTGGAAGATATAAATGAGTTAAGGGGATTTCAAGTATGTATTTGAAATTTCTCACCTGAAAATTCCTTACAAAATAATTTTAGATAGTAAATACCTATTCAAACTGGAGAAACGAGCGCGATATTTCTTCTATTTTGCTTTGGATTTTCGCAATATAAAGATATATATGTGCCTACGTCAAAAATATGCTTAACAGTATGTTTCATTCTCGAATTTATCAATCAGGTTATGTTTGGTTTTACCCTAAACAGCCCATTGTACGGCAATAATTTTCCATGGTATTTTTATCGGTATTTGTGTATTTAATTATGTATTCTTGGCTATATAAACCGCATAGTAAGTTCTTTATTGATATCTACACAGTACAACTATAATGTTTTTTCAGTTAGAACACTGAGATGTATCGGATTAATTATAGCCCTGTTAATTTATCTATTTAATATAATAGTACCTGTTATTATAGTTTGTTTTTAATTACTAATAAAAATTGGCACGTTATTCAATGATGCTTTTTAGGGCTCCGAAGTGTATGACTCGGAATCCTTATAGATTCGTTATGTCCGTCCGTCCGTCCTCGACTTACCGTCCAAACGGACGGTAAGTCCGTCCAAACGGACGGACGTCCAAACGGTAAGTGCTAGAAATATGTGTGAATATGTGTTGTTGACAAAGTGCTACAATAAAATTATGAAAAATATTTTTATTTGGGCTACCTCCCCTACACTTAAAGTGAGGATGTTTTTTTTTCTCGCGGCTTCCCCATTGTATGGGTTATCATTAGATAGGTCGTTTAAAAACAATACAGGGTTTCTAAGACGAATTGCGAGAAATTTCACTTTAAAGGGCACTTTTTTGTAAAAACAGGGCGTCCCCCCCTCTGAAAGCTTAATGACTGCCTCAAAAAATCTGGGAAAATTCGTGATGGTGGTCCATATAGTAAATTTTTTATTAAAACTATAACGGATTAGATGATTTCGTTAGTTTAGGAGTGGCTTAACCAGTAAAATGCGCTTCCTTGGAAAACGTCATTCAAAATTAATACATTAAACATAACAATTATCTATTGGATTACGATTTAAAATCCACCTACCATTATGGGTGACTGAGAAACCCTTTCCTGTGCGTGGCCTCACATGCACTTGACCGATCTTTAATACTTTTATTTTATTTATAGTTTATATTAATGATAATTTTTAATATTTTTTAGTATATGAGGTACCCTGTTTTGTTGTCCAAATAACTTCTATGCGAGACTTTCGATCGACGACCGGTTTAAGGTGTGAAAATGATTTGCACATTCATAAAAAGTAAGATATTTTCTTAAATTAATCACTGATATAGTACAATGCTAAAGTTTCAATTAAAGGCTAAAACACGACGGTAGGATAAGTCTATTGGTTGTTTTACTAACTTTTGGTCGAGTTTATTAAATGTCCTGAGTAAAAATATCATGGTAAATTTTATGGTGAACCTAACCAGGCCGCCATGGTAAGGGCTACCATGTTGAATTGTCTATCCTCACAATGAGGATAACCCCTACTCCTGGATTCTATTCATGCTTTTTATCAGAGTAGAGTCAATTTGGTGGGCTTAATTATAAAAAAAAAGTTCCTTTCTTCCATGGCTCTAAGGCTACAATAGCTTAAGCCTATGCCTTCCTTGTACAAAATCTTTTTTTTTTTAAATTGGTTAAATTATGAAAACCTAACACAGTAATAAGAGAGTACCTATTGAATTTTTAGGGTTCCGTAGCCAAATGGCAAAAAACGGAACCCTTATAGATTCGTCAAGTCTGTCTGTCTGTCTGTCTGTCCGTCCGTATGTCACAGCCAATTATTTCCGAAACTATAAGAGCTATACTGTTGAAATTTGGTCAGTCGATGTATTCTGTGAACCGCATTAAGATTTTTACATAAAAATAGAAAAAAAACTATACGTTTTGGGGGTCCCCATACTTAGAACTGAAACTCAAAATTTTTTTTTTCATCAAACGTATAGGTTTGATGAAAAAAAAAATTTTGAGTTTCAGTTCTAAGTATGGGGTATCTATGGATAGGTCTTCAAAAATGATGTTGAGGTTTCTAATGTAATTTTTTTCTAAACTGAATAGTTTGCGCGAGAGACACGTCCAAAGTGGAAAAATGTGTGTCCCCCCCCCCTGTAACTTCTAAAATAAGAGAGTGAAAAATCCAAAAAAAACATATGTTGTACATTACCATGTAAACTACCACCGAAAATTGGTTTGAACGAGATCTAGTCAGTAGTTTTTTTTTAATACGTCATAAACCGTAAACCGCAATTTACCTTTCATTCAATCAATACACTATTATAAGAACTTATAAATGATGTTACTTGCTGCTACGGAACCCATCATGGGCGAATCCGACTCGCACTTGGCAACTTTTTTTATTATTAGCACGGATATCAGTTCATAACCTACCAAGAAATTCGCAAGAAGGCAATTTGAAATTTAATAATAAAATGAAAGATATTATAATAACAATATCCACCTGGTGCCTTAACCTTTTCGTACTCAAGGATGCGTGTAAAATCATTTCTTAATCTGGTCACATCCTCTCCATCTTTAGCACCTTATGGTGACAGCAACGAAATGGCAATTATTACGTGTTCTGCATCTGTAAAGACTACATATCTATATACTTTCATATACATTTATGAAAGTTAGCAGAACACCTTATTTCAAAGAGTTTGATTAGGTTATTAACTTTATTTAAACTTTTTACAAGTTCTACTTAGTTTGGGAATAGATGGCGTTGTGTCAGATGTTCGAAATATTTTAAATTTATTCAATATTTCGTCCAAGCTCTCGCTTGTATGTCAGCTATCACGGTAAATATTAGCCATGTCCTTTTTGAAGCTCTGAAAATCAAAGCACATTTCACGATGCGTTTTACATCTGTGATATGCCTGTTTTCTTATGTCAGGTTGTTAGTCATGGTTACCTATAAGAGATTGCCATTGAGCGATAAGGCTGCCACTTGTACCTCCTAGTTTAAGCTACCATTGTATGTTACTGTTCTGGTGTTTATACAGATATATTATTATTATTAGATAAATATTAATATCAGATTCAAAGATTAATACCAGAGTCAATTATTTGGACCCCAGTCTACGATATAGTAGATGATGTATTGTTTTTTTTTGTTTAGTTTTTTCTAGTTGTATGCACTCACAGTGAAGGTCGTGATGTCTTATCCTGGATTCTAATCATGCTTTTCATCAATCAGAGTAGATTAATTTTGGTAGGCTTAAGTATATTTCAAATGAATATATGGCATAAACTAATTCGGGTCAAACAACCAAAGATTTTACAGTAGGCTTCATTAAAGCCTTTTCCCAGGGAAATATTCTATCAGTTTCTATATTTAATCCGTGTAGCCATCCTGTTTGTAATACCCGGATTCGATTCATACAAAACTGGCTATTAATTTTCCTACAAACTGGACGATATTATCCAAAAAAAAACAGGATCCAATTTATTTAGACACGTGGGTACAATTTAATGAAATTCTTACACTAGCCCTGTTTGGATACTATTTTTTTAATCTGGATCGCGTCCCAGCGGAGGACCTCCTCACTATAATAATGTGAACCCAAAGTAAAATATTTTCCAACGCTAGTTTTGGAAGAAATTCTTATATAACAATCGTATTTACGTCTATCGTGTTCGAATATTTATTTACGTAGGCCCGTTCTCTACTGCTCTTAGCTTTACCGCAAAAAAAAAACAGATGCAATACCACTTTCTGTAAACACACGGTCGATTTTTGTGGGATACGAAAAAAAAAGTTCACGAAAAACTTGATGACGTCAGGGGAAGCGTTCCTTGTTTATCAATACTGAATTGATGTCTGAACTGGTGTAGTCTCGTATTATGTAAATAAAGTTCTTTTTGATAACAGCAAGACACGAAATCTTTCTGAAGCTTACTCGTGTATAAAATTTATGACCTTGATTAGTGGCTACAAAACAATACGCTGTTCAAATCATTCGTGTTAAGCGATAGAAAATCTTCAGTTAAATACCTCATCTAAACCGGCTTGTATTTTCTAAGCCTTCAATTAATTAATTTTCATAAAACAACCAAATAAACTAATACCTAGGTATTATAAACCGACGATGTTCCTTGATTCCATGTTCGATTATAAAAATGTTTCAGAAAAAAATATCACTCTATAGTAATAAGTATATCTCTAACCCTTATAGCCGAGTGGCCTTAGGTGATTGGAAACAATGGTAAGCAACGAAGGCGCGGTCGGACCTAGATGGGTGACCGTTTGTGGCATTATATGTAATGAGCGTTTCCGTGATTCGGAGGTCACGTTAAGAAGTTGGTCCCGTTTATTATCATAAGATATCAGTCGTGAAGCTTAGTTGGAGGCCTTCGGGCGGCGTAAAAACATCCAACAGCAAGATTTACGTAGCCACAACGTGTCTTGCCAGTCCCCAACGGCCAGCGTGGGGACGTATGGCCTTAACCCTCTCTTGAGAGGAGACCTGTGGGACGTTATGGGTTGTTGATGAATGAAATCTCTAAGTATCAAGTCACTAGCAATAATAACAGTAGATACAGCTTAATTGGATGAATTTTATTCAATTCCGAACAAATATTATTTTTTGTATAACGTGTTATGTAAAGTTTAAATCCTACTTTAAGATTGTTAGGTTAATCCCACCTGAAAACGTTGATTGAGCTTAAAAGCCAGATATGAAATACATTTTTTAACTGACTACGATGCGAGCCACACGGTAGGGATATATGATAGTCTATGTATGTTTGAGCTTCTCGCATTTAACTCCTGCCAGCCATCCACCGCAAGTTGTCACTCCACCTGACCAGCAGTGGGCGTTTCACAATACGTTTGCCGAGACGCGGTCTCCACTCCAGAAATATTTTACTCCAACGGTCATCAGTTCCACGAATAATACCGCCAACCCACTGCCACTTCAGCTTGTTAATGCTGTGTGCTATGTCGATGATCTTAGTTCTCTGACAGATCACCTAATTCCAGATACGATTCCTCAGAGAAACGCTGAGCATAGCCCTTTCCATCGGCCAGAAGCCCAAAATCGATCAGAGTGGCGTGCAATAGGAGAGGCCTATGCCCAGCAGTGGACTGCAATAGGCTGATGATGATGATGATGATGATGATGATGATGTGTGTTTGTTAGTTATACCATCGCGTCAAAAATAATTATCCAATTTGGTGCACTTCATGGCTCATAAGTTATGCTTGTAAATACACTGTGGTGATTTATTTTAATAAGATGAAAAGTAAACTTTAATAATGACTGCCTCGTTGGTCTACTGGTCAGCGTATGCGACTGCTAATCAAGAGGTCTCGGGTTCGATTCCCGAGTCGGACCAAATGTTTGTGTGATCCACAAATATTTGTTTCGGAGTTTGGGTGTTTTTCTATGTATATTAAGCATGTATTTACAAAAAAAAAGTATGTTTATGTATTTATATCAGTTGTTTAGTACCCATAACACAAGCTCTGCTTAATTTGGGACTAGATGATGTTGTGTGTAAGATGTCCAAAATATTTATTTATTTAATTACTTTTTCTTCTATACTACTACTACTAGCACTCTACTAGTATACCTATATTTATCTATCTACACATACATAAATCTACATGTTAAGTTTCTTAGATACTTTTCGAAACATCTTTTTTTCATACAAATATCTGTGTTGTTTTAACAAATTAAATAGTACAATTATCGCATGTCTGAAATATATTATCACCATTGTAACAGTTTTGTTTAGCATAGAAAATCTAGTAGGTATAATTATGTAACCCTAATGAGCAAGCCAAGTCATCCCTAGTGACTTTCATTAATTTAAGTGGGTAGATGGTGATATTAATACCCCGGGATCAGTCTCTCATATGTAGTTATGAAAACACTGTCTACTACTATTCAATATAATACAATATAAGCGTATTACATCAAAGTTACAAATATTAAAGTAATTACATCAAAAAATCATTATTTTTAACTTTCTTTGTCTATTAGCCATTTTAGCATTAGAACATTAGTTATAACAAACAGTTCACAGTTCATTAGTCATAACAAACAGTATTAGTTACAACAAACAGTTCATTAGTCATAACAAACAGTATTAGTTAGAACAAACAGTTCCGGCTAATCTCTGGGAAGGCTGGACCGATTTTGACAGAACCGGTATTGGCGTAACTCAGACTATTTTTAGACCAGCTTCACCTACGATAAGGTTTAACAAAAACTGCGAGCAAAACTATCGAGTACAGCTAATCTTAAATAAACATACCGACAAGATTTATTATGACTTTCAACCTTATAAAATTGTTGATAAAAAAATAGCATTTGTATGTTTGGAATACTGTTTCCTTATCAATTTCTTGTAAACCGGAGTGTTAAGTGATACACTCAGAACACGTCCATCAGTGGTAAGTACGTAGAATCAATCGTATCTTAAATTTAATATAAACATTACGTAGTAATCTGTTTTTAGGTTTAATCAGTTTTTATAATAAGCCAAGAAAAGTTTACAATGAAAAATAACGATGAATCTCATCCATACATGCAAAGTTAAGTAGCTAGTGAAATTCGTGTGATGGTGTGGATTTCACTGACATGTGCTTCAAGAGGACGGTGACACATGTTACACAGCCAATGAAACGATCAATTTATTGTAAACGAAATTTTCCGATCGCATAATTTCACGAAATTCAGCCGATAAGTGGCCAGCCAGATCGTGTTATTTAATACCACTGGATTATTTTTTGTAGAGCATAGGCCCAACAGAGCCTATACAGAGCCAATCGAATACTTGCAGCCTTGAAACCCAAAATACGTGATGTGATTAACGAAATAGACATTCCATTTTGCCAAAAAGTGAATAAAAACTTTGATGAAGAAATCGAACTGCTGCTGCTGTGGTCGTGGTTGACATATATCAGATATCACTTTTCATTCTTAATTGCCAAACTTTTCTCTTCGTACTACATTAAAATGATCCCCACTGTACGTGTAGGGGAGGTACCCCAAATAAAAATATATTTTTTATTGTAGCACTTTGTCGATGTAATTACAACACATATTCATGCAAAGTTACATCTTTTTAGCACTTACTGTTTGGACGGTAACTTCGAGGACAGACGAACGAACAATGTAACCAAAAATTGAAAAAAACAATGTTGGAAAAGAGTGTCCATGGAGTTTATTGTCTGTTCTTCTCCGTTGACGTTTCAAAAGTGCCGTTGTATGGTTTATTTGAAATAAAATGGTTTTTTTTGATTTGATTTGAACGGACGGACGGACAGACGGACATGACGAATCTATAAGGGTTCCGAGTCATAAACTTCGGAAGCCTAATAAAAACCATACAAAACAAATCTGTAGCTTATATTTTTTTATAAAATTCTATTTTTAAAACAAATACTAAGTTTCAAGTAACTTATTATAATTAAATCGAGCTAATTTTTTTTATGAAACAACTTTTGAAAATTTCAAATTATTTGTATTTTAAAGTTTTTGAGTTAATAGACACATGCAAAAAATATTACTACGAAACCTCGAGAGGTACAAAGTTCTATAAAAACACAAATATTCCTACTAAAATAGACTTACTAAAGAAGACTTTCTTATTTTGTGCTTAAAGCTTAAATACTATAAAAAGATACAAATATGCTATAAACGTAGGTATAACATTTTAAATGGGTACTTACAATAACTTTAGATGTAAATACACATACACAGTTTTCTGAACTTTAGTTTTAATTAACACACTGACAATTTAAATTCATAATCTTTTTTAATACCAACTAAACTTGAACAATCACTTTTTAATAGTACGTTTCATATTATTTAATATGTGGATAAATATTTTGTCATTTGTATACATATTTTTCTATTAAAAAAAATTTAGCGATTTGCACAAACAACTTTTTCAACCGAAGTCGGTGTTGAAAAAGTTAAAAAAATATAACACTAAAATAAATAAAACACTGAAAATATTTTAGAATAAAAAAAATATATACTGTTCGAATTTCGAACACAGTTCGCGTCGTCAACTTGGAGCGGCGCGGAGCGGTCGGCCGGCGTCCGCGATCGCTTGTAATCGACTGTGGCGTCAACTCCTTCGAAATGTGTGAAGCTTTCCATTGAAGTCGCGCTTTGCAAGTGGAGTTAATAATCCTAAAGGAGTTCACTTAAAGTTACGTTTTATTTCATGTAAACAATAAAATTAATTGTCATTTAACTCTTTAACAAGATTTAAAACTATTTTTGAAAATAATTTCACGTTGTTTTACTCGAACTACAATTGTAGTGGATTAGTTTTATTTTCTCAGGATATATTTCACTTCAACAACAACAAATCCAAAAAAAAATATGTTCTTGGAATTTGACCTTTATCCTAATTACATTCTTATGAATATCGTCACTCGTGGAATTAAATCGTTTTGCAAAAAAGCCGGCTTGGTAACAAATTAACAAGAGAAAAAATATTCTAACAAAACATGTAAGTTGTTAGTAGTAGCAGTTAAAATATCGATATTTGTTTGCCCTTAAATTTCTCAACTTTTTTTATTTATTTATAATGTGTAATAAAGAAAAATTAAAATCATATAGTTTTTATATCAATAGGGTTTTTAGGCACTTTCACACTTTAGAAGAACCGGTAGGAAACTCTACTTGAAATACAGTAAAAATGTTTCACTAACTTACATGACTTTTAATAAATTTATTATTATATAGGAACTTCTGTAATTTTAGTTAAATAATAAGTAAAACATACTATAAACATAATAATATAGAAAGACTAGACTGGCCATGTTGCTACTTTATGATCTCAAAATTCTGTCGAAATGTTGTCATGATGGATTTTTTTTTACCACATGATTGATATTTATTTCATATAAGCTTTCGCTCGCGGCTTCGCCCGCGTGTATGTCAGTTATCGCAGCCTATGTCCTTTCCCCAAGTTCAGTTCTATCTTCATACCAAATTTCATCAAAATCGGTTCAGTGGTTTAGGCGTGAAAGCGTAACAGACAGACAGACAGACAGAGTTACTTTCGCATTTATAATAATAAATATATTAGTAGGGATTTGAGCCTACCAAAGTGATTCTACTCTGCCTAAAGAAAAAAAGGGTAGAATCCAAGAATACCCATCCTCATTGTCAGTGCAGACAATGCAGCAAGGCGACCCACACTCTGACCCACAATATAGAGCCTTCTGTCTGAGGGAAGTACCGCCCCGAGCAAGCCCCCAGTAATTGGGCAGAATAAGAAACAATTTAATCAGTCCAACCTCTGATTCAGCAGTTTTGATCTAACCAATCAAATCGATATAACCACGAGATGTTAACTCGACCGATAAACTACTATCTAAGTTGCACGTCCCAGTGCAACTTTGATAGGAGCTATCGGTTAATTTGACTACGATAATAGACGCCGCCCAGATAAGTGAAAGCAATACTTGATTTTGATGACTTATATATGTAACTTTAATTAAAAAGGAAGGCTTTTGAAGGGTTCAAACTCTTAACTATCAACTGTCAATTAGATATTCGAAAATATTTGAATCCACACATTTGGGAAGTAAAAATCTAGAAAGAACTGAATTTTGCATTGGAATTATTGAATATTAAAACGTTTCTGAACAATGCCGAGCTACACAGCCAGTAAACTTTGAGATTCGCAATCATTCAAACAGATGTTTGGGCGGGGTCCAGAAGACTTTGTATAAAGTCGCACATATAAAAAAAATTACAGCAGTATTCAGGAACTGAAAGATGCATTAACAAGGATTTTAAATGATATATATCCAAGAAAATTATCGGCTGCTACTAGCTCCGTAAGAAAATTAGATCGCCGTTTTCATGTTTAAACATGAAAACGGCGATCGTTTTGAGCAATTTATTTCGTAGATCATCTAAATGTAAGTTATGTTTATCTGTGTCTAAAATACATTTTAAAATGATTTATTTCCGTACAAATGTATGGGAAAAGTTTTTTGCGATTTCTGACATTTCTAGTACTCAAACCTCAGTCGGTCCAGTAGAGACTTTTGATCCTTATAAGAAACAGGATCGATTGGCATCAAAAAAAGTTTTTGTTTAAAATGACAATTTTCTTGCTGGCTGTACATTTTTTCCAAAATCTGTAAATGCCGTTCAGAATATTTAAAAAAATTATGTATAGTCTTCTACAAGCGTTTTCTTCTAACTATAACGGTTAAGGTACCTACCCTTACTGTCCCGTCTCAAAAATTCACCCTGTATATGTATTTACAAAGAAAATAGTATGTTTATGTATTTATATCAATTGTTGAGTACCCATAACACAAGTTCTGCTTGGTTTGGGACGATGGTTTGGATAAGATGTCAGACATATTTATAAAAAAAAACTTTCCCGAACTATTTATAAATACATTTTTTTTTTTGCTATTTTTTCAAATTTCCATCCTTTGAGGTACATACGTTATTTAACTAACAACCAAATAAAGCAAAACTGAGAAAGAAACTAACAAACTGATTATTTTATTTTCATTAATAAATTATCATACATCTCCTCTTATTCACGAATACGAATAATTAAAATCAAGCATGTCGAGTGTATTCCATTATTGGAAGCCAAAGCCTGAGGAGGTCCTTCACCGTCCGCATCCAGTAAATCTTAGTTACCTACTTCGGTCGTCGGCCCTTCCAGCTGGAGTACGTATTTTGCATTTCCAGGCTATTACTGTTTAATTGGTGATCAATTAGTTAGTAAAAACAATTGAATCCTAATTTAACACACGCGATTTATCTTTCATTCACCACTAACGTGAATATAAAGTGAAGAAATCAATAAATTTAACAAGATGTGTAAAAACTGATATTCAGGTAAAACCGGTTGTACTAGTAGCCGATACTAAATAATCTTGGGAATAAAGGCTAGGAAGAAGATGATGAACACTAATTAGACACTCTTTCAAAATAGTCGAGTTCCAGTAGAACTTTACGAATTAATACCGGAATCTACATTAAGCTGACGTAGTGGCTAAGAAACTGTTGTATAAAATTTTGTCGTATGCTTAATTTCGTTGTCAAAAGATATTCGTAGTTACGTAACTTAGACATGTCTTCTTCTTTAGGTGACTAAAGTACCTACCTTTTTATTTAATACATTTCATAAAATATATTTTGACTTTCGAATTTATAATATTACACCCTTGTGTAAGTTGGTTATCGCGGTTAATAGTAGCCTATGTTCTTAATATAATTATTTAAAAATTAATGTATCACCATTGCCGAATTTCATTGGAATCAGCACAGTTTAGCCTTGAAATAATAAAATACATATAGGTATGGATTAGCAATCAATGTCTGTAATTTATCCAATTGAACACAGTTGCAGTTTATTTGCCGTGTTACTTTCTGTTTGGGCAAAGATTGCTGCAAATCTACATTGCAATGTAGTTAGTTTGGGGCTAATATGGCCCAGTTCCGGACCAGGCTAATAGTTCCCAGTTAATTCCCCGTTAAGTAAACTTTTGAAATAATACTCTTAACATGAACCTCAACTCGTTGTAGTAGACCTCTCCCAAAGGCTGACATAGGCTTCTCACAAGGAGACCGGACGTCGCCCAATCTGGAGAGGACCTAGAGATGGCGCCCGCAACAGTGCGGGCAGGCGCCGGGAGGGGTCCAGAAGGAAAACAGTTACCTGGATCCCTTCCAAATACAGGCGCAGAGAGGTCACACCGTGTGGTTTTAGTCGGTTCGAGTCCGACACACCGCCCCGACGTATTCCCCCGGTGGGATTTCCACACGTTAAAAAAAAAGGAAAAAAAGGCTTCTCACGAGGTAGTGGCGCAAAGCCGCTCGCCGAGCCACGATGGTTCGTTGGTCGATCCGGTTGGAGACTCCACGTGCTGGCTTCGACACCGTGGAGGCGCTCCAGCCGGTCATCCTTGAGTGGGCGGTGCGGCCGCACGGGACCTTTCCCTTCCAACTGATGCAGGTTCTTTCTGGGCATGGTTGTTTTGGGAGGTACTTGCACTCGGTCGTCAGGAGGAAATTGAGTCCCGCCTGCCACCACTGCGACTGCAGTGAGGATTCGGCTCATCATACACTTGCGGTCTGCCCGGCATGGGCGACGCAGCGCCTTGCCCTCACTGCGGTCATCGGAGAGGATGCCTCGCTACCGGCCGTCATAAGATCGATGGCCAGTAGCGACAGTTGTTTAACGCGGTCGCAACGGACGGGTTTCCCCATTCATCCGCTGTAGTGGCCAGCCGCAAGGGGGCGGTGACCGGACGTCGCCCAATTTGAGAGTTTACTTGGAGATGGCGCAGGCGTGGTGCGGTCAGGCGCCGGGAGGGGTCCAGAATTAGATATCACTCTGGACTCCTTCCAAACACAGGCGCAAACAGGTCACTCCGTGTGGTTTTAGTTGGTTCGAGTCCGACACACCACCTCCCCCGAGCTTTTTGCATCTCTTTAAATTATTTCATTATGAATTGTATCATATCAGTAGCTCCTTTTCTGCATTATCAGACGTTCTAAATAAACGAATAAAAAGACAATTGTGTCTTCATGTTGTAATTTTAGGACTCAACAAGGTAAACATCATCATTATCATCAAGAAACATATATTAAGTCCACTGTTGAACAACCGCCTCCTTCAAGGCATACCACAGAGTGCAACAACAAGATAATGCAAGCAAAATTTGGTAGAGCTAGTCTTTTTAAACTTAGGTAATGTAAAAATGTTGTGTTTCTAAAGTGCTTTTTAATAATAAACAAACATTCTTTGAGCAGATCCTTTTTTTAGAATTTTGCATTAAACCACTTTTGTATTGCGTGATCAACGTCTAAACATGAAATGATTGATGCGGACATGCGTCTTCGAGTTGTGAGAAAAAAGTTTCTTACAATCTTTTTTATTTTTGTGATAAATTCTAAAATAATACACCTTCTTCCAAGTTTAGTACGTTCATAGAAATTAATTGCAAAGTTCGATGCTTATAAAGAGAAAAATTCATGACACACACTGTCCAATTCCAAAGGTTAATTGGTACAGAAAAACCTTTTAGAGATTGTCGCGTAGGTGGAAGCTTGTGTAACACAGAAGAGCTTTCAAAGTAATTAAATAAATATTAAGTTAATTACAACATTTGTAGTTCAAGGTATTAGGTTTGTCTCAATACCTGCAGTGAAGTGTAACCTGTTAAGGTCGCTATTGTCCTATGCCATTGGAGGTCAGTAAAATCGGTTAAGAAAAGTTATTTATACTACACCTGATCGGAACAGTATTCATTATTCCCTGAAAATGAAAAGAGAAAGTTAGTCTTTTCCTAAACCTAAATAAGCGGGAGGAAAAAATGTATGAAAATCCATTTCTAACGTGTTTTAGCGGGAGAGAAAGTTGTATGAATTTTCATTTCTCATGTGTTATCTTATCTATGGCGCGCGCCTGCCCAAAGATTTTTCATATAATTTAAATATGGAATCTCCGTGCCGCTGACATCCTTTTGTGAAGAATAAAAAAAAACAAAAGAAGCACGAAATATTTATAAATACTATGTCAAATTCTAAGCTAAATTGTGTTTTACATGGTGTCTTACGTTTTGATTTTATTTTATAAATACTTTAAATGTTCCTCACAGGTGTAGTATAAAGCACTGTGTAGCACTCGGGTGAAAGTCCCATTCCTACCTCGGGAGTATTGTGGCCCTAGGCTGCGCCTTCCGGCCACAAACTGCTCCCTCGCTAGTAATCGGTTCCTTTCCTCCCTCGGTGAACAATGTACTATTTTAATATATTTTCGGGCCCACTGAAGTGCATGACTCTACTCTGCCTAATGGAAAGCATGAGTAAAATCTAGAAGCATTAGAATGGTGACCCACACTAGCGGCCTAGTGACATGCTATTGCATCTTATGGCCTCCGGTCTCACACTTACCAACGAAGTACGACAGTTCGAATGGTGTCATTTTTAGGTTGGACTTCTGTGTGAGGGTACTACTGCCTTGGTCAAGCCGGCTCATGCTAATTCGTACTGAAATCAGCGTAACTCTACTACCTTCAATTGGGCATTTTTTTCAATTAACTGCCTTTATTACCAATTCCATTTTAAAAGAGCAGTTTGTAACTCATCATCAAAACGTTAAATTAGTGAAAAATAATGACTCTCAGTTGACATCTGCTACGAGCGTAAATTGCGGTAACGAGTAATTTCTGCATGATAATACGTTCTGATCCAGGTGATAACAGTATACTTCTTGCTAATACTTGGGACAAACGGATTGTTTATATTGGATAATGAAATGTCTACGTTTACCTTCAATGCGGCTAAGTGATACGTCACTCGAACCTGTGTCGTAAAAGTACACCTTATTTTAATGCTAGAGCGCTAGTATATATGTTCTAAATCCCAGTAACAGAGCAAGTATTAAACTGCCGTAACGACGTCGACGATTGCGAAGGATCAGATCCAGTACAACAGATGTTAAATAACAATAAACTTTATCACAGTGATTTGGTTATACGACAGAATGGTAGTATTTTAGGTTTGCTGTAACGTTTTCATTCAAGACTTAATTCGTTGTTGCAATGTTCATGAACATTTACTCTGATCTTATGTCGAGACCTAACTCGCAGTTTTGGCATATTTATTTTTAAACTATTCCTCCCTTCCTTCCTTATGGTGCCTCTCCTTTTTCTATTTACATAGCTCAGGGAGCCTCCGTTAGCATTAAAAGGCCTTCTATACGGTCGGAACCAACCGCCGATCAAAATCCATTTTCATATCAATTGACCAAGAACAGGATGGTTTGCGGTTGGTTCCGACCGTGTAGAAGGCCTTTAATATGTATAGTGGCATATGAGAATGTGTATCCATAAGATTGTGTCTGTATTTTTATGTATTAAGATGCAACAGGTTCCAAAACTTACCTCTAGACACAAATGGTAACTCAGAATTGATGAGCACTCCTAGAAAACCCATCAAACCTCCACCAATCATACTGCATGGTATACAGGACATCAAGGAACTGACGAAATTGATTGAAACAGTGAGCAGCAAAGAGGACTTTAAGTTAAAAATCCTTAACAAAACTGTCTTACATGTTCTATCAGGATCTGTGGAAGAATACAAGAAAATAATATCTGTTATTAGATCTAATGGCCTAATTGGTTATACCTTTACACCAAAAGAGAATAAAAGCTACCGCATAGTAATAAAAAATCTTCACCATACTACTCCTCTTACAGCCATCACTGAGGCTATCGAGGCCACTGGCAACAAAGTTAGAGGTGAAATTATTAATGCTCGGTATGGTCCTGAAAAAAAGCCTACTTCCACTTTCTTCGTTAACCTAGAACCAGGTAATGCCAACCAAGCAGCCAAGAACATTTTGTATATTTATAACCAAAAAGTCAGAATAGAAGATCCCCGAAAATCTAAAACCATTATACAGTGTCAACGCTGTCAAGAGTATGGTCACTCAAAGAATAATTGCATGAGACCATTTAGATGTGTCAAGTGCGGAGAGGGTCACAAAACATCTGAATGCAACAAAAAGGATCGTAACTCTCCTGCTAAATGTGCCTTATGTTCATGTGATCATCCCGCAAACTACAAAGGTTGTCAAATATATAAAGAACTTGTGGCTCGACGGTTTAAGCACAGAGAAAGACAGTTTTCCCAACCAGTCACTGTACCCATTACTACAGCCGAGGCGCTTACTTCGTCTACTTACCCTCCTACAACACCAAAAAAAAACCAAAAAACCTATGCACAAGTTCTGTCCTCAAAAAAAGAAAATGCAGAAATGACAATGTTAAAAGTAGCTAATTCCAACGCTCAAGCTAACCTGGAAATTATTCTCATGAGACAGTGCGAAAAAATAGATATTTTACTACAACAAATAAGCTCCATGTTGGGACTTATCACCACTCTTGTCTCAAAGTTATCCAAATGATTTCTCTACATGTGGCAACTTGGAACATCAACGGTCTTGCACCGAACTCTCAGGAATTGGAAACATTTCTTATCTCCAATAGACTGGACGTTTGCCTTATATCTGAGTCCCACACAACGTCAAAAAGCCGAATATGTATCCCCAGCTACTGCATATATTACACTCCGCACCCTGATGGTGGTTCACATGCTGGTTCTGCAATTGCCATCAAATCCTATATTAAACATTACTTGCTGCAGCCATTCTCAACCGACTACTTGCAAGCCACCACAGTGAGAATAGAAGATCACTCGGGTTTTTTTTTTTTTTTTTTTTTTTTTTTTTTTTTTTTTTTTTTTAACGTGTGGAAATCCCCGCGGACCGTCACCCCGTCGGGGGTTACGGCGGGGTGGTGTGTCGGACTCGAACCGACTAAAACCACACGGTGTGACCCTCTCTGCGCCTTTGTATTGGAAGGAGTCCAGGGAGAGGATTTCCTTCTGGACTCCAACCGGCGCCTGCCCGCACTGTTGCGGGCACCAACTCTTCACTCGACTCTCTAATTGGGCAACGTCCGGTCACACGCGGACGTCACCCCCTCGCGGTTGGCCACTACTGCGGACGGACGGGGAACCCGTCCCGCCCATCCGCGGCCACTCTCAGGGCGGCATGAGACGCAGGTATGCGCGCCTACGCCGCCCCGGGCGCCGGCGGCGGATCGGGTCCGATTGGATTGCATCCTCCCGGGCCTTCTCCGCCACCTCCTTCTGCAAGATTACGTCCTCGCAGAAGGTTGCGACCGCGGTAAAACAACTGTCGCTGCCGGACATCGATCTTATGACGGCCGGCAGCGAGAGATCCCCTCCGATGACTGCAGTGAGGACCCGGCGCTGCGCCGCCCAAGCGGGGCAGACCGCCAGCGTGTGCTGGGCCGTGTCCTCACTGCAGTCGCAGTGGTGGCAGGCGGGACTCGGTTCCCTCCTACCGAGTGCAGGTACTTTCCGAAGCAACCGTGCCCGGAAAGTACCTGCGTCAGCCGGAAGGAAAGGGTCCCGTGCTGCCGCCCTGCCCACTCCGCGATGACCGGCTGAAGAGCCTCCACGGCGGCGAAGCCAGCGCGTGGGGTCTCCAGCCGGAGCGACCATCTCAGCATGGTGGCTCGGCGAGCGGCTTCGCGCCACTCGCGCACGTCCTCGGGCGGAGGGCGGAATCCGCTCTCCGCCCGGAAGTCAGCCACTCGCCGATAAACTTCGGCGAGCACTTCCGCCTCCAAATCCCACGGGAGTGTTCCGGCCAAGGCACACGCCGCCTCTGTGGACACCGTGCGGTATCCACGTATGGCTCTGACCGCCAGTATCCGCTGGGGGCGCCAGAGGCGCGCCCTGTTCTGGGCGGACAGAGCCGCCGCCCACACTGGTGCACCGTAAAGTGCCATCGACCGGACAACCCCCGTGTACAGCTGCCTAGTGGGGACACTGGCCCCGCCCAAATTGGGCAGAAGTCGCCCTAGGGCGGAGGCAGTGCCCACCAACTTAGGGCCAAGCTGTCGGAAGTGCTCGTCGAAGAGCCACCTACCGTCGAGGACCAGACCCAGGTACCTCATCTGGGCCCGGACCGGTACGAGGACCGAGTTGACCTCGATCGAGGCGCCGGCGGGCGGACCGCGACGGGGCCCATGAAATAATAGGGCCTCCGTCTTGTCCAGGGCCACCCGCAGACCCAGCGCCTCGATGCGCCCGACCACCCGGGAGACTCCCGTGGTGGCCAGGCGCGCCGCCTCCTCAAAGTTTGCCCCCCGGGCCGTGACCAGGGTGTCGTCTGCGTAACAGATCACACCAGACCCGGGGGGGAGACGCCCTCGTAGGGCCCAGTCGTATCCCATGTTCCACAGGAGTGGTCCTAGGACAGACCCCTGTGGAACACCGCACGACATGGCCCTGCGTCTCAAGGTGCCACCTCGGTCCTCGTACTCGACGGTACGCTCCTCTAAGTAGTCTGCCACCAGCCGCCTCAGGTACCCTGGCACTCCGTGGTACTGGAGTGCGGCCCTGATGCAGCCGAATGGCAGACTATTGAAGGCGTTGGCGATGTCCAATGACACCGCCAACAGCACTCCACCGCCTCTCACCGCCTCTTCGGTCACGGCCCTCAGGCGCAGGATCGCGTCGACCGTCGAACGCCCTTCTCGGAAACCGAATTGGGCGTCCGACAGGTCGGGCCCCACCTCGCTGAGGTGCCAGACGATGCGGACAGAGAGAACCCTCTCGAACAACTTGCCCGCCTCGTCCAGCAACACGATGGGCCTGTAGGCCGCGACCGAATCGGCAGGCCGTCCATGTTTTTGGAGCAGGACCAGCTTCCCGCACTTCCAACGCTCAGGGAAGCGTCCGGACGCCAGGCTAGCGTCCAACACTCCCCTGAGGTGGTCCGACATGTAGTCGAGGGCACGGGCCATCACTCGGGCTGGAACCCCGTCCGGCCCGGGGGCGGTGTTCTTGGACCGAATCCGTAGAACAGCCGCCCCTACCTCCGATTCCCTGACAGGCGGAACATCACCCACGCTGTCCCGACGACGACCGCGACGGGCCATCGACGGGGGTGTGTGCTCCGCCTGCTGTGGGAATAGGCCCTCGACCACTTCCTGCAGGAAGCTGGGCTGGAGAGTCTCCGTAAGGGGGGGGCCCTGTGTGCGGAGCTTTTGTCGCACCGCACGGTAAGGCCGACCCCAGGGGTCACGCTCGAGACTCTCCAGCATCTCCACTCTAGACGCGTCCTTGGCGCGGTAGATGGCCAGCCTCAGAGTTTCCCGAGCTGCTCGGTACTCTTCGTGAAGCCGGTCCACCTCCTCACCGTCCCCGCGGTGGCGTCGCCGACTTCGGGTGTGGGACCTCCGGGCACGTACACAAGCCGCACGGAGGTCCGCCAGCTCCTGGGACCACCAGTAGACCTCCTTCCGAGGAGGCCGACGGCCACGAACGCGGGGCATGGCCGCATCGCAGATGAGCGTTAACGCATCGGCAAAGCGACCAGCCCCCACGTCGACCTCCTCGGTCGGGGCCTGCGGAGACAGCCAAGAGCAAACAATGGCCGCCTCCTCTAGTAGGTCCCTGTCCAGCTTGGCGACAGCCCACCGCGGAAAACGGGAGGGACGCCGCGCCGCGTGACCCCTACTGGCGTCCTGGGACCGGGAGAGCTCGAATCGGATATAAAGGTGATCCGAGAGCGTCTCAACCTCATCCAGGACACTCCAGTTCCTTACTCGTGCGGCGACTGCAGGGGTAGCGAACGAAAGGTCCACTATCGACCCCCCCTGCTGTCGCACGCACGTGTTGGTGGCGCCCCTGTTCAGCAAACAGAGGCCCACCGATGCCGCCCATTCTTCCACGGCTTCGCCCCTGGCGTCCGTCGCCGGGGAACCCCACGCAATGGACTTTGCATTGAAGTCCCCCAGCACGAGGACGTGCCCAGACCCCAATCGCCGTATCGAGGTCTCCAAGTTGTTGAGGAAGACCTCGAAGTCGCTCAGACTCCGGTTGGGGGAGAAATATACACCATAAATGGTGATTCCCCCCCATTCGACGGCAACATATCCAGTACCCTTGTCTCTTAGTGACAAGGGCGGGGAATGAGCCGCCGTGGAGCTGACGACTGCCACGGAGCCGTCCCAGTCACCCATCCAATTTGGACGGGGAGGGACAAAATAGGGCTCCGCGACTACGGCAACACCTATCGACCACTGCGCCATCGTTTGCAGGAGGAGATCCTGCGCCGCGGCACAGTGGTTGAGGTTCGTCTGGACCAGGAGGTTGGAGACTTGATCCATTACTGGATCGTCTCTACAACCCCCTCCATGGGCGACGACGTCGTCGCCTGATTGACGTCAGAGGCAGCCTGGGTCGCCAAGATCACTCGGGCTACATTAACCTCTCGGCAGTCTACTGCCCACCGCGTCACTCTATAAAAGAATGCAAAGCATACCTACTGGGGAGCAAGGACAACAGTTACCAGGGGACGAGAATTGAAGAAAAGTGTAGATGCAAATCGGTTAATGCCACTGTCAACTGGCGAGCCGACATACTGGCCCACTGATAGTAATAAGCTGCCGGATCTTCTGGATTTCTTCATTACTAAAAATATAAGTCACCTGTATACTCATATTCAATCGAGTCTCGATGGATCTTCGGATCATACGCCGGTTATACTGATACTAAGTACTACCATCATGCATAATGACAGAAATAAGGACAACCTGAGTAATAAGAAAACTGATTGGAAGAACTTCAGAGATTACCTCGAATCCAACATCAACTTGAATGTCTCAATGAAAAGTCCAGATGATATTGAAAAGGCTTGTCTTTATATTACCAATCTCATCCAGGTAGCAGCCTGGATAAACACCCCAGAGTTGACACAACCTTTACATAGTGTACCTATTCCTGTTGAGATCCGAAGGAAGATAGCTGAAAAACGACGACTACGCAGAGTCTGGCACCTCTCTCGCAATAAAGAGGATAAATGTAGACTTAACCGTGCAATTGTTGAGCTGAAAAATACCCTTTCCGATTTGAAAAGCGAAACCCTCCGCAGGAAACTAGAAATGTTGTCACCCAATAGTAGTAGCCACCATTCACTGTGGAGGGCTACAAAATCCTTAGCTCAACCTCAACAATGCCATCCTCCTATCAGAAGGAATAATTCTTGGGCCCGTACTGACTTGGAAAAGTCCGAAATGTTTGCAGCTCACCTGGCTGATGTGTTCAAACCAAACGAAACTGAAGACCCGGATGACCCGGAAATTGATGTCATCCTGAACCAAGACCTCCAGCTGAGTTTACCTATAAGACCGACATCTCCTCGAGAACTGGCTGGGGAGATTTCAAGGATGGCATTGAATAAGGCTCCAGGGTTCGATTTAATCTCACCAAAAATATTGAAAGAACTCCCTAGGAAGTGCGTCGTTTTCCTTGCGATTGTTTTTAATGCCATACTGCGGACCTCATACTTTCCTGCCCTGTGGAAGGTGTCTGAGATAGTGATGATTCAAAAGCCTGGAAAACCAATTAATGAACTGACATCTTATCGACCAATTAGTCTTACCCCAATACTGTCGAAGCTTTGGGAGAGGGTACTTCTGACAAGGCTAAAAAGGCATCTGGATGAGGATCATATCATTCCCAATCATCAATTTGGGTTTCGAAGGGACCACTCTACTCTGGAACAGGTTCATAGGGTTTGCAACTCAATACGAAATTGCCTCGAAAAGAAAGAATACTGCTCAGCGGCCTTTCTGGATGTTCAGCAGGCTTTTGACCGCGTCTGGCATAAGGGTCTGCTGTGCAAAATCAAACAAACACTCCCACACTCTTACTATCTTTTGTTGGTTTCGTATCTCGATGGAAGATTGTACCGGGTTAAGTTGGGCAATGCCAGATCATCCCTTCACACCTGCCGCGCTGGAGTACCTCAGGGATCGGTCCTCGGTCCTGTGCTATACAACATATTTACCTATGACCTCCCCCAGGCTCCAAATGTAACAGTTGCTACCTTTGCTGACGACACTGCGTTCCTCACATCGAGCTGCGACCCAATCGAGGCCAGTAGGACATTACAGACGCAACTTGACATGACCTCTGCCTGGTTTAACAAATGGCGCGTTAAAGCAAGCGCCAATAAGTCACAACACATAACCTTCACACTTAGGCAAAAACGATGCCCTACGGTTAACCTAGGCCAGGATCCCTTACCTCAAACTACTTGTGTTAAATACCTGGGATTCCTTCTGGACCAACGTATGACATGGAAAGATCACATTAAACACAAACGGGATGAAATTAACTATAGGTTCAGAAACCTCCTGTGGTTACTTGGAAGGCAGTCCACCCTCTCTCTGAGCAACAAACTCAGAGTTTATTGCTCGATCATCAAACCAATATGGACTTATGGTATCCAGCTCTGGTCAACAGCTAGCAAATCAAATATTCTTTGCCTAGAAAGAATGCAAAACAGCATCCTAAGGACCATTTGCGGTGCACCTTGGTTTACACGCACTTCCGAAATTTATGAATACCTCGAGATGAGAACTGTTACTCAGGAAGCTCAAAGATATTCTGGAAAGTACCTAGAACGACTGGAAGGTCATCCAAACCCCCTGACAAAAATGCTTTTGGTGCCAAATCAAATAAATAGACTGAAAAGAGCCAATGTGCTATTCCAGTAAGGGAAGTTTGTAGCAGTGGCCCAAACTACCCAAAACGTTTCTCTCCTTTTAAGCTCATCTGCTTATAGTTGCTTGACTGATCGCAGATTAAAAAAAAAAAAAAAAAAAAAAAAAATATTTATGTGTGTGTGAGTATGGTCTGTGTGCGTGTGTGTTTCTGTGTGCACATGCAGTGCGTGAGTGTCAATTCTCAGCTAAGTAAACAGTCCATAGCATTGTTCTTGAGTTTCTGTAACCAATTCCTGACAACATCTTTAAAATTATTCTTTATGAGATGGTTTAATGTTAAGATCCTGTTTAATTTGTATAGATTTCGACTCTGATAACAAAAGAAACGGTGATCGAAACTAGTTTAAAAGGATCCGTTTGACTCGTTTGAGCACACTATGCCCTTTGTGCGACCCTAAAATTGACAATCCGAATGCCAATTTTAGGGTCGTAACACTCGTAACTTATCATGGAGTATTTACTTAGTAGAGTGTGCTGAATATAAAGCTGCTTTACTGTGAACTCGTACAACTACCTATAAACATCAACATCAGCATATCTATATACCTATATTCGACTGCCTCGTTGGTCTAGTGGTTAGCGTATGCGACTGCTGATTAAGAGGTCTCGGGTTCAAATCCCGGGTCGAGCTAAAAAGTGTTGCTGGGTTTTTCTTACAGAAAATTATTAATTACAGCTCGGAGTTGAAGTTTGGCGGTGAAACACGCCCGTGCCTCAGTAAGCCGTCGGTCCCGGTTATCATGAACATCTATGGCAATCGTTATTGGGAAATCAGTGACCTCAAATAAACTGACAACTAGTTCAACCTTAGAATTTAATTTCACTCTCAGGGTGGTGGAGGTCCGATGCCAGTCGCTCCGTGGGAAAAGTGAGACCGGAGGCCCAATCGTTCTGCATTATTCTCCCGGCCTCTGGAGACCGCGAGAATGTTGCAAAATATTCTGACCAGGCCACCATAGCATGGGTCACCATGCTGCATTGCCTGCCCTTACAATGAGGAGGTGACCCCTACTCCTGGATTCTCTCATGCTTTCCATCAGGCAGAGTAGAGTCACTTTGGTTGCTTAAATGTTATAAGATGTCCGTGTTATTGTTGTCTGAAATCGCCATGAGCAATAACACCGCCTTTTAGTGTACATGTTTCGTAACTCATTTGTTTTTTTTGTACTATTTTGTGTAAAGCATAAAGACAAATAAATGAAAAAAAAAAGAAAACTAGTAGCCGACCCCAAATAATGTTGGGAATTAAGGCTAAGAAGAAGACCAACATACCTCTAGAAATTCATAATTCACCCTTTATTAAATTGTTAATTAAAAGCTCTGCAACTAAATTATTCAAAACTCAGATGATCCTGGCCCTTTAAGGCGTGATCGTCAATTCGTCATTACCCTCAGCTCAGATCATTGACCTCAAAATTTTAGTCTCAAAATGTAAAAGCGAATAGTGTTTACATTATTTCAAACTCTCAAGATGTTATTTAGCAAAGGGTTAACGATAAATTTAATAAAGGGTTAAGGTTGTTAAGTCAAAATGCGTTTCATCTACATAAGTTTTGCATAGTCTAGGAGAACTTCAAGAAAAACAAGTTTTTAAATTTAATCAATTAAATTTAAAAACTTGTAGTCTTTTGTTTAGGGTTTTCAACTTTTTATTTTAAGTGTCTCTTGAAAAGTCTGAATTTTTTTCATATTTATAAATTTAAGTTTAATACAATCGAGACAAACTCATTTTCAAGAATGTTGGTACCGACTTATTCGTACTGAAAATATTCCATCTTTCATCAATAAACGTCAATAATTTAATAAAATAAAACAAATACTTATGCAATTGCCAACATATCGATATCAGTCACAGTTTACTTTTTAAATAAAGTTAAGTTACACTGTATCGAGCTCGTTGGTTTAAAATCCATCGAGAGGTCTCGGTATACGTCTGTCTGTTCGCGATAAACTCAAAAACCTTTGTACCGATTTAAATAGAATTTTGTACTTCTAAAGCCTAAGATAGGACATAAGCTACTTTTTACCGCGATAGCCGCCATAGACGCGGGGCGATAGCTATAGTATATTTCAAAAAAAATACTAGAATTACTCGTTTAAAGATATTATTAAATTAATTTGTGTGTCAAACCAATGATGTACCTGTCTACCTTTACTAGATAAATAAATTAATCCAAAAAAATCAGGAATATAAATAACAAACAAACAATTAATTATTTATTTATTATTTACTTACTTAACAACTCACGATATTATCGTCGTGCTGTTATTATTGCTGGTGCTATTAATATTACAACAATGTTTATATTAATTTTTACAAACACATGTCAGTAACAAACTCAAACATAATTTTATCATTCACGGACTTCAAAC
The DNA here is from genome assembly GCA_932526445.1 of Phragmatobia fuliginosa. Lineage (NCBI taxonomy): Eukaryota > Metazoa > Arthropoda > Insecta > Lepidoptera > Erebidae > Phragmatobia > Phragmatobia fuliginosa. The sequence continues at coordinate 4,837,405 of OW052073.1, forward strand.
CGAGAATTCTAACTACGGAGTTACACCTTAAACTCATTTAATTGGGATTAATTTTAAATTAAATGTATGCTCTCAGAAAAAAAAAATTGAGATGCGGTGGAAAGGGACCTTTTATTCCCACGCCTAAAGCAATTTGCTTTTGAGGATCTCAAGTATCTATTGTTCCATTAACAGGCAAATATCATTTAATATGAGCACCACAAATTTATTTAATGATTTTCAGTCACTAAAGAATATATCGGGATTTGAGTGTTTGCACAGTCTACCCGAATGTCCTTCCAGAGGTAGTGTCGTGCTTCGGGTCGTTAATCTTGACTAATATCAGTTAGGTAAAACGATGGCTGGGGATCGTATGCCGGCTGTATGGACAGAATGACTCCTTTGTTCGAAAGGCCAACCCCGACCCTATACTGTTCTTGCATAGTTTATTATTTAATCTTTAAAAAGAAAGACACCTCTGTGGTTTGTTTTGGCGTTTCTTCCTAGGGTCGGCACCTTCTAGCTGTAAAGTACGACGTGTAAAAATATCTGTAAAAATGATAATCATTTATCATATTTATTGTTTAGGTATGAATATCACTCTATATAAATAGGCTAGCCAATCATTACATCACAAATGTATTTACCATTATACCACGTAAAGAAACTGGTATAGAATAGTCAATTGAAAACAATTATGCATTGACTGCCTTGATGGCGCAGTGGGAACGTATGATGCTTGAAATCTCGGGTTCGAATCCTAGATCAGAGCAATAAATATTTGTTTGATCCACCAATATTAGTTTCGTAGTTTCGGTGTTTTCTATGTTTAATATGTATGTATTTACAAAAAAGGTATGTTAATGTATTTATATCAGTTGTCTAGTACCCATAATACAAGCTCAGTTTAGTTTGGGACTAGATGGCGTTGTGTGTAAGATGTACGAAATATTTATTAGTATGATTATTAACTTTCGCTCGGCCAAAGCAACTTTTGAACATTGTCCACAATTTTGTTATGTATGATTCCAAGGAAAATTAATAGTTTTATTTACTTTTACGTCATATCTAGTCATAGTTGAAATAAGATTTTTCTTTGAAAAGGCAAACAACGTCAAAACTAATTTAGAATAGAAATTGTATGTCTTGTTTATTTCATTTACACTGAAAACAATCTTATGAAGTATTTGTTAAGAGAATTTTCATGTTTATTTTAAGAAACTAAGAGTTGTTCTCATTGTATTAAAGTTTTTTGACTTTGAAGAAATGTTATGTGACAAAATAACTAAGTCTTTTGTGGGCGGTTTCTCTCTAAAATATACTATGATTTTAAGAACTAGTTTCCAATACAATGGTCGGCTGTGAGAAGTTATAAATGTGTTTTAGTATCCTAGAATTTAAGGAGCTTTTCTGTTAATACTAGGAAGGTTTGGGTGAGTTATATTGTGGTGACGGATTAAGAATACAAAGTGTCACCACCCCTATTCATTCCATGGGTGTCGTAAAAGGCGACTAAAGGAACAAATTAAGCAGCTAACATCGCTGCCAAGAGAAGGAAAACTTAAAACCAACCCTTTACCAACCCGTCTGTCCAGCGTGGTATAGTAGGCCAAAACCTCCTTTCAAAGGAGAGGCCGATGTCCAGCAGTGGACTGTTAACCTCTCGTCAGTTGAGCTCACAAGTGCGAGTATGCCGTGTCTGTTGAGCCGCTGTGTGGACGTCAACAGTTTTGGGTTTGCAATTTAGAAAAACATGATTTTCTCTAAATCGATCTATTCTATCTATCATTAAAAATATAAATTGAATGCCGATTACATTTCTTTATGTTTCTTTCTAACATTTTAATGGCCTTTGAAATGCCATTCAAACGTAGTTACATAAAAACCGACTCACCTGGAACGGGAGGGGCCCCATTTGGGGGCCAATTTTATATTCCAATTCTTGAAAAATTACGATTTTGCCACCACTATATACACAATTTACACATTAAAACACTAAACACTTAATAACACAAACAAAACATCTTAATATTAACTAAAAACTAAGATAACTAAAATTGGCGCCAAAGTACGCGATCAAAAAGCAGTTGAACGCGGCCACATTCCGACGCCGACTGTCAAAAAAAATTGTACTAACGAAAAATTGAATTAAATTTGGTAGGATGGACCGGTTTGTTCCTGTTCATTCGTGAATGACAACCGTACAGTAGAAATGGTAGATTTCGCCAAAATAAACCTTATACAAAGGTCTTAAAAACGTCCACAGAGCTGACTCCACAGATTGATTCAACTTTTTGGTGTCAGCTGTGTGGACTCAACTGACGAGTGGTTAAACGATTCAGGATTAGTTATTACTCCATATAGATCGTTACGTGTTTTTTGTATGTAGTTCCGTGTTTCTTGGCTAGATGGCGCTGTCGTATGATTTCCCTCGCGCTGTATGTGGTAGTGGCCACATGTATATAATACCGCAGGTAACACTGCGGGACTCAGTTCGATTATAATATATATTTAAATATAATATATATACATATTATATGTATGCATTATACCACAAGGTAACAAAGACGAAGCTTATCCTTATGTGTTACCTTAATGCCCATAGTTATAATGAAGCAATCTCTAGTGTTTGTACGTGACAGTAAGTTTTTGATTGAACTTGGAAACTATGAGAGTACTAAATGTATGTACAAAGTTACAAAACAATACATTGTATTGTTTGCCAATTTAATCCTGCTTCTCATATTTGTGGAAAGTAAAAATGGCAGCTTTGAGATGCATAAGTGTCATGAATACTCATTTTATTTGGTTACTAGCTTTATTGTAAAATCTCGGTTCGAAGTTAGTCTAAACTAAAAGTAACCAAAGTTAGTTTTAGTTATATCCCAACATCAACTGATGGCCACTGCCCAACAGTTGATTTTGGGATATTCTATGTATGCTAATCGGGGCGAGAATTTCTAAGACTGAAGACAGTGCTGTAGATTATAAACCGACTGAAATCAACTGTATAATATAACAGATTCTTGATTACTTGAACAATATTTCTGGTTCATGAGAAATAAGACTTTTGATACTATTTTTGCTATTGTAGAACAAATCAATGTAATCAATATGGTTCAGCTCATTAAACAACCTGGAAACTCGCGGTAGGAAGCTATTATACCGATAATTACTGTTTCAAAGTGGCACATGGAGTAGATTTTTGGAACGCAAATTTCTAGTGTGCAAAAATAGTAACTAGGATAAGAAAACTCTTTATTAGGATATTTTATTATATTATTTCTTGTTTCTAGATGCAATCACCTGGATCTACGAACCAGTTCATTTTTTGAAAATTTGAGCTTAGATTCGATTTCAAAATACCTCTAGGCTAGAAACCTAAAGGCAACATATAACAAAATATAACGACGATGCGATGCATTTGAAATTAACTGTACTTTTCTACTAAATGATACTTATTTTTAAACCTGTTATTTTCCTGTTAGATTTATACTTATACTTTTTAGGGTTTCGTACTCAAAGGCTAAACAGGACTTCATTATCAAGACTTCGCTGCCTGTCAACAAGCTGTAGCTCATGAACCGTGATGGTAATGCATTTAAAATTTTAAGAGAATGTATTGTAACGTAGTGGAATTTGCCTAGGCGACCTCAAGTACTATACAAGGTACCACACTAGGTACTACACAAGGTACCTCAAGTAATATATTGTTGCAAATGTATCTAGTATTAGTTTAGTTAAGTCCGTAACAGGTTAACAAGAAGAATTATATATATAACCCTTTCCCCAGGGAAATTGTAAATTACTATATGTCGGTTAGATATAGATGATAATAAGGATAATAATAAGTGATAAGGCAGTAAAATATTGTTGACTACATTAAAGTTAGATGTACCACTGAATTGAAAGATTTTAATTTTTCTCAACCCTGCATCCCGGATGAGTCTTAGAAATATTTCTGTGGCGTGGTGGTAGGGGAGCTCGCACTCCAAATATAATCACCCCGCAGGCCACCACGTTACAGTATTTCATGCCGCATGAACAACAATGCTAAAAACGAAATAAAACAAACATAACGGCACCGGTTGCTCGCGCCAATGCTCGGTGTTGAGTCAGTCAGTGTCTTAACTTCAGACACTTAACAGTGTTGCCAACTAAAATAATCGATATGCCGCCTTCAAATATTTGAAGGGACTCTCTTACAACAACCCTGATTTCGTAATATTTTGCTCGATAATAATAACGGCAACTTTTAAGCGATTGAAATGTTTACAAAAGGTACGGAACTCGCACTTGGCCGGTTTATTATATTCTTAAAATAGATATATCCTATTTTTATTCAGGTTGAAAACAACATCGTAACTATGTATGCTTGTAAGTCTACAGACACACCTATAACCGCCTAAAAACAGGCAACGTCGACATTTTAGTTATTAAATTTTCCAACTGTCATATCGTTGAGAAATTATTACCTCGTATTTATTTCACACATGAGAATAATTTGTCTAGCTTACAAATAATGTTCTGAAGGTATCATCATCATCAACAGCCTTTAACAGTCCACTGCTGGACATAGGCCTCTCCTTAGAAAGGAGGTTTTGGCCTACTATACCACGCTGGCCAGACGGGTTGGTATAGGGTTTGTTTCAAGTTTTCCTTCTCTTTGCATTGATGTTGTATTGCGTAGTTTATCCCTTAGTCGCCTTTTACGACACCCATGGGATGAATAGGGGCGGTGACACTCTGTATTCTTAATCCGTCACCACACGGACTCTGAAGGTATGTCTACTTGTAATTAAAAAATGAAAGCGCGTCGTCACTTTCTAAGACTTCCCAAAAGAAGCAGAACGTTGGATTGTGGCAACACACACACAGAAGACAATCCTAATAATGACAGCATTCTTGCTATTGAATTTCGTTGGTGAGTGTGAGACCGGAGGCCCAATCATTATGCATCATTCTCTTATTCATTCATTCTCTCTGAATGATGCAGAATTATCTCACCAGGCCGCCATGGTATGGTTTGTCCATGGAGCGACTGACATTCGACCTCCGTAACCCTGAAAGATAAATGGATTCTAAAGTTGAATTAGTTGTCAGTATGCTTGAGAGGACTGATTTCCTTGTAAGATAGGTGTTCATGACAACCAGGCTTGACAGTTTAACATGCTGTCTTAGGCACCGATGTATGACACCGTCAACTTTCCGTCTCCGGGCTTATATGTGGCACAATGATAGCTTATTCGACTGCTGTGCTTGAGATTTCGCGTTCGATTCCCGGTACAGGCCAAATGTTTGTGTGATCGTCAAATATTTGTTTCGGAGTTTGGTTGTTTGCTATGTATAATATGTTTACTCAGACTCACGTACAAAAACAATTGCCTGTCATTATAAACACACACATAACAATTCATCAATCATCATCATCATCAACAGCCTTTAACAGTCCACTGCTGGACATAGGCCTCTCCTTTGAAAGGAGGTTTTGGCCTACTATACCACGCTGGCCAGACGGGTTGGTAAAGGGTTTGTTTCAAGTTTTCCTTCTCTCGGCAGTGTTGTTAGCTGCTTATTTTGTTCCTTTAGTCGCCTCTTGCGACACCCATGGAATGAATAGGGGTGGTGACACTTTGGATTCTTAATCCGTCACCACACGGACAACATAACATACACAACAACATACATACATAACACAACATAACATAACAATTAAAATGAATAAAATACGAAATTTCACAGATAAATAAACACATTTTATGACATAATATTTATGCTCTTCTAGGCTCACACAGAGGGCTGTGTATGGGTTCTTATTACCGTGTTTGTCTATGGTTAAATGTAGTTGAAGATGATGATATTTTTCATTTCTCAATCTGTACAAATAAATAAATTTGTAGTGTCAGTTTGTAATATTAAATGAAAAGTTTTTGACTAAATGCATTTGAAAGTAAATATGGTACTTGCATGAAAAAAGCACTTTTTTTTTAAATTTAAACGTTTGTCTGCATTTTTATTTCGAGTAATCTCTGGAACGGCTGTGCCGATTTTGACACGTCTATCACTGGTAGAAAGCAGATGATAAAAGGAGCATCATAGGCTACTTTATTTGCCCCGCGGCGTAGCTCGTGTTTGTTGTACAATATTTGACTAAAATAACAGTCGAAAACATGTGGGCGTTTAATACGACGAGGCAGATCCCTTCGGGGATTGTATGTTCAAATATATAATACCGTTGACAAAATGTGCTTGGATTTAAATTTTGGAATATCTATTCTAGTAGAAAATAATGATAAAACTAGGTATCACACTATATGGACTTCATACAACATTAGTCGCCTCAAGCTAATGAATACAGCAACATAGAAGCGCAGACCTTAAGGATTTCGTGTGCCGATTCCTAGTGGGGTCTGCCCCCAGCTTAGTTCGTAGTTGGAAGCGCTGGCGTCGTTCTAAGCTCGCTTTACAATACGTAAATAGAGACAGCTGTCGTGGTACGACTGCCACGACGCTAAGCGGCAATTTAGGTCACAGAAAGTTTGTCGTCAGAGAGTCCATAAGAACTGCGCTTCAATGTAGCTAGTACACCGCGGTATCGCTGGTAGCACCTATCCTTATATAATTTTTTTATATTTAAGCCTACCAAAGTGACTCTACTTTGCCTGATGAAAAACATTAGTAGAACCCAGGAGTAGGGGCCACCATCCTCATTGTGAGGGTAGGCAATGCAGCATCGTGATCCATACCATAGCGGCCTGGTAGGATAATTCTGCATCATACTCCAACACATCTCACACTCGCCAACAAAATGCGACGTCAAGAATGCTGTCATTATTAGGATGGTCTTCTGTGTGATATATTCTCGAATGCTCTTTATTTAACGTTTCAAATCATTGTGAGTGATTTGTGAGTATGTATTTAAGAGTGTGCTGCGCGAACAAAAAACGTCGAGTTTAGGTATTTACGAGCAGAGTTGCGCGGCAGCGCCGCTAGGCAGCACCGTTGCCGCTTCCTACGTGAAACATTTTATATAAGATATGTAAAATAATTGTACAGAGTAGGCTCCACACAGAGTAATACATATCTCCTAAATATTCAGTCGCTATTTATGAAAGTTTTGTTTAAAAGTAATAATTTCTAGAATCTATAAATCATCATTTTCATAATCAGCCTATCGAAGTCCACTGCTGGACATAGGCCTCTCCCATTGCACACCACTCTGATCGATTTTGGACTTCTCACATCCAGCTCCTGTCAATATAAATATATCATCTATACAGGGTGTCCCAGAAAGAATGGGTAATCCTAAAGCACTTAGTAGTATAGCTATCCGGCGTACAAAAAAAAACCCCAAAAAAAATCCAATTGTTGCCCAAATCTTGAAGTTATCCTATTCCTCACAAACAATCTTATTAGAAATGCAGTAAATAGTATGAGTGCCTATTATACTTTTTTGGAAAAAAAATCACATGAAATTTGATCAAAAATAAATTATGTCAAAATTTGAGATTTTTGTGAAAAAAATATGAATGAAAAACTAAGCAGCAACTATATTTAAAAAAAATAGTATAATACATAATTTTATCCATAGAGAGAAAATTAAAGCTTCCTTTTTAGCGTAGTAAAGGTCGTGTGATAATGTTATTTCACTATTTACTACCTGAGTGTGGCCGAAGTATTTTTTGTTAATTACGAGACAGAGATAAGTGAATAAATTCAGTACTAAAGTACAGTGTAAGCGAGCGAGAGAAGAGTATATTATTATTACATTGTACCTTATCTCTCTCGCGCCATGGCACATAACAATGGCAAGTATTTGGTGTGTCGCTTGACTTGTTCGGTATCGCATGTGCAGTTCTCTGCGATTGTGAATCAGTGTTAAAACGACGATTTCTGGCTAAACAGCCAGAAGTCATCGTTTTAACTAAGAGTCCAATGAAATCATTGGACTCTTAGTTAAAACGAAGAGTCCAATGAAATCATTGGACTCTTCGTTTTGCTCACTGATTTGGACTTTAGCTTGGTGATTATACGACGACTTGGCTTGTATCTGGACTGGTTTCGTAACTGGATTCAATATACGGCACAAGAATACGCAAACATGCACTTTATTTATGGTGAATGTAGAAGTAGCGCAAGTGCTGATGCATTCCTATATAGGGAAAGATACCCTACAGCGCGTCATCCAGATTACCGCGTATTCATAAGAGTGTACAGATGTTATTCGGAAGGTAGAATGCATAGGTGGTACGAGCACTGGGAGAATAGCTATGACAAGGGGTCCACATCTTATAAAGCCCCTTTTACATGTTTTTTTTTCCAAAATTAGAGGCAGTGAGACGAAGCTTCCGCTCCTGAAGCCATTCCATCGAATCAGCTTGTAATACAGTGCGCCGTTCAAGTGCGTGACGATCCTCATTGGATAGCTGTAACAGTATTTTTGCCATAGAGTTAGCAAAGTTGAAATCGGCTTTACTAAAATCAGGCCTTGGGCAAGTTTCACCGTAGTCTTTATCATCAATGTCTGTATTGCTGTTGATAGAAAATGATTTTGTAAGTCTGCATTTTAAATTTGCTATTCGTTTGGTATTACGTCTCATATCTAACCTTTTAATTTGTCGATTGGGACTTTTCAGAAAAAAATTCTTGCTAATGTATGTTTGTGGAATTTCAGGATTAAATGAAACAACAGATGCAGCACACCGTCCTGAGTATGATTGTCTAAGTGAATAGTTTATTCGCCATTAAATTTTTGACATTTTTAATCAATCGACAAAGTATTTTCATTATGGTGGCAAAGACCGGATCTGATTTTATTTCACCAAATACGTTTTTATCAGTTTGATGGCCTTCATTTATGAGGATGTACTTGCAAAAATAAGACTTGCACGAGTTGTGATCACGGAAAACGTGAATAAATGCATTGAAAAGGCCTTGTTTTAAATCTATGACTTTTTCAGCGAAAGATTTTTCATTATGAGAGTCAATGTGATTTATGGCACCTTTCACGGATCGCCGTAAGCGTAGCACGTTTTGGAGCTGTATTTTTGGCATTTTAATTGGTAACATGTCTTTCTTGATAATTCATCTAGTCTTGTACAAAAGTTTCTTAAGAGGTGGTTAGAGCACTCTATCTTTTCGACAATAAGTGCGGCATACGGTTTGGTATCCAGAATATTTTTGTAGGTGCTGGAATCACCATCAGCTATGAGTTTAGAATAAATAAGACCTTGAGTTGCTTTTGAAGCCTTCTACTATGGCAGTTGACTACATACCTAGTTGAAAGAGTGTAATTTTTATATCATACATGCTCAGGTACTTCAAGTTTGCGCTTCTGAGCTCGCCCGCAGACCATGAGAGTTTTTATTTTTAACAGTCATGTATAGAACTTTTTTAGTTTCTAGCCAATGATATCTGTAGCTCCTGACAAAGTCGTATAGTTTTTCCTGTATGACCTCTTACTCCAATACGCATCAGATACAACTGTTCTCAACGTGTATGTACGCTATCTGCATTAACGTCACCATTTTTTTCAGCCAGTTCAAATTTTTATTTTGTTGCTTCCTCTATGCTATTTTCTTTGGCCAGTTCCCAGAGTTCACATACTTTAGCATGAAATTTGGCATAAAAATGTTTTGACATGCAGGGTATATCAAGAGAAGTTGTGACTTGCTCCAGGGCACTGAATCCCATACCTATACACTTAATTATTCACGATATTTTGATTGAGTGCAAGTTCCTTGCTGTTTCTAGGTTTTCTACAATTTTCCAATCTTAATTTTGCATCACACGTATAGGAATGAAAACAGTTTCTATATTCTCCATTAATTTTTAAATTACTGAAGTTGCAACCAAATGGAGAGTTGTGGTGAGTAAGTTCTTGGTTCAAACAGGTACCCGAATTGTGGCTTTGCTTTCATTCGTGTTTTCCTTTTCTACTATAAGTTCTTTCTTGACCATAAGATTACATGTAACCTGAAAAATATAGGCCTATAATAATAAAGAGTAGATATACCTTTGATTAAATACATGTTTATAATCAAAGGTAAATATTTACGTTTTGAAGTTTTCTACCGTCTTGATTACCCGATGATTTGCCAAAGGTAGCCTGCGATAAAATTAATGTAGTTATTAAAGAAAGGACAGAGAAGACATTGTAAAGTTTATAATAAATCTAGCAGCTGACGAATAATTGTGAACGGAACATTGAATTTACAATAAAATTATAACAGTAACATTAAACATACCTATTTGAGATATTTACCTATTTGCGTTTGTACGTTTGTATTGTGTTTCATACATTTGTTGCTCTACGTTCGCACTACTCTGTACAGGATTCGACTCGACATTTGATTTTTTTCCAATTTTCTTATTTGCCAGTACGTATAACCAATGACATATAGACATGATACACAATACAATACTGACATAAGTCTAAAAAAAACTTCAAAACAAAATCGATCTCATTAATATTAGAATTAGATCCATTCTGCTTTGAAGTTTTAGACCTAGTAATTTAATTAGAGCAATGTTTTTTTCAGCGCAATGTGCAATGTGCATCAGGCGTTTGTGTTAAAAATTGAAAAGTCTTAATATTTTTAGATTTATACTTTTAAATTAAATTATACAACGCGGATAACCTGCACGATGTAAATACAAATATTGTCATATGAAAATTATTGTTCTAGACGTAAAATCTACTATTTTTTCGAAGAAAAATGTTTTTAAGATTTCATCTGACACACAACATATATGTATCGTTTTTTAATTTCATATGTATCTGTTTCAAATTCCAACATGCCTAAGATCTTGTTCAAGGATCGACCTAAACTATACAAATACTTTTGTTGTATATAATTAATGCAGCGCATAGTACTACTGATTTGAAAATATGTCAAATTCCACAATTTCGTGCAGTACCTTCTTAAGAGTTACGACACCTGAGCCCAGCAGTGGGACGTTATGGGTTGTTGATGATGATGATGATTTAAGAGTTGATCATAATTGATTCTTTACTTCACGTATACAATGACAAGTCTCTTTTGTTATGTACTTACCTATATCAACATATTACTTCCCGCCTATAGCAATAAGACCGCCCTTTGTACACTCTATATTTGATAATTGTGTTCCTTTTTTTGTAACTCTGTAATTTAGTGTGCAAATAAAGAGTTATCTATCTATATTACTTACCAAGTTAACCTACGGATATTTACAAAATACATACTTATAAATATCACAGTATAAAATATTGTAATGAAAACGATGAATCAATGATGATTCATTTAAATTTTACGTAAAACGTACTTATATTGTAATACATAATTTCATACAGAACCGATAAGTCAGGTTGGCCGAGTGGTCTAAGGCGCCAGATTTAAGCTCTGGTTCCCGAGAGGGAGCGTGGGTTCGAACCCCACACCTGACACAATATTCTACTGAAGCGATTTTTGAGTTTTTTTTTAGATTACTTTAGGTCTTTATCAACTCGGAAGAAATTGATAGTTTACGTTTTTATCTTTAGTTTATTTATGTTAACTGAGTTCAGAATGAGCCTAACCGATATGTTTATTTAATTATTTTAATAAAAGTTCGTTAATGAGAAAGAGTTCATTACCCTTTCTAAATTGTGTCCACTGATCGATTTGGCGATAGTTGATTTTGTTGTTAAGATTACATTTATTACCAACATTTACTGAAATTGTTAAAGCAAAACAAATATTCTCCTTTATTTCTAAAAATAAGAGTATGTTTTCTAGTGTACGGACAGGAAATGGCGTACAATTTAGTAAAAAAAGCTATTAAGGCTCTTCGTGTTCAAACCCACTGTCGTTTGATAGTTTTTAGTCAATATTTTATGTTCTACTGAGTCCCGCGGTACTAACGCGGTTATAGTTGTAAATCGCGAGTAACTCCGCGGATCGTAACATAAGTTACTCCTTATGTCACCGGCTTTCCGTCAGAGAAAGTCCCGGCAAAGTCGGTCCAGCCGTTTTTAGGGTTCCGTAGCCAAATGGCAAAAAACAGAACCCTTATAGATTCGTCGAGTCTGTCTGTCTGTCTGTCCGTCCGTATGTCACAGCCAATTATTTCCGAAACTATAAGAGCTAAACTGTTGAAATTTGGTTAGTCAATGTATTCTGTAAACCGCATTAAGATTTTTATATAAAAATAGGAAAAAAACAATACATTTTGGGGGTCCCCATACTTGGAACTGAAACTCAAAAATTTTTTTTTCATCAAACCCATACGTGTGGGGTATTTATGGATAGGTGTTCAAAAATGATGTTGAGGTTTCTATTATCATTTTTTTCTAAACTGAATAGTTTGCGCGAGAGACACTTCCAAAGTGGAAAAATGTGTGTCCCCCCCCCTCTAACTACTAAAATAAGAGAGTGATAAAACTAAAAAAAATATATGTTGTACATTACCATGCAAACTACCAACGAAAATTGGTTTGAACGAGATCTAGTAAGTAGTTTTTTTTTAATACGTCATAAATCGTAACACGCAATTTACCTTTCATCCAATCAATACACTAGTATAAAAACATCGATGAAAGTTACAACGAACTACAAGAACTTTTATATGATGTTACTTGCTGATACGGAACACTTCATGGGCGAGTCATATGAAAGTATTTAGGTTACTTCCACCAAAAAAGTTATATAAAAAAAGTTATCGTCTGTATGTCAATCTGTCTATTTGTTCGTTGGTGACGGATATAATATCTGAACAGCTGGGCCGATTTTTACCCGACTACGGCAAAGCCAAAGGAAGGTTATAATTTTGACAGACTATGTATGTATGTATGTTCATTTGTTTCCTCATAGCTCCTCAACTACTCATTAGAACTGGACAAATGAGGTATCGTTAGGAGCGTCTTGATCGTCCGCTGGTTATAGGCTATATGACGTGTCACTGATTCTCAATCTAAAGTGGCTACCTCTAGCGGTCATAAGGTTCTATGTTCAAAAATAAATTTGAGATAAATATGCCGTGACTGGTATCATTGGAAAGGGCGTCACATGTACATTTCAAAAATATTTTAGAAGGGTCTGCTCGTAACTTTCTCCGTATTTATTCGATAATTGTAATATTAACAACCCCCACTGACATTGGACCGTTTAGTGGGACGTCTTATGGGCTTAGTTTATTAATTGTATTGTAACTATTGTAAGTGTTACATGATATATGTATTATTATATTATTGTAATGACACGTCATTACACGTGGAATGTCCACGTCATTACTCATTTGACATTAAATTTCGTTTCTTACAAATGTTACCAGTTTAAAAAAATATGTTTGTAATCTTTCTTTTTAGGTCTATATTATGTCTTGTGTAACTATTACCAAAATGTAAACTTGGTTTGTGTGCTGTGTTTGTACAAATAAAGTTTTTATTATTATTATTTTAATACTTGTAATGATGTAGATATGTTACTGTAAAAGTCCGAACTACGGTAAATCTTAAGATTATCCAGTAAATCCTTGGAAAATCTAGGATTTACCGTAGTTCAGGCTTTTACAGTAACATATATATTCTATGTTGTTTAAATCTTGTTTCATACTTTTTTAGCGTCTTTCATACAGGAAATTCTTAATAACAGCCCGGAGTATGGAAGTTTGGTGGTGATTCACGCCCGTACCTCGGAGTGCACGTTAAGCCGTCGGTCCCGGTTATCATGAACGTCTATGGAAATCGTTATTGGGCAGTCAGTGCCCTCAAATATACTGACGACTAGTTTAAACTTTGAATTTCACTTTTCTCCCTGGGTTGCGGAGGTCGGATGCCAGTCGCTCTGTGGAAAAATGGAAAAATTATGTGGAAAAATTCAAGTAAAACCTGTTGATCTAGTAGGCGACCTGAAATAATATTGGAAAGGCTAAGAAGAAAAAGAATAAAATCGGCCAAGTGCGTGTCAGGCCACACACAGGAAAGGGTTCGTCAGTCACCCATAATGGTACGTGGATTAGAAATCGTATCCAATGGATAATTGTTATGTTTACGTATTAATGCGTTAATTTTGTGTGACGTTTTCCAAGTAAGCGCATTTTACAAGTTAGGCCACTATAACTCCTGAACTAACAAATTAATCTAATCCTTTATAGTTTTCCTTTAAAGTTTATTATATCTATATTTTTTGAGCCTGTTTTTACAAAAAAGTGGCCTTTAAAGTGGAATTTCTCGCAAACGGTTACCTAAATCAAAAAATCATCTTAAAAACCCTTTATTGTTTTTAAAAGACCTATCTAATGATACCCCACATGATAGGGTAGCTGCGAGAAAAAATAAACATCCCTACTTTACGTGTAGGGGAGGTACCCCAAATAAAAATATTTTTCATAATTTTATTGTAGCACTTTGTCGACATAGTTACAATACATATACATGCAAAGTTTCATCTTCCTAGCACTTACCGTTTTGACGGTAAGTCAAGGACGGACGGACGTACGGACGGACGGACAGACGGACATGACGAATCCATAAGGGTTCGAATTCATAAACTTCGGAACCCTAAACAGGGACTACATTTCATGTGATGACAACTTGTTGTTCTGAGTCTGGGTGTTCTTTTTGGCATATTAAGTTCACAAACATGAAATACATGTATGTTTGTAAAGTCCCTCGATATCGATAAATATATAAATACATTTTTAGATCCTTTGTTTGTGTAAGAAGAGCGACTTCACATTTAGATGTAGGTATTAATTATTATCTAAGACATTTAGAAGTATTGTGTTATCACTGTTTCACCTTCAATGTAAATATTGAATTACATCTTGTGGATATGATTTCATCTTTAATGATTAACTCAAAGGTTGAAAACTATGATGTTTAAACAAGAAATTTCCTGGCGTCTTGTAAACAAATCGATGATTAAATAGGTACCTTCTGGGAGGCATCGCTTTTCTTATGAAACGTTTGTTTACGTGTTATGGATAGTAATATTTGTGTTTTAAGCGATTTCAACAGAATTTCTCCGACCAGTAAACGAGAAGTGTAAACTTTTATTTAATACTAGCTGACCCGGCGAACTTCGTACCGCCTTAGAATTAATTCATAATAAAGTATTGTGTTTAGTTATTAACTGATAGTGACAAATCGACAGCAGCGTCAACTAACGGGCCCCGGCCGGTACCGCCATAATCGCTTTGTTCCTGCATTTTAAATCTGTAACATCTTCAAAAGTATTAATTTAAATTACATACTGTAAAGGGCCATATTAATCTATATTAAATACAAAATGTATTTAAGGTACTTAATTGGATAAGGATTAATACTGTATTGCTTAAAATCGCTTCGTAAATAAGCCATTATTTCTCGTAAAAAGAAAAAATAAATAAATGGTTATTGTGGGTTATCCCTAAGAGAGAGACATATACCATCGCGGACTTTTATGTAGACCTTTTTAAGATGTACAATACTGTAGTTCATTATTTTGATCTGTCTCGTAGGGTACAGCCAGCGTTTGCAATGTAAGCGTAAAATAACACACATTAGAAACCTCTAAAATTATTTTCTACTATATTATACATGTATGATACATAAAAACCTTCCTCTTGAATCATTCTATCTATTAAAGAAAATTGCCTCAAAATCAATTTCGTAGTTTTAAAGATTTAAGCATACAAAGGGACAGAGAAAGCGACTTTGTTTTATACTATGTAGTGATTTATATTTTTTAATATTTCGGACATGTAACACACAGCGCCATGTAGCTTCAAACTGAGCAGAGCTTGTAATATAGATTGAGTGATAGATTACTTATGTAGTTTTTTTACACGCTTTATATTAGCTTCACCTGTATGTTTGTTTGTAACCGACTCCTTTGGGTGCGATTTTGACCCACTTTAAACAGCCAGATTTCGTTCAAACTTTGTAGATTTATCGAGGACCGATGACAATACATTAATTTAAAAAGAAATAGTTTTGAAGTGTGGGCTACTTCTTATTATTATATTGCTTGTAATAATATATAATACATGCAAAGATTTATATTGGCGAAGCGAAAATTTTAGAGCGTAAAATCAACAATAATGGTTGCTACGACGACGCAGATCTGCGCGCGCCGCTTGCCCTGCCATCGGCAATCTTCGCGGGCGCTCGAAGAAGTCTTCATCCATCAACAGCTTCAATGCTAATAATAATTATAGTAATAATTATGTTTATTGTACTAATATGTGTAGTAGGTAGGCTACAGTTTAAATTAATTAGTCTTTTTAGTCTAGAAATAAAAATAGTTCTAAAAAACTAAACAAACACGCTTTTAAACTAAAAAGTAGAAAATCATTTTAATGTAACAAAGCGTGGGGTGCTTTCTGAAAATATTTCAATAACTTCGTTCCACGCTTTGTTACATTAAAATTATTTTCATTTTTTTAGTTTAGATAGATATATATAGTCTTTATTTGTATAAATAGTCTCAATCATGTGTAGCCGCATTAAACGACATACTAATTGGTTACAGGCCATAGGCCGGTCTAATGTTTTTTTCAATATAGCCGAAGCTTCACAAAAAAATTTAAATCAAAACTAATGAAATACCTACGCAGTGAGTCATTAACAGTAATATTCTAATTAGCCTAAAATAAGTAGATAACAATTTAAAAATTATAGTAATTATTTTAATATTATAATTATTTGTAATAATTATTTAACTTTAATTAAAAGCGTGTTTGTTTAATTTTTTAAAACTATTATTTTTAAACGTAACAGTTTACCCCCTTTCTAATGTTACCAAAGTCTCAAATTTATTTTTATCACAATAGTTTATGACCCTAGATCGCGCCAAATTAGCTTCAGTGACCAGTCATACAGCCATCATCTACCCAGCGAACGATAAAGACGCTTCTATCGATACCTCATTAGTCCAGTTTTAATTTCTAGTCGACGAACTATGAGGGAAGAAATGAACATACATACATATACGAGTATAATCCAAAATCATAACCTCTATAATATTGAGGACACATAATATTGAGCAAAGACACTTATACGAAACATGAAAAGCCATAATAGCTTTTTGGACCAAATTGTACGCCGTTTCCTGTCTATACTCTAGAAAATAAACTCTTATTTTTAGAAATAAAGGCGAATATTTGTTTTGCTTTAACAAATTCAGTAAATATTAGTAATAAATTTTATCTTAACAACGAAATCAACTATCGTCTAATCGATCAGTGGACCCAATTAACAAGAAGTTTATTCAAAAGGTTACCCACATAACCTGTGTAATGTTTAAGTAATGAACGCTTAAAAAGCAATAGTAATGAGATTATACCAAATAACCACCCTCCCCGGCTCCGCACGGGGACTTATATATCTCAACTCCTAGCCATTATTCCCAAGTTTATTTGGGGTCGGCTACTAGTTCAACCGGTTTTACCTGAATTTCAGTTTTTCACGGAGCGACTGGCATCGGACCTCCGTAACCCTAAGGGACTGGGAACTGAAATTCGAAGATTGAACTAGTTGTCAGTATATTTGAGGACACTGACTTCCCAATAACGATTGCCAATGCCAGTCAATGATGATAGATGTTCAAGACAACCGGGACCGACGGCTTTACGTGCTCTTCGAGGCACGGGCGTAAATCACCGCCAAACTTCCAAACTCCGGGCAGCTATTAGAAATTTCCTAAGAAAATCCCAATAACATTTTTTGGCTCGACCCGGGAATTGAACCCGAGAGCTCTTGATTAGTAGTCGCATACGTTAACCACGGTAACGTTAACGCATACGCTAACCACCCTAGCCACTAACGAGGCAGTTTAACCGGGACTTACATAACATAACATAAAACATAGTTATTGACTAAACAATTATTCAAAATCATCCATTTGAGAGTTAAGTTAGATGTTTGTTTACACATAAATCACTTCAAACTAATAGCACCCTCATACTTTGTAACATACATATCGGTTTAGACCCTAAGCCTTCGTTTTTTTTGCGCTTTATGTAGCGCTGGCGTTGCCACCCCAGCCTGCTCTTGCTAGGGTGACAGATGGCCCCACCTGTCACCCCCCAGGCCTGCACTTATGGAGGACGGAGATCATTTTGCATTCCCGGGCCTGGCGGGCCGAAAGAGTTCTAAACCTATCCCGGTCCCGTTCCGCTTTAGGCCTTAGACCCTAAACCGATTTGAAAGTCAGAAAACAAAAACTATCGAGCAGAAAAGATAAAAACGTAAACTGACACTTTCTTTCGAGTTAGGGCCACCGCAGACTAGCTACTTTTAGCATCGGCGATCGGCAACTAGTCGCTTTTTAGAAGCTAAATACGGCGACCGAACGCTCCACACCGCACACTTATAAACGCCAAACGCGGCGATCGAGTCGCTTTTTAGAAGCGCGACACAGCAGCTGAACGCTACTCTCCGCACTATTTCGGATGCCGGTAGCAGCGACTTTGCATCTGAGCAGCCGCTAAAACGCGCGTTTCCGATACCGCGATCGATCGCAGGAAGTCGCTAAAACGTGATGCAGCATCGATGCAGTCGCCAAATCGCCGATCGCCGATGCTAAAAGTAGCTAGTCTGCGGTGGCCCTTAATAAAAAAAACCTAAAATAATCTAAAAAACATTTCAAAAATCTTCTTCAGTTGAATATTATGTCAGGTGTGGGGTTCGAACCCACGTTCCCTCTCGGGAACCAGAGCTTAAATCTGGCGCCTTAGACCACTCGGCCAACCTGACTTGTCAGTACTAAGTAAAATTAAGCATTACATTTAAATGAATCAACAAAGTGACTTATGGTATTCATTACTATTTCTCTATAGTACTGGTTGCCCATTGGTCGAATTTGAAATTTTTTTTTTTGTTTTTTACTTTTTTAGTAACTGTAACTGTGCCCATACTCCTCCATCCACCCAATTACTGTGAAAATATATATATTACACATAATTGGTCTGTGTGGTGACGGATTAAGAATACAGATTGTCACCACTCCTATTCATCCCGCGGGTGTCGTAAAAGGCGACTAAGGGATAAACTACGCAAGACAACATTGATGCAAAGAGAAGGAAAACTTGAAACCAACCTTATACCAACAGAGCCTCGATTTACTTACTTTAGAGTCTTGACACAGAGAGCTAAAGTCCCAAAAGGATACCGAAGGCTCCTTCAGGCCAGTTCAATTACATTGTACAGATGCAAACAAACCTACTAATATTTATACTTACTATATCCAAACTACGAGCACACCTACTTCTATACAAACTTACTATTTACACACTCATAATACAAAATCTATTTATGAAGTATATTCCTATCTGTTTTCTTTTTATTATTCATGAGATTTAGAACAATATAACAACGCTGATAAACACTGGACACACACACGTCAGATTAACATAGATATGACCAACGCAAAAGTCAATCAATGCATGTTTGCATATATTTTTTACCATAGGCTACTAAACAGTTTTTTAACAAAGAGGTGTCAAGACTTGTAATAAAAAGCGGCCAAGTGCGAGTCGAACTCGCCCATGAAGGGTTCCGTATCAGCAAGTTACATCACATAAGAGTTCTTGTAGTTCGTTGTAACTTTCAACGATGTTTTTATACTAGTGTATTGATTGGATGAAAGGTAAATGCGTGTTACAATTTATGACGAATTAAGAAAAAACTACTCACTAGATCTCGTTCAAACCAATTTTCGTTGGTAGTTTGCATGGTAATGTACAACATATATTTTTTTTAGTTTTATCACTCTCTTATTTTAGAAGTTAGAGGGGGGGGCCACACATTTTTCCACTTTGGAAGTGTCTCTCGCGCAAACTATTCAGTTTAGAAAAAAATGATGTCAGAAACTTCAACATCATTTTTAAACACCTATCCATAGACACGTATAGGTTTGATGAAAAAAAATTTTTGAGTTTCAGTTCCAAGTATGGGGACCCCCAAAATGTATTGTTTTTTGTCTATTTTTATGTAAAAATCTTAATGCGGTTCACAGAATACATCGACTGACCAAATTTCAACAGTATAGCTCTTATAGTTTCGGAAATAATTGGCTGTGACATACGGACGGACAGACAGACAGACAGACAGACAGACTTGACGAATCTATAAGGGTTCCGTTTTTTGCCATTTGGCTACGGAACCCTAAAAAGTCGGGTGATGTGATTAGTTATAACTATTACAAAAGTTTTTAAGCAGTCGGGTTATAGTTTCTCAAACTTTTTTGCATTTAATATTATAGCCGACCTGCACACAGACCAATGTATTGAAATTTTTATTGAAAACAAAGAGAAACTAAGTAAATGACAAACATGATACGTATCTACAATACAATATTTGAACACAGTGACGTCACATGCTTTCGATAACGAACATAAATTTAGTATAAGAAATAATTAAATGCCTATAAATAGATAACTTGTTGGAAAATTGTAGATAAAGACATAAATACAAGATTACAGGGATTTGCTATCTGTACAAATACAGAGTGTATCAACAGTTTTGTTCAGGTTTTGTTGATTTAAATTATACATTTTTAGAACTATCGATATTTATTTTGTTCGATTAAAACTTTATAATATCAATGTAATTTTTTTAAAACAAAACAAAACTGTATTGACGTTAAAATTTATTTTACGCCGCAATTTTATTGTGTCATTACTGACAAAATAAAATTGCAACAGCAATATTGCAATCGATATAAAAATATGTAATATAATATTACTAACTAGCTGAATTGTTCCAAAATTTCTACAGATATTTGAGTCCGTTAAAGTGATTTCTACATGACACATTGGGATTACTTGTGAGTGGTTGTATGATTGTCGGATCTCCTACAGCACAGCGTAGTAACATGTGAATGATAGAAACAGTATTAAGACGGTTTAGTTACTATAGACGGGTGCCTACTATAGTCATGCCTAAACTTAAGAATGAACAATCTACCGACACTAAATTTAGATACGGTGTAGTAACGAACGTTATTTGTACCCTTAGTTTCAAAACTATATTCATAAAATCCTCATATCAGCCGAGAGTCGACCACTGCTGGACAAAGGTAAAAAAAAACTTATTTAACTTGGTCTTGACTCGTAACCAATACTAACTATTATAATTCACAGAATCGTCTGAAATACCAAAAATGTGTAGTTAAGCTTGATCTGGAGTAGAGAAAACAATACATGTGCTAGAGTGGAGACCGCGTATTGGCAAACGTAGTGTGATGTGAGGTTCCTTCTGGCCAGTTAGACTGGATGCAAAAAGCAGTAGATTGGTCTTTTGCACGGATATCTAAGATCTTTGTGGTAAGCATTGTGAGATTACAGCAGTGTAGTTCATCAGGCTGATGATCATCGTGCGTGTATGTTGAAAAATATTATCAAATATGTTCTAATGAAAATTTTTAAATGTACGAAACGTACAGATGCGACGTCTACGTTTTACTTACTTGTTACTTTGTCACTACATCTATGTAGTGACAAAACTGCTCTACATCATACACAATTATCAGTTGGTAGAAGAAGAATGACTTTGTATTTCCTACAAATATTTCTAAGGCATTCGTATTTTTAGCTCTTATATTTTCAAATGAACAAAAAGCCTCATTATTTTTCACCTATAAGTAAGTTTCCATTATCCCAAACTGAATCCTGGTACTTGAAAGACAAAGGGTATAATGATTGTAGAAGAATAAACTGAATAGACTTGTATGGTTCCACTTAGTAAATACATACAATTTATTTTAAGACCGAATAAGTTTTGGGATAGAACCTTCATCAAGAATGTACTTACTTGAAAATTTCCAAATAAATATGTATCTATGAAAACACCCCAATTATTAAGGCTTGCCTCAGGTGGTCAGCCACTGAGCGGTACTCGTAGATTGTGTTAAACATGGTACTATGCTAAAGAGGGTTCATTTTTGATCTAATATTTAAAACACAACGCAAGGTTTATATTGACAAGGTATGTGGTTATGTTAAAAGTATACCTTATACGTATTTATTTTGTAGTAGCAGTCTTCCTTGGAATTCATGCATTCTTTGGTAGGTACATAGCTTAATTCACTGTAAATAAGTCAGCAACGATTAATTGACTTTATTTAAAAATTTCATAACATAAAGAATATTCTAGCACCAAAAGTTAAAATTCGCAGTCGTCTATGTTGTAAACAGGCAACAATAAAATTTTGATTCTGAACTCACGTATTTCGCGAAGTAGTTATGTTTACCCGTCCTCTTCTCTCACTCTATTCTATTTTTGTATTCTCTTCTTTCATTAGTTAACATTTTTTTTTGATCACGTGACTAAGTAACATTATGGGCGCAGTAAACGATCAAACTTGTTTGACAAACGCGTAAAACACAGCAGCACACTATCAAATAATTTGACAAACACGTAAATTTGACCAACAAATTTGATCGTTTACGCCACCCTTAGGACAATGAAACAAGAGGATAGAGAAATAGAAAACGAATACCGTTTGCAACTTGACTGGGGGTCTGTGCTGGTTATGTATCCAAAGATTTTTCATACGTTTGGAATGTAGATAGCTAGATATAAATGCAAGTGATTGCTTCTCAGTAGTCTGTGTATTGCAGAGTTATTTTGGTCAGGCACTTCTATATAAATGATTGGTCAACTTGTCATGCTTGTCAAGTGAGTGTAACATAATGAAGTCTGTTAAATTGTACGAACATTTGTTTGAATTTCTATTTATTTCTAGGGGTTCGTTTCTTGTGGTCTGTATGGTGTCGAATTAAGAATGCAGTGTGTCCTCACCCTTATTTACTCCATGGGTGTCTATGCGAATAGGGTGACAGAAGAACAACCTACGCAGAACAATGTCACCGCAATGAGAAAGCAAACTTCAAACAAACTATACCACCACATCTAATTAGCGTTGTATAAGGCTAAAACTCCTTTCTAAATAGAAACTAACAGTCCACTGCTGGACATACTGCAGCAGTGGACTGTTAGAAGTTGATGTGATGGGGTGTGTTGTGTGTACATATCTAGTGTGATGATGAAACGTAGTGAACATAATAAAGAATGATTTCCTGTTATTTCTGGCCAGATGGCGGGACAATTTGCTTATGGGGACTAGCGGTGACTGCATGCGAAAATTCCAGATCAGGTCTTGAAGTGTGCCTTGAGAGACCAGTGAACTACAACATGCTGATCATGATTATGAAATGTTATATTAATTTGTAATGTAATATTTATTTTAACGATCACTCATAATCTATCACTAGATCTATACTCTAACTTTTAATTCGATTCCAGATTTGACAGTTTCAGTGTTGCAACGTTATGACAAGTACTAAATAGTGACGTTGCGAAATTACTCCATACGGAGATCGAATATTTCCGTATCGATTCCTCTGGTTTATAATATATCTAAACAACTACTACTTTAATAGAAACTAAGTATATCAGGAAATTAAATATTTCTGAACGGATAATTTAGTTATGACGATTAATTTTATTAAGGATCTGAAAGTTTTCTTTATTAATTGTATATGATACGTAGTACGTTAGTCTGATTCGTATTTTAATTTGCATTGAAATTGTAAAGGTTTTTGTTTCCCTTAACTATCTTCTCTAGTAACAGCTGGAATTACTTGTCAGATTTAAATAATTATCTTTACGTTTAATTGGGAAAGACCGTAGTCATAACATCACGCTGTTTTTAAGAGCAAAGTAAGAAAGGACCATGAAAAATTACTATGAGGATGTAGATTAACTTTAGTGATAAAATGAAATATGACTTCTTCTTTTTTTGGAAACATCTAAAACAATTTCGATAACATTTCGCATTCTGACATGTTGTAAAACCTAAATACATTTCTACGTACATTTGTACTTAATATAAAAAACAAAAATATTAACTTTTTATAAAATTAAGCAACGGTTACTAATTATTAAATAATTATTATGAATAATTAAGTATTTATTACATAAAAATCAATAATTTAGTATTTAATTGGCACACCAATATCATGATTACATTTAAAACATAAATCGCTATTGTTTATCGATTTTTGTGTTCATCACTACACGTTTAAATGTGGTATCATTATTTTACTAAATGACAGTAGCTAATGTCAAATGTGGAATCGAATTAAAAGTCGTGGTATAGTCCTACGTCATATAGTTTTTGAAGTAATTGATAGAATTTATTCATAGATAAGCCTGGCCAGCATATTTCAGATATCTCGTTGAGATTAAGACGTGACGGCTTGCATTTTAGTGATAGATTTTTGGGATATATAATGTATTTGTAAGTCAGTACCGATAGCCATACCATATTAAGTAATCTTAGAGTGATAACAAAGACTGCGTTCCTAGGTAATAAATATGGATCCCATTGTGTATACCGTGGTTGTTATGCGCATCGACTCCTAAGTTCGCTATAGTTGGTGACCCCGACAGTTGAACAAGGATGAAGACATAAGTTTGCTGTAACCCATTTGAAAAGAATTGGTTTAGATTAGAAGACCTCGAAGTTTTGTAGGTACATTTATTTACTTCTGAAGTAAAATACATTATTCGTGTCTTTTTCCATGTCAAGCTTTCATATTCAAAACATGTTTCTAAATGTTTTGAATAGTTAAGCTTTGTCGTTCCTACATAATTTTCATGTTTATTTATGTTTGTCGCGCAACCTACACGTAGTTACAGATGCTAAGGATACGCCATGCAGAAGGATACGCCATTTCATCAAACGTTCATTTCATTGACCTTTCATATAAAAGGGTCTTACAGAGTTCAAACTTTTCTTTTATTTCAAACCTGAACTGTACTTAGAAAAGTTTATGAGTAAGGCAAGTCCTTAATACCTGAACTTTTTTGAGATGAGTGGTGTATATTATTGACTTACAACTTGTATATTAAGCATATTCATATTTAGTGTCTAGCTGACTCAAGTAGCCCCGTTAGCGTCTTCTACTTCCCGTAGCTTGAAGTTATACAGCGCATACAATTTTGTTTACCATAAAATAGGTTACTGTAAGCCAACCTTCAAGATAGACATATGCTGACACGGACTTGTTTGGATTTTTTAAAGGGGAAAATTACACAATTTTCATCCATACATTTTTTTTTGAAATTTTAAATGTGTGCAATGGAAGCTCTGCAAAGGAAAAATTGTCGCCCGTTCTTGCAACACTATTCACTCATACTCTCTTTATTTTGGTCGTAGCGTGCTGATACTTTTAGCCTTGCTCTATAACTGAGCTATCTAACACTGCAATTGTTTTTTGAATATCATCAGTATTCCAGAGATTAGCAATATGAATGTAGTATAATATAATGTAGTATGTAACTTCCGTGTGGTGACGGATTAAGAATGCAAAGTGTCACGACCCCTATTCATTCTATGGGTATCGCAATAGGCGACTAAAGGAACAAAATAAGCAGCTAACATCACTGCCAAGAGAAGGAAAACTTGAAACAAACCCTTTACCCACCCGTCTGGGCAGCGTGGTATAGTAGGTCGAAACCTCCTTTCTAAGGAGAGGCCTATGTCCAGCTGTGAACTGTTAAAGGCTGTTGATGAATGAGTATGCAAAGAGTAGTAAAGAAAAATCCATATTTATTTCAATTTACAGCTAAGTTATCTGTATCTTTCGTTGTATAAGTTCGATCGGGATGGCGGGCGTTAGAAAGATGAGATTTTGTCCAAAAAACTTTTTTGACAGTTTTGTAATTCTCTCACTTTTTTGACAGTTTTGACTCAGTTTCATCCTTGTCTTTTATGCAACAATAATGGATTTATTTTTACTACACCTATTATGTAAATTTGAAATAGTCTTTGTAAGATCTTTCATTTGATACGAACATTGCTAAGGTAAGAAAAAAAAACACACATCCAAACCTGTTTTTTTATTTGTGGTTGCCATTTTGAAAATTTATAGAGATTATGTCACTACTACAGTTCTAACGAACTCAGCGACACCTAATATGTCAAAATCCATCTTGCCGTTTGGGCTGTAGGGCGTGCTAAAGAAATGGACATAATTATAAGTATCGTATGGACATACAGTCGGGTAAACAGCAAAGTTTCCAGCGAGAAAATCCCTTGTTTAGCCTTCAGCTATCTACTTTATTAATATTATGTAGTTCCCCTTTCACTCCACCCACATACATCATTCAACACGGCTTGAGGACATAAATCTCGTGAGTATAGACGCAATACGAGGCGCTGACGAGCCATGAAGCGCCAGTGACTTATAGCTTTACGCTTAAATGTTAATGTGAGTTGGGTATGATGATAGGAAATGTAGAAGGAATACTTTAACAGCGATGCTTTTTCTTGTTTATGTTTTCCACTGAGTACTTTTTATCTTAGAGGTTTTAAACAATGCTATTTAGTTCATAATGGTATGTAACGTGAGTTTAAGGAGTTTAAGATGATAGATAACAATGATACAAACCTTACATATAGCACAACCTAGGAAGACACAGTATTAATGGTGATAAACATAGTAATATATTTTTACTAAGTACCGGGGCGACCAGCAAAGTCTATTCAAGAAGAGTTCTGGAGTAGAGACTGCGTCTCGGTAAACGTAGTGCACTCGTAGGACGCCCACAGACGAGGTGGAGTGACGACCTGCATAAGATGACTGGCAGGAGCTATATGCGAGAAGCCCAAAATCTATCAGAGTGGTGTGCAATGGGAGAGGCCTATGTACAACAGTTAACTGCGATAGGCTGATGATGATGATGATGATTCTCTCAAATTACTGTAGTATTGCTGTGTTGGAGTACTAACGACAAACCAACTAAGTTTCACTAAAAGAGTAGTACAGATATCGCAAGCAATGCTAAGAGTAATAAAAATAAACGCATGAAAACTCGAAAACTCGCTTTGCTCCGAACATAAGACTAATCTAAAAAAAAAAACATCTGTCACATTATAAGGAGTGGACGTGTTTTGAGTGTGTCCCGAACTTTATTAAAAATAGAAAAAGTCACTTTGTCGGTATAATTTCGTATCGAGTATACAGAAGACAAAAAAATCTTTGAAATATAATAAACAGTAATAAATTTTAACAAGGTTATTGTGAATAAACCTCTGAAATCTGTCGGTATGTACATGCAAAGAGTGACATAAACCGTGAAGTGACCGATGCGGTTGCTAAGGCCGCCATCGGTTGTCCTAGCGACGACATGCGTTGCTAGTTATTTTGCATTGAATCGTCCAATCAAGATCATCTTGTGACGCACCTACGTAACGACGCATGCGTCTCATTACCAAAATAGGCAGCCGTCATATATTTTGACTTTGACTTTTTATATTTACAGTGAACATTTTATATTACTTTTATTGTGTTTTAAATTTGTTTTTAAGGTATTATTTTTTATGATTGTATTTAGCTGTAGTTGTGAATGCAGTCCGTGACCCAATCTTGTGATGGCACGTCGAACGCGACCCATACATGTCCACAGTGCAACAAGTCTTTCAAATCTTTGAAAGGCCTCAACATACACACAACAAAAACTCACAGGAAATGTATTAGCCAAAACAGTTCACCTTTAGACATCCATCCCATTATTCCGAGTGTCCCTACTTATGTAGCTAACGATTCAACTCCATTCCACTTATATCTAAGCCATTTGAAAAACAATATACCCATAGTAAAAAGAATCCCTCGAGGAGCTCGAATAACCGCTGCCACACATTTGTCAAAATTAATCCAAAAATGTTACTCTAGCAATTGTACTCAAGACTGGCAGAACCTATTTTTATTTTCATACAGCACACTAAATATAATAAAAACTGATGAACCGAATTTATCTCTAACACAGAAAATTAAGAATAACTGTACTGTAAACTCCTCGCCTTCTCCCGCACCTCTAATCAAACATTATGCCCCTCGTAATCGCAACAAACTCATTGAAAACAAAATATGTGACGGAGATTTCTCAGGTGCTGCTCGCCTTTTGTTCTCCAACGACGTGCTATCACCAGATACCCCCGACACCCTTTAGGCCCTACGGACAAAACATCCTCCAGCTCCAGTAAATCCATATTTTCTCGACCCACCAACAGCAGGGCAAGCATGCCTTCAAATTCAAAACAAAGATGTAACAGATGCCATTTCATCTTTTAAACCAGGTTCGGCTGCAGGTTTGGATGGAATCTCACCCCAACATTTGAAAGACTTAACATCGCGTTCTGTGGGTGATGCAGGTGAGCAACTTGTAAATTCGATCACTAAATTAATAAACTTTATGTATTCCGGTAATGTCAATTCAGAAATTGTTCCCATTCTTTTCGGCGCCAACCTCATTGCCCTCACCAAAAAGGACGGAGGGGTGAGACCAATTGCTGTTGGATCAACACTACGACGTCTGGCCTCCAAAGTTGCTGTTCGACATATTTTACCTAAATTAAATTCGAAATTTGAACCCATACAGTTAGGCTTTGGCGTAAAAGGAGGGTGTGAGGCAGCCGTCCATGCCCTACGCTCTTTCCTAACTTACGGACAGCCTGACGTCTTGCTCAAAATTGATGTCAAAAATGCATTCAATTCGGTAAATAGGGATACCCTGCTGACGGAAATAAAACAACATATACCGGAAATATACAATTACCTTCTTCTTAGTTACGCTGACCCAACAAAATTGTTATATCGTTCTAATGAACTGTCCTCGGAAGTAGGTTGTCAACAGGGTGATCCCCTTGGGCCTGCAATTTTTAGTTTGGCTATAAATTCGATTATCAAAAATTTAAATTCTAAATTCAACGTTTGGTATTTGGACGACGGAACCCTAGGAGGTGATGTGGATACTGTATTTTCGGATCTTTTTTTAATTAAAAATAAATTTGAAGCCATTGGCTTGGAGCTTAATTTTAGCAAATGCGAACTTTTTATAAATAACTGCAACTTAAACTTAAATGACGTTAAACAAAAATTTAATATTTTGGCTCCAAATATTAAAATAGTTAACAGTAATTCCCTTTACCTTTTAGGTTCTCCAATTTTTGATGAATCTTTTTCTGAATATATTAATAATTCAATTACTAAATTTCAAAATTCTGCTGACCGTCTCCTTGAAATTAGTCCACATTATGCACTTTGCATCTTAAAATTCTGTCTTTTCGTCCCGAAACTTACGTATGTGCTCCGTTGCTGCTCCTTTTGGAATCACCCAGATCTTTTGTCAAAAGTAGATGACTTAATCAAAATTAATTTAGAATCGATTCTTAATATGAAGCTGAACGAGCAATATTGGACCCAAGCTTCTCTACCCATCCGTTATGGTGGTTTAGGGATTCGCAAAATCTCCAGTGTCGCTTTACCAGCTTTCCTATCTTCTGTCCATTGTTCAGCAAATCTCATAACTAAAATTTTAAGGGCATCTCCTTCAAACTTTGAGATTGCTGGCTTGGACGAAGTTAGGAACGCTTTCTTAATTGCATGCCCAGGTCAAAATTTTCCAGTTTCGCAAAATTCACAGAGGAGCTGGGACGACATATACTGCAAATTAACTTATGACAATCTTTTGAGCTGTAGTACAGGTTCGGCGCGTGCTAGGCTTTTGGCTGTGGGTGCGCATGAAGCCGGCTACTGGCTTCACGCGTACCCTTCGTCAAATACAGGAACATTTCTTGAGCCTGACACGCTTCGAATCGCTACATGTCTACGGCTTGGGGTTCCGGTCTGCGCTCCTCATAAATGTCCCTGTGGCAGTGATGTCGACAAGCTAGGACATCACGGACTGTCTTGCCAAAAAAGTGCAGGCCGCTTCTCTAGACATGCCGCACTTAACAATATCATACGCCGGTCCCTTGCCACCGTCAACGTGCCAAGTCTACTTGAGCCGACTGGTATTGCAAGAGACGATGGCAAGAGACCAGACGGTATGAGCTTGATTCCATGGAAGATGGGCCGGGTACTGGTAAAGGATGCAACCTGTTCAGACACGCTGGCCCCTTCCCATCTACATGGAACCAACAACAGAGCTGGTGCGGCATGTGAAGCGGCTGAAAAAGCTAAAGCATCGAAATATAGGGGTCTAGGCTCCGAATATGATTTTGTCCCATTCGGTGTCGAGACCCTTGGGCCGTGGGGTCCTAGCGCTATTAAGCTTTTCAAGGAAATAGCAAAAAGATTAGTCGACATCACAGGAGACCGAAGAGCTGGCAGTTACCTCGGTCAAAGAATTAGTCTAGCTATTCAAAGGGGGAACGCTGCCAGTATCTTCGGAACCATGCCTAAAGGGACTCCTTTTAACGATATATTTTAGTTATAATTTTATATTTTATTAAGGTTTTTAGTTTTAGGTTCATTGTTTTAGTTTCATTGTTTTAGTTTTAGTTTATAACCAACATTGTACATACATTTCAATAAAAGTTATTGACTTATACCATAAATTAATTAGACTAATCTAGATCAATTTGTCATCCCCGAAAACCGCCACATACCAAATTTCAGGAAAATCGTTTCAGCCGTTTCCGAGATCACAAATCCGTGAATTTACGTTGTCTGTTCCTTTTAATCGCCTCATAAGATTCCCATAGCATGAAACAGGTCACACCATATTCTGAATTTAAAATTGCAAGGGCAAGTAGTATAAAGTAGTATAATTGTAAATATTTTCTCCAGAGTTAGCTTAACATTTTAACTCACATAGACATAATAACCCTATCGTTGCCCAATCTGTCTAACTATTAATATTTCTGTCACAAACTATTTGATTCGCACGATATCGATAGAATGACTAGCACCTAAGAGTTGTATAGAAGTAGGGAACTTAAAATTGGCATCCTTAGCTACCTACATATCACGTTTTAAATCGTCGTCGCTAAGATCTTTTTTTATCATTTTTAAGGCAATGGAAAATAGAGACATTTATTTTGTGAAGAGGCTATTATAATAAAATATCAAAATATTGGTAGAATATATCGGTTTGCCCAAGTTTGCAAATATCAACATTGAATTTTAGGAAAACTACGATAGGGAAAAGCCGTTATGACATGGACAGTTTATTTTTGGTTTTCGTATTCGACTCAAACTAAAACATATTATATATTCTCGTACAAAATGTTTACTTACTTGTTTTGTTTAACTTGTGAGAAATTTCATCAACACAAATGGGTAGATGTAAGTTATTTCGAGAATCAAATAATATTGACTAAGAGGCACAATTTACCCTACTTACATACGTGGCAACCTATATTAAGAGTACTGAACTAACAAGAAAGGGACAGGGCTTTTACTAAGTTTCTAAATGTTCAAAATTTATAAAACTAAAGGTTTTCATCTTAACAAAGTTATAAATTCCAACCCCGTTTTATTTGTATAGTACAAAGTTTTTATTTATATATATATTTCATTTAAGCCTATCAAAGTGACTCTACTATGCCGGATGGAAAGCATGATGAGTAAAATCCAGGAGTAGGAGTCACCATCCTCAATGTAAGAGCAGGCAATGCAGCATGGTGACCCATGTCATGGCGGCAAGGTCAGATGTTTCTGAATCATTCTGCTGACCTCTGGAAGAGGCCGGTATGATGATGCATAATGATTATGATTGGGCCTCCTGTCTCACACTCACCAACGAAATACAACAGCAAAAATGCTGTCATTATTAGGATGCTCTTTTGTGTGAGGGTGGCACTGCTCTGGTCGAGCCGGCCGAATGCTGCTGAAATCAGCGTGGCTGTAATACCAAGAACTCCCAACAAAGAAGAGACATTGTGCAAGTAATGGAGTAGTTACTTTATCCAATTTGAATGCTCTTTGCCTAGTGCTAAAGAAGTAACAAAAATAGAATAGAGTAATAAATACTTATACAGATTATAAGTTTAAATAGTACTACAAAAACTACACTATTATTTTTAAAGTTGCGTACTGTGATGGGTGTTTAGCCTTTGGCGGATATTTAAGCTCAAAACTTATATATTACATATCTTTTATTCAATGAGTTCATCATGGCCCCACTAATATTGTTTATCTATTCATGGTCATATTGTTTAATGTAAATGGTCTTGACTGCACTATTGTAACAGATCTAACATATTTTTCTTAGTTTTGTTCGGATAAAAGCAAGTATGTAGTATTTATATCCACAATTTGCTATTAAATACAGTTTTAGAAAGCTAGAGAATTATCTGTCACAGGTGCCACCTGACCCAGATTCAGTGATATGAGCCCCATTGTAAGAGAGTCGATCTATCATCACTGGTCGCTCTATTGTAGCCAATAAGCCGGACATATCAATGACAGACCAATTAAAGTGCCCCACATTGATTGTCAATATCGACGTGATACGCTACAGGAATTCTTTAAAAGGTTAGGAACGAGAAAACCATAGAGAAATTTGTTGATGTATAATATGTGTTGCTGATCATTATTTGGTTCTCCTGATTCGATCAAAATTCCGATAAGCGTTTCAGGATGTTTGCGTCAGTAGAATGGATTCTGAACTTCGTGCAAAAGATAGTTTAAACATGATTCTGATGAGAAACTAGGTAAGTTTCGACATCTTTTTAAAAAAAAGATAACTCCCGCACTAAGAACATATATTCTTGTATCGCGGGGTACTTTACAAACATACATGAAACGGACACAAAGAACACCCAGACTCAGAACAACAACTTTTGGATCACACAAAGTGTTGTCCCACGTGGAATTTGAATCCACGACACTTGTGGCGTAGTAGAAAGCGGCGTGGTTACCACTAGGCCTAACGTGCAGCCAAATAAAATATGTTTTTGAAAGTTAAGCTTTTTAAAATATCGAATATCCCATTTGATATTTTTAATATATTAAAAAAAAAACAAAAGATTTGTCAGAGTTAAGTTAATGTAGAGTAGTTTACACAACTGGTAGACGTATCGCATAGTGATATGGGTCTGGCCTTCATGGTGGTACAGCGGATTGCCGACAAACTTGCTATGAGGTTAGTGAGGGATTTTTTTAACTTGATATTGAAAACTGATTAGTAAATAATGTATATTTAATTTAGTATTAAGAGTTAATAGAGCCACGCTGATTGCAGCACGAATGGGCCGGCTCGGACGAGGCAGTACCACTCTCACACTAAACACCATCCTAATAATGACAAGAGACTTCTATGATACCTTTTATTGAATCTATATCTCCATCCTGATTACCTCGTGGCGCAGTAGGTGGTAGCGTATGCGACTGCCGTCCTGGATGTCTTGGGTTACGGGTTTTATGTATATTCGTAAATTATTTATTAAGGCAGTTATGACTTCAAATGTATAGTGAAAATATCGACGACGGTGAAAGATCCTCCGAAATTCCTTCCAGAGTTACGCACTTTTTAAAATTCTTGTTTTATTTCGTTGTCAAAATTTACTTAACAATAGGCAGACGATACTCGTATATCGATTACATTCTGGAATGTATGGCTTTATGTAGCGAATTATATTAACGTTATATTAAATAACTTTGTAGTACAATATATTGTTCAAAGATTTTAGGAACGTTTAATGTGCTTCTGTACGCCTATATAAAATATAAATATAAGGGGTGTAGGTTTCACGTAAAATCTATATACATTTATATAAAAATGAATACCTATTTCCCTTGGTCACGCCATCACGCGTGAAGGTTGGACCGATTTTGCTAATCCTTTTTTTGTAATATTCCTTGAAGTACGAAGATGTTTCTATTTGATAAGTTTTATTGGAGGGGTTCCGAGAATACAAAACAATTGAGTGACGTTGAATCGACTGTTAGGCAGTACGAAGTTCGCGGGGTCAGCTAGTTACATATATAGATGACTAGCTTTTGCATGTGGCTCCGCGCGTGTTTGTTGATCGGTTATCTCGGTATTAAGTAGCCCAGGTTCTTTTTAATTTAAGTATCTCCATCTCAAACATTGAAATCGGTGCAGCGGTCTTTTAAGTCATCATCATCATCACTACATAGTATAAAACAAAGTCGGTTTCTCTGTCCCTATGTATGTTTAATTCTTTAAAACTACACAACGGATTTTGATGCCATTTTTTTAGATAGAGTGATTCAAGAGGAAGGTTTTTATGTATAATATATATGCTTATTATAGTAGATAGTAATTTTAGAGGTTTCAAATGTGTTTTTTTCGCTTACATTGCAAACGCTGGCTGTACCCTACAAGATAGATCAAATTAATGTACTACAGTATTGTACATCTTAAAGAGGTCTACAAAAAAGTCCGCGATGGTATATGTCTATCTCTTAGGGATAACCCACAATTACCTTTTGTTTTTACGAGAAATAATGGCTTATTAACGAAGCGATTTTAAGCAATACAGTATTAATCCTTATCCAATTAAGTACCTTAAATACATTGTGTATTTAATATAGATTAATATGGCCCTTTTTGAAGATTTTACTGCAGGAACAAAGCGATTGTTGCGGTACCGACCGGGGCCCGTTAGTTGACGCTGCTGTCGATTTGTCTCTATCAGTTATTAACTAAACACAATACTTTATTATGAATTAATATTCTAAGGCAGTACGAAGTTTGCCGGGTCAGCTAGTACACTATAAAATCTTTCCAACCCTATAATATAGTGAATACAATCTTCAGTGGTTTCATTGTGCGATAATTCACTAATCACTAATTGTACACAATCCAAGACGTTAATTTATCGTGTACTCTACAGAAGTGGTTTACGAGCCCTCACTGATGTTCATTTGAGTACATTACGAGCACTTACGAGCACATTATAATTAAGAACGTTCTTTGTTAGCATGTCTAATAAATGAATATAAACATACTAGTACTATATGTATGGAAAGAGGGCCATAATTTCCTTTCCGAAACCTGCAATGTTTTTTCAATCTCTCCTTTGCTCTCCTCCCAATGCAATATTTTTATGTTTTATCTATTAGATACAGACTATTAAGTCTGCCAATGTGACTTACTCTGTCTGATGAAAAGCATAAGTGGAATGTGGTGATGACGACCTACACTATGGCAACAAGATGCTTTTGTGCGCCTATATCAAGTATAATTATTAATTAAAGTCAATTTATTCTGTAATGTCACGCGTTTTTTTTTAATATAGCTTTGAGCCGTACTACTACTAGCGCAAGTTCTACCCAAGTGACTTCAGGCAAGTCGTTGTCAATCATTCTAAGCGCTTCAAGCGCTGAAAGCGGAGCCATCTGTTGTGGAGTGTGCTCCCACTGTGTGGGGAGTCTCTCATTTAGGTAGAAGCATAGCAACATGTTTAATGTAAGTAAGTAAAACTCTGATAACAGTAAATAAAAACTACTATCATATTTTACGAGCCCCATATTTACTAACAGATTTAGTAACTTCTGGTAGCAAATGTGACCGTAACGAGATTTGAACGAGAGCGTGTATTAAGAAAATTGTACGAACATCTATTTCACAAACGAAAAAAAAGATCTTCTTCTTCACTTTTAGTATTTTTTAGTTACAGTAAAATTACATATCTATGTTTATGTCACTCGGTTTTATAACATAGTATTATGACGTAATAATGTAAACAGGTTCTTATAACTTAATAGATTGCAAATATTTGTTAATATACTTCGGCAAAGAAAAATATAACCCCGTCACCTACATTGTATCTTCACATATCCAAACGCACAGACCGAATTATGTTCTCAATATACCGAAACCAGCTTTAATAATAACATGAAGACGGTTAGACAATACGATTTACTGTCAACGTCTTTATATCTCAAGTTGGGAAAGGCGATATTATATTACATGTACTTCAGCAATAATCTATACAAATAAATAAAATTGTAGTGTCTGTTTTTCATGTCAAATGAACAGTTTTTTTTATTAAATACATAAAAAAAAATTACTGGATGTCTGTCGGTTTGTTCTTGGTAATCCCTGGAACGTCTGGACTGTGTTTGATGAGACTGTCACTGATAGATGGCTGATGATATAAGAAGTAACTTGGGTTTATGGTTTTAGAGTAATTTCGCTCACGATTTTTGATAAAAACAGCGGATAATATCGCGGATCTAAGCTAGTATCAGATAAATTTAGAAGCACGACAGGTTTTAACATTATATAAGAAACGATATTCCATAGAAATTTCAGCAGTGAATCGACTTAAGCTAAGATTATTTAGTAGTAAGAGCCACAGCACTAGCTACTTTTAGCATTGACGATAGGCGACTAGTCGTTTCGTCGACCGACATTCGGATGCCGGTAGCATCGATTTGGCGTCGGAAAATTATAGACAACACTACAGATGCAGCATAGTCGCAAAATCGCCGATGGCTGATACTAATAGTAGCTAGTGTGCTGTGGCCCTCAGATAGGCTTTACATCCAAAAAAAACAAAAAAAAAAAAAGAGCATTCTCACATTACGTGTACTCCAAAAGAAAAAAAAAGTTATTTTATTTAGCACCTTATCAAGGTAATAAGTACATACACATATAACTGTCTCGTTGGTCTAGTGGTTAGCGTATGCGACTGCTAATTAAGAGGTCTCGGGTTCGATTCCCGGGTCATGCCAAAAAGTGTTTTAGGGTTTTTCTTAGGAAATTCCTAATAGCAGCCCGGAGTTTGGAAGTTTGGCGGTGATTCACACCCATGCCTCGGAGAGCACGTAAAGCCGTCGGTCCCGGTTGTCATGAACATCTATGGCAATCGTTATTGGGAAGTCAGTGCCCTCAAATATACTGACAACTAGTTAAATCTTCGAATTTCAGTTCTCCCTTACGGTTGCGGAGGTCCGATGCCAGACGCTCCGTTGAAAAACTGAAGTTCAGGTAAAACCGGTTGAACTAGTAGCCGACCCCAAAAAAACTTGGGAATAAAGGCTAGGAAGAGGTACATACACATAATTATATTTACATGTAAGGTTTCATCTTTCCATCACTAACCGTCAGGAAGATAAGTCGAGGACGGATGGACATGACTAAACCATAAAGAGAGCGAGACGTAACCCATGGAGCCCAATAAATGGTCTCCTTTTTTTCAATAAAAAATAAAATAGTAACTTCAATAATATCTTTTAAAATGTACGTAATAAAATGTGTCTTTGATGTTTTTTATGAATGAATAATTTCGTTCATAAGTTATAATTGTTTGTAGATATCACTACCATTATAACGCTTTGTAAACTTCATGTGAATCATTGAACTTCAATGATTATATCAATTGATGTCCAATTTGTCAGATAATTAAATTTAATGAAAGTATTGACAATTGACGTTTATTGTTCATTTCGCATTATTTACTCAAAACAGATAAGACAAGATAAGATATTGAATACTTAAAATCAGTTTCGTAGCCATTGAAATTATGCTTTTAACTTCAAATTTTGAAATTAATACATCCAATGTATAGTCAGACAACGAGTGAAATTACTGAAATGATTGATACCTACCGAGATATATGACATTTAGAATTTTTATGAGATGAGTATTAAATTTAACTAGCAAAAATTAGCATATGTATTTGTAGTGCTCAAAAATTATTATGAGTCAATACAATAAACTCCTAACTCAATAAAACGGAGAAGCAGAAACATAATAAGTAGATACAAGCTCTCTTAATAATGTATTTTGCGCTTTTCGTACACTTTGATCAAAAGTAAATCAAATCGCCACTGAAAATTTATTGAATTCTGTGTTGTGAACAACTTACTCCTTACACTAGATAAACGATAAATTATCTACTATTTAATCCTTAAAAAAGAAAATAATCGTACATTTTTTTCATCTATTTTCATCACAAAAGATCATTAACTGAAATCTTTAAAAACTTTCATACTAGTTAGACTCTAAATGACAAAGTAATTTTGTTGGGCTAACTGTAGTAGTTAGCCAGTTCATCATCGACAGCCTTTAACAGTCCACTGCTGGACATAGGCCTCTCCCTCCTATGGAAAGGGGGTTTTGGCCTACTATACCACGCTGGCCAGACGGGTTGGTATAAGGTTGGTTTCAAGGGGGTGCTGCTGGCTAGAAAACCTCCACGTGGTGCACCCTGGGCAACGCTGGCGACGGCACTGTTCCTCCTCATTTCCTCCGCATCATCTGGAGGAGGGGATTATCGCCAGCGGCTAATATTCTGGCAGGAGAGGAGCCATCAACGGCTCCCGGGCAAGGCCTGGTCCAGCGGGGCGGGCGTTTCCGCCGGTTCCCCTGCTGGCTCTTCGCTCTTCGGAGCAAGGAGGAGGTTAACCTCGTTAAAAAACCGAAGGTGGGACCCTTCATGGGTCGGAGTTTCTCCCACTAGTAGCGGTGGAGAAAGGAGGGCGGGCTCGGCGTGTATTCACATTACCACCGAGCAGGCAGGGTGACGTAGTCTTCCTGCAACAGGGCTCTGTAGCATAGCTATATTGTATTAGTTAATATATAATTTTATGTTTAGATTGTAAGTAGCTCTATTACTGTAGACAAAAATGTTTCTGTTGCTCACTCCTGGCGCGACGACATACGACAGCGCCCGCGAACATTGCCGATGGTAAAGCGAGCGGCGCGCGCAGGTCGGGTCGTCGAGGCAACGAGTGGTTGTTGATTTTAGGCTTTACAATTTTCTGAATTAAAAATTATTTTATCATTTATAGTTTGTGCACTTATTATTTATTATTACGATAATAATAATAAGGAGTACCTTTCCACTTCAGCTCCTTCGTGAGGGCCCTTAAGGACTCCACCTCCGCCATCACGGGGGCCGTAGACGAGCTCGTCGGAGACGTGGCTCGTCTGCAGGCGGCAAATGACCGCTTGACGGCGCAGGTGGCCGAGCTCGGCTACCAGTTCGCCCGCTTCGAGGCGGGTCATCCCGAGCTGGTGGCCACTGCCCTGCCCCAGCCCCAGCCAATGCAGCGATGCCCGACGCCCAGCTGCGCCAGGTGCTGGTCGCGGTGGGGCACATACACGGGTTGTCTACCTAGTCTACCCGCGACCACGAGTGGTTTATTTTATTTTTATTTCATTTTATTTCATTTCACATTGAAAAGGTATCGTTACCTTTCTAATTCATCGCGAATAACTTCCGTTTACAGTAAAAAACATGTGTAAAATTCGCGAAGGTCTAAAAACAGTTGTGTGTACATCGCAATAGATTTTAGATCTTAAAAAAAGCAGTTTTACGTCATTAAAAAAAAAGTCATCATCATCATCATCATCATCAGCCTATCGCAGTCCACTGCTGGACATAGGCCTCTCCCATTGCACACCACTGTGATCGATTTTGGACGTCATTAAAAAAAAAGTCATTCAAATTAAAATAAAACAATCCGCAATTCGCTTCATAAATAACGGAATTTTAAGATATTAAATGTAAATACAAGAAAATAATAAATCCTTTTTTCAATTAACCAACATTGGAGAGAAATTATATTTTTTTATAGTTTATCGTTCCACTTACCTCCACAAAACAATATTTAACAAAGAGCTTCCATTACGTACTTTCCATTAAAATTCTCTGGCAAAACCATCAGCGTTGATTGCCTTTTCAGCGAATCTATAAAATTAAATATATTAAATTTGAATAGTGATTTTCACAATTTATAATTTTATGGCTCTAACCCTCTCCTGGGAGGAGACCCAACCCCAGCAGGACGTTATGAGTTGTTGATGATAATTCTGTGATTATATGAACATTTGTAACAGAGACATAACTTTCTCCCGCTTTCTTCATTTCATTTTATAGACACAGATCTTATGATTACAAAAGTAGTTCCAATTTAAAAGGTAAAGAGGCAAGTTTAAGTAAAATGTTAGGGACTGGCTATTAAACATCGTCCATATTACGTAGACACCTCATAGTTTTTTTTTTCATAGCCAGTTTTATAAAGTACACAGTTCTATAGCTCTTATTAAAATGGTAATTTTGAGGACCTGCGAAATTGTGTTATCCTAAATCTTCATTTTCGGAAGCACCTTTTGACCACTTTGGGTATTCTTGTGATGAAATAAACGAACCAAAGAATGTCTACATTATATTATTTGAAGTAAAAAAATGATTTTATATTTAGTATTTTAATGTTTATGTGAATTAAATAGATTGTTTTGAAACTTATTATACAACATTCGTAGAAGATTATGTACCCTTTATACCACGGGAAGCAAACATTTTTTTTTTTTTTATTTTAGTTTGTTTCTGTTTGTAACAAAAAAAAAACTTTGAAAAATATAAAGGTAAATGATTACGTTAAGTGTTGACATGAGTGTGAATACGAGAAAAAGTTTAGAAGCTAATACCCGTCTCTTTAACTTAACTGTCAACTTTAGTAAATAGCCTATGTCACCCACGCTCTTATTATAAATCTAGTGATAGAATTAGTCTTAAAAATTAGTAGTGTAGTCGTTTGACAAAACTATTAGCTATTCGCTTCGTAGTAGTAATAAATAAAGTGATGGAGGTAGATAACTACAATTTTATAACTATCGAATTTAAAGTTAATGCATAAATTTTCTTCTTCCAAATCTTTTTAAGGACAAGACTGTTATTAGATTTTGCATATTGAATGTCTTAGCATAGTACCTATAGTTTCAAGGAGAACTAAAAAAGAAGATTATGTAAATTTATCTCCAGAGAAATCTACGTACAAATATTGTTAACGATTGTAATAAAATTTCTGTCATTAAGAATTTATTGACTTAGAAATTTGTACAAGGAATTTTAAACTTCGAGTTATCGATATTTGTATTTTATGCGTCGTTTTTTATTCTGAATAGCGGTTTTTAAGGCTTAGTAGGTCATGACTCAGAACCCTTATAGATTCGTTATATCCGTCCGTCCGTCCTCGACGCCCCCCCCCCCGCCCACACCATCTAAAAACTAAACAGCTGGCTCCAAAAACTCTAATAAAATTCAATAAAGTTCGATAAATTACGGCTTAGATAACTTTGTTAGTTCAGAAGTTATATAGGCCTAACTTGTAAAATACACTTACTTGGAAATCTTCGTAAAATATAAGGAAGTAATAAGTTATCATAACAATTATCTTCTTAAAAAGTTGTATGCGTGGCACAACATATGCACTTGGCTTATTTTATCTATTTGAAAAAACTTCAAAAATTTATCATTAGTCAAAAAGGAAAGTATCTGTATAGTTTTTGTAAAAACATGTTTTCAAATAATTCTCTTTAAAATTGTACCTACATAAGTTTAATAACTTTTTTTTAAATTGCAATAGTTAGGTACTTCAATTAGTGTAACTTGATACAGATATAGAATTTCAGAAATAAAAGTTGTATAATTTTTTAGGGTTCCGTACCCAGAAAGAGTAAAACGGGACCCAATTACTATTTGGTCGTACAACCACGCTGATTTAGACACAAATGGGCCTGCATGACCGTTCGGTATTATCCACGCATAGACAATAATTTTTAACCAAAAAAAAAAAAAGGAGGAGGTTCTCAATTCATGGGATTTTTTTTATTTTTTTTTTGTATGTTCAGCGATAATTTCGTCGTTGATTAACCGATTTCAAAACTTCTTTTTGCATTGGAATGGTCGTAGCTTACAGGTGGTCCCATCGTCACCATATCGGGTTCTGATGATGGGATCCCAAGGAAATCGAGGGAACTCCTCAAACATCAGGCACAATTGTCGCGATTTGGGTACTCAGAATAGTTTTTCTATGAAGTCGGTTCCTTTTTGTTAAAATTATAAAATGACAGCATTCATGCTGTTGTATTTCGTTGGTGAGTGCGACGCTGAAGGCCCAATCATTCCTCATCATTCTCCCGGCCGATTCTCCCGAGGCCGAAAAAGTGCACAAACACATTACTAAGCCGCCATGGTGTGGTCACTATGGTGCATTCTATGTACTCACAATAAGGACCGTGGACCCTACTCCTTAGTTCTACTTACGTTTTCCTTCAGGCAGAGTAGAGTTGCTTTGGCAGGCTTAAATATATAAAAAAATATTTTAGGATCTACCGAGACAGTACTATCCACGAT
Organism: Phragmatobia fuliginosa; assembly: GCA_932526445.1. Taxonomy (NCBI): domain Eukaryota; kingdom Metazoa; phylum Arthropoda; class Insecta; order Lepidoptera; family Erebidae; genus Phragmatobia; species Phragmatobia fuliginosa. The sequence continues at coordinate 4,879,242 of OW052073.1, forward strand.
CAGAAAACCAACTCAAAATTACAGCATTTATGGTGCCGTATTTCGTTGTGCTGTGCATCTCACTCCTTTTTATTACTTACAATGAGGATGCTGACTAAAAAAAACCAAAAACAACTTTGACAAAATTAAAAGATTGCAAAAACAAAATCAGGTCGATCGTTTGAATGAGAGATGAAATATTCGAACTATTTATTTAATCAACTAACTAGCTTTTTCCCGCGACTCCGCCTATATGTATGTTGGTTATAGCGGTAAAGAACCCGAGTACCTCCATACTGCATTAAAATCGATGCCTCGGTTTAGCCGTAAAAGTGTATTAAGGCTACTTTTAAGTTCAAAATATTAGACAAATTCAAGCTTTCGAAATTTTATAGAAACCGAGTTTCTATACCAACATTTCTAATACTCACAAAATCGTTAACCGTACTAGCATCTCTGGCTTGGCGTCTTAGTAAAACTTCACGTTAAGAATCCTTTTTGCAGAAATTCTTAAACATTTACCCGGCTTAAGTTACTGACTATCGTTGATGACGTTTTAGAGACTGCCGTCCAGTGAATCCGATTATTCCATGCGATTTGACTGATCCTCTCATCCTAAGACGATCCTCACACTGTAGTACAGAAGAATTCGTTGATATATATAGACATATTTGTGTTAGTTCTTTAGAAACCAACAGGGCTTACTATCACGAAGGTTGAAGAAAAACTTTAGGAAAAAGCTTCACTAATAGTTTTTTCATTGCGTTTTTTCTTTCTTATTACTAAGTACTTAACTAAAATTCCTATTGGAATTCTTAATAAAAGTTTCACATCGATGAAATAGCACTTGTTCTGTGGCTTAAGCTCTTTCCTATAAGGCGTTCAATATTAATAAACGAAATTTAAGTATCTGTTTCGAAAGTCAAATTAACAGCCTTTAAGTTAATTAAATGCATTGCAAAAAATAATCTTAGTAAAAACCTCTTTGTTTATCCCACTCTACAATGTCTGGATCAAAAGGGACCGGACTTTTACCGGAATAGTGCTGATGTTCTAAGAAGTTATCTAAGGTACTTTTATTGCAGACTAGCCGCGCCTGCTCTGAAAGATTTTGTAAAGATACAATCGAACCCTACGCTACTTACTTTAAGTTTATTAAAAAATTTCATGGTTTTTCTCTTTTATTTTATGACTCTAACTAGGAGTACAATACAATACAAAAATACGCTGTAATTACTGACCCAATTAGTAAGTAACCATCACTGTCAAAGCATACTTGCTTCAAGAGTCTATCCAGCTTATTCCCTTAGTAAATTTAATTGAATAGGATCCGTTTTCTGACAAGCCGTTGTAAATTCTGCAGAGGGCATACGTATTTAGTTACGTAATAATAATCTCGTATAATATAATTACGTTAATCATTATAACTTGTACAACGAATTAAGAGCCAGCATTTAGGATAATATACGTACGCAAATGCCATTCTATAAATTTCTTCGTAAGATCTAACTGTCCGTTTAACCTATAGGTCCTGTAGATGTAGGTCATATGATTTAATATAGATACATACCTGTAGACGGTTGACCTTATTTGTTTGGCCTTTTATAAAAAAAAATATTACAGAAAATAAAAGAAGTAATATTTATACATATGTGAATTTGATAATTAAATGTTTATATATTTGTATATAATCATTTTTTTTCCTTTCAACTCTCGCATTAGGAATATACATCCTATGGCCCGGGGGACTTTACAAACATATGAAAATGAAACGAGCACAGATTAAACTTACAATAATAATTTTTGGATCACACAAAGTTTTGTCAGATGTGAGATTTGAATCCACAACTATATATATATCTATAACTATTTAGGAATATGCCGGTTTATCCGATATTCGGTATTTCTATTTTACTTGTCTAGTTTAGCCGTCTAGGATAATAACCGTTAAACATAAAATATGGCAATCTATCTGTTAAATGTTCATAATACTTGCCAAAATACGAACTGACCAAGAAATATAAAATATTTACTAACATTTTATTTTAAGAAACTTTTAAACTCATTGCACAAATTTTCAATAGTCTACTAATCCTTACTAAGAAGCACTCAATATTCTACGATGACTGTAAGAGGTTGCTTTCAGACCGAAGCAATAAGGCCGACATTATTTTATATTATGAATATATTATACAATAATATTAATGTCTTTAAATGGTTCTTGTATTTTACTCAACACTACTTTCAATATTACTTTCGTCGTCTATAAACTATTTCCCTGCTAAATTTAAACTGAAGGCTCAAGTAGTTTTTTAGACTTACTAAAATGGGTTTGTGAATATTCTTTCACTTTATTGCAGAGCCCGTTAATTCTTCGCACCTCCTGCCGTACCATTACCATGGCTGGTAGAGAGAGCAGAGCGCAGAGCGATTCCCATGAACTAGGGGGCGTTGAATTTGATTGCATTCCATGGTGGGAATTTTACCATAGTCACATAATAATATGGATGGATGCGGACTGACCAAGACCGTGATGGTGTGCGCTCCTAGGGAAGACCTTCGTTTAGTAATGAACGGCGATATGTTGATTGATCGATTTATGGCAAAGATTACACTAGTGTCATAATATTATAATAGTTGTTCATTTTTTGTAAATTTAAAACACGAGTTGAGTAAAATGTAATATTTTATGAGAAATAACATTAAATCATAATGTCTTCATTATTTTTATTTTCTTATTAATTTAATTATGATTTTTACCATAATACGACGATAGAATAAAATAATAGAAAATAAAAACTATGAATTCCAAATTACTTTTTTAATTCCTTTCTTCTGATTTCAAATTTGACCACTGCTACCATTTCCAAATATGTTAAACAGAAGAATGGCAAGCTTAAGGAGAGGTCTACTGGCCTAGTCTTTTTTTTTAACGTGTTTAAATCCCCGCGGACCGTCACCCCGTCGGGGGTTACGGCGGGGTGGTGTGTCGGACTCGAACCGACTATAACCACACGGTGTGACCCCTCTCTGCGCCTGTATATTGGAAGGAGTCCAGGGAGGGGATTTCCTTCTGGACTCCTCCCAGCGCCTGCCCGCACTGTTGCGGGCACCATCTCAAATTCATCTAATTGGGCAACGTCCGGTCTACTGGCCTAGTCTAGGCCAAGAAGCTACGTAGCACGCTCATCCTGGTATCATCGAAGTTCCCACTTAGGAGGGGGTCAGCTGCATATAGTAGATGGCCAAAGGTACGTCGAGGTTCCAGGCTTTTTCTTTCTATATTTTACCAAGTTCCCCGAATCCTAGTATTTTCCGTGCAGTAGTTGATATCTGGGAGTTATTTCCTTACTTATTCTAGTAAGTAAGACAATTTTTGCGAGACTGGTGTGATATAATTAAAAATTAGTTTGTTTGGAATTATAGGAATGTTCAATAAAGACTGGCCGTGCTACTCGCAGTCTATGTTGTGAAACAACAACTGCGGGTCTCAGCTACTGTTAAACAAATACCTAAAGATTTGTTAATAACATAAAGTCAATATGTTTACGAGATTTATTAACATAACGAGTTCCATGCCTTAGATAAATCTCAGGATGTACAAGCTCGGTTCCAGGGATTTCCTTCCGAGGGTACACCTGGCTCCTCGGCTTATAGTACCCAAGGCGGCGTGCGGTTTTAGTCGGTTCGAGTCCGACATAACCATCAACTGGGGGTATCCGGGGAGATTTCTGCACGGTAAAAAAAAAGGATGTACAAGCTCATTAAATGAATACACTGGAAACGTTTTAACGCATTGAAATAAGTTTGTAATGCCTTTTCTTTATTCAACTGTGTATTTGATGCAACGAATGTTGCATATAAAGTGAGCGTTCCTAATTATTTTATCGTCATGCTCCGATTTCCTCTAAATTTACGAGGACCTTCTTTGTTTTTCAAAACTAATAAATTTATTGCTTGCTATTTTAGTATAAAAGAGTGATATGATAACTTTAAAATCATTCTACTCCACACATTCCAAGGAATCATATCAAAATGTTTACCAAAGTAAGTTCATATCGTAACAAACTGCATATTAATAGAAAAAACTTGATTTATTTGAATATTTTCACTCATTTTTCAGATTTTGGCTATCGCGTTGGGTCTTTTTGGAATAGCTCATGCCGGAGTTCTCCAAAGTGGAGTTTCGAACTATGGCGGTTATAATTCCGGAAACAGTGGAAATGGTGGATATTCTAGTGGATACAGCGGATCATCCGGTGCCCTCGGAGGTTACAGTGGTGCTTTAAACAGTTACAATGGTAATGGCGCTCAGGGTTACAACAGCCTCAACAACGGGTACAGCAGTGGTGGTTACAACAACGGGGGTTACAGTAACGGGGGTTACAGTGACGGTGGTTACAGTAATGGTGGTTATAGCAACGGTGGTTACAACAATGGCGGTTACAATAATGACGGTTATATCAGCGGTGGTTACAACAATGGCGGTTACAATAATGACGGTTACAGCAACGGTGGTTACAATAATGGTGGTTACAACAATGGTGGCTACAACAACGGTGGTTACAACAACGGTGGTTACAACAACGGTGGTTACAACAACGGTGGCTACAGCAATGGTGGCTACAGCAGCTGGGGTAATAACAATGGTGGTTCCAGCAATGGTGGAAATGGATACAACAATGGATGGTAATTTATTAACTAAGGTATCTTTAATACAACGTTTTGTATGTAACAGAACTGTAAATAAAATATTATGAAATTCTAAACTTTATTGTTTAAACAAACTACCGTTACTTCATCACTTCAATTTTATTTACTTGCATATAAACATGTAATATCAAAATAACAGTTTTTACCAAATTCATATAAAGGTATTACGTTACTTAAATGAAAAACAGAAGTTTTAAAACTTTTCTGTGTGTCTGACCGTATGTCTGGCTGTTTCTTCTGGGTCTCATATCAAGAGGGTCAAATTCAAGAGACTCCAATCTTTGAAAAAATAAACCGATTGGAGCCAAGAGACTCCAATCTTTGAAAAAATAAACCGATTGGAGCCAAGAGACTCCAATCTTTGAAAAAATAAACCGATTGGAGCCAAGAGACTCCAATCTTTGAAAAAATAAACCGATTTTGGTGGAACTTTCACTGACAGAAAGCTGACGACATAAGGAGTAACTTAGGTTATGTTTTAGACTAGATTAGCTCCATGGCGATACTCGAGGATGGTGACAACCTCTCTTGGATTCTGCTCAAGCTTTCCATCAGGCAAAGTACAGTCACTATGACAGAATCATATAGAAAGAAAATATAAATTATTCCCATAACATTCTTTTGAGAATGAATTCACAAGCAATGCTTAAATTGCATTGCTTAATTAGTTTATTATTATCTTGAAAAATAATAATAATAAACCAGGGTACTTTAGGATTTTTGTGTTGTGTGTGTGTATGCGGATATTATACCTTAAAACACATCCCTTTTCTTTAAAATACATAAATCCTAATCACTAAATTGAATTAGTTACATGATGCAGCTTAACATTTTTACGGTACTAGCACCTTCCTAAACCTGCCTGATACGTGAGTAAATAAAATATTTTATTATTATTATATTGTAAATTTTTGGGACAGTGGAATAATGATGAAATAATAATGTTATAGATTAATGGATAGACCGGTACTTATCAGAACATTGACTGTCTTGCAGAATATGAAGAGAAAGTTAAAATATGTAAAATATGTATACTATTAAATACCCACATAGATTACATAAAATTTATGTGAATGTTCATGTGACTGCATAATTACATTAAAAGAAAATAGAAATAGTAACACGTGTTGTGGCACTCGATACACAGAAATAGTGAATGGTATTTAATTTAAAATAATATAACATACTTATTTTGCAATGAAAAAAATTCATCATCATCATAATTAAGATCAACCCCGCATCTTTCCAGACTTTAGAAATCAAAGCCACTTTTCAATAATTACTCATTACCATCATCATCATCAGCCCATCGTAGTCCACTGCTGGACATAGGCTAAGGTTGCCTGGAAGAGATTGCCTATGGCAATAAGGCCGCCCTTTGTACACTACATATATACGTCATTTAATGTATTGTAACTCTGTAACAAAGTGTGCAAATAAAGAGTTTTCTATTCTATTCTATTCTATAGGCCTCTCCCATTGCATATCACTTAGATTGATCTTGAGCTAGATGCCAGCTATCCTGGATAACTGATCATAGGAATATAGAGACTTTATTTATAAGCTTTCCTGACTGTTTTGAACATAGTTTATGTTGTACAGTGAAACTCATCCCAATTAGATCATTTTAAAGACAACATAGCTTCTAATACCCCTTTCAATGAAGTAATGCCGCTTGTGGTCACTTGTAAATTGGGGAACGAAGTAGAAGGTAATAGGCAAATAAGTCTCGCTCGCTATACAACATAAATTTTTTTTAACTAGTTAGTTATGAACCAGTGGTAAGCAGTCCTTCCTATATTTTTAAACTGTGCGTGGGGAAACCTATATTTACTCTCTGAAAGTAATATTTATTTCAACACAGAAAAATCACAGAAAAATTAAATAAACGATGATCGCCTCGTGAACGCGTGAGAACAGGACAAAATTTAACAAATGCCAGACGAAGCCTGACGCTGCTTTTCAACTAGGCCCTAAAGTTATTCACGCATAACAACTGACTCTTAAATATCATAAATACATAGAAATACGATCACTTGATCTCGAAATCGAAATCGAAATACTTGATCAACACCCGCATACATATATGTATAAATATTTTAAAAAAATGCACTGATTTAAAAAGTTCTCATAGCTTTATGTTTTGCAATTGATTAACGCGGTTCGTTTTAGTCTAAAAATATTCGGTGCAACTAACGCTTTTGTTTTAAATTCTCATTTTTATTCTTATCAACGTAACTCAAATATTTAGACTTTAGAGTAAGTTGTTCAATTATTAAACATTAAATAATCTGTAAATAATAATGTCAGATAACAATATACTCTTGTTTCATGTTTTTAGAGCGTGAAATTTTTAGGTAGATGAATTTAAGTTGTACAGTATTTTTTAATTTAAATATTATGTTTGGTTATATAAGTTATTATCTCGGCCACAATTATACTGTTTTCGTCTTTGGCCGCTGTTTTAGCACGAATTAATCTAATTCAATTCGAGTTATACTTTCGATGTTTAAGAATCTTTATTTGCTTTTATCGAACTGGTCAGACTACCCTAACACGAGTGCTTTCGGTTCTCCCGATTTTCGGTTAGTGCTTAGGAGAATCTGTAAAGTCAACCGTCCTATACCTTATATATCCCCGGACGTGCCAAATAGCTGTACTATCGGATTGTGAGAGTGAGAGAACAGAGGGTACCCCCGTGTTTGCGCACACACACGTGCATTTTAATATCTCCTGCGTAGTTATCTGTTTTCTATATGAGACTGGCCACTGTGGCCGCTAAGAGTAAACCATCATCATCGAAGATGACTACGAAACCGTACACTGAGCATGGTCTAATAGGCACTTGGTATATTTTATTTTGCGAGTGATTTCCATAATTCTTCAATTCACGCTGTTACTAAACATGCAGAGGTGCAATTAATAAAAAGTTATATCATATCAACACCAATAATAAATAGGTCGTATTTCTGTTGCGTCTTACCTTTAACTCAACGACTGCAACCTTCATCCTTTTTAGGGTTCCGTAGCCAAATGGCAAAAAACGGAACCCTTATAGATTCGTCAAGTCTGTCTGTCTGTCCGTCCGTATGTCACAGCCACTTTTGTCCGAAACTTGAGCTATACTGTTGAAATTTGGTCAGTCGATGTATTCTGTGAACCGCATTAAGATTTTTACATAAAAATAGAAAAAAACAATACATTTTGGGGGTCCCCATACTTGGAACTGGAACTCGAAAAAATTTTTTTCTCGAAACCCATACGTGGGGTATCTATGGATAGGTGTTCAAAAATGATGTTGAGGTTTCTAATATCATTTTTTTCTAAACTGAATAGTTTGCGCGAGAGACACTTCCAAAGTAGAAAAATGTGTGTCCCCCCCCCCCCCCCCCTGTAACTTCTAAAACAAGAGAGTGATAAAACAAAAAAATATATATGTTGTACATTACCATGCAAACTACCAACGAAAATTGGTTTGAACGAGATCTAGTAAGTAGTTTTTTTTAATACGTCATAAATCGTAAAACGCCATTTACCTTTCATTCAATCAATACACTAGTATAAAACATCGATCAAAGTTACAACGATAAAACTTTTATGTGATGTTACTTGCTGATACGGAACCCTTCATGGGCGAGTCCGACTCGCACTTGGCCGCTTTTTTATTTATTAATTATGACATTACAATGTCTATAATGAACAATCAAAGTTTTTCTAAGTATAAATCATGAATTAAGAGAAAGTAGCACAACAAGAGAATGAAGGGGTTCTATTAAGGTGGTTCACGGGGATTCCATTTGTTTTTTATTAGTTTTACTACAAATCGAACTAGATAGAGATATTTTTACACGAAAAGTTATTTAAATAATTAATGATTTTATATTAATATTTCTGTATCAAGAAATAACGTATATACCTGAATATAGTAGCAACTATAAACCTGTTTTGATTACTAGCAGTTATCTTCACTTTATCGTGAAAGGAATCATAATTACCATGTTTATTAAAGGTATAACAAGTGTTTTGTGTTTAAAAAATAATATAAAAGGCTATTATTGTATGTCAAGGTATAAAATGTTGTTTCATTTACGCTAAATATAAATTGTTCTTTGCTGTTATATTTGGTCACCCGCGAGGAGGTGACGTCTGCGTGTGCCGTACGTCGCCTAAATGCAGTTCATCTGATGGTGGAGCCCGCGTCAATGCGAGCACGCGCTGGGATGGTTCCAGATGTCTTAATAACAGCAGTTGTTGAACTGCTACCTTCTCAGGTGCACTGTGCGGCACTCCGCATACCCCGGTGGGATGATGGCACGTGGGGGTTTCAACACGTTAAAAAAAGTTGTCAGTATGTTTGAGGGCACTGGCTTCCCAATAACGTTTGCCGTAGACATTCATAACAACCAAGACCAACGGCACTTAGTAGTAATCGAAATATGTTATGACAATTTTGATATAGAGATTAACCATGAAGAAAAAACAAGGATAATAATAATTAAAGTATACTGTATGTTAGTAAGTGAAGAATTTAATTCATTTAAGTGTGAACTAAATTAACGTCACGCTCCGATTTCCTCAATAAACCAACAATTATTTCCTACTTTTTTTTTTGTATATAAACGTGGACCACTAGTTCATATCATTCAAATCATTACGTTCGACGGAATAATACCAAAATGTTAACTAAAGTAAGTTTTTACTGTGATAAATTATGTAATGTGTAATTTTCAAAAATGATTGATATGTTTATTATATAAAATAATGTATTATAACTAACATGTTTTTCTTATTTCGCACAGATTTTGGCTATTACCGTATGCTTCTTTGGGATACCTCATTCCGGGGTAATGTCTAGAAGAGTTTCCAGTTATGGCAGCTACAATGCCAGGATTGGCGGATATGGTGGGTCCAACGGAATCTCTAATAGATACTCTGGTAGATACGGCAATTATGGTTCTCAGGGCCATGGTCGCTTACACACCTCTGTATCTTTAGCGGCCAATAATGCTGGTCATCAGGGTGGATATTCGAATGTCTACAATGGTGCTTTGAATGGTTACAGCGCTAATGGCGCCAATGGTTACAATACCCTAAACAACGGATATAATAATGGTGGTTACAGCAATGGTGGTTATAACAATGGTGGTAACGGAAACGGAGGTTACCTGAATGGTGGATACAGCAATGGTGGTTACAACAATGGCGGTTACCTGAATGGTGGAAACAGCAACGGTGGTTACAACAACATTGGTAACCTTAATGGCGGATACGGCACCGTTGGTAACCTTAATGTTGGATATAACAACGGTGGTTTCAGCAACGGTGGTAACCTTAATGGTGGTTACAGCAACGGTGGTAACCTTAATGGTGGTAACCTTAATGGTGGTTACAGCAACGGTGGTAACCTTAATGTTGGATATAACAATGGTGGTTACAGAAACGGTTTTACTGGTTGGTTACCAAACGTTCCAATCGCACAACCAATTGTAGTTGCATAATTTCGTCTGTAATAATTACAATTAAACAAATTTACTTATTTATAATTATACATTATATCATTAGGTTTAATTGATTTTGAGAATATGGAAACAATTAAGACAATTAAGACAAATCACAAACGTGTGAGATGTCTTTATTGTTTAAAATATGATTAATACATTGTGTGAGGATGAAATCTAGACTTAACGGATTAGTTTATTTATAAGTAATTACGAGATTAATAATAAGTATTTGAAGATAAGAATTTTGACTACATGTTATTTATGGTTTATATCATCTTATTGATTGTACGATTGATTATCATTATTATATGTTATGTTAATTTTTTCTTCCACGAGATTTTCTCTCGGTTTTTCATCCCAATACTCGCTATGAAACATTCAGAGGTTCGGAGGTTCGGGTTCCCTCGAATTTAAGAATACTGTGTCCCCTAAAACTATATTTGTATAATTTTCATATAATTATATTAATTTTTGTATTCTTATTTTTTATTTTATGCATATTTAAGAATTATTACTGAGGTTATATAAAACTGTATTTTTAATATAATATATAAATAAACGATTTTGTTATGTGCAAAAGTGAATAAAGTTAAGATATTTTTAAATGTGGTGGTTTATGGTTATTAAGCGACATTAGAAAAATATTTCAACAAGCCGTTGTGATGGTAATGGTTAAAAAGTAAAGTATGTCGGTTATCCGGGTAAAAAGTAACAAAATCGGTTCAGTGGCTTAGGCGTGAAAATATAACAGGCAGACTGACAGAGTTACTTTCGTATTTATATTTTATTATTGGTAGGGATTATGCAATTGTACTGTAAGTAGTTTATGACGCAACTTTACATAACAACGCATTTTATTACTTATTTCGCTAAATTAAACCAACGTTAATTAATAACTTAAAGATTTTAATAAATTAACTACTTGTACACATTTAATGTTATACAATTGTGATGGTTTTTTTTCACGTTCTATTAATAACTTTTAACATTTCTCAGTCAATTTTACTACACTTTAATTAAAAATGTTTTAACTATAGTGACCAAAAAAATTGATCGGTAAAAATTGTAAAAGGAATACGTATTTTTACTATCTTACTTTCGCTTAAAATACTAAAAATATCTGAGGAACGTTTTATAAAACTGCCTTCATTTTTAACGATATTAATTAAGTATAACTGTTTATTAAGGCCACCTTAATTAATATCCGAAATGTGGAAGTTCAAATTAAAGAGTTTACTTTTATGTTTGAGATTATAAATTTACAACTTAACATGGTGATATGCTCATCACCGAGTGGCTTAGGTGATTAGAAACAATCACTCAAGGTTTTTAGTAGGAAGGAAGGAATTAAGTAAACTATCAATCCGTTTCAATAATAGATTTCAGGCAAAGTTTATTTAAAAGTTTTATAAATTATAAGAATCTAAATAGCTAAACCGCTGCTTCGATTGCAATATAATTTGGTACTAAGATACTTTTTTTACTTATGGAAGGATGTGAGTGACTTTTTATCGCGATAACTGACTTACACGCTTGTAGAGTTGGGTCGCTGGTAAAAACTAGTTCAGCAAAAGAAAATGTGACCTTAATGCTACTGAATACATAATAATTCATTCTCGTTAAGAGCGTCCAAGCATTCGGACTTGTGCACGTTGATAATATTAATAGTACGGCTATCAGTTACGGCCGCTGTGAGTGTTGTTGTATATCGAGCTACATCATCCCTTCGCCTATTGGAGTATACAGGACAGGTGATATTGTCGTCCTTGCTCGCATCTTAGACACTGTTGCGCACGGGCGCAGCGTTTATCGCTACCCGCCACCACAATTAAAATAAAGTAATAGTTAACAAATTAATATTTCGCATCTCTTATTTTGTTTGTTTATTAAAAAGAATCAACTCGGTTTTTATAGTGTACACTAAAATTACAAAAATACTATTCGTAACCAGCGTAATGAGTAACCAACAAACACCGCCTAAGTTAAATAGTGCTTCACATCCAAACCCTACTATTTTGACCGATGAAGATTCACAGAAGAACGTGTCTAGACGCAAAAAGAAGACGCCCGATATTGAAGCACATATGTATAACGAACTAAGGCAGGAATTATCGACTTCCCTGGCTGGGTATCGCCGTGAGTTAAAGGAGTCTTTTTCTGAATTTCAAAAAACCATGATGTCATCTTTCGAAGGTTTGTTAAATAAACAATACGAAAGCATTCAGAAACTGCAACAAGACTACGATTCCATGAAAACTGAAATTTCAGACGTAAAGCAATCCATTGAAAACTTACAGCACGAACAATCTGTCCTGCTTTCCAACTTATCTACGCAAAGAGAGGAAAATGTCAATACAAATGCAATTATTAATGGTATGCAAGAAAAACTCTGTTCTGCTGATTTTCTTATTACTCAGCTTTCTGAACAACTACGAGTAAAGGAACAGGAGGGTAGAAAAAATAACCTAGAAATCTCTGGTATTCCACTAACTAATAAAAATGAAAATCTCTTCAATATAGTGCATCGCATCAGCACCAAAGTTGGTTTTTCACTAAGTGCTACGGATATTGACTGCATTCATCGAGTAAGACGTTATTCACAAAAAGAAAACCTACGGGGAAAAAAAGAACCCACTGACAGTCAGCCTGAGGTCTTGAAGACATCCAATATACCTAACATAATTGTGAGATTCACACAGCGCAGACGTAAATGCGAATTACTGGCCGCAGTGCGCGCTCGCCGCGGGTTAACAACAGCTGACCTAGATATCGACGGAGTATCAACACCTGTTTTTGTTAATGATCATCTTTCGCCTCAAAATAAATTATTATATAGAAAAGTGCGTGACAAGGGTAGACAAGCGGGTTATAAATACATTTGGCTTAATGATTGTAAAATATTCATTCGCAAAAATGACACCTCGAAATCTATTGTTATCTCAAATGAAACCGACTTAGATAAAATTAAATGACTACCTTATATGTTTTATATTTCATATGTATTATTCCATTATGAACTTTTGTTGTTGTATATTGCGAATAATTTTATGTACTACCTTCAATTAAAATATGTGAATGTTCAAAGAGTTATATTTATTGATGATAAACGTATAATAAACAGTTACTGTGAGTTATTGCGAGATGTGAGCTATATACCAATGAAACAAATATATTTTACTATTACAAGAGTGCAAATGTTATGTTACAATAGGAAAACTTACATTTATAATGAGTGTTACACTTTAATACGTAACAATGATGTCTGATACAGTCCTATCTGTTTACTATCAAAACGTAAGGGGACTTCGAACAAAATCTCATGAATTTTTTACAAATATACTAAACAACAATTACGACATTATTTGCATAACTGAATCATGGCTTAACGATTCCTTTTATAGCTCTGAGTACTTCGATACTAGGTATGAGGTTTTTAGGTGCGATCGGAATGACATTATAAGTGGCTATAGCCGCGGGGGCGGGGTGATTATAGCCGTACGTCGGGACCTCTCGCCAGTTGCGCGGCGGGATTTATGCGCGCCCGCGCCCGCTGAAGAACTATGGGTATGTTTACCGCTGTGCAACGGTTCCTCTCCTAACCCCAACGGTGGCTCGGGTGGGTGCGAGACATGGTTGCATATTGTGTGCACCTATGTACCGCACGGCACTAGACATGAATCATTATTAGTGTCTTTTTATGACAGAGTAACAAACATGATACATTCTAAACTTAACGATAACTTTCTAATTTTAGGAGATTTTAACGTAACAAATGCATCTTGGATATATGACGATGAATCAAACAGTATGATGATACAAACCTGTACCGATTCTATATCAATCCTTACTTCTGATTTTTTGAATGTTTCTTTATTGAGCCAGTTTAACACCGAATTCAACATTAATAGTCGTCTTTTAGACTTGGTTTTTTGTGATTTATTCTGTGAAGTTAATTCGCCTAGTGAACCCCTCCTTCCCGAAGATCCACACCACAAAGGATTAAGTATTGATTTACCCATCTCCGTGCAAGTCAATCTTAAAAATAACGTCACACGAAGGAAAATGTTTTTTCAAGCTGACTTTGATTCCATTAAACGTGAACTAGCTTCTTATGATTGGGATAAGTTATTCTCCGGGCTAAATGAAGTCGATTGTCAAGTTGATTTGTTTTATAAAATTTTTAATCAAATAATTGAAAAACATGTACCTATTTATGTCGTTAAGAATAACAAGCATTCATATCCACCCTGGTATACTAGACCTCTTATAAAACTATATAACGAAAAACGTAAATTCCACAGAAAGTGGAAAGTGTATGGCAGTAGATCAGACTATAGTACTTTTTCTTGTTTACGGAAACGATTGCGGAAAATGGAAAAGGAGTCATATAGTAACTTTCTTACTTTTTCTGAAGATAGAATCAATGAGCATCCAAAATATTTTTGGTCATACGTAAAGTCTAAAAAGAAATCGGGTGACATTCCTCAGAAGATGTTATATGACGGCAAATTTTTGTCCGATGGTGAAGAAATCTGTGACACGTTCAATAAGCATTTTCACTCAACTTTTGTATATGACAATAACGACATTACACACGCAACTTTGCCTCGTTACCAGTCCACAATTGACCTCGGTGGTATCAATATCAATCCAAAGGATGTACTTAAAGAACTTAAAACTGTAAATATTCACAAAGGTGCAGGACCTGACGGTATTCACCCTATTATAATTTATAAATGTGCTCATGAACTATTAAATCCCATCTATCTAATATTTAAAAACTCTATCTTGACCGGAACATTTCCAACTTTATGGAAAAAGGCACTAATAACCCCGATACCAAAAAATCTTCAAAAAAATCTAATAACCCAGTATAGGCCCATATCAAAATTAAGTGTTCTTGGGAAGCTCTTGGAGAAACTTGTTACAGCACAAATATCGTATGCTACTCGCCACCACATTTCGGACAGACAACATGGTTTTTATAAAGGTCGAAGTGTAGAATCACATATGTTAACTTTTAATGATTATTTGCTGAAAGCTATGGACTCTAATATGCAGGTGGACGTAGTATACACAGATTTTTCTAAGGCTTTCGATAAAATAAATCATAATCTACTAATAGCAAAACTCGAAAATGCTGGAATACATGGCAACCTTCTCAGATGGATGGAATCTTATATACGGAATCGCAGCCAAGCTGTTTGTCTTAAAGGCTATTGTTCTAGCTATCTGCCCGTCCCGTCTGGGGTTCCGCAAGGTTCTCACCTCGGCCCAGTTCTATTTTCCTTATACATAAACGACATGGGCTATGCCCTAAATGATACTGACTTCTTGCTTTATGCAGATGATACAAAGTTATTCAGAGCTATAAAAGAAACTGCAGATTGTCAACACCTTCAAAATACTTTGGTTTCTTTTTCTAAGTACTGTGCTGATAATCAGTTGTTCTTGAATTCGGATAAATGTTACGTAATGACTTATAGCCGCAAACGCACGAACATATTATTTGATTATCATCTTAATGATGGTTACCTGAAGCGCGTACATACGATTCGAGACTTAGGTATTGAAATGGATGAAAATATTACGTTTAAACCCCATATAGATCGCATCGTAGGCAGGGCGTTTAGAAATTTGGGATTCATCAACAGAATTTCTAAACCTTTCCGAAAGGAAAATACTCTAAAAATATTATATTTTAGTTATGTACGGTCAATTCTTGATTTTGGTTGCACTGTGTGGAATCCCTACTACAAATGTGACATTGATCGGGTAGAAAAAGTGCAAAGAAAGTTTATTGAAATCTTGAACTATCGCTTCCATGACTCAGATCTGTCCTATACTGACTCACTTAAAAAATATCACCTGCTTTCACTTTCGAACCGTCGTAAACAATTTGATTTAATCTGTCTATATAAAATTCTAAATAATAACATTTCCTCGTCGTCCCTTCTCTCTAAAATTAACTTCATAACCAAATCTCGACTTCCAATTCGTCCATCCCGGACATTAAATATCTTTGTTCCACCTAAATTACATAAAAATTACACTCGCAATAACTTTTTCATACGCTCACCCAATATGTATAACAAAGACTTCCACAGCATTGATCTCTTTAATAGCTCTTTGAACACTGTCAAAAAAATGTCTAAGCTTATGTTGTTAACATCTACTTAGTTATTATTGTTACGTTATTCTGATTTCTGTACTTGTTTGAACATTATAGTATAGTAGTCATTTCCTGTGTCACTTCTACAAGTTACTTGAAGCTGACGCTCTGTCAATCGTGTTATCTTATTTTTTTAATTCATTATTGGGTACTCCTTGTCTGTCAGTTAAGTACATTTATATATTGCTTTGTATTAATGACTGTTTTGTACCAAAATAAATGAAAAAAAAAAAAAACAAAAAATAATGTTGCAACTATCAGCATTGCATTTCCGAGTTAACTTTATTTGAATTGTAAAAGTGGTTATCTCGCATAAGATCATACATAGAATAAGCAAATAGTTTGTCCCCGTGTCGGTCATTTCTAAAGATAATTTTTATTTTGTCCAATGAATAAATAAAGTATTAGACACTGCTTAAAATGTTATATCTTTAAATAATTTGATAATTTCAAGACATGCTGTGATTTATCTGCTCTAGCCACAGTTATAATATGATATGAAAATCCTCCAAACTCGTAATATCAACTTTACTTTACATCCTCACCTAAAACTTTGCAGAAACGCTATACTACGGCTATGATATGAAAAGCACTATAGTGTTCAACAATACCTATAGTACTCTACGATTTCTCATGTCGACATTTTAGTGTGTCTCGCGAATAATAATTCGAAATAAAATTATGAAATAAGTTTTTTTTCAACATTATTATAGTTGTTATTTCTACAAAATTACCTCGTGTAATACGTATTGATGATTACCAAACATCCAAACATAGACCTTGTTGCCACCCCACTGATTCTCAAAAATATTGATGTTTAACGTATGTTGATAGCGATAAAATAAAAGGAAACGAAAAATAGCTCGAGTACTTACGTTGCCTCACATTTCTTTTTATTGATATCATCATCATCATCAACAGCCTTTAACAGTCCACTGCTGGACATAGGCTTCTTCTTTAAAGGAGGTTTTGGCCTACTATACCACGCTGGCCCGGAGGGGTTGGTAAAGAGTTTGTTTCAAGTTTTCCTTCTCTTATCTTATCTTATCTAATTTTTGATATAAATTAACGAAAATACGTTTAAACTTAAACAAAAGATATCCTTCAACAGTTAGCTACAAACTACACTCGGTTCCAAAAATAACGGGTCAGTCACATAAACCCGAATATCTCCCGAACTACGTATGCCATCCTAATGAAACGAAGACTGTTCAATTGAGAATTTAATTATACAGATAAAAAATAAAATAAAACTTAGTTACACCCACAATATTAATCTTAAATTAAAAAAAAACTAAAGTACATACACAACATATTTTTCTTAAGATTACATTTTTTTTATGATTGTTTTTTTGCTGTTTTTCATCACTGGAGGCTTCATCACGTGGAGGCAATACAAAGTATTAAATGAAGAAAGTGATGAAAAACAGCAAAAAAACAATCATAAAAAAAATGTAATCTTAAGAAAAATATGACTACTTTAGTTTTTTTTTAATTTAAGATTAATATTGTGGGTGTAACTAAGTTTTATTTTATTTTTTATCTGTATAATTAAATTCTCAATTGAACAGTCTCGTTTCATTAGGATGGCATACGTAGTTCGGGAGATATTCGGGTTTATGTGACTGACCCGTTATTGGTTTATGTGACTGACCCGTTATTTTTGGAACCGGCTATATTAGCATAATGTGTATTCATACGTTAGGTTACGTAAATACATGATACATTTAATACGAGTGCAAGATAAAAGTAACAAAGGCACTTATTTATTTACTTAATCTACTTTAATATTTGTGTAATATGGACTATTTAACAATCAAATTTAGAAGGTTGAGAACTTAAAACATAACTTAGCCTATGTTCTTCCTAAGTATCAAAGCATATCTATGGCGAATTTCATGGAAATCGGGGCAGCCGTTTAGCCGTTAGAGTATAACTGACAAACATACTTACTGCCTTGTTGGTCTAGTGGTTAGCGTACGCGGCTGCTGATTCGATTCCCGGGTCGGACCATATATTTGTGTTATTCACAAATATTTGTTTCGGAGTATGGGTGTTTTCTATGTATAATATGTATGTATTTACAAAAAAAAGTATGTTTATGTTCTTATATCAGTTGTTTAGCTACCGTAATACAAGCTCTGCTTAGTTTGGGACTAGATGATGTTGTGTGTAAGATGTCCGAAATATTTATTTAAAAAAAAATATGGTTTGAGTGCTCAAGTATGATATATATGTATCAATACAAAACACATTCTCGTGTAAGTCAAATAAAAAGTCAATTCTTAATATCAAAATAACTACAGATTTTGCTTTCACAAGACTTGTATAGAGACATAATAAAATGTCAGATATATATAAATAATACATTTTTAAGCAATCTTTATCTGTTAAATTATCTATTTCGGACATCTTACACACAACGCCATTTAGTCCCAAAAAAAGCAGAGCTTGTATTATCGGTTCTAGACAACTGATATAAATACATAAACATACTTTTTTTATAAATAAATATATATAATACATAGAAAACACCTACTATGGTAAACATTCTATGGCAGATAACTATCTGAAACTTTATCACGTTCTGGTAAAACTAGGGCTTAGTCTAACAAAGACTTTATCTGAAAGTGGTGAACCTTACCATAAGGCTAATAAAATTCCTATTGATAATAACTGCTACAAAAGTTTCAACATTGTTCTTATTATCAACAGTCTAAGCCACTGTTTCATGAAATTTTAGTTAAAATTAAATTTACTTGAGTTCGGTAGATTAGCTTTGTTGCCGGTGTAATTTAATAAGGTTTCATCAAAGTGTATTTTAATTTACAGAATACTTTGGTGCTGCCATTTTGTTAATTACTAGCATGAAGGCCATATTCAGATTAATCTTTACTAATATTACAAATGCGAAAGAAACTCTGTTTGTCTGTCCGACTATCACGTCAAAACTACTAAATCGATTTAAAAGAAATTTGGTACACAGATAGTTTAGGCTCTAAACAGCATAGGCTATATTCAACATACACGCGGGCAGAGCCATGGGCGAAAGTTAGTCCAATATAAAATATACAGTCCTAGTCAAACATCAGAACAAGGTATTTATTATCTAATTACGGTAGTAGAGAATGAAAGCGAAGAGAAACCGTTCTTTGTGAATGTTTTCTAACGATGAGGTCTTTGATTATAACGTTTAATATTATTATATTAATTACTAAGAAATAATTAAGGTAATATCCTACTTATAAAATACCAATTTTTAATTTTTTTACTTGTAATATCTTAAAAAATATAGATTTATATTATTACTTAATCGCTTTTTTAACATGAACTTTGTTTTTCTAAAACAAAGAATTTAAATAAAGATGATTCTAATTTTTATTGTATTACGAAGAGAAAAGTTTGGCATTATAAATGAAAAATTATATCTGACATGTCCACCACGAGCACGCTGACAGATGTTGATTCTTTCATCAATATTTTTGATTACTTTTTGGCGGGTCAATATATAGTTAATCACATAATGGGTTTTTAGGGTTCCGAAGTTTATGACTCGGAACCTTTATAGTTTCGTCATGTCCGTCCGTCCGTCAGTCTTCGGCTTACCAAAGAAGCAGTTAGTGCTAGAAAGACGAAACTTTGCATGGATATATGTGATATTACGTCGACAAAGTGCTACAATAAATTCATGAAAAATAATTTTATTTGGAGTATCTCCCCTACACGTAAAGTGGGGATGTTTTTTTTTTCTTGCAGTTACCCCATCGTGTGGAGTATCATTAAATAGGTCTTTGGAAAACATTAAGAGGTTTCTAAGACAATTTTTGATTTAGGTATCCTTTTGCGAGTTATTCCACTTTAAAGGGCATTTTTTTTGTAAAAATAGGGCGGGCCTCTAAGGGCTAAACGCCTGGTTCGAAAAATCTGGAAGAATTCCTGATGGTAGTCCATATAATGAACTTTTAAAGAAAACTATAACGGCTTACATGACTTCGTTAGGTCAGTAATAAGTAAGCATAACAATTATCTCTTGAATACGATTTAAAATCCACGTACCATTATGGGTGACTGAGAAACCCTATTCTATGCGTGGTCTGACACACACTTGGCCGATTTTAGTTTAAAGGCTGCTTGCTGTTTCATATCCATCTGTCTGGCTGTCCTCGACTTACTGTTCAAATGGTCAAAGCTAGAAATATTAAAGTTTACATGGATACATGTTTTATTACGTCGACAAAGGTGCTAAAATAAAATCATGAATATTTTATTATATTTGCCTTTAAAAAAAACATCGCCACTATAAATTCTGGCGTCAGTCCCATCATGTAGAATAATTTAACAAAAACCTTTAAAAACATTGAGTGGTAGCCAAAACCATTATTTATTTTAGATATCCGTTTGTTAGTTACTTTGAAAACTTCGTATAAAATAATTTCACTCGCAAAAAAGATGTAGAATTAATATTTTTAAATAAACAGAACCATATATTTCATCAAAATACATTTTATATATAAATAACACTCAGACATGGAATAAATGAGTGTCATCACTCAATATTTATAACGGGTCTAAATCGAAACCATGACCTATGATATGGCAGTGAGCATTGCCTAACTAACCTGTTGGTCTACCAAGACCGTCATTTTGAGCATCTCTTATAATAATTGCTTTTCTTCAAAGCAAAACCTTTCCTGTAATATATGGCTACGTTGTTCAGATGCAATAAACTTAACTTTGCTAATTTAAACGTAATATAAACTAACGACTTTCGTTATTAGCAACCACTACCTTATAATTTAACACTTCTGGACAACGTTTCTCAATGTTTTTCTACAAACGACTTTAAAGACAGAAAATTAAAAATCATATTGTATTCTTATTGCATGAGAAAATCATCCATTTAAAGAGATCAACGAGGCCGTCACGCAATTAGATTTTGCTATGTTAATTTAAAATTATGGTTAATATACAATAATTTCATAGTAAACTTTACGGAAAGTTTAGTGGTTTTTACCTTCACTTAACCATTTTCTTATACACTCAGTATAGTGGGTTCAATCCCACATGACACAACACTTTTCAAATTGTAAGTACTCTTTGCGTCAGTTTCATGTATGTATGTTTGTACAGTTACAATACATTACAATATTTATCTTTTCATACAAAAACATAACTAAAATAAAACAGGAATTGTTTATTTCATTATTATAAGCCCTCTGTTTACTAAAATATGCGAGAAAGATTAGCATTAAAATTATATTCAAATATTATAAAATAAAAATCTAGATAATTTATTTTAGAATTATTGACGAAACTTTGAGAAACAGGTTGCTAGCTGCAGGAGTAATGTTACGACTAAGTTATTAAAAGTATGAAACATAAACTGTACTTATTTAATTTTATGAAATGGGTTAAATTGTTTCTATACGTTACGTAATACGTACGTACGTACGTACGTACTGTTACTGTGGTGGTAGCCCCGGGGCCCGGTTATTGTTGTAAATCGCGAGTAACGCCACGGAACAAAGCTAGTGTAATCAAAATTGCCAGCTTTCTACAAGTGAAAGTCCCGTCAAATTCAACCTAGCCGTTCCAGAGATCGACCGGAACAGACTAAAATAAAAAAAACGCTTTTTTTCATATATTCACCATATAATACTTTCATATACTTACTCCGTTGGCTTAGCGACTCAAAGTGAATCTTGGCCTCCGACACAAGAGAACGCCACTCCATTCGATCCTGGGCTGCTTGTCGCCAGTTGTCAGCTTGAAGCTCCCCAAGGTCCGCCTGTACTGTATCGCTCCAGCGATATCTGGGTCGCCCAACCGGCCGTCGTCCGATTGGACGACCCAGATAGGCTCTTTTTACTCCTCGATCTTCTCCCATTCTTTCAACGTGGACAGGCCACCGGAGCCTATGTGCTTTGATTTGTCCGATGATATTTGGCTCCGCCACAGCATCCTCAACTTCCAGGTTTTTCCTGATTCTCCATCCTCCATCAGGTTTCAATATACATTTAGTAAAAAACTGCTCATTTTATATTATAAACAAATAATTCAATTTTATTTCTTTATTTCTTTAAATCATGAAAATGGTAAAAGAAATTTCATTGGTAAGAATTAGAAAGTCTCTAAAATATTCCTGAAAAAAGATGTATTACGCCATAGATAAACAACTGACAAAATTATTTTTGGTTTAATTCAATATACATTGACGCTCGTTCCTTCTCGTTAGGGTACTCACAAAATAAACCCATGTAACCTTAATCGGAATATGTGACTGCACGGTTGGTCTATTGGCTTAAGCGGTCTACACGCCGCTTCCTACCTTGCCAAGAGTTGTGGGTTCAAATCCGAAATGGGACAACAATTTGTGTGATCCAGAAATTTTTGTTTTAAGTCTGCGTGTTCTTCGTGTCCGTTTCATATAATATACATACTTAAGTTAGTAAAGTCTCCTGTGACTTATGTATTTCTTAAAAAAATCACTTAATAGCCAGAGGTTCTAAAATTTTATCTCAAAGTTACAACTCGCTGAAATTAAATTCTGCTAAAGAATATTTTTAAACAAACATAGCAAAATTGTACTCGTAGAATACAAACAATAACTCAATATTTATTCTTCTTCCAGATGAAATCAAATAAAACCTCTTTTTATTTTATTATTTTATAAAGTGAATAAATCCACAAAGGCAATTTGTGTCATTCTATTCTGTCTCGTTTTGTCGTCTCATTATCTGTAATTTACGTAATGCACAAAACAAAAATCGGTTGTCTGTAAAGTTGGTTTACAGACGATAGTTGAACGTAGCAACGTCAAAAGAAAATACTGATTGTGCCTCTTTGGCGCTCGTTCCGCGCTCTCGCTTGCACATCAAGCCTTAAATAGAACGCCTCAGAGCGAGGTAACGCCGCACGAGTCATGTTTTTCCTGCGTGCAGCCGGCTCCGTCGACTTATTTACTTTACGTTAATTTTTACTGGAAAACTCTCGATCAAATAAGAAAAAAAACATTATATACATATATAATGTTTTATGAGATTAATGCTAGTTAAAAAGAAAAATATAAGATTTTTTTTTTAATGTAAGTACCGTTTTAGATTTGTGTGTGCATTTATATAAAACATGTTTATTTGATATTATAGACTGTTTTATTTTATTTATTTGTATAGATATTAATAAATAATAAAATATTTCGGACATCTGACACACTACATCATCTAGTCCCAAACTAAGCCGAGCTTATTATAGTACTAGAAAACTGATATAAATACTTAAACATCCCATTTTTTTAGGGTTCCGAAGTATATCACTCGGAACCCTTATAGATTCGCCATGTCCGTCTGTCCGTCCGTCCGTCCGTCCGTCCGTCCGTCCGTCCATCCGTCCGTCCGTCCGTCCTCGACTTACCGTCCAAACGGTAAGTGGTAGAAAGATGAAACTTTTCATGAATATGTATTGTTATTACGCCGACAAAGTGCTATAATAAAATTTTGAAAAATATTTTTATTTGGGGTACCTCCCCTACTCGTAAAGTGGGGATGTAAATTTTTTCTCGCGGCTACCCCATCGTCTGGGGTATCATTAGATAGGTATTTTAAAAACAATACAGGGTTTCTAAGACGATTTTTTGATTCAGGTATCCGTTTGCCAGAAATTCCACTTTAAAGGGCACTTTTTTGTAAAAACAGGGCGTCTCCCCCCTCTAAAAGCTAAACGGCTGGATCAAAAAATCTGGAAAAATTAGTAATATTGGTCCACATAATGAACTTTCAAGGAAAACTATAACGGATTAGATGACTTTATTAATTCAGGAGTTATGGAGACTTAACTTGTAAAATGCGCTCACTTGGAAAACGTCATACAAAATTAACACAATAATACGTGAACATAATAGAGCAAGATCCCAGAGCCGCCGGATCTACGTCATTTGTGCAAAGCTGAAATTTTCAGGATTATTAGTACAATGTCTTGTTAAGATGTATGCGTACCCATTAGCTTGAAAGCGGGGCCGTTTCTGAGGTAGCGCGAAGTACAGATAGTAAAAAACCTTACTTATTTACATATTTTTAAAAAAATATTATTTAAAATTAAAATTGATTACTGCCAGACACTTTCGGTGGGCCATTACTTCTGCCAGACGTCTTGAAAGTTGTGAAAGAATTAGGTAAACTACGTTATAGTAGCAAACCTAAATTTTATACATATTATCTAAGGTAGGTACTATTTTAAGACCCTTTGTATGCGGCCAGACCAGTCCGAAGGGCCAATCATCCCCCAGATACCTTTAAATATTTGTAGTAATTAGGAAGCTGAGGTATATCATCTTTGGTATTATTTCAAGAATAGAATTGTAAAATATTATATGGTTTTTACACGCTCATTTATTAGCTTCACCTGTATGTTTGTTTGTTTGTAACCAACTCCTATGGGTGCGATTTTGATCCACTTTAAACGGCCAGATTTCGTATACTTGTATATACTTGTAGCTATTCACAACATCAACGAAATCTGGCCGTTTAAAGTGGGGTCCTCGATAAATCTAGTTTATTGATAAATCTAGTAAGTTTGAACAAAATCTGGCCGTTTAAAGTGGGTCAAAACCGCACCTAAAGGAGTCGGTTATAAACATACAGGTGAAGCTAATTAAAAGCGTGTAAAATGATAGTTTTATGGCCGATCTCGTTTTTAGGGTTCCGCAGTTCATGAGTCGAAACTCTTACAGATTCGTCATGTCCGTCCGTCCATCTTCGACTTAGCGACCAAACGGTTAATGCTAGAAATGAAACTGCATGAATATGTGTTTCTATCACATCGACAAAGTGCTACAATAAAATCATGAAAAATATTTTTATTTGGGGTACCTCCTTATACGTTAAGTGGGGATGTTTTTTTTTTTCTCTCGTCTATTCATTCCATTGTGGGGTATTGTTGGATTGGTTTTTTAAGGTAGGATTTTTGGATAGGTTGCTAATACTATTTAGGTACCTGTTCGCAAGTTATATAACTTTAAATTTTTGTTTTTGGATTTATTTTTTCCAAAGCAACAAGAGAAAAATGAAAATTAAAGTTCATAGTATTCGTTTTTTTTTCAGGCACGTTTGTATTAAAATCAGACGTTTTATAACTTTTAACGTATTCATGAAGTAAATTTTTGATGGCACGTGAAAAAAAATAAGATAAAATCACATCAAGATTGTTTTCCTTGAATTAATGGTGACAAGATAATTAAATTAGGCAAGCAAAAGCTGAAATTTGTCGTGTGAAAATTTATTTGAATAAAAAAGTAGGTACTCGTAATCCTCTGGGTATTTTTTTTTGTATCCGGTCACTCAAAAATTGTTATTGTAAGTGTGACGAAAACATCCCCTCATAGGATTCTAAATAATCTGTATTCAGAAAAACTGTGACCAAGTTTAGTAGAAAATACAAATCCCTAGCATTACGCGGATGTATAAATAGCTTTCTACAAAAAAAAAAGTAAACGAATTAAATTGTCATGACAAAAAATGGAGTGCAAATTTCTGGTTTAAAAATGTATAAAAAACATTTTGACGTTTGACCGATTAAATCACGCTCTTTTAACATTCACATCACTTTTTTTTTTACTTATTTTTAAGTACACATCTAGGTCGTGTATGCATGATATCGAATCAGACAGAGCCTACGCTATCATAGCCATATTGCTGATAAATAATACTTTTACTGGTTGTTGGTCTAGTGGTTAGCGTATGCGGCTGCTGATCAAGAGGTCTCGGGTTCGTTTCCCGGGTCAGACCAAATACTTGTGTGATCCACATATTATTTGTTTCGGAGTCTGGGTGTTTTTCTATGTATAATATGTATGTATTTACAAAAAACAAGTATATTTATGTATTTGTATCAGTTGTTTAGTACCCATAACACAAGCTCTGCTTTGGGACTAGATGACGTTGTGGGTAAGATGTCCGGAATATTTATTTATTATTTATTTATATACCTATGTGTAAAACTACGAAAGTAATTAACATCTTAATGACAATTTTTTTTTAATAAATAATTTACTATCTGTAAGTAGTGTATGTTACTGACGATCAAGAGGTCTCGGGTTCAAATGCCGGGTCGAGCCAAAAATGTTGTTGGGTTTCTCTTACAACAAATTCTTAAAACCAGCTCGGAGGATGGAAGTTTGGCGATGTTTAACACCCGTGCCTCGGAGAGAACGGTAAGCCATCGGTCGCGGTTGTCATGGACAATCGTTTTTGGGAAGTTAGTGCTCTCAAATATACCGATATCTAGTTCAACCTACGACTTTCAGTTGCAGAGTTGTGGAGGTTCGATGCCAGTAGCTCTGTGTAAAAACTGTTGTTCAGGTATGGTCCATTAATCGACCAAGACCGCGACCAAGGCCAATTACCTATAAATTATGTCATCACGCTACGAATAATAGTAGCGTATAATAGACAATTTTTTTGCTCAGCATTTATTGAAATCCCTGCCTAGGTTACCTACTTCAGTTGTATTTTTTCATTTAATTTAATTTAGTTCTACATTGATCCGTGTTGTTTTTGATCAAAGGGTTGACTTCATAATAACGGTTATAGAGTGCGATTCAGTGAATTTCGTTAACTTCGATTATTATTTAAATAAGTGTAAATAATCAATTAGTTTCAAAATTTGACTTTTCAAATTCTATATGCCTCTTACAGTCGTCTCATTTTATGTAAGCAATTTAAATTCATTGAAGCGCCGGTGGGTTTAAATTAATTTAAGCGGCTAAATTAAACCCTTTACGCAATGTATTATTATGTCTTTTTATTCATTAGAATTCACAAGTGATTTTTATTCTGAGCTAATTAAATCTCACTTCAATGTTATAACTTGAGATTATTGACCGTTTAACAAAAAATAATATTTTTGGGAGATTAAATTATATGGTATGGGTAAGGCGATTCACACACTGACCCCCCGCGCTCCGTCGCGTAGCGCGGAGTGGCAGATTTTAATATTGTATGCAAGTACATCGATTACTATAGAAAACACGCCAGGTACAACACACCAAAAACGCGCTACGACGCGTGAGCGCGTGCCGCTAGTAGATTCGGGATTGGCTGCCCCGCGCCTACGCGCGTGGGCGCGTCGCCAGTGTGTGAATCGCCTTAGGGACTCGGTCAGCGGGGACGAATAGCCTTAACCCTCTCCTGCGAGGAGACCTGAAAACAGCAATGAGACGTTATGAATTGTTATTATTGATGAAGTATGGTTTATTCTGTATCAATGTTGCCAAGTCCCCCTTCCCGCCAATGAGATTTCGGCTTGCATACTTGGGTGAATTTGAACGTAGAATTGCTGAAGTACAGCTTTCTGTAAGGCCGTGGTATCACTTTAGTTGAATCTGGCCAATATCATAAAAATATTAGTGATGGCTAGTTCTTCTCTCTCTCTCTCTTTCAACTGTAAATACCTACTCACGAACCTTAATCGTGAGACGCGCATTGTTAGGGTTCCGTAGCCAAATGGCAAAAAACGGAACCCTTATAGATTCGTCAAGTCTGTCTGTCTGTCTGTCTGTCTGTCTGTCTGTCTGTCTGTCTGTCTGTCTGTCCGTCCGTATGTCACAGCCATTTATTTCCGAAACTATAAGAGCTATACTGTTGAAATTTGGTCAGTCGATGTATTCTGTGAACCGCATTAAGATTTTTACATTAAAATAGAAAAAAAACAATACATTTTGGGGGTCCCCATACTTGGAACTGAAACTCAAATTTTTTTTTTTCATCAAACCTATACGTGTGGGGTATCTATGGATAGGTCTTCAAAAATGATGTTGAGGTTTCTAATATCATTTTTTTCTAAACTGAATGGTTTGCGCGAGAGACACTTCCAAAGTGGAAAAATGTGTGTCCCCCCCCCTCTAACTTCTAAAATAAGAGAGTGATAAAAGTAAAAAAAAAATATGTTGTACATTACCATGCAAACTACCAACGAAAATTGGTTTGAACGAGATCTAGCGAGTAGTTTTTTTTTAATACGTCATAAATCGTAACACGCAATTTACCTTTCATCCAATCAAAACACTATTATTAAAACATCGATGAAAGTTACAACGAACTACAAAAACATTTATATGATGTTACTTGCTGATACGGAACCCTTCATGCGCGAGTCCGACTCGCACTTGGCCGCTTTTTTTTTATCATTTGAATTCTTCTAACGTTTTATTCCTCCTCCATCATCAAATTGTTTTTTTTATTTAGGCGCTATTTATATGAAAATATTTAAGGGAAAGGAAATGAAAAAGTGAAATGGGTTATTTAACATGAAACAATCATCATTCTGTACTCTTCAATTTCTAAGCCAAACGTTACATTTAAAAAAGGGTAAAAATGTTGTTTATTCCAGATCTCTGAATATTTTACAATAAATAAGGTTTTTAAAAATTTTAATAAATAAATCATAAAAGGCACAGCTTGGCAACATCCTTTATAAGATTAATACTTTATTCGTAACTTCTTCACTGCCATACTTACTTACCCACGTTTCAATTTCCAAAATATTACTAACAACGATTGAACATTCCAATTTATTTAAGTTTGAAATAAGTATTAATTTCGCGCACCTATTATTTTTGTAAAATCAGTGCTTAGCAATTCTTAGCAATACTGAAGGTAGTAAGTAGAATCACGCTGATATCAGCAGAAAAGGGCCAGCTCAACCGGGGCGGTACTACCCTCACATAGAAGACCAACCTAAAAATGACAGCATTGGAGGTGGCGTATTTTGGTGGTGAATACGAGACCGGAGACCCAACGATGAAAAAGCATTTCAATACGCCGCCATGGTGTGGGTTGTGTGAAAAGTTTTATTCTGAGCATAAAAAAATCTTTTGATGATTTGATGAAATCTGGTTACCACAATGTTTTTCTGGCAACTCAAAGAACGACAACACTACTTGAATGCTGATTTACAGTAAATATTTCATAATCTACTAGCTTTAACCTGCGTCTCCACCCGATTACACACAGATTTTCGCGATGATTCTTAAACTGATAAAACTTTTTTACGATAATACATGAGAGGAAAACGTATCTAAAACAGTCACTTCCAAGAAAGGCAACAAACTCTGTTTGTCATGGATTTACGCCAAAATTAGTAAACCGATTTAGATAAAATTTGGTGGTATAGTCTAGAGCCTATGAAAAAACATAGGCTACTTTTACAGCGATAACCAATATACAAGTGGGTGGAGACGGGAGATAACTAGTTTTATTAGGTACATGTGGTGGTATCAGTGGCCTCTGTGGAAAAACAACAGTTATTTAATTTAATTACACAACATGTACTATTACGGTCCAAATTAGAGATCAACCGCACTCAAGGGTCTAATAAACGTTTGCTTTGTATATTAACATTATTTGAAATTAACATATAAATGTCAGTAGGTCTAAGTTATGTTCAATTTGAACAAGAGCTCTGCTAAAGTTAATTATGAGCCTACTCTAACACTGAAAATAGCTCTTTATATTCTACATTTTGTTCTCAAATAAATATTTAAGTCACATTATTTTTAGTCATTAGGAAAGTTATAAAGTGTGAGTTAAAACATTTTAGGCGACTAGTTTATGATATCAATCATGAGAATATTATCCGTAGGTTCCGAAGACTGTTTGACTGCTTCTTTTAGTTAGCGGTGAGCGTGTCAGTTTTAAATATCTAGTTACAAACGTTTTTATCATATCACTCAGTCAAGTGATCAAAACAAAATAATAGCCAATGAAACAAAAGAATAGAACAGAAAACGAAAAACTCCAAATATCTTATTAAGTTTTTCATACGATAAAGTATTTATAACAGACACCTACAACATTCCTTTAAGGGAAATTAAAACGCTCAAATATCATCATCATCAACAGCCTTTAACAGTCCACTGCTGGACATATGCCTCTCCTTAGAAAGGAGGTTTTGGCCTACTATACCACGCTGGCTAGACGGGTTGGTAAAGGGTTTGTTTCAAGTTTCCTTCTCTTGGCAGTGATGTTAGCTGCTTATTTTGTTCCTTTAGTCGCCTCTTACGACACCCATGGAATGAATAGGGGTGGTGACACTTTGTATTTTTAATCCGTCACCGATACAAATATACACAATCTACTACAAATAAACTGAAGTTCAATGTTCGAATTAAATCAATCTCAGGGTTGCACATGTTCGATGCCAGTCGCTCCGTAGAAAAACTGATATTCTAGTAAAATCGGTTAAACTGGTTTAGTACTAGTAGCCAATCCCAAACAATCCTTTTTTGTCTGTGCGGAAATCCCCCCGGATACCCCAAACAATCCTGGGATATAAAGAGGCTTTTAGAAGCTATTGTATATTTTTATCGCTGTATCCAATCCTCTTGTCAACGTGATGTAATTACCATAATCGCCTTGTTAAAGAGTTCTCATGTAAAGCAGTGAACTAAAGCTATTGATGAAATTGATGATGATTATTGTTGTTTATATAGGGCATCCGAATAAAATCATAACTTTTCCTGTTTCTCAACAAACATCATCATTTATTTCAATTTAGTCTATAACTCATGGTGTTAAGTTAAATATTGTATCAATTTATTTCTATTATAATGATTTATAACTTCAGCATAAAATGTAAGCGGAAAAGATATATTTCTGAAGGCTGCATCGTATTTTCATGATATTAAATTACCTAAGGGTAGCGATTTCATTTTCGAAATATATTTAGTGACTATCTGTGCCCCGCGGTTTGACTTTATTTTATTTAATTGCTTTCAATTTTGAACTAAAATATTTTTATTGTTTCAATAATAAATCTAAGATACTCCTTATGACAAAATCTATATGCCAGTTGAAAGTTCCGTAAAATTTGTCCTGTCTTTCCAGAGATTAGCTGGAACAAAAAGGCTTCCGTCAATTATTTTGAAACATTTATTGAATAAACTCCGTATATACTTCCACACGCAATAAGTAGAAAAACTGTTAATTTGAAATTAGAAACAGACACTTCAATTTTATTTACTCTTACACTAGGCGCACACTAGGCGACACGCGACTGCGACAGCTCAACGACTTAACGCGACGACAGGCTGCGGCCGACAAACTTCATATAATTTGCTCTAAGGCGGTTCACACACTGCACCGCCCTCCGTCGCGTAGCGCAGAGTGGCAGATTTTAATATTGTATGCAAGTAAATGCGTGTTCGAGTCGCCAGTGTGTGAATCGCCTAAGCTCCGCACACTAGACGTCTGAGACGCCCGATGAAACGACAACGCCGCGTCTTGTCGTGGCGACTAGACGCGGCGACAAGTCGCCCAGTTTGCGATGGCCGTTATAGGAATATGAACGACTATTTATTCAAAACTAAATAACAATTATAACAGTATAATGGCAAAACTTCTGGTCCTCTGAGATAAATATTGTTTCTACACAAATACATCAATTTCGAAACAATAAAAGTTTTGGTCCTACAGGGAATTTCTCATTCTGGACCACAATTATTTCAACATCAAACTATTTTTTAAAGGCTTTATATTAGTTTCACCTGTTTGTTTGTTTGTAACCGATTCCTTTGGGTGCGATTTTGACCCACTTTAAACGGCCAGATTTCGTTCAAACTTTGTAGATTTATCGAGGACCGTAGACAATACACTAATTTGAAAAAAAAATGTTTAAACAAATTAGTGTTTTTAGTCTAAAAAAATAATAATAGTTTTAAAAAACTAAACAAACACGCTTTTAAACTAAAAAGTAGAAAATAATTTTAATGTAACAAAGCGTGGGGCGAGGTTTTTGAAATATTTTAAATATTTTCAGAAAGCACCCCACGCTTTGTTTAGTTTTTTAAAACTATTATTTTTTTCTGAGGTGAATTTATTAACATTCATGAAACGAACAAAAACAATATTCAGACTCAGAACTTATTCTTGCCTTATCACCAAATCAAGGTATTAAAGCCACGCTGATTTCAGCACGAACGGGCCGGCTCGACCAGGGCAGGGCAGGGCATTACCCTCACACAGAAGTCCATTCTAAAAATGAATGCATTGTCTGTATCACATTGAGGATGATTACCCCTGCTCCTGGATTCTTTTCATACTTTCGATCAGTCAAAGTAGAGTCGCTTTGGTAGACTTGGAGTCTAGTGGTGATATGACCGCTTATTTGTAAAAGCTCTCCAGAACACTCCATGAAATAAGCGAAAGTGGACTGCTATGAAGGCGATATTTCTTACTTTTCGTATTTGGCAGTATTCACTTTTATTACATTGCTTGTGTCATATTTTGGTAACAAAAAGCGGCCAAGTGCGAGTCGGACTCGCCCATGAAGGGTTTCGCAAGTAACATCATATAAAAGTTTTAGTAGTTCGTTGTAACTTCCATCGATGTTTTAAATAATACTGTTTTCATTGAAAGAAATGTATACTCTAGTATACATTTCTTTCAATGAAAACAGTATTAAACCAATCCAATCTTCAATCCAATCTCAATTCAATCCAATCTCGTTCAAACCAATTTTCGTTGGAAGTTTGCATGGTAATGTACATCATATTTTTTTTTTAGTTTTATCATTCTCTTATTTTAGAAGTTACAGGGGGGGGGAGGGCACACATTTTAACACTTTGGAAGTGTCTCTCACGCAAACTATTCAGTTTAGAAAAAAAAATATATTAGAAACCTCAATATCATTTTTGAAGACCTATCCTTAAATGTATGGTTGGCACACGTATGGTTTTGATGAAAAAAAATATTCAAGTATCAGTTCTAAGTATGGGGACCCCCAAAAATTATTGTTGCGGTTCACAGAATACATCTACTGACCAAGTTTCAACAGTATAGCTCTTATAGTTTCGGAAATAAGTGGCTGTGACATACGGACGGACAGACAGACATGACGAATCTGTAAGGCTTCCGTTTTTTGCAATTTGGCAACGAAACTCTAAAAAATAAAAAGAAAACTCATAAAATATGAATGTACAAAACTTATAAGACTTCCCAGTTTCTGTCTGAAAGTGTCAGGCACAGTAATGTCTCTTATAAAGCTGCAAGAATTTACCCGCACACAAGCACAACACCACTGGCTATCTGTCCCAGGCTGCAGACAATCAAAGGAAGCCATGCCACTTCCTAATGATAAACTAACCAAACGCCTATTGCGTTTGGACAGGGACAGTCTGCGGCTGGTGGTAGGAACTATCACCGGACACTGCTCACTAAACAAACACTTCCACACCATAGGCATAACTGACAGTCCCCTATGCAGAGCATGCTTAGGGGCAGAGGAAACGGTGTCACATGTACTCATTGAGTGCACAGGTGTCACCGAAACACGGAAAAACACACTTGGATCTCCTAAATCTGTTGCAGAATGTCTGGACAGACTCGGAGACCTTATCCGCTTCTGGAGGGAGGTGGGCTGGCTGGAGTGATGGCCGCCCTCACGTACAATGGTCCACTTAAAGGACTAAGTGCGGAAACCACCCACATAACATAGAACATAGAAGCTGCAGGTATAGGACAAATAAAACTTTATCACCTTCGGGCAAAGAACGATCTACAAAAACTAGTCATTGCGAACTACGACAGTGCAACATGGTGACCCAAACTATGACCTAGTGAGTCGCTTTGTCATGCTCCGTTCAGAAAAGGACCTGGGATTGCAATGGCAGGGAAACACTCATTGGCACTGAGTTGCTCTGTGGACAACTAATATATTCTAGTACTAATAATAAATAAAAATATTATTGATTCCACATCTATTCTATCTATTTATTTTATAAATATCGATATTTTGAAATGTCAATGTACTTAGTTCAAGCTATATTTTAATACCTAACTAACCATCTGAGCTGGGCTTATCATACTACTATCGTGGACCATACACAAATAATACTACGAGTACAATCATAACGTAAATGTATAGTATATAGCCCTACCACATTCAATGGATGAATTTCCCATCCTTAGTAGACGATAAAGTTGGCATTTATCTGACAGAGAACAAGCCTTTCCACCTTCTTGCCACTATAACATACGATAGGAATGAATTGGTTGACCTCTGTTGGTTTTATCTTTTTCATTGTATATTCACAGTTTTATGGAGTGAAATGATTCAAAAAATCTTTCGTGTGTAGGTAGTTTTTAATTACTTCTAATATGTTAAATTTCTTTAGACAACTGTATAATAAAATTACTTATTTAAAAGTAATTTTGTCTGTTTGTTACGCTTTCATGTCTCAATCACTTGACCAATAACCTGGATATGGATATATTATATAAAATGATTATGATGTCCGGGATGATGATGATGAGGGTGTCGCCGTCAACGGATACGTCTTGGAAAACGTGCCTGTCCATGACTCGCAAAACCAAATTTCAGTGCGGTCACAGGAGGCACAGCGTAGGTCGCCCTGAATGTTGTAAGTGTAGTTGTAGGTGGGCTTGGGACGAGTTTTTCGATGCTGTTGTTTCGCGTCAAGGCCTCTCAGACGGCTTCACTGGTAGTCTTCAATGCCACATTGAACAGTTTTGCGCCGTTCCGCTTTGTTAGCGTACAGTTCCTTCCACAACTTTGAAGACAAGATAATTAATTACCTTAATATTACATTTTAATACATCCTTGTACCGCAGATATTGTCCTCTAGGCTCTGAGATATCCGCATGAATTGCTAGGGCTGCAGCGGCATTCGGTGAGTTCGACCGCCGTGCTGTATAATCTCAGGATCTTCATCTAAATACCATGTTGGCCGTATACGAGGCTATGATTTTGCGATTGCTTCTGTATGCCTCAGAGACCTGGTGCCTTTACAAAGGTGACATCAACCGCCTTGATGCTTTCCATCGAAAGTGCCTCCAAGCTATAATTTATTACATTGAATAGGTATGGTATTTTAGTATGTTCTCTACTGAGATGGTAATAAAATTTAAATTAAAACAACACAAACGAGATCCATATGATGATTTTAAAGATCAAAGCCTAATACAACACTAAATAACGTTATCCCATAACTAATTCTAAAGACGATTTTCACAAGTCCATGCCTACAAGAATACACTGTGATATACCACCCTAGCTAACTTAATATTCCATAAACGTTTAGGATAAAATTATACCAGCAAATGTATGGGAATGGCATCTACATAACGCTGTCTCTTGATTTTAACAAAATATTAACCTATTCTAACCGTGTTTATTCTGGGTTTATTTTAATCATGATTGGCTTGGGCAGAATAACAGCGGCTGGCATGTTTTGCATTATCAACCACATGGTGAGTTCAAGACCGTTTTGTCTTTGCAGTGTTATTTTTTTAAGTTTTACTTTTTAAGCACTTTTATCAAGTCTAAGAATTGTAATGTATAAAAGACAAATAAGGGTTTTCTTATTCTATAATACCGGAGAGTAGAGGCGCTGCAGATTGTAGAAAGCGATTTTTCACATTCCACTTGCATCTTTGCTATGGGGGTAGAACAGACTAGCATTATCAATGTGACAAAACAAAATCTAACACACGAAATTCTCAATTATAGGGCTGTGTAAATAAATTATAGATTTAAAGTTTATTAAACCGTCAGAAGTACTCTATTCCTTTTGTGACAACACTAACCTCATACGCTATGTGGAGGAAAGTATTTAAAATGCTATTTTTATATTAAAGTTTTGCCATTATTATAGCTAACAAAAACTAAGTTCACTATTAATGTGGAAATGCTAAGGTAATGTAGATGTAAGACAACGTTGATATTTGACTAAGGGCCACCGCACACTAGCTACTTTTAGCATCGGCGATCGGTAACTAGTCGCTTTTTAGAAGCTAAATACAGCGACCGAACGCTCTACACCGCACACTTAAAAACGCCAAACGTGGAGATTGAGTCGCTTTTTAGAAGCGCGACACAGCAGCTGAACGCTACTCTCCGCACACATTCGGATGCCGGTAGCATCGATTTGGCATCTCAGCAGTCGTTGAAACGCGCGTTTCGTTCGAAGGAAGTCGCCGATCGCCGATGCTATAAGTAGCTAGTGTGCTGTGGCCCTAAGATTGTATTATTATGTATTGTGTAATTTGTGGTGTTTTCCTACACAAGCAATAAACAATAATTTGGTCTAATAACTACGAGTAGAAGCTATAATTGTATACATATTTGGCATTGCCCCGTTGTATTCCGATCCGGCCTTAATATCAATCATAACTTAGACTTATTTACGTAAACGGTACACGCTCAACCTTAATTAAGGGCAATAATTTACTAATAAAGGCATTTTGTAAAACACTTGGTAGAATAAAGATTTTTTTAGCAATAATGTTGTTTGTTGTAGCGTATTTAAAGGGCGAGGGTATTTGTACGAGTATAATTTTTCATGTTGACTGCTTCGGTGGCGGAATGGTAGCGTATGCGTATGCTTTGAGGTTTCGGGTTCGATGCCCGGGTCGGACCAAATTTTTGTCATCATCATCATCATCATCAGCCTATCGCAGTCCACTGCTGGACATAGGCCTCTCCAATTGCACGCCACTCAGTTCGATCCTCGGCGACTCGCATCCAGCTCCTGCCAGCCGTCTTGCGCAAATCATCACTCCACCTGGCCTGTGGACGTCCTACACTACGTTTGCTGAGACGCGGTCTCCACTCAAGAACACGTTTACCCCAACGGTTGTCGGTCCTGCGGCTAATATGGCCAGCCCATTGCCACTTCAGCTTGTTAATCCTGTGGGCTATGTCGATCACTTTAGTTCTCTGCCGGATTACCTCGTTTCTAACACGATCTCTGAGAGAAACTCCGAGCATAGCCCTCTCCATAGCACGCTGCGTGACTTTGAATTTGTGGACCAGCCGTGCCGTGAGTGTCCACGTTTCGTGTTATTGTTACAAATTTTTGTGTTATTTACAAATATTTGTTATAGAGTGTTTTCTATGTATTTACAAAAATAAAGTATGTTCAGTTATTTTGAACCCATAATACAAGCTCTGTTTAGTTTGGGACTTGATGGCGATTAATTTCATTTATTTATTAAGTTTCGTCAGGAAAAGCTTTTATTATGATTGTAAGTTGTAGGAGTATTTTGGAGAGCACAAATCGGTCGTTTACAAAAACCAGTGTTTCATTCATTTTAATTATTTCGTATCCTTCGTATCGGGGAGTTGGAAATAATTTTATTTAGTTCGTAACTTATTACTACAGCGTAAAAGGTTTGGGTCAAGGTTGTGTTGTTCATAATTATATTACCAAATTGGAAATATACAATGACAATTATCGATTGTACATTATCGCTTATTAACAGAAAGAGGAGTTTTTGACTCAAAAAACTACGTTACGAAACTATTTCTTTAAACTCCATTCAAAAACTTTAGCAACAAAGTCGTTCCATTAAATTCTCAAATGAAAACTGCCTCTTTGAAAAAATTATCTATGATTAAAACTACAATTGATTAATAATGATTACTGATTTATTCGTGAGGTAAATATTAGGGGTTAAAGTATGAAATTGCCGATTTGTATTGAAAATTGAAATTCGTTTTTTATTCATTTAACATATTTCTTTAATTAAAATATCTACCATTATTGATGTGAAACATCTATAGGCGCACGTAAAATAGATTTCTGGCCTGGCGACTGGCGACGCGTCGCCGCGGCACGCTATACGATGGTATATATATACATGGACCAAGAGCCCAGAGCCGCCAGACCTACGTCATTAGTGCAAAGCTGAAATTTTCAGGATTATTAG
The DNA here is from genome assembly GCA_932526445.1 of Phragmatobia fuliginosa. Lineage (NCBI taxonomy): Eukaryota > Metazoa > Arthropoda > Insecta > Lepidoptera > Erebidae > Phragmatobia > Phragmatobia fuliginosa. The sequence continues at coordinate 4,917,326 of OW052073.1, forward strand.
TACAATGTCTTGTTAAGATGTATGTGTACCCATTAGCTTGAAAGCGGGGCCGTTTCTGAGATAGCGCGAAGTACAGATGGATAAAAATCTTACTTACCTACGTTAAAGGTACAAAGCTAGTATTTACATATTTTTTCAAGAATATTATTTAAAATTAAAATTCATTACAGCCAGACACTTTCCGTGGGCCATTACTTCTGCCAGACGTCTTGAAAGTTGTGAAAAAATTAGGTAAACTACGTTATAGTAGCAAACCTAAATTTTATACAATTATCTAAGGTACTATTTTAAGACCCTTTGTATGCGGCCGAAGGGCCTATCATCCCCCCAGACATATATTTGTAGTAATTAGGAAGCTGAGGTATATTATCTTTGGTATTATTTCAAGAATATAATTGTAAAATATTAAATGGTTTTTACACGCTTTTTGGATTGGTCATACAAAGGGTCTTAAAATAGTACCTTAGATAATATGTATAAAATTTAGGTTTGCTACTATAACGTAGTTTACCTAATTTTTTCACAACTTTCAAGACGTCTGGCAGAAGTAATGGCCCACGGAAAGTGTCTGGCAGTAATGAATTTTAATTTTAAATAATATTCTTGAAAAAATATGTAAATACTAGCTTTGCACCTTTAACGTAGGTAAGTAATATTTTTATCTATCTGTACTTCGCGCTATCTCAGAAACGGCCCCGCTTTCAAGCTAATGGGTACACATACATCTTAACAAGACATTGTACTAATAATCCTGAAAATTTCAGCTTTGCACTAATGACGTAGGTCTGGCGGCTCTGGGCTCTTGCTCTAACAGTCTATATGCAGTAGTGTGTACGGTGGGGCGACGCTTCGCGTCGCCCCACCGTACACACTACTGCATATAGACTACTATTTTAATAATTAGTAATATTTTATTTTATCATTATGACATATTTAGTTCCTATTACAATATGTTCTTTTCTGCATATTACTTTTACAAAACAATGGCGATGTTTCACATCTGCCAGGCGTCCCGTGACGGCTCACATTTTTATCTATACATTACTGCCGTCTATTAGGAATGTCATTTATGCCTTTGCGATAGAACTCTAGTGATCTAAATTCTCATATACATTGTTTTCTAAACCTTTAATCGGCGTAGCTCCGCTATCTCCTTCGGAAACATAACTTGCTCAGAGTGCCTTAACCCTAACGTAAATGATTGGATATATAAAGTGATCTACCAACCTAAATTCCATCCCATCAAATGGTTTCAGGTCCGCCTACGCAGGAATGTACATGTTCCAAAATGATTGTATAATTTTATTTAATACTACTCCCACCTGCCTAACCTACTATTTGTTAGTTTCAGGTATCTCTATACGTATTAAATTCTTAAGGTCGTCCTACAAAGTTACACTTCAGTTTTGGTTATAAATTATGTCGTGTTAAATCTTCACATATATTATAAATGCGAAAGTAATCTCTGTCTGTGTGTCGCGCTTTCAAGGCAAAACTACTAAATCGATTTAAATGAAATTTGGTAAACAGATACCTCTAAAGGACATAAGTTACTTTTTATCGCGATAACCGATATACACGCCAGCTGAACCGCGGACGAAAACTATATAGTCTGTTATAAATTTTCTTCAACCTCAATCTAATATTACATTCATCTATCATCTACCCATTCTTCGAGCCATTTCCTAAAACAGATTTTTGGTCAGTGTTAATTCTGCTGCGTGTGCATCTAAATTTTTTTTTATGAATTAACTGAAATCAGGTCTCCACGACCCAAGTGCGAGATGATATTGAAGATAACACTGTCATAAATGCAATGATTTTGAACCGATTCTATTTCTACAACCGAAAACATTGTTAGTTCATATACTCGTAATAATAAGCTTTTTTTTAATAAAAAATAAAGTACTTCGGACATCTTACACACAACGACATCTCGTCCCAATGAAGAGCTTGTAATAAGGGTGCTAGACAACTGATATAAATCTGTACATAAACATACTTTTTTTTGTAAATACATACATATTGTACATAAAAAACACTCAAACTCCGAAACAAATCTTTGTGTATCACACAAACAGTTGGTCCGACCTAGGAATTGAACCCGAGACCTCGAGCACAGTAGTCGCATACGCTACCACTCACTGAGGCATTTGTTAGTTAACTTGATTAGAGGGGCTATTAGATTTATCGGTAAAATGTAATATTAAACTAAACGAGCTATTTCCAACGTCATTTTAAATAGACCCAATTTACTGACAATAAATTTCCATTTCTCCAATCTTTAATTCCCAAAGTGCCTACCGAACGCCGGTAGAGTTGCCTCTATTGTATAACGGCCACTAAATTATAGTTAGCAAAATGTAGGTATTTAATATTGTTTTACTTTACTTTTATAGTAGTAGTTGTGTTATTGAGAAGTGTGGTTTGTTTGAGTATTAAATACCTAGTTTAAATAGTTGAGAACGTTTGTGAAACAATATCTGTAAATAAACTGAAACATAGTTGGTAGTAAAGTTGTTTTGAAACTCGCCAGCAGTATAAAACTTTTCATGCTCTGTAAAGGATGGGTAAACGGGAAACTGCAAAATTGTGGTTTTCAAGAGTAGGATTAAAAATTTTTTTGTTTTATATTGATATAAATATATTGATTTAAAACCTAGCTACGACTTAATTTTCGTGGATTTGCTTCCCGATCGAATAATAGAGTAATACCTTTTTTTTTAAACTGTTTTAAATTAATCCTGAGATCATCCCTGAGATCGTAATTAATAAATATAATTTTTATTTCATTTTTATAAAACCGTAAAATGCCTTAAAAACTATTTTTATTTATGATTTTGAATTTTCACGCGGAAACACTAGCTGCCATGCTGTTTCGGCTCCTGACGTCAATTCGCTAGTAAACAATACGACTGTGAAAGACCAAGTAACAAGATTTGTGAAAATAATGAGTTATAAATAATATTAAATAAAATAATGGTTTCTTGTGTCCAAATGCCATAATACAAGTGTAAAAATGCCACAAAAATTGTGGATTCAAGTGCTAAGTGATATTAAAATGAGAAGGAAACATTTGCTTGAAACAAATAAATCGAGTGGGCCCGATGGAATTCCTCTTGTCGTGTTGAGGGGGTGGGCTTCTGAGTTGGCACCGGTCTTAACGCGTCTTTTTCAGCTCTCTTACTCTTTTGGCATTGTCCCATCCTCTTGGAAGACAGCTTTGGTGCACCCGAGCCTTAAACAAGGTGACCGCTCAAATCCGTATAATCCGTTCTCGAAGATAATGTAGTCCATTATCAACTGCCAGCTCCTTCGGTACCTAGAGGAGCACCAGCTGCTTAGTAACCAACAGTACGGTTTCCGCAAGGGCCGCTCGGCTAGTGATCTTCTTGTTTACCTGACTCATCGTTTGGCACAAGCAATCGACAGCATGGGAGAGGCGTTAGCAGTTAGTTTGGACATAGCGAAAGCCTTCGATCGGGTCTGGCATAAAGCACTTCTTTTAAATTTACCCAGTTATGGGCTTCCTGGGACTTTATGCAAATGGGTCGCCAGTTTTCTAGCAGACATAGGCATAAAGGTCGTAGTCGACGGTGCATGCTCGGAATCCTTGTCTGTGAATGCTGGTGTCCCTCAAGGCTATGTGCTTTCGCCTACACTGTTTCTTCTGAATATCAATGATATGCTGCAAATAAGCGGCATTCATTGCTATGCAGATGATATCACGGGTGATGCCCTTCATACCGGCCGTGCAAGCATCTCTCGGGAACACGTCAGTGAGAGCCGAAACAGACTTGTGTCTGAAATTGAGACTTCCCTCAAAAACGTCTTAGAATGATGGCCTACTATACTACGCTGGCCAAACGGCTCGGAATGGGGTTGGTTTGAAGTTTTCCTTCTCATTGCATTGATGTTGTCTTGCGTAGTTTACACCTTAGTCGCCTTTTACGACACCCGCGAGATGAATAGGGGTGGTGACACTCTGTATTCTTAATCCGTATACTATACGACTAATACTATACGAAAGATGATTTTTTTCTTTGCAAACCCTGGTAGGTGTACTCGTATAAAATATTAAGTGCATAATGCAGAATAATCTAACCAAGCTGCCATGGTATGGGTCACCATGCTACATTGCCTACCCTCACAATAAGCATGGTGACCCCTACTCCTGGATTCTACTCATGCTTTCCATCAGGCAGAGTAGAGTCACTTTGGCAGGCTTAAATATAAAAAAAAAAAAAAAAAAAAAAGTAGCTTAATTTCGCTAGTATTCAGAAATTTCGGATCACGAGTACACTTTTAGATCTTCCTCCTTTATGGATATTAAGTGGTTGTAGAATTTCAAGAATATCACTTTAATTAATATTAACAAGGTTAACGATGGTGTAGGTGAGAGGTTAGACTTTGAGGACTATAAAAATGAAACTTTGCATGGACATGTATTTTTACCACATCGACTAAGTGCTAAAATAAAATCATGAGAAATATTGTTATTTATGTTTATATGAAACGCATATGGGTAAAAGTATTCATATGTGTTTAATGAAAAACTTTATTTGATACAATCAGACATTTCTGTTTTATTTATTGGTACAGACTATAAAAAAAACATTTATTGGAAAAATAAGCGTTATAGCTGAGAATCATTTTACATATCGAAACGAAATTTAACGACTATTGAAAAAGTAAATCGAAAAATGTTGCTGATATAAAGGTTTTCTATGCTCGTGGCTAAAAATTTTCTGTGGTGACATTAACAGTAATACTTTTATTTTGCGTGTTTAATTTACGTTTTATTTTTTAATAATGCAATCAAAGTACGAGAAAAAAATAGTGACCCATAAAAAAATTTTTTTTTGTAATTGTAAATGTATGTGACAATTTATGTAAAAATGAAATACAAAATAAGAAGTAAATGTTAAAAAAATATTACCCGACGAAATGAAAACTTCTGATAAAATTAAAACAAATCTTAATAACACCTCTTAGTAATAAAATATGTTCAGTATCTACTTACTTACAGTATCTATTTAGCCGATATGGTGGTTCATACAAGTGTACGTAAGGTGCCAAAAGATACACTTTATTTAGACTTCGCTGTAGTCGGGAAAAATTAATCGATTTGTAGACAGAAAATCGGCTAGGTGCGTGTCATAAGGTATCGTAGTCACCCATAATTTCATGCGATTTTTAAAATTGTATCTAATACATAATTGATATGTTTACTTTATTATTTAGTTATTTTTGCACAAAGTTTTCCAAGTAAGTGCATTTTACAAGTTAGGCATGTATAATTTTATCGTTATTTTCAGATTTTTCAAGCCAGTTGTTTATGTTTTAGGGAGGAGCGCCCTGTTTAAAGGCCGCTGCATACGTAAAGAGATATTACCTCGGACGGGACGGGGACGTGGTTGCCTCGTTATAAACGGGGACGTGATGTAAATGCATACGCACCGTGACTGTGACTCGGATCTAAGGTGCTAGTGTTGTGAACAAGGAAATCTGGATTTTTCATTTCAAGAATTGGCTTTGACTGCTATTGACGTGCTAAACATCGTCGGTGACGATATTTAGCTCGTCCCGTGTATGCCACGTTCCCGTCGCGTCCGTGTCTCCGTGAAATATGCATTTCCTTATACATTTTGTATGAAACTATGTTTGCAAAACTTCCCGTCCTGTGACGTCCGTGTAAAATTCCGCCACGTATGCAGCGGCCTTAAATTAAAAAAAAATTGCAAATTTAAATGCGCTTTAAAGTTGAACAATTACTAAATGGATATCTAAATAAAAAATCGTTTGAGTAACCTCACAATGATTTTAAAAGGCATATCTATTGATAACCCATACGATGGAGTAGATGAGAATTTGGTAGAGTTCAACGCCAAGAAAACACAGGTGTGCGCGCTGGCTACAAAAAATCTTCGTTCCTTCCCCTCCCCACTTTACAGAACACTCAACGGCCACTGAAGAACAAGCTCGGTATCCTGGGCATGGATATTTGTCGGGATCTCAACCAACGGGAATACATAGAGAGCGTCACCAAGGCGGCCTCGCCAAAGCTCGATGTGCTAAATAAGGTGAGAAGGTTTTTCTCGCCGGGACATGTGTCTTCTCTACAAGACCCAAGTTTGTTCCTGCGTGGAGTACTGTTCTCACCTCTGCAATGGATCCGCGCAATACTTACTTGACGCTCTCGACCGGTTGCAGCGGCAATCTGCATTATTGACAGTCCTGAAACTACCGAGTTCCTGGAGCCTCTGCAGTTGCGGAGAGATATCGCTTCTATGGCGGTCCTCTATCTCCTTTACCAACTGGTGAGTGTTCTGAAGAGCTCTTCCAACTGACCCCTCCTTCTCCCTTCCTTTACAGGACAACACGTGCTTTACGTAGAAGTCACCGATTCAGGGTAGAGGAAATACGCACTAGAACGAAACGATTCGGCTCTTCCTTCTTATGTCGAGCAGTCAAAAGCTGGAACTCACTACCAGCTCACGTGTTTCCTTCCCACTATGATCCCGGATCCTTTGAGATCAAAATTAATAACAATGTAAAATATTCTGCAAAAAATTAGTTAATAAAATACTGCAAAGTATTAAATTGATCACATAAATTATTTTTATTAATAAGTAATGTCTATTACTTGGCAAATAAAACTGTAATTTCTAACTTCGTTATTGCTGATAGAAATAACACGTTATTTTGTAGTTACACCCACAGTTTTAGTGTCCATTAAGCGTCTGACACAAGCTCTGGTCCATGAAAAGTGTCTGACACTTTATGAAACTAGTTTAGAATAATATTCTACAAAATATATATAAAGATCAGCCATACTAATTTAAGTTAGATAACTCTTATTTTTAGTTACCTTTCTCACCTGATATCTGCCCAGGTGTCACAGATCTAGTTCCACAAGCACGCAGGTATTAAAAGTACACTAGACGCTACTGAGTAGTTAAGGTTTCATCCATGTGAAAATAAGTTATGTCTGATCGCTCTGGGCTCTTACTCTATACACTACCATGTCATAATCGTAGTATAGAGTAATCAATATGCTTTCTTGAGAAAGTATATAAGTTCTTGAGAATCACACTATCTCGTTATCAAAAATAAAAGTCGATGTTTTTACTGTGAAAGCATAACAAACAGACAGAGAGGCTAGGATTTATTACATTGGAATATAATATGTAGACCATTTAAGGCTCTAAATTTTTTTTACATGTTTGGAAAGAAATATTGCCTTAAACACCACAAATTTTATACCTTTGACGAGAAAAGCTTCTAAACCGCCCAAATGCTCTTCGGAACCTAATGCGTCGTCTTATTTTAAATTATAATAAGGGTTGCTGAATACAAGTAAAACAGCTCGGTAAAATAATAATTAATTATCTTTTTGAAGGGTTATGTTCACCACTCAGAATATTCTGTACCCACACGAAATGGTCGTAAGTGGCTTATTAATTATTTCTTTAGACGTCCTTTAATGGGTACATTTATTTAATACTTAATCTGGGTAAAATATTCAGGTAATTAATATGAGAAAGTTTCTCATCAAACTTGATTTAGTGTTTAAATAATTATTACAAGACTCATTATTAATGGTAAGTTTCAAGTGTAGTTTAAATTGTGTTTGAAGATTTAATTTGCCATTAAATTAGTTTAAGTTTTAAATCTTATCTAAACTTTAATTAACTGCCTCGGTTTCGCAGTGGTAGCTTATGCGACTGCTGTGCTAGAGGTCTCGTATTCGATTCCCGGGTCGGATCAAATGTTTGTGTGATTCACAAATATTTATTTCGGAGTTTGGGTGTTTTTAGGGTTCCGTAGCCAAATGGCAAAAAACGGAACCCTTATAGATTCGTCAAGTCTGTCTGTCTGTCTGTCCGTCCGTATGTCACAGCCAATTATTTCCGAAACTATAAGAGCTATACTGTTGAAATTTGGTCAGTCGATGTATTCTGTGAACCGCATTAAGATTTTTACATAAAAACAGAAAAAAAACAATACATTTTGGGGGTCTCCATACTTGGAACTGAAACTCAAAAATTTTTTTTTCATCAAACCTATACGTGTGGGGTATCTATGGATAGGTGTTCAAAAATGATATTGAGGTTTCTAATATCATTTTTTTCTAAACTGAATAGTTTGCGCGAGAGACACTTCCGAAGTGGAAAAATGTGTGTCCCCCCCCCTCTAACTTCTAAAATAAGAGAGTGATAAAACTAAAAAAAATATATGTTGTACATTAACATGCAAACTACCAACGAAAATTGGTTTGAACGAGATCTAGTGAGTAGTTTTTTTTTTAATCCCTACTTAATATTAGAAATGCGAAAGTACCTCTGTCTGTCTGTCTGTTACGCTTTCACGCCTAAACCACTGTACCGATTTTGATGAAATTCGGTATGATGATAGAACTGAACTTGGGAAAGGATATAGGCTACTTTTTACTGCAATAATCGAGATACAAAGACCAAAGCTAGGTGATTATAAAAATACATAAATCGAAGATGTCAAAATGTATCACTGTTTACCTCCTGTCAAAACTTCACAGGTTGCTAGGAATAACACACTTGCATGGCAACCATAATGATAGTTTGTAAATGACATAATATATAGACCAGTAGACCAGAGTAGATAATTTTTGAATACAAATAAAATTATAGTAGGATGAAACCTTTTGGAAAAGGAGGAGAATATTATAAAAATGAAAGGAAAAATAATTTACGGGCGATCTGAGGTCGGGAAGGGAAGGGGGGGGAGGTTTTCGGGTCCTTTAACCGGGGCGTGAAAAAGCATCTCACTAAGCCGCCATAGTGTGGGCCGTCATACATTATTGTCCGCATTCGCAGCAAGTGTGGTAGCCCCGACTCTTGGATTCTGCTCATGCTTTCCATCAGGCAGGGTAGAATCAGATTGGATGGCTAAATATATACAACAAAGGGTAAAAAACGGTTTATCTCGATTTCCGGCAAATTTACAAGGAAAAAAGTTAAATGGCAAAGCTGTAGGTAATTAAAAGATCTACAACTTTTTAGGGTTCCGAAGTTTATGACTTCGAACCCTTATAGATATGTCATGTCCGTCTGTCCTTCCGTCCGTCCGTCCGTCCTCGACTTATCGTCCAAACAGTAACTGCTAGAAAGATGAAACTTTGCATGAATATGTATTGTAATTACGTCGACAAAGTGCTACAATAAAATTATGAAATATATTTTTATTTAGGGTACCTTGGGGATGTTTTTTTTTCTCACGGCTGCCCCATCATGTAGGGTATCATTATATAGGTCTTTTAAAAACATTAAGGGGTTGTTCAGACGATTTTTTGATTTAGGTATCCGTTTGCGAGAAATTCCACTTTAAAGGCCACTTTTTATAAAAACAGGCCGTCCCGCCCGCCGAAAAATTTGTGATAGTGGTCCATATAATGAACTTTAAATGAAAACTATAACGAATTAGATGACTTTGTTAGTTCAGGAGTAATAGAGGCTTAACTTTTACAATGCGCTTACTTGGAAAAGTCATACAAAATCAACGCATTAATACGTAAACATAACAATTATCCATTGGATACGATTTCTAATCCACGTACCATTATGGGTGACTGAGGAACCCTTTCCTGTGCGTGGCCTGACACGCACTTGGCCGATTTTTTTATGTATAATATGGATGTCTTTGCAAAAAAACGTATACAAAACTTATGTGCATATATAATAGTATTAACGATAAAGTAGCTGTATGTCTATTCCGCTTTAACGGATAAGCCGCTGAAGTGATCTTAACATAGTGTACGAGAAGCGTAAAAATGGGTTTATACACGGACAGGGCAGTACACAATGGTTATACTAATATATTTATTCCAAAGAGTCTATCTATCGGTTGCTCTCTGATCTCAATCAATGAAATTTCATCATCAGCATCAGCCCATTGCAGTTCACTGCTAGACATAAGCCTCTTCCAAGACATACCATTGAGCCCGGTCCAATGCTTTTTGCATCCAGTCGTTGCCGGTCTTCTTACGTAAGTCGTCCCGCTACCTGGCCAGAGGGCGCCCCACAGTATGTTTAGGAAGACGCGGTTTCCACTCCAGAATTTGCTTACTCCAGCGGTTATTCTGCGACATGGACCAGCCCATTGCCACTTCAACCTACTAACTTTCGAAGCTATTTCAAAGTCAAGTCAGTCAAATAACGAATCACTTACAAAGAAATTTTTCATGGAGAAACGTGAGGATGGATGTAGGCTACTCTTTTTACGCGGGCGAAATCGTGGACAAAAGTTAGTATATCATACATTTATCTTTCTTAATTGGATTGTTAAAAACTGATGGATTTTCGCAAAGTAAATATTTGTTCCAAGTGGGTTATTAGCGGAATATAAACAGTGTAGTCTGGTAATATTACCCTAAAACGAAATTTAGGCTTCTTAAAAAGCTCAAACGCGCCCTGCCATTAAGGGAGTCTTCCCTTAATGGCAGGGCCTAGACAAACAATGTGATGTCATCGCCAAATTCTTTTTATGCGCAGTGTTTTTGTAACGTCTTTGTTAATAAATTACGCTTGTCTTGAAAAAGTTTGCTTTTGTGGATATTTTATATGAATAATTCAGAAATCCATACTGATATACCAATCCTTACTAATATCGTAAATTTCAAAGTATCTCTGTCTGTCTGTCCATCTGCCTGTCTGTTACTCCTGTAACGCTTTAGCAGCTTAACCGGTGCATCGATTTTAATTTAGCATGCCCATACTTTGTCTCAAAATATTGTAAGTGTAAGTATTTGAAAAGTTAAAAACAATTACCGCAATATCTATATTAATTGCAATATTTTGTAATCTTACTAAACACTTTATGGTGCTGCAAACAAACATTACTTTGTTACCCACGGATAAAGCGGTACCCCATAGTATTTAGTAAGCTTACAAAACAATGCATTAGTCTTTTTCTCTTCTCAGTCATTAATTTTAAGCAGTCAGATTCATTATTGGTAAAGAATTATTTTATAAAGCTAGTAATATTATAAATTAGAAAGTAAATCTGTCTGTTACGCTTTCAATATTAAATAACTGCATGATGAAATTTGGCATAAAGATATTTTAGTTCTTGAGAAAGTACCTAGGCTATTATAAACCGACCTAGACACGGGTGGAGCCGTAAGCAAATGCTAGTATATTTTTTATAAAGTCAATACATAAATTGAGAATTTATTCACTTTTTAATGAAAACAACAGATCTGGGTCGTACTCATTTTTAACACATAATTTTCAGGACATTTTCGTACATTCGGACTTCGCGCGTCGGCTGGTGTCAATAGACGCATCTGCTAGGACGAATACTATATTCTGTTGTCAAATATTTATATAACTGTTCCTCCGTTGTACCACCTCTATTATTTAAACGTGTATTTTTGGTGACGTATGTGTACGAATATGGATTAGTTTGTATTTTCTTTAATAATTATGAATAGCATATAAGAAACTGTATAAAGCTTAAAGATTGTAATGTTTGGAAATAAAGAATATTATATTATTATTAAATTATATTCATCATCATCATCATCCTCAGCATATTTGCACACACTGCTGCATCTTGCATATTCTGGATGCGGCGTGCAGTTTAATAAGGTGAATAACCTACGGTTGATGAGCAGAATATTATTAAACACATAATTAAAATATTTTTATCGTTCCTAAAGAATAATAATTTCTATCCCGCACAAGCACCTTAGAGCGTTAACGCGTTCTGATTCTTACTTTTGCGTCATCGTTATTATCGCAGCTGTGTATAACTTGATAGACATTCCATTAGATCATGTATTATAATTAAATATCGCATTAATACAGCCGGTATTGACGGTCGTTAAAAACGCACCTATGTTGGGGAGCCTTAAAGAAGTTTTAATTTTCTCTAGGTCTACTATAATAGTACGTTCAATTACTTTTCTCCTACATTAAATATTTAATTTCTACTTGATTTTTATGGTAAGAACACATAAAGCCTGAATAAAACCTTTTTATACTTAATTTTTTAAACAAATTGCCTTAAATTTAACTAAAAGTATAAATTGTGTTCTGTTTTCATTCGATTTTATTAGTTAATTAATTCATCGAATGAACTACTGAAAGTTCACTAGAAGTATTTACTAAGGTTTACTTAGGACCTGATCCGGGTTCGAAATAAATTTATTCTGTGAAACGATTGTAAAGGGAAATTGAAAAAGTGGGTTTATCGGAAGTAAAAAATAAGTTGTCCGATCCCTTTTTCACTTCTCGGGATTAAGCGTTTCAAATATATAGTTAACTGGTTAGGATTATTTTCCAGTACAAGCTACTTAAGACATGCTATAGTTGTACCTGTAAGACCCATTATGGAGGATTGGCCAGATAAAGAACTTTTACTTCAACTGTGTCATCGCTCCATATCGTTGTGATACGTATTTCTATTGTATTCACTGAAGGAATAAATGTTCCTTCGTGGAGATTATCTGACGATAGAAGTGCGTGCCTTTGGTAACGAGCTATTACTAGATTCAGCTACGTCTCAATCAAGGTTTTTTTTTAGGCGGTATCATATCGGATTCAAATAATATAGAATGTCGCCACCATTATAGTATGCAGAACTATAGACAGCACTGTAAGGTGAAAGGAAACTTGATTCAAAACATAAAACTAACCCGTCTGGCCAGCGTGGTATAGTTGCCCAGAATTCCCTTCTAAGTTAGCATGTTAACCGTCGGTCCAAGTTGTCATGCACATCTATAACAATAGTCAGTGCTCTCAAAAATACTGAAATCAAGTTTAAATTGCAAGTGCAGACATCTCTAAGGGTTGCAGAGGTCAACGGCCAATTGTTGCGTACAACAACTGATATTTCAAAGTCAAATTAAGGCCGATTAAAATAATAGCCGACGCCAAATAATTATTGGAATAATAAAAAATATGAATAGATGTTATTATTTTGGTAACATTATAATAATATTCATATTTCAGTTAAGTGCAATCAGTCTTAATGAATTTAGAATCTGTTGTAAAGTTATTAACACTTAACAGAGTAAAATTGAGAGAAAGGCAACTGAATTTTGTTAAAGTTAACTCAATCTTATTACTTAACGGTTTGTAATCTCCCGTTTATCAGGATAAACGATCTAGATATTAAATCGACTGTAATATCAAGCTCTCAACTATTACACGATATCGTGGTACACGGGTCAAGCTCGTTATGCGGGACACGATTATCCTTTGAACGTTCAAATATATCAAAAAGAGAATGTCATTTCATGTCAACTGAACTTCGCAGTATTATACTCATTTTTATGTTTTATTTTTGACAATAACGAGTTATTGTTATAAAACAGATACTTTTTAATCGTTTTCAAACGGATATGCTTCCCGTTTGTATGTTTATTGTTATTTATTACATCCCTTATATTTTTTTTTTGTCAAACAAGTTGCGGGAATCGCCACGAATCCTTGTCACGGAGCATTACACAAGGAAGAAAAACTACTAATAAATCACAAAGAGTTGTCTGTCTCATCTGGGGTCGAAATTTCATTACTCAGAACAATAAGAAGTGGCAAAACGTTTACTATTATATGCAGTTATATCACATTTTAAAAACAAATACCAAAGTCTGGAAGTTATGCAATGAAGAATACAGTTAATCATAGTTATATTATACTAGATTTTGTCCACAGCCCTTGTGTACGTCCGTTTTTGCTAAAAAATGTAGCCTCTTTCCTTTTCCAAGCTTCGATCAATCTCTATACCAGTCCAGAGAGAATTTGATGGTATTACACGCCCGTCTCTTGAAGAGTATGTCAAGTAGTCGATCTCTGTTGTCAAGAACATCTATAGCAATCGTTATTGGGAAGTTAATGCCCTCAAATATATTGACAACTAGTTCAACCTTAGAGTTCAGCTGGCCTTTAAGATTGCGTACGAAGATCCGATTCAAGCTATTTTGTGGAAAAACTGATATTCAGGTAAAACCGGTTGAACTAGTAGCCAACTCCCAATTGTCTTGGAAATAATAAAAACTAGAATGATGATTGATTTCCTGGAACTATCTTTTTCCGAAAAAGGTAGCACTATATTTCGACAATTATGGAATTTCTGCCTATATCCCTACTAATATTATAAATGCGAAAGTAACTCTGTCTGTCTGTCTGTTACGCTTTCACGCCTAAACCACTGAACAAATTTCGATGAAATTTGATATGAAGATAGAACTGAACTTAGGAAAGGACATAGGATACTTTTTATCGCGAAAATAAAGGTAGAAGGGTTTGAAATAGGAAACGAAAGTTTGTGTCGAAGTTCCTTATTATCAAACATAAAATCATGTAAGATTTTTTAATATACCCTTACCGTGTCGCGCGATATAAACGAATTACACGCGGGCGAAGCCGCGGGTGAAAAGGTAGTTATGATATAAAATACGATTTACGAAAACCGGTTTGAAAGGAGCGATGAGGAATAATCAGTGTTCATCGTTTAAATTATACATAGTTACTAGTTGACCCAGCGAACTTCGTACCGCCCAACTTTAAAATTCCAGAACTTGATCGCAGCGCCACCTACCGGGTCCAATTGCGAATCTAAACCATTCCCAGATCCCCTTGAAGACACACAAAAAATTTCATCAGAATCGGTCCAGTCGTTTGATAGAAGTTCAGTGACATACACACTCACACAAGAATTATATAGGTATATAAATATTATCAACGGAAGAGAAATGAAAAGTAATTGCACACGTACACTGAAACCACGTACACCCATACCATAATTAAATTTATGTCATACGTTATTACTTTAGTCACTGTGTCTAAAAACCGCAGTGTAACAGGAATGTGAAATTGATTTTGTGGTTTACTCATGAAAGCTACTCGGAATAACGAAAAACCCTCACAATTTTGTTTCAAATATTAGATAGGATAGATAAACCATGTTCCTACTCTATGTACAATTGTGGGTTATTGGAACATATTCTTCATTCAAAATAAGCAATTACTTATGACTTTGAGATGGTTCAAAATCAATGCAAATCTCCACACAAATGAATGAAATTTAAGTGTCTGTTTCTAATTTCAAAGTAACAGCTTTTGACTTAATGCATGTGAAACTATAGGTATACAATACTTACATCAAAAATTTTGTCTATATGTCCGCCTGTCTGTCTGTTTTGTACCGGTTATCTGGAACCTCTGGACTGGTTTTGACGGAACTTTCAGTTTCAGATCACTGATGACATAGGACTATCTTAGGCTAATTTATTTCTAAGACTGATTTGCGCCGCGGCGTTAACAAAAAAACTGCGTGTAACACTGCAGCGTTCGGCATATTGTCAACATATATCACACTTTGTATTTCGCTAACGAGGACTTCTAAATTTCCTTAAATACGTTCCTCAGTTAAATGTATCAAATAAAATATGTACTAAAAATGATCCCACTTGGTACGTAGGAAGATATTTCACTTACGTAAATTATGAGTATAAATAATGGTAAATACATGCGTACATACATACATGTGTGTGGTTGTTACATGTGTGTATATGATTTTACGTATCTCACTGCCTGATGAGCTCTTGTTGAATTTTATAATTTGAAAAAAATAAATGATTTATTATAGAGAAGTAAAATAATGGGCATATAAAAACAGAAATCCATTATTTTCCTTATAGATGGCTTGAGTTATCTGTATTGCATCTCGCGTTGTATAAGTCCGATCGGAATCCAATGAATGGCGTTAGTAGCGTTAGATTTGGTACTAAAACTTTTCTGACAGTTTTGTGATCAGTTGAATCAGTTTCAGTCTTCAATTTCATGTAAAATATGGTGGATTTATTTTTACTACATTTATTAATACGAGTTAACCTGAATTTATCCGATTTTCCGCCCTATTGTTTAAGTATCTTATTGTATTTAGGTAAACAAATAAAAATTTGTCTACAATAATTTTCCTACATATAGGTATTATATTTTATACTATACAACAACGTAGTGCGAATGCTGTCAATCAATGTACCCTGTGTGCTGGAACCGTCGGATCTCAGCAGTTAATATTGAAGCGTTTATAGCCAAATTATCATAAGTGATTAGAAACAATCACAATGTTGTCGCGGTCAGTACCTTTTTTTGGGACCCTTTGTGGGGCAAGCGAAGGGCGTGTGTGGGACTAACGGGCAACCGGTTTACCCACTAAACCCCGCGGCGGCCTACCTCGGCAGTCGGGAGAAACACCAGGATCGCATCAGCGGCTTCTGATGTCCCACCTGCCTTACCCCTAATCTGGGGTACATCTCGGGGTGACTGAACTCAACCCCCAGGCAGGATGCCGCTGCGCCTCTCACCACTCTGTATAAGAGGCGGTCCATCAACCCGCCTTAGACGACACCCCCCGGTCGCGGTCAGTACCTAGATGGGTGACCGTTTGTAGCATGATATGTTGTGAACTTTTCCGTGATTTGTAGCAGTAGGTCCCGGTTGTTTTCATAAGATAACAATCTTGAAGCTTAGTTGGAGGCCTTCGGCTTAAAACCATACAACGACAAGATTACGTAGTCATAACGTGTCTTGCCAGTCCCCAACCTGCACCCGGCAAGCGTGGGACGTATGGCCTTAACCCTCTCCTGAGAGGAGACCCGAATTCAGCTGTGGGACGATTGTAACATTTGATATTAGATTTGTTTTGTGTTCCAAGTTCCAAGAAAGTAATTTATAGATACAATTTTTTTTATATTTTGCGAAAACTGAAACGTTTAAAAAATTATTTTGTGAATTCTGGTTTGGTGAATTAGATGAGTGTTCGAGATACTTGTTTTGTTTAATTTACATACATTTTGTATAAGCTAAATTGAAAATACTTGTATTAAAAACCCTACCACTCTATTTCGCGGAATTGGTAAGTAGAAATAGGTATTTTTACGAACATTTTAAATAAATATGTGAATTTAGTCGTGAATAAGTGAGAACAGAATGTATTATTTACAATACTGTACTATGACATTGAAGGCAATCGAGTAATTAGGTGACTTCTACAACTTTCTTAAGAAACTTTTCACATCATGAATAATAAATATTTCGGACATTTTACACACAACGTCATCTAGTCCCCAAACTAAGCAGAGCTTGTATTATGGGTAACTAGACAAGTGATATAAATACATAAACATACTTTTTTTTTGTAAATACATACACATTATACATGGAAAACACCCAAACTCCGAAACAAATATTTGCGGATCACACAAACATTTGGGTCCAAACTGGGAATCGAACTCGAGACATCTTGATCAGCAGTCGCATACACTAACCACTAGACCAACGAGGTGGTATACTATGAAAGCTAAATTGACTGATAGAATAATAATATATTCTTTTTTTAAACATAGGTACTATAGATATACATAGAAAATACCCAAAATTCTGAAATATATATATGTAGATCACACAAACAATTAGTCCGGCCCGGGCAACCCTAAAGCAGGCACCACACTTCGCTGTGCGCTATTCGTTATGCGGGTTATTCGCACGCATACGGCGAAGTGTGGAGAGTATATTCGTTTCGTTCACCATAAAAATGACAATGACACATCTCTACAATACACATATTTGCCCTATTTGATGCTTATTTGACATTAGTTCGAAGTGTGGATGGTTGTTTGTTGTTTGCGCGCATAACTAATATTTGGGCGAATACGGCGCAGACACATAACGAATAGCGCATAACGAAGTGTGGTGCCTGTATCAGGCACAGCAGACGCATACATGTTATTAATCTTCCTTATATTTAATCTCTTATTAATTATTTGCATGATATGTCACTACTTATGGATAGGATCCAGTTAAAGCAACTCCCATTAAAATAATACTTTCTACTTCCCTAAACTTAAAATAAACAATTAAAATACATTTTGAGTTTGTCTAAATTAGATTTAATTAAATATAGGCTAAGGAATCGCTGTCGAACATAGCGGTTATTTACTCTAAAGTTTTATATAAATCCGTTACTAATTTTCATCTGTAATAGTATCAAAAATCCATAAAAATTTTCTAGAACTCGTTTATAATATACTCAAATATGATTTCGTTCTATATTTTTTGTAAATCTACACTTTTGTGTTTTTTTAAATTTTATCGGTACTATCTTAATTTCGGACATTAAATTGCTGGAACATGCTTTTTGACTAGAGCTGTTGATCAATTTAATTGATTTGGTTATCAGGAAGGTTTAGTTCTTGGTTAATTTCTGATTGTATAATCACACTTAAATTATGATTTTACTTCTACGTATGACCTTAACCCTCTCCTGCGAGGAGCCCCGAAGTTTAACTTTTAAACAAATAAAGATTGGCCACTGTCACGTAGAATCTTATGTGATAAATTTATTAATAATCTTTGTCTAAATTAAAGTGCTATGTAGTTAAATTTTTTTATATGAACGACATATGTAATGTTTTCATAAAGGTTACATATTATTTTTGGTTAAGCCCATAACGAACATCTGTATCTTTGTTTGCTGTGGTGCGAATGCTTATATTGCTTTTGCGAAGATTTTTGTAATTAATGTATCTCGGTTATTGCAGTTAAAAGTAGCCTATGTGTTATTCTGCTATATAAGCTATATTACTGTAAAGTTACATCCAAATCCGTTCAGTAGTTTTTGCGTGAAAGAGCAACGTTTTTGAGTATGTATGTATTGTACTTACATACTCACAAACTTTCGCGTCGCGTATAATATTAGTAAGGATATATACAAAGGATAAAAACAAAGTAAAAAAAAACAATAAAAACAGAGCAGTTCAGTAGTTCATATAGTGTTTTCATTGAAGATGCCAAAAAAATTTGAACTTAATTCGACATCAAGAAATAAGTTTCTGAAATTTTATGTGGCAAAAAAAGTTAAAGTAACGTATAAATAATTGTATGAAAATTGATAATGTTTAAAGTAAAAGCAAGCAATAACTAATGTGAGAGGAGTGGGTGGCTGATAATAAATGTTTTTTATGTCTTTTGTATCCTCCATTCTAGGAAGAGGCTTATATCAAGCTGATTACTGTATTCAACGTATTAATATATCTGATTTTGTTGCAGGTCCACAAAGATTTCTTCGGGAGAGTTGTCCCTATTTCACAAAGTCATCGATCGGGTGAGATAATTATTTCAATTTTGTTATTCAAACACATATATATATATATATACAGGGTGAATTTTTGAGACGGGACAGTAAGGGCAGGTACCTTAACCGTTATAGTTACAGGAAAACGCTCTTAGGAGACTATCCATATTTTTTCAAGATATTCTGATCTGCATTTACAGATTTTGGAAAAAATGTACCGCCAGCAAGAAAATGGTCATTTTATACAGAAACTTTTTTTGATGCCAATCGATCCTGTTTCTTATAAGGATCAAAAGTCTCTATTGGACCGACTGAGGTTTGAGTACTAGAAATGTCAGAAATCGCCAAAAACTTTTCCCATACATTTATACGGAAATAAATCATTCTAATATGGATTTTCACAGGCCAGGTTGAGTGACGATTTGCGCAAGATGACTGGAAGGAGCTGGATGCGAGAAGCCCAAAATCGATGAAAGTGGTGTGCAATGGGAGAGGCCTATGTCCAGCAGAGGACTGAGATAGGCTGATGATGATGATGAATATGGATTTTCGACACAGACAAACATAACTTACATCTACGAAATAAATTGCTCAAAATGACCGATGTTTTCACCAATACATAAGTTCACTCGTTTTTGTACTGAGCTAGTAGCAGCCGATAATTTTCTTGGATGGATATCATTTCAAATCCTTGTTAATGCATCTTTCAGCTCCGGAATACTGTTGTATTTCTTTTCTGTTTGAACTTAATTGAAGCGTATTTTGTAAATAATAGGAACCCAACCCAGGAAATCTGCATTGATGTGGTACGCAAATAAGTATCCACTGCGACAAGTACCGAGTGGTAATGGAGGAATTTTATGAAGGTACTCTTAATTCTGCCGTGTATAACGAAGTCATTTTAGAGAATCTCTAAAACCAGTTGGATGAATGGCTCCTGTACGAATTGCGAAAAGATTATTTTCAGCAAGATGGCCCTCCGCCACAAACCAAGTGGCCACCTCGCAGCCCCGATCTAACGCCTCTCGGTATTTTTCTGTGGGGCTACCTAAAAAACGAAGTCTATAAAAATACAACAGTATTCAGGAGCTGAAAGATGCATTAACAAGGATTTTAAATGACATCTATCCAAGAAACTTATCGGCTGCTACTAGCTCAGTATAAGAACGAGTGAACTTATGTATTCGTGAAAACATCGGTCATTTTGAGCAATTTATTTCGTAGATGTAAGTTATGTTTGTCTGTGTCTAAAATACATAATAAAATGATTTATTTCCGTACAAATGTATGGAAAAGTTTTTTGCGATTTCTGACATTTCTAGTACTCAAACCTCAGTCGGTCCAATAGAGACTTTTGATCCTTATAAGAAACAGAATCGATAGGCATCAAAAAAAGTTTTTGTATAAAATGACAATTTTCTTGCTGGCTGTACATTTTTTCCAAAATCTGTAAATGCAGATCAGAATATCTTGGAAAAATATGGATAGTCTCATAAAAGCGTTTTCCTGTAACTATAACGGTTAAGGTACCTGCCCTTACTGTCCCGTCTCAAAAATTCACCCTGTATAACACTTCCAGCTAAACAGAAATGTGTTTTGTCTACTAATGTCTATCTAACTACATCCAGTGATCTGTTTGACTTGGCAATGTTGTTATCTATAACAAAGACTCGAAGTTTCCTGATGATTTCATCATAATAAAGAATAGTCTTCAATGTTCTAAGGTATTCATTAATATTATTAAAGACCCTCAGGCGTAGACTGTCAAATCGGTATTTTATGAAACAATGATAACGTATTTGTTGGCGGAAATATTTATATCCTTAATAAGTGATCGCGTTAATTCACGTAAAAATAATATAATTATCATGGAACGCGAAAGTTTAAAAGTTAGTATAGGAAAGCTAGTTTATTATGAAAACTTAGAGTTACGAACTATTTCATTACGTACCTAAGTATATAAGTATAAATACTCACATCGCGTAATTAAATAACGAAGGTTTACGGCCTCGCCTCGTATTTTTAATAACATAGTCATAATTTTGCACCCCGTTGCTTTACACGTTTCTCAAAGTTATGTAAATATTTTTTGCTCATACGAGCAGTTGAAAATGGCCTTTGACATGTTATGATATTCAGTCAATTGAACGTCATTTTTGAGGTTACTGAACCACGTAAATTCAAAACTCGGAACCCTAATAGTTTCCTCATGTCTGCTCGTCCGTCCGTCTTCGAGTCAAACGGTTAGTGCGAGAAAAATGAAACGTTATATAGAAATGTGTTTTTATTATATAGAGTGTTAAAATAAAGTTACTATTTTTATTTGAGGTACCTTCCCTACACATACAGTGGAAATGTTGTTTTTACTCGCGTCTATCCTATCGTGTGGGATATCATAAGATAGGTCTTTTAAAAACATTGTGTTTCTAAAACCATTTTTCGATTTAGGTATCCGTTTGCAAGCTATTCAACTTTAAAGCTATTTTTTTTTGTAAAACATGGCATCCCCCACCCCTATAACTGCTTTTTGTAAGTAGTGGCTTGTCTTGGTGAAGCAATAGATACTTGTTGCATTATGAGCAACGTCGTGTTTGCCACAAGCTCTTACGTTTTTTTTCCGCAAAAAAATTAAATTGACCTTTGCGTAGTCAGCCAATAAATGTTGAATTTTCTTTTTTTATTTGAACTTGTTCAAGGCTTTTCTGTAGTTTACCTTTCTTAGAACTTGGTTTTAGGGAAGTAAGAACATATTGAAAGTGTATATTTAATAAAATAAAGTGCTAATTAAAAGCAGTTTTGAAACAGAAATTTAAATTTGCTTCAAACAACTACTATTTGTTCGCTGCTGTAAAGTGCTGTTATGTCTAACCTATGCTACCGATCCCATTTTTGGTACAATTTATTTCACATTTCTGTTTCTGTTGTAGTTTTTTTAGATATAAGACAACTTCCGCATTAGGTATGTAATCCTGTGTCGCGGGGGACTTTACAAACATACATATGACAGACACCCAGACTCAGAACAATAATTAATAAATAACACAAAGTGTTGTCCCCCGTGGTATTTGTACCCACAACTTTTGGCGCTGTAAAACTCTTCTTTAAAAAGTCAGTAACTTTACTTAACTGGGTCTTGACGAATACGAAATAGGATTTTAGCATATTTTTAACATCCGCAACAAAAATACATTTTCTTTTTATTGAAAATATTTTATTATTTTGTAGGTTGTTATTGTAATTTGAGGTTTGCCTGTCTTGGTGGCGCAGTTGGAGCGTATGTGACTGCTATGTTTGAAGTCTCGGGTTCGATTTCGTGGTCGGAACAAAGGTTTGTGTGATCTGCAAATATTAGTTTTGGTGTGCTATAATACAAGATTTGTTTAGTTTTGGACTGGATAGCGTTGTTTGTAAGATGTCCGATATTTAGTATAACTTTCATGGTATAACTTTCATGTATTAGAAAAAAAATTGAACCGTGTATATAACTTTTTTAAAGAATGACAAAAAAATATTTATTATTTTTATACTGAATTAATTATTGTAATATGATTTTTCGATAAATTTAAATACCTTTGGCAAGTAACCACAATATTACATTACGCCAAAAAGTCTATATTTCTATTTTCTAGCATCAATGTTCGAATGCCAAGGAATTATTTTTCTTCATTTCAGATTAACTTGTCATCATTGTTTTTTTTTTAGTAAACATCGAGTGATTTTTAATCCACTGTTCGATGCTAGCTACTTTAACTAAGCTCTTCACTATAATGATCTCTAAAAAGGAGATTTAATAAAAAAGATTTCAGTTTCATTCCAAAGATCTTATAATCTTATTAGCTTATGAGCCATTCAATAATTGAGGCTCACTGAGAATAGCTGTTAAATAAGTTTAATTTCTTTCATCGAAAATATTTTAACTAAACTTAGTAATATTTTATTTATAGTGAAGATTATATTTCGACAATTTTATTTGAAACAAATTAAGATTAAATTACGTTTATTTTAGATTAATTTTAATCTTAAAGCATTATTCTAGAATCGATAGACCGACCGAATACGACCAAATCGACATAAAACTTTGAGAAACGATGTACAAACTGTAAAACTAAGAATAAGTAGCCATTTTCCTTAATGGGATGTTATTTTAAATTATCTTAGAGGTCATAAAGTTAACTTTATAGTTAAGGCGATTAACACACGGCACCGCGCACCGCCGCGGTGGGCGGTGGCGGTTGAGCGGATTTTGTAGCGGTGCACCGCGCGGTAAGGCAGCAATCTGGCTTTTATTTTATTTACTTTACGCACAAATACATGCATCAGCGGACTTAATGCGATTTTGTTTCTTAGAAAAAAAAAGAAGATATTGGGTTCATCCATTTTTACGAAGCAGAACTCTAAATAGGGCATTAATTTTATTCTATAAAAGTTCGACACAAAATAAACTTACATTTTTTAACTATACGCGAATATCCTTTTTTTTCCACTCCTTTATTTCATTATTTGTTGGCCAATTTCATTTTTAAATTGCAACACGTCCTGCACCAACGATGATTTTTAATTGAAAATAAGGCACTGTATTTCTACTCTGTATAATTACAAATACAGTGTTATATTATGTACTACATTGTTCTGCTCAAACGGCTTAGAACACAATTTCATTGGTGTTCATTATGCATGCCTTTGATTGGTTTACATATAAGAACTATACTGTGTTGTAATGCTTTTTTTCAGTGTTGTATATGTCTACTATTGGCGTGTAATCAATAAATAAATAAATGAGCCGCTCGGTTAAGCGGCGGCCCGTGTGTGAGGCACCGCCCAACCGCGCGGTCGTCAGCGCGGTTGGGCGGTGGCGGTGAAAACACAGCTGGACCGCGCGGTCGGTCGGTGTACGTGTGTTAAGCATCAACGGAGTTCGTATACCTCAATACGACATGAGATCCGCTTCACCGCCAACCGCGGCAGTGCGCGGTGCCGTGTGTTAATCGCGTAAGGTATTGTAAGTATTGTATAACATAACTACCAACAAGAAAGTGCCAAAACAATAACATGTTATCGTCAATTAAAAAAATAAGGCATTTTGTCATTCATTTCGTTGAATGACATAATGTAAGCTAAACTAAAATAGTAAAAATACTGATGTTTAAAACAATATATTATAAAAATGACAAAATAAATGTTGCAAAAAAAAGATGTAGCAAAAAAGAGATTCCTAATATAATCGTCGTATAAACACTTGTTTTAAGTTCTCGTGTAGGCGAAAAATATTTTATTATTATTTTTGAAATAAACTTTCTTAAACCGTAAAATAAAAAATCGTTCAAGTGCGTGTCAGGCCACACATAGAATAGTGTCACTCATAATATGGTCTATATCCATAAATGGATTTAAATTCGTGTTCAATAGATAATAATTAAACTTAACGTTTACTTATTATTTCGTTATTTTGGTACGAAGTTTTCTAAGTATTCGCATTTCACAAGTTAGACCTCTTTAACTCATGAACCAACAAAGGTATATAAACCGTTATAATTTTCCTTTAAAGTTCGTTACATGGACTGAAATTATATATTTTTTTCAAATTTTTTCTAGATTTATCGAACTGTTTTAACAAAAAATTCGATAAAGTTGAATAACTCGGAAACGGATATCCAAATCAAAAAATGAACTTAGCAATGTTTTTAACTTACTTAGCCTCTCAATGTTTTTAAAAAACCTATCTAAAGATATCCCACACGTTGGGGGGACGCCAGAAAAATAAAATATTCTCACTTGACATGTTTATAATACTCTTTGTCGACGTGATCACAACACATATCTCATATGTATCATATAAAAAACTTTTGAAGTGAACATTCATTCCAAAAATTTTAGTTCGACCTAGTTTCAGAAACTTATTAAGGCCTCATATACCACAAGCTAGTCTAGTTTATGTCAATAGTGAGACGTTTAATTTCCTGGTCAAGTTTTGGGGTGGTGTGGCAGTATTCAAGCTGACATTTAACTTAATTAAGAACAGATGCAACATAATACCTGTGTTTGAGAGTGTGTAATGTTTGCCACTTTATTTATATATTTAAAACTTATTGCACATGTTGTACAGAGGTGGACTTGATGCCACTTTAGGAAAATCTTATATTTCACTACATCGTATAAATCGAAGTCGCTTCCGCTTTCTGTCTGTCCCTATAAATGCTTATATCTTTCAAACTATGCTACGGGTTTTGATGCCGTTTTCTATGATACAGGCATAATATAGTAGAGAAACATTGATAATTTTAGAGGTTTCTAATGTGATGTCGTAAACAAACCCATTTTTTTACACTTACATTGCAAACGCTGGCTGTACCCTACAACAGGTCAAAATAATGTACTACAATATTGTATACCTTATAAATGTCTACAAAAAAGTTCGTGATGGTATATGTCTATCTCTTGTGGATAACACTCAACAACCATTTTTTTATTTCTTTCTTTTTACGAGAAATAATGGCTTATATATAGGAATATATAGGAAGCAATTTTAAGCAATACAGTATTAATCCTTATCCAATGTATCCAAGTACCTTAAATAAACTGTGTATTTGCTATAGATTAATATGGCCCTTGACAGTATGTTATTTAAAGTATGTAATTTGAAGATATTACAGATTAAAAATGCAGGAACAAAGCGATTGTAGCGGTACCGGCCGGGGCCCGTGAGATGGCGCTGCTGTCATACATAGACATACTTTTTTTGTGAATACAAACACATTATATGTTTAGTCTGTATTTGTTTGCTTAAATGCAGAGTGGAGGAAATACGCACTAGAACGAAGCGGTTCCTTCTTATGCCGAGCAGTGAAAAGCTGGAACTCTTCCTTCCCACTATGATCCCGGGTCCTTTAAGCGGGGCGTGAAAAAGCATCTGACTAAGCCGCCATACTTTACTGCATTCGCAGCAATGATGTGTGGTTTCTCCCGCTCTTGGATTTTGCTCATGCTTTCCATCAGGCATGGTAGAGTCACTTTGGTAGGCTATGTATAAAAAAAAAACAAACAGATATAATCCATATAGGATCAAAGATGCGTGTGTAACATACAAAAAAATACTCTATTACACTTCATTATTTGACTGCTTCGGTGGCGCGTCCTTGCGGGGACTATCGCATGCATATCCGATAAGACATATACATGACTTTGCTCATAATCTTGTTGGTTGCAAAGTCTTCAGCCCTCTCGATTTACTGAAAGCTTATAATCACCTATCAATGAGGATGATATTCCGCAGACCACGATTACAACACCATTTGGTTTGTATGAGTGCGTGTGCTTTCTTGAGGTCTCGGGTTCGATTTTCGGGCCGGACAAATTGTTTGTATGCTTTGCAAATATTTGTTTTGAAATTTTTGGTGTTTTCTATGTGGGATAGTGAAGTGTAATAGAGTTTTTTTTTTGTATGTTATGATCTGTTTGTTTGAAGGAAATAAATAAAGACGTCCCAATTTTCTAAGAACTACTTACTATTCTGAATCTATTAGCAAACAACAAACACCACCGAGTATAAATGATATTTCACTTTTGGAGCTCAGTGTTCCAAAACTAAATTTAACTATTCAAGTGTGAGTCTGACAAAGGCATCGGTTAACAAAAAAGTGCCATAAATATCACCACAGATATATTCATGTCACCATAATTGCTTGTAGCTTATGAAAATAATCAATCTATAAGTCAAACTTTATAAATTTGTGATTTAAGACTAACGCCCGTGGTCTTGTTCTTAAACCGGCTCCTTACTTAGAACCTTCTAATGCGCAGGTAGAGCATCCAGTATCAGTCTGCTGAGGTGAGGTCTCGTGGTGGTCATCGGGGTGGGGAATCTCTTGCTCCATTACAACATGATTGCTGCCATGACACGGAGCGAGAGCACGTGGAACTCCGCCGTCTCTTTGTGATATTCACGTCATCAATAATAGTCCAAACATCTTGCGAAAGCGTCATCCATTAACCGTTACCACATTTTCAGCCTCATCTTCGATAAAAAACAACCCAATCATGTCTCCAGACCACATAGCGCACTATACTGTGACACGTTGAGAATGCAAAGGCTCAATAAATGCTCTTGGATTTTCAGAAGCCCAAATGTGGCAATTTTGCTTGTTGACCAGGGTCAACAAGCAAAATTGCCAGGGTCAGGACCCTGACAAGTGAAAATGGGCTTCGTCTGAATAAATGATTTTTAGAGAAAATAGCTTGTTGCTCCTGACTGAATTGAGCAAATCTACGGCGATGTGAATGGTCGATCTACCGATCTACTACGAATACGTCAAAAATTAAATGTCAAAACCATGACAGTTTTGACAAAACAAAGTGCTTGTTGCGAAAGCCTATCTTTATATATATAATTCTTCTGTGAGTGTGTATGTCACTGAACTTCTCTCAAACGATTGGACCGATTTTGATGAATTTTTTTGTGTGTGTTCAAGGGGATCTGGGAATGGTTTAGATTTGCAATTGGGCCCGGTAGGTGGCGTTGCGATCAAGTTCTGGAATTTTAAAGTTGGGCGGTACGAAGTTCGCTGGGTCAACTAGTAGTAATATATATTACTATAGGCTTTTTCAACAAGCACTACGCTACTAAGCCCGTAGACAGATAAAGCAATAGCATTTCATTGGAATTTATAACATCAGTATCGATATTAAATATACTAAAACTACTTTTATACCAAACATTCATTCAAAGCGTTTAAATTGCTATTCGATTGATGGCTCGTCGCTTTGTTAATGAATATAATTATAATTGTCTTATTTATCAAAATAGCAGCAGCACCCTAATTTGTAATTTTAGATAGCCGCCTCATCATTTTATAAATCGTTAATTTTAAATGAAGTATTAAATGTCCATAGCTCGTTAATTTTGAAGGTAGAAATTAGTCTATACATAGTGTTTATTATAATATTTTGGAGTACAAAGGTATTTCTGATAAGCTTTGAAATCTTTTTTGTAAGATCAGTTCAATCATTCTACATCATTCTCCCGGATTCCTTGGGCCGGAAGAATGATGTGAACATGTAACTGAACCGCTAAGGTGTGGGTCACCATACTGCATTGAACTCACTCACAATGAGGATGGTGGATGTTTACCCTACTATTGAATTTTACTCATGCGTTCCATCAGACAGAGTAGGACTAATTTCGTAGGCTTTAACATATTTATATCTTATAGTTTATCCTTAGAGAACCACCTATTTTTATATTTAAGCAACCTATTTTTATATTTGGACATCCGAACCCACGTCCCGTCTTACGTCCGAAATTCCCTTATGAGGTTTACGCATTCTGATATATTTAAGACACTTATTTATAAATCTCGAGTTGTAAAAAAGAGGTTTTTACATCATTTCAGTTACTTTAGGCATATTAATTGCTGATAGACGTGCTGGTATATTTTAACCAACAAAAACGTCCGTTGCCAGGTATTCCCTATAATATCACAGTTAAGTGCAGACATTAACAAAATAGGGAAAGGCACCGTTACATTATTTTAGCCGCTCGAACGCCTCCTACCAAGCTTTACGACTCTTATCTTATGATAACAACCGGAACCGACTGCTTTCGAAAACGTCACTCAACTAGGCACTGACCGCCATCGTTGCTGAATTCTAAATTCAGGTAGAACTGGTTGAACTAGTAGCCGATCTAATAAAATCGTGGATATAATAAAGGTTAGGAAAATGCTTTCAAACTAATCTTTACTAGAAATCAGACCTAAAATTTATTTCAACTAAATTTTATAGTAAAACAGAAGCAAAGGCTAATACTAATAAAGGATTTCTTTTTAGATTCATAATTTTATTTTAACTTAAGAAAATGAAAGTATATTCAGATTGTCTTTTCTAATGGTCTCGTTTTCCACTTTAATTTTAACTTGTTTAGTTTTAGGTGTGTTCACTGCTGGACATAGGCCTCTCCTTGAAAAGGAGGTATTGGTCTTAGTAGCCTTGCCTACTATAAAACTATGCTTTATTATAAAACTGCAGATTCTTTCTTTGTCTTGTTGAACGTACTAAACTCAGATATTACTGATCCGATTTCAGAAACACTTTCAATATTAAAAATCCTTGTTATCTTGGAAAATTATAAACTAAATATCATTATGGTGTTTAAACGGTTATAGTCTCAGGAAAGGATTAAGGCCATATGTCCTCCATTGTCCGCTGGCCGAGTACGAATCGTCGACTGGCAATACACGTTGTAGCTACATGATCTTGCCGTTGGAAATTTTTAAACCACCCGAAGGCCTTCAACTAAGTTTCATAACTTACATAATTTTATGATATCAACCGGGACCGACTGCGTAATGTGACCTCTGAATCACGGAAACGCTCGTAACATGATGGAAAGTACTGACCGCGCCAGCGCTGTTTCCTTCGGTGATTGTTTCTAATCACCTAATGTTACTTCATTATGACCGATTCAGGGGTTCAAAATATATCAGGATGACAAAATAGGAATAATAAAACAGCACTCCTGATGATGAAAAGTATTTGACTAATATTGCTAGCTTTAGAGCACTATTAAATCCTTTTTTGAAATTCATAATAATATTATAAAATAATTTACTATGTCTGTTACGCTTTTACGGCTTTACCGCTGCACTGATTTTAATTTTTAGCAAGGAAATACTTTAATTCTTGAGAAGGGATATGCTTTTATTGACCGCGATAATAAAACCGCGTGTGTGTGAAAGTTGGTACTTTTATTTTACTGATTCAAATTTTTTATTTTATTTTTTATTCCCTAAGACAAATTAGAACATTTCCTAAACGATAAAATAATGCGTACACCTGAATAAGATTTGCTACAATTTGTATCAAAGTGTCTCTTAAACTGCAAACTGTATAATAAATCGTATAACGAATTAAATTCATGAAGCTAAAGGTTGGCTCTTCTGATAACATTCGTCGGAATTGCGACACTCAAATTGTATAATGGAGACGCTTTAATGACATCTCTTTGCAAATACTAATAATTGAAGCAGAAATGTAGTGGGTTTTGATGTGGTTTGTATACGTATATTGCTAATTCTTTATAAACACGCCTTTTGATGTCATCGAATACGTGTATTCTCTATAATCCAATATATATTTACTAGTATGTTGATACTTTAGGCCGACTAGCAAGGAATGATAAACACCTTACAATCTAAATCATAGAAAATACGTTTTTACTAAAATATGTAGCTATAAAAATAACATACTATGTAAACAATATTTTATAATAATGACACGCAATAAGAAACACTTTAATTCTACAGTTTTCACTCTATTTCGTGGTAAAATATTTTAATTTTATTTTACATTATTTTTACATTATTACATTAGAGAAATTATTTTGATTTTGATCAAGATTCAGTTTCAAATAAAATAAACATCATTTTACTTAGTCAACAGTCATGAGCTTCTACCAATTTTGAAATTATAATTAGTTATAATAATACTCTTTCCTCCCTTCAAACATCTCATTGTTTGCTGTGTGCTAGGCAAGATTCTGATTAGCGGTTGCGTATTTTGATGTTCTTAATTACAGAAGAATTTAAAATTACAGCTTCATCGAGAAGTTGAAGTTATCGGAAAGTATATACTTTTTTTGCGGTCATAGTCATAGGGTGAGCAACGGCAGCGCGGTCAGCACCTAGATGGGTTAACTTTTGTGGAATGTGGCATCACGTTAAGCGGTCGGTCTCAATTGTTATATTACATGCTGTATGATAGCATGCATTATATGTTATGTTATGTATAACAATCGTGAAGCTGGAGACCTATGAACGGATTAAAAAGATTCAATGGCAAGATTTACGTAGCCACAACGTGTCCTGCCAGTTCCCAACTCGTACTCGGCCAGCGTGGGGACAAATGGCCTTAACCTTCTCATGAGTGCAGACCCGAGCCCAGCAGTGGGAACAGTACACACAAGCCATATATTATGTTGATAATAATACTTTTTTTTCGTTTTTAGTTCCACAATAATTAATTAAGTTACGTGCAAGATTTTCTGTAAAATAGGTTTTGAAAGGACAGTAGGTAGTCTTTTTAGGGTTCCGTAGTTATCGACTCGACTTACCGCCCAAACCGTAGGTGCTAGAAAAATAAAACTTGCATGAATATGTGTTGTAATCACGTCGACAAAGTGCAACAATAAAATTATGAAAAATATTTTTAGTCCCACCGCTACACATAAAAGTGGGTATAATTTTTTTTCGCGCATATTCTCCATCGTATGGGGTATCATTATATAGATAGATCTTTTAAAAATATTACGAGGTTGCTGTTTTTCAATTTAGGTATCCGTTTGCGACTTATTCAACTTTAAAGTGCAATTTTTGCTGGGCGTCCACCCCTCTCTAAAACCTGGCTGGCTCAAAACTTTTGAAAAAAAAAAACATATCCATCCAACATATCTAACATAAAATTTCAAGGAACAGTAGCGATTTTGACAACTTTCATTTCAGGAGTTAGGAGCCTAACTTTTAAAATGTACTCACTTGGAAAACTTCGTACAAAAATAAAGAAATAATAAGTAAACATAACAATTATCCATCTGACTTACTTAATTGAAATCCACGTGCAATTAAGGGTGATTACGGAACCCTATATGTAATGAATACAAACCCTATATATAGTGAATACAAAATTTCAAAGTAATCGATGTGGAACGTGAAGTAACCTTGTGTATTATTATATTATATAACAAAATATTGTGAAAGTACAGCCACGACTACCAAAAATTGTATTTAGGTACGAAAGAAAATCCGTATAACGGTTGTCTGGGATATATCGCCGTGAGCGATAAGACCGCCTATTGTAAAACCAGATATCGATCTTTGTAAATATTTTTTTACTATAAAGTGGTGTTTACTAAAAGAAATAAAATAAAAAATAAATGTTTTCCAGAAATTTGTTATAGAAATGCTACACTAAATGTCCTAATTTATTTCCTGGTTAATGTCTTTTTTTCAAGATTCACAGTATGAACGGCTCATTAAAGTGAGTTTGTTTTTTCAACGACAACTCCTGCATTAAAAGTATATTCCTGTGTCGCGGGGGACTTGACAAACATAAAAGAAACGTACACAAAGAACACCCAGATTCAAATTAACAATTTATAGACCACGCAAAATGTTTTCCCGTGTAGGATTTGAACAAATATTTGTGTGATTCACAAATATTTGTTTCGGATTCTGGGGGTTTTTCTATGTATAATATATACGTCTATGTATTTATATCAGTTGTTTAGTACCCATTAAACAAGCTCTGCTTAGTTTGGGATTGCTCTGCTTAGACGATGTTGTGTGTAAGATGTCCGAAATATTTATTTGTTTATTTTTAAACAAGCTCTAGAGCTATCTGTGTAGAAAATTTCATTTCAATTGGTTCCGAAGTTTTGCCGTGAAAGTCGAACCTACAGAAGGACAGGCAAGAGTTACTTGAGCATTTATAATATTAATGGGTAGATTTTTTTATTTGATTTTTTTTATTTTAATCTTTATGCTCAAATACAGCAAAGGCGGACTTAATGCCGTAGGCATTTTCTCCCAGTCGACCTTAAGGCGATGCAGAGCCAGATATGGTAGATGCACAGAAATTGTAATTTTAAAACGAAAATAAATAAAAATATTATACACTTACATTCTATACGCTAAGATTTATACATAAATAAAAATATCACGGTCTGCAATATCGCGGACGGAAGCGGACCAGCTCGCACGACACAACGTGGGAAGGGTCTCGTCCGTGGTAGCAGAGGACGTCTGTGGCGGTGCGCCGGTATCCGTCGCGAGGAGGTATCTTCAAAGGTGCGGTGCGGTGCAGACTAAAATAGTCCCAAAATATGTCTATTTTAATGGAGAATTATTTTGAATAAATAAGTTATTAAAACATCTACACAGACCGACACGCACCATTGGAAGAGCCCTGTCTGTGTGCGTTGCCGTCCGTGATCGTCGGCTGTGCGTGATGATCCGCAGAATCGTGGACTGAGGGAACCGGCCTGTATACATACAGTTTAAAAATACATATTATATTGTACTTTTAGAAGAGGAGAGTTGAAATTTATGATGGATGTGACTATGTGTTTTGAAAGTGTTTCCGCAACAGGTATTTGAAAGTTTTTCCTTTTTTTTGCTATCCTGATCTCGAGAGGGAGCGCTAATAACGATCAAATAGCTTATACAAAATGCAATGTCTTTCTTTCTTTCATCTCTACTAATATTATAAATGCGAAAGTAACTCTGTCTGTCTGTCTGTCTGTTACGCTTTCACGCCTAAGCCACTGAACCGATTTTGATGAAATTTGGAATGAAGGTAGAACTGAACTTGGGAAAGGACATAGGCTACTTTTTACCGCGATACTTTCATATAAACATAAATAAAATTCCAATATAGTAATCTATCTTATTTTATTTTTTTAGCTTGAACTAATTTTCCAACAATTTCCTACGAATTCAGTCCAAATTTAAACCTTAGAGCAGTCTTTCGTTTTATAGCAATCTAACACTCGATTAAATTGCAAATTGAATATGGATTAGGTTTGAGGGATTACACAAAGGACTTTGCAATAGATTGAAGTGTCTTTCACACGAAATTGATCAAAATTCATGAATGTGAAGATATTAAGAATAGTTGTGTGTGTAATATTCATGAATGTGGGTGTCAGATTAACAACAATACATTATATTATTTTTTCTTTGTAGTGTTTTCATCGACAGTTTTCAATTGGTCTACAGCAGTACGTAGGTTTCTTCTTAGAACAAAATTGACTGGCAAGACGTAGTGGTATACATGCATTTGTATGCTCCTTCTTCCACGCATCATTCAACATCATTTACGCATCCACATACATACTCTTTTCTTCCTTTGCCTCATTTCATCTCTGTGAAAGTTGGAAGAAAATAAAACGTCACGTGAAAACTTTTGGTGAGAATAAAAAATCAAGAGACTTCACTGCTCGCGATGCCTAAAGCTTATATTATTAATTGTAATTAGATACACATAGATATACATAGTCGATCTGTTTCTTCTTAGCACCTTCTGTATGTATATATTGTAAATAATAAGTGCGCTGTATAAATAAACTTATTTGTACATAACCAACCGAAGTTTTTATACTAAACCTCGGACCATCTCGGCGCTCTTATACATTGGATTTTGCAAAAGGTGTGCTTAAAGCAGTTGTAAGCAGTTGTGTTGTAACAGTTGTAAACTATTGTAAGCAGTTTTAAAATATGAAATGCTTTTTTGCGTTCAAACCTGAACTATTAACTTTTGCTCAAAAAGGGTAAATTTTAATCTGCTTCATTAATTTTACTCGTTATGTTCTGACATGTATTTCGTTATAGCAGTATCGCAATGTAAAATTAACTTATATTTTGTCCCGGAATAGGATTCATCTAAAAACTCCTTGAGGAGTTTAAGGAAGGACAGATCTAAAAACTCCTTGAGGGATTTAAGCAGCAATTTCTTTTAACGTCCTACGAGTATTTTACCTAATTTTCTGAAAATTGTGTAACTTAGACCTTCCGAAATATAATTAGGAGATTTCATTAGTTTGAAAATACGGCCATGTCGAACAGTCTCAACGGAGATTAGTCAATTACGCAGGAGGTACACAAGTGTACCCAACTGTGTCCGAAAATGCAGGTGTTCTTTCTGTTCCTTCGCTCTCACAATCCGATTGAGTGGCTATACAATATGACTAGGGAGACATCAGGCATAAACCTTATAGATTTATGTTGTCGCCGAGGGACGGAGATTTTTTTTTTTTTTTTTTTTTTATTTGAGGTCTACTTATTAGACCTCACAGCTCTTCCCCGATCATAAACCAGGACCCTATATATCTATTTACAATTACTATCTTATATAATTTTGATTTACATTTTTCGGGCAAATCCCGATGTTATATAATTCTTAATATTAATATATTTACATTTCTATTATTTACTTAAGTGTCAATTTATTATTCTATTTACATTTAGGCTTATGTTTTTGTCATTTGTTTCTTTTTGAGGCAGTCTATTAATTAATATACTTTAAGCTAATAACATTTAGTTTTACAATGTATTAATAACTTTTTAATTGAAAGCTTCCCATAGTTGGGGTTGTCTACATATGTTAGTGATAGTAATGTTGTTGTCTGTTGTAACTGTCCTGTCCTGTGTATAATTTTGTTGTTTGTAGCTCCAAGACATCGCATGCAGATGTTATTTCCACGTAATATTTATGACTGGTGTGTTTGTATGTGTGC
Source organism: Phragmatobia fuliginosa (assembly GCA_932526445.1). Classification (NCBI taxonomy): domain Eukaryota; kingdom Metazoa; phylum Arthropoda; class Insecta; order Lepidoptera; family Erebidae; genus Phragmatobia; species Phragmatobia fuliginosa. The sequence goes on from OW052073.1 coordinate 4,952,730, forward strand.
ATGTCTTGTTTGTAATGGTGATGTAAATCACTTCTCCCTATCTTGTCCTCAACATATATATAAACTCAAGTATATATACTTGGTGACCCTCAGTTGTGATTTACGTGTATGTTTGTTTGTATTCGTGTTAAGTGTTTGTATGCATGTTTGATATTACTTCCTATATGTCTATCATATAATCCGTAAATCACTTGTGTTTCTGTAGCGTGTATGTGTTGTGATGTGTGAGTCATAAATACTCCGTGGTTGACCGCGCCAGGTAGTCCCATTTGGTACGTATTGGGCATTCGGTACTGAACGCATTATGGCCGACGTTACGCAGCCCAGATTGCGAGCAGTTGCAGCAACGCGGTTCCACTCCTTTAGCGTAGTCGGGGCAACTCTCGCGGAGATGAGAGCCCCCGCAGTGGCTGCATCTGCTCGCAGTCTCTGTGCAGAATCTACGGCCATGGCCGAATCCAAGGCACTTGGTGCATTGGATGAGCGGAGACTGGTCCTCCACTCTGACCCTTTGAAGGTCTATGTAGAGGTTCCCGGCCTCCGTCATCCTCTGCCACACCCTTGGCTTTACCTGGAGGACAACGTGCGATGTCTTGGGGCTACGTGTCTTCTTTTTGTATTTTATTTTTAGCTCTTTCTCCTCCTGTGGTAGGCCCATGAAGTTATCCGGGTTTTGGGTGTAAAGGGCCCTCACCATATCTTCATCGTCCTCCTCCATGTACAGGTCCTTGAGGACGACGAGCGGGTTCTTGTTGCTCATGGGTGCTACCACAAGACCTTCACCGCATTTACCGATCTGCTCTATCAGTTTTTCCCTCTCGGTTTCAGTGTCGCAGCCCAAGATGACCGTGCTGTTCTTGGCCTTCCTTGTTTTGTTAATTTTCAGGCCAGTAGCCCTGGCGTCGACCGCCCTCTTTACCTTGACGAGCACCTCATCGGCAGTCTCGCGACTGTTCGTCGAGGTGACCGCCACTGAGTGAAGGGCCGGTCGGCGCCCGGGCCTGGCCGCTGCGACACTAGCATACGTCATTGGGGCCGGGTCGCTCACTGGTTTTGGACCACTCGTCGCTTCAGCAAGACACGATCTTGCTTCGAATACTATGTCTCTTGCAACGGTGGTCACCAGCTCCTCGATTTGAGTTTGCGCGCGAACCACTAGCCCCTCAGTAGCCTTGTCGATGTCCACCTGGGTTTCCTCGATCTTCTCAAAGAAGACCTCGGTGATGTTAGCACCTCGTTCATCGTTGTCGGCGCCGAGTTGTTTGATGTCCCTAATGATGATATCGTGGGATTCTTTGATCCAGTGATAGACCGAATCTTCCAGGTTACTAAGTCTAGTAAGCATCCTCTCCTCTTGCTTTGAGGTCACGGCCGCCGTGGCCGCCTCCCCCTCCGCAGGAGTTAAAGTTACCACAGCCCCATTTTTGGTTTCGGACTCCCTCGCCTCCAGTTTCCTGATCCGCCTACTTAGTTCGAACATAATACGAATCCCTTTGTCCGAGCGTTCCTCTAAGTAGGTTTTTATGTCTCTTCTCATTTGAGAGTACTGTTGGATCTTATGTGGTATATCCTCGAAGGTCTGCATGACCTCCTGGAGTAATTGGTCACTCGACTGTGCAGCGTAGGTGTCATGCTGCGTTTTGAAATGTTTCATATTGTCGAGTGACCTTCTCTTTGTATCGGGTCGTTTTATAAAGGTCCTAGCTGCGTCTTCCAACATCGAGGGTGAGCTAGAGGTGCCGGACGTGACTGGTTTCTTGGTAGCGCCGGTTGCTGGTGAAGTTTTAGGCATAGTGTTAGAGAAAGAGTGTGTAGTGGGGAAAATTGTCGCTGTTGAGTTTCGGTTGTGTTTTATCACCCTGTATAAGGGAGTGATGTTGGTATGTATCTGTGTGTCTTACCCTGTATAGGGGGGTAAGCGTTAATAGATTAATTAAATCAAATTTAAATTTTAAAATACAAATTCGCTCTAATTTGAGCCAGTCTATTATAATTATAAGAGGTGTAAAAAGCCTCTGTCAATAGTTTAAAATGTTATGCTAAAATATAAAGATAATATATGTCAATAATTAAAATAATTAAAACTTTAAAATCTGTACAGTTAAAAGAAATTTAAAATATCAATTGGTTAAAAATTCGAATTTAAAACTAAGATGTAAAATTAAAGTCAAAATAAATTCAATTATTAAAATTTACAAGTTATATACAGTTAAAATTTCAACTGGATAAGTTTCCTAAAAATATGTACATGTTTTGTTGTTTGCCAAAAAGGTAGGGTTGTCACTGATAATTTTTCACTAGGGTTGACCAAAGTTTGGGAAACTTTAATTGTTAATATTTCCACAACCACTCAACTTTTCCGGAAAATTCGGACGGTTCCCGGTCACACTCCTAATAATGCACACTTCCACGTGGTTAGGAATTTTCCAGCGGCCCTAAAACAGGGACCACGTGTCCACGTGGTTTTTAGGAAAACCGCTGTAGTTTTCCTATTTCTCGGTTGAAAATTCTGAGAGGGGTCTCAAGAGATGTGGAACCCCGAGACGCACCCTCCCACAGTTGAAAATTCACCTGTCGTAAATCGTTTTCTTTAGATAATCGCACTTTTATGTTTCTTAACCTCACTAAAATACAGTTTTTGTTCTAGGAAAATCCACAATCTCCACTGGATTTTCCCGAGGTTTTCACTAGTGTGTAGCGCTTGCAAAGACGCAACTTTTAACGTATCACACTTGGTATTTAGTTACACTTTTACCACTTTCCCGATTTTTTAAAGGCGGAGCGGTTCAAAAACGCAGCTAGTGCGACGGGTGAGCCGGCCGAGTTTTACGGAGATTTAGGTAGGTCGCGCTTCGAGGAGGTGCTCCTGCTCGCCGAGCAGGGAGTGGCTTGTGTCGTAGAAAAGATTCGTGAGCTGGGCCTGAGAGTGTCGACTCAGAAAACTGAGACGATATGGTTCCATGGCCTGCGTAAGCGCCAGGAACCACCCAGCCCATGCCTCCGGGTGGATGACACTGAAGTCTAGGTGGGCCAGTACATGAAGTACCTGGGCCTCACCCTGGACAGTCGGGGGAGCTTCGAAGAGCATTTCGGGCGATTAGTCCCCCTAGTTTGGTCTGAGAACCTGGAGGGTTCCTCCCGCTGTAAGGCTGAACTTAGGAGTCTGCAGCGGCTGATGGCCATACGGATCGTAAGGGGCTACCGCACAATCTTGTATGAGGCAGCGACGGTCTTGGCGCGATCTCCAACCCTTCGACATTCTGGCCGATATGTACACGATGGTCTATGACCAAATTCGTTCTATCGGTCGGGATGCCGAGGGGACAGCGCTGAATCTAGAGCCCGGAATGCTACGGCGGAACGCACACGCTCAAGCTCTGCGGTGTAGGCAGGCACGGCTCAAAATTCAGGGCTGTGTTGGCCAACGTGCTGTAGGAGCTGTTCTGCCGAACTTCGAAGCGTGGGTAAAGAGGACCGGCTGTGTCACCTATCGATTGACTTAGATGCTCACCGGGCACGGTTGCTTCGGTGAGTATCTGAATTGAATAGGACGGGAGGCTACAGAACAATGCCACTGGGTCTGACCGGGACTCCGCCCAGCACACGCTGGAGGACTGCCCTGCTTGGGAGTCCAAGCGTCGAGTCCTGGTCGGACAGATCGGACGAAACCTGTCACCGCCAGAAGGTCACATCCTGGGGAAATGTGACCGCTGCAAACTACTCGAGATAGGTGAGACCCCCGGTGCGGCCGAGGGGTGTCGTTTAAGGCGGGATGATGTTTTGCCTCTTTCTGTACAGAGCGGTGAGACGCGCAACAACATCCTGGGGTGAAACTAGTCATCCCGGGATGTACCTCAGACGTTGAGGTACGGCAGGGGGGACACCAGAAGCTGCTGACGTGATCCTGGTGTTCCTCTCAACTGCCGGTAGGGTCTCGGGGTCAAATCCTGGGTCAATCCAAAAGTGTTGTTGGGTTTTTTTACAGTAAATTCTTAATAACAGACCGGAGTATGGAAGTTTAGCGGTGGCGGTGCCTCGGAGAGCACGATAAGCCGCCGGTGTCGATTGTCATGAACATCTATAGCAATAGTTATTGGGAATACAGTACCCTCATATATACTGACAACTAGTTCAAACTTTGAATTTCAGTTCTCCCTTAGGGTTGCGGAGGTCTGATGCCAGTCGCTCCGTGGAGAAACTGATGTTTAGGTAAAACTGGTTGAACTATTAGCCGACCCCAAATTATATTGGAAATAAGGGCTAGGAAAAAAACAAGTTCATTCTCATTCTGCAGGTGTACATGGCAGTCAATTGATGATGAACGATTATACTCTTATAACATATTATAACATATTATTATATTTACTCTACTCATTTTTACAATATTCAGGTTATTAAACCGAGCCACGTCAGAAACTAAATACTCGTATTTATCAGCCTTTCCAAAGCAGTTCTCATTTTTTAAATGATAATTTCTTAAAAGTAGACTTAAACTTAAAAAGATAACGTTACTCCAATTTAAAGCTCGGTTTCATAATTTTATCGAAATTGACGACTAATCTTCAAGTTGTTCAAAGGTAACAAAAATGCCAGTACAAAAGAAATTTTAGTTATTTCTTAGCTAGACTTTCATAAACAATTTATTTAGTTATTTAAAGATCGTTCTTGTAATGTTAGTTCAAAATTAAATATTGTTTATGATATTATATTTTCGTTTTCAATCAGTAGAATTGTCTGGATTTTTCTTTATTATATTTTCAAAAATGTTTTTTCATAACTAACTAATATACAACAACTAAATTTACTAAATAAATTCTGATTTCTATTTCATTGTGAATACTTGTACGTGTGACTCATGTGCTGGTCTGTCTCTTAAATCTTAAATAATCTTTAACATAATAAGGAGGCCGGAATAATTATGCACAAAGATCTGACCTGACCGCCATGGTATGGATCACTATGCAGCAGCTCTTACCCTCACAATGAGGATGGTGATCCCTACTTCTGGCTTTCCATCAGGCAGAGTAGAGGCACTTTGGTAGGCTTAAAAATATATAAAAAAACACTTCGGCTTTTTCGGTCCCAATTATATACATAACTTACTGAACCTTATCAGTGTTTAAAAATAAAATGTTTTTTTTCTCAACAGGTTTCGGTTAACAAAACTTAAACGAACCCATGCTAAAATTATAAATTCGAGTGAAACTGTCTGTAATGCTTTCACGACTAAACCACTGCACCGATTTGAATAACTTTAAGCATGATACTTGAGTAAAGACAGCGATAATCGAAATACACCTATACCGAACCGCAGACAAATCTAGTAACTTACATGTACTTAACGGGTTTCGTAGTAATCATACGTGACAAACAATATTACTGTGGTGATTGTAGTAGAGCCAGATGCACGCTTTCAATAACTTTGACCTTAAATACCTTTAAAATTTTCTTATTTCTTCGAATATGAAAATTAGAAAATATTTTGTACAGATGCAGAGTGCATGAAAATTCACGATATTCGTATGCTTCCTTTATCAACAAACAGAGACTTCGTTTGAGACTTGCACAAGTGCCATAAACAATTCAAGTTTTTCAAATGTCTCTTTGTTAACAGTATCTACATATAGAAATTCTTTGTGTTCATCGACACTCAACTTTTTAACTCTTTGATCTCACTTTTATAAGGATGTATAAAAATTTGTCGCGCGACTACGACTTTGATGTAAAAGATTTGGGTCACAGGTAAAAATTTACCTGTATAGATGTCGATGCCAAGTTGTATATATCTTATGATTTCTAATATTTCATTTCAACAAATCACATTACCTGCAAATTGTATTTTTTTTATATTTGAACCTACCAAAGTAACTCTACTCTGCTTGATGGAAAGCATGAGTAGAATACAGGGGCCTACCTCTAGGATGGTGACCCTTATGTCACCATCCTCCTTGTGAGGGTAGGCTATGCAGCACTATATGGCCACGATAACCATACCAGGGCGGCCTGGTCATCATTTTGGATCATTCTCTAGGTCTCCAAAGACCGGGAGAATGATGCAGATTGAATGGGCCTCCGGTCTCGCGCAGTCGTATTTCGTTGGTAAGTACAAACGAAATACGACAGGTATATTTTTTTGTTCAAAATTTAATTTGGCCCTCCCGTGGGTAGCTTAGCCTAAGTTCTCCCACGCCGTGTATCGTGGAGGTTCCCGTGTATCTAATTTTAATGGACAAGTAATTTATAGTAAAGTGTATGTATGTCTGAGTAATATGTATATCTGAGTCTATTTCCACACAATGGTGGATTGTGTGAGAGACAAGTGACAGTGATTATGTTGAAAGGTTTAGCTGGCTCAAGATGCAATAAGCTTTATTACCAAATTCAAGTAATGCTTAAGCTTGCGGTTAGTTTTTTTTCTGAAGACGATCCATTTCATATCATCAATTTTTTTTTAATCATAAAATTCATTACGACGACGACTTGAAGACTAGAAGACTTAAGAATTAAAGACGTCGAATACTTGATATTGGCAGAAATAGCTGATATTAATCGGCTGGCTGCCATCTCTTCAAAATAAGTTGGAAAGCTTAAATGACGTTTACCAAATCGGATCTATTTCATAAGTCTTGCCAGTTTTATTATTACTATTAGGTAAATCTGCTTTTACTTCTGTATTACCACTGTAAAAAAAATACAGTCTTAAAACCACTTTAAGTGGACAAATAAATACATATTTCGGACATTTTACACAGAACGTCATCTAGTTAGTCCCAAACTAAGCAGAGCTATATGGGTAACTAGACAACTAATTACAAACAAATATTTGCGGATCACACAAACATTTTGGTCCGACCCGGGAATTACGCTACGGGGAATAAAAGTCGCAAACGGAGCTGTGCAGGTCAGCTAGTTTATTCATCAAACCTGTCCGTATTAGAGCAGTTGTTATATTTACTTATTCTTTCGTTAGTTTTGTACAAAGTTCTGCAAGTGAGCGAATTTCACAAAGTTATCCCTCTATAACTATTGAACTAATAAAGTTATCTAAAGTTATAGTTTTCCTCTAAAGTTCATTACATGGACTACCATCACTATTTTTTTCAGATTTTTAGAGCTAGCCGTTTAGCTTTTAGGGTAGGGTTGGGAACCATTTTTTACACGCTTTATATTATATTCACCTGTATGTTTGTTTGTAACCGACTCCTTTGGATGCGATTTTGACCCACTTTAAACGGCCAGATTTCGTTAAAACTTTGTAGATTTATCGAGGACCGATGACAATACACTAATAAAAAAAAAATTGACTAAAAAAAATGTTTGACAAATTAGTCTTTTTTAGAATAGAAAAAAAGTAGTTTTAAAAAACTAAACAATCACGCTTTACAGTAAAAGGTAGAATGTAATTTTATTGTAACAAAGCGTGGGGTGCTTTCTGAAAATATTTTAATAACGTCGCCCCATGCTTTGTTACATTAAAATTATTTTCTACTTTTTAGTTTTAAAGCGTGTTTGTTAATTATTTTTAAACTATTATTCTTTAATGTTGTAACACCATGCTGTATTACTGTAACTTCAAGCGTCCAGCTTGAAGTTGAATAACGCGCAAACAGATACCTTAATCTAAAAATCGTCTCAGCAACCTCCTGTATCACACCTATTGTAATTTTTTTAGACATTCATTAATGAAATAAGTTAAATTCCATTGGCAAATAAAATAATTAGTCACTTATTGGTGTAGCTTAAAGGGTAATTTCGCCATGTCTCTCTTAAGTGTGTTCGACCGTAATTTTTATACATTAAATAATCGTAGTTACACAGATCGTAGGTACGTTATTTTCTACAGATGTCACCGGTAAAAAATAGTAGATAAAGTTCTAATACAAAAGGTCTTTTTACCAAGTTTCGACCGTGCCACTTTGTTTCCTATTGTTCTCTAAAGTACTGCCCTTTAAACATGCCATTTTCACAAGTCTCTCTAAATTTATTCCGTCGGTTAGGTTAGGTCTGAAACAGATGACCTGTCGGACGCCCAATTCGGCTTCCGAGAAGGGCGTTCGACGGTCGACGCGATCCTGCGCCTGAGGGCCGTGACCGAAGAGGCGGTGAGAGGCGGCGGAGTGGTGTTGGCGGTGTCCTTGGACATCGCCAACGCCTTCAATAGTCTGCCATTCGGCTGCATCAGGGCTGCACTCCAATACCACGGAGTGCCAGGGTACCTGAGGCGGCTGGTGGCAGACTATTTAGAGGAGCGTACCGTCGAGTACGAGGACCGAGATGGCGCCTTGAGACACAGGGCCATGTCGTGCGGTGTTCCACAGGGGTCTGTCCTAGGACCACTCCTGTGGAACATGGGATACGACTGGGCCCTACGAGGGCGTCTCCCCCCCGGGCTGGGTGTAATCTGTTACGAAGACGACACCCTGGTCACGGCCCGGGGGGCAAACTTTGAGGAGGCGGCGCGCCTGGCCACCACAGGAGTATCCCGGGTGGTCGGGCGCATCGAGGCGCTGGGTCTGCGGGTGGCCCTAGACAAGACGGAGGCCCTATTATTTCATGGGCCCCGTCGCGGTCCGCCCGCCGGCGCCTCGATCGAGGTCAACTCGGTCCTCGTAACGGTCCGGGCCCAGATGAGGTACCTGGGTCTGGTCCTCGACGGTAGGTGGCTCTTCGACGAGCACTTCCGACAGCTTGGCCCTAAGTTGGTGGGCACTGCCTCCGCCCTAGGGCGACTTCTGCCCAATTTGGGCGGGGCCAGTGTCCCCACTAGGCAGCTGTACACGGGGGTTGTCCGGTCGATGGCACTGTATGGTGCACCGGTGTGGGCGGCGGCTCTGTCCGCTCAGAATAAGGCGCGCCTCTGGGGCCCCCAGAGGATACTGGCGGTCAGAGCCATACGCGGATACCGCACCGTATCTACCGAGGCGGCGTGCGCCTTGGCCGGAACACCCCCGTGGGATTTGGAGGCGGAAGTGCTCGCCGAAGTTTATCGGCGAGTGGCTGACTTCCGGGCGGAGAGCGGATTTCGCCCTCCGCCCGAGGACGTGCGCGAGTGGCGCGAAGCCGCTCGCCAAGCCACCATGCTGAGATGGTCGTTCCGGCTGGAGACCCCACGCGCTGGCTTCGCCGCCGTGGAGGCTCTTCAGCCGGTCATCGCGGAGTGGGCAGGGCGGCAGCACGGGACCCTTTCCTTCCGGCTGACGCAGGTACTTTCCGGGCACGGTTGCTTCGGAAAGTACCTGCACTCGGTCGCTAGGAGGGAACCGAGTCCCGCCTGCCACCACTGCGACTGCAGTGAGGACACGGCCCAGCACACGCTGGCAGTCTGCCCCGCTTGGGCGGCGCAGCGCCGGGTCCTCACTGCAGTCATCGGAGGGGATCTCTCGCTGCCGGCCGTCATAAGATCGATGGCCGGCAGCGACAGTTGTTTTACCGCGGTCGCAACCTTCTGCGAGGATGTAATCTTGCAGAAGGAGGTGGCGGAGAAGGCCCGGGAGGATTCCATCCAATCGGACCCGATCCGCCGCCGGCGCCCCGGGCGGCGGAGGCGCGCATACCTGCGTCTCATGCCGCCCTGAGAGTGGCCGCGGATGGGGGGGACGGGTTTCCCGTCCGTCCGCAGTAGAGGCCAACCGCGAGGGGGCGACGTCCGCGTGTGACCGGACGTTGCCTAATTAGAGAGTAAATTTTGAGATGGTGCCCGCAACAGTGCGGGCAGGCGCCGGTTGGAGTCCAGAAGGAAATCCCCTCCCTGGACTCCCTCCAATACAAAGGCGCAGAGAGGGTCACACCGTGTGGTTTTAGTCGGTTCGAGTCCGACACACCACCCCGCCGTAACCCCCGACGGGGTGACGGTCCGCGGGGATTTCCACACTTTAAAAAAAAAAAAAAAAAAGGTCTGAAACAGATCACTGTCTGAATAGCCTGTAACGTACATAAGTGTATTTAATATGCGAAAACAGTCCTTAGTGAAAATTATTACAATGAAAGTATCTACTTCCATAATAATATCAATAAATCATTGACGTCATAAACTACTTGCCTGATTTCAGATGAGATTACATATTCCTTTTGTGTCGAATTCATGTGAATTTAAATAAAGCCCTATACATTTTTTGAATGGCTACGTTTTAACAAACGATGTTTTCATCTACATATGTTTTGCAAAACTATGTCAATATACGATGAATATACGCCAGAACCAATTGTACAGATTTATAAAACATAATACATTTACAGTAAACTCTTTCAATAGACTTATGAATTTTCTTGGAATACGGCTTCAAATCATAATGTCAGATAGTTTCACAATGGATACGACCTTCTTGGAATTGTAAACAATATTGTTATTTGAATCATTTAATCCGATTTGAAGATCATCTTTGTTTAGGTACAAAGTTAAGAAGTTTCCAAACAGGTTTCCACGAGTTTGTATTGGTCGGAAATATATAATTTGTAAGGGATTTAAGGTAAACATTGTATTTTTCTATTTTCTAGAGATAGTGTTCGATAGTGTAGTCAAGGGGGTGTCACTCCGCAGTTTAGGTATAGTCGGCCGGCTGCCTGCCGGGTAAGACAAGCCGGTCGAACAGACATCGTCAGAACAGGTTAGTTACACGATAAAAAGAGACGCAACTGTAGGTAAATATAATCGTAGTGATTCGGCGCTGTGCGATCTGAATTGAACTTAATATTTTGACACCGAGGGTATCTATAACTTTAATTTACTTTTCGGAGTGAGGCTTCTGTACTGGTACTATTATGTATTCTGTGGTGTAGTGGTGTTATTAGGCCACTCTACCCCTTACCGTAAGTTCTAATTTGGGTATTCGGTCTCCGAGAAAAATTTCGTCGTATTAGTATTGGCTATAGCCAAAATATTTAATACAGTTCCAGCCCAACGCGCACTCGGCTAGCGTGGGGACGTATGGCCTTAACCCTCTCCTGAGAGGAGACCACAGCTCAGCAGTAGGACATTATGGTATGTATTTTTTTGTTAGGGCGCGAACAGAGCCGCGGGCATCAGGTTATATTTCCTCGCTCGCGTCCTAGGGGTTTGAAAAATAGATGTTGGCCGATTCTCAGACCTACCCGACATGCACACAAAATTTAATACAAATCGGTCCAGCCGTTTCGGAGGAGTATGGGAACGAACATTGTGACACGAGAATTTTATATTTAAGAAGATCAGTCTATTGTATCCCCTAGCTCTGTCAAGGGGGGATTATTAGTAATCCCTAGCCCTATCAAGGGGGAATTACACACCGACGAGTCAGCAGCAGAGCATGAGATTCCCAGGGCGCCGTTCACCAGTAGAATTTAGGTAATAAAAGAGAATCAAAACAAACTAAGAGATACTAGAAAAGATGTGTGTGTGCACGTGTTGATGGACAGTCAGGAAACACTTCAAAGAAACACGGTTACTGTCTCACATACATATCTATATTCAGTTTTAAAATTACAGTATGTCAATTCAATTGCGTCTTAATGTTACTCATTATATCAAAAAATTAAATCATTATTAAGTACACATTAACAGAATGAAAAAGAGGGTTGATATACAAAAGTTGATTATCACTTCTTCCCCTGCACCACCTAACTCCTTGTCGCCCGTACCGGGACGTGCAGACGGCGGACGGGAGCGCACGGTCATCTTGACGCATCTCCTTGATGGTCCCTCAAAGGTGAACCGGTGAACAAAAGGTAGGTATAAGTATAATGTCAAAGAAACGGAACCCAATACGTGACTTCGTAACAGTACAGTACCAGGCTGTACCGGTAACAGGCTTCGGGGTGAGCGGCACGGAGCTGGCTACTCCTTTTACTCTCAGGAAATAGGGCCAAGGATCAGCCCGATAATTGCCGGTCGATGTTCTGGGGATTATTGCTCAGCAGTAACTTAGAAGGGAGATATGCAGCCGAAGCTCTGGAGATTATTCCACAGTAGCTCTGGACCCTAGGAAAAAGGCACCAACCTTTATGTATGTTCACACAAAAGAGACGGCCTAAAATAAAGTTTTAAAAGAATTATAGAAACTTACCACGACGGTGGGTTTTTTCACAAGTACTATTCTCACAGGTAGACAAGCGACACAGAAAGATATATTTCTACTAAAGTTCAAGAGCGCAGCAGTAATGAATCTTTCAGAGAGGAACACTGGCTTTTATATCCCGAACTCGGACTTTTCTGGAAGCAATCTCCTACCTTCTTACAAAACATTTTATGACATATCGTATTATTCTCAAAGACAAAATAGAATTTTACACAGATAAAAAAACAATATCTGTAATATCGAATATCTATGACAAAAGAAATCAATTAATTTTGACGTGAACGCCATCTAGTACCTCGTTGGCGAAAACAACTTCATTCGCACCCGCCAATCAGCTGTGATGTAACAACCCCAGACCAGAGAGAGATGGCGCTAATAACAAAATTATTTCCGCGTATGTTAGGTGATTTCGTTGAAACTTAATTGTAAAAAAAAGTGTTAAAAAAAATATACATAAATATCTTAAAGATAGTTAACATAAGTCTATAATAGTGTGCAACGTCTAAAGTCTTATTTCACAAAGGTAATCTATTTCCGTCAGGGCTTACACGATTTATGTCCAGGAAATTAACAGTGTCCCTTCTTGATTCTTACGTGATTATGTGCTAACTTTTTATGGTGAACGTGTTGTTTTGGTTGCGTAAGGAGCAAATTAATCTTATAATTTCTGTTTTCTTTTTTTTCATGTATTTTTTTAATTATTACAATTTTATTTTTTTCTTACCGGATGCTAAGTTAGAATGTTCGAGGAGTTGACCCATTAGAGCCGGTACCTCATCTGACCCGGGGGTGGTGTTCTGGAAGAGATACCTAGAACGTTATCCACTTTCTCCCCGTCGTGCCTGACCAAGGAGACCAATAACGGAATGTGTGATCCACCAGCTACGGAAAAAGACCCTCATCACTTCAATCATCAAGATCACTTTTCAACTAAAGTCTCCATTAAGGAGAACCAACTATCGCACTCTAAGAAAGTCCGTATCCATCCGTTGCCAGTCCCTTACTTCATATCGCAGAACTTTGGTGACTATAGAACCAGTATCAGTCATATGGTTTAGATCTCTTTCTTAAATTTAAGCCTGCCAAAGTAACTCTACTCTGCTTGCGAGTGCATACAATGCAGCATGGTGACCCACGCCATGGCAGTTAAGTGAAATGTTTCTGCATAATTCTGCAGAAGCATTCTGCAGAATTATGCAGAATTATTCTCTGGTCTCACACTCACGAACGTAAGACGACAGCACGTATGCTGTCATTTTAGGTAGGTCTTCTGTGTGAGGGTAGTACTGCCCCGGTCCAGCCAACCTATTCGTGCTGAAATCAGTGTGGCTCAAATCGTAAATATGAGGTACTTCTTTCAAAAAATGTGCAACATTCGATTATCGACTATCAGTTGTTTTTTTTATTCAGCTTAGACAAGAAAGATGGATACTTCGAAAATTCGACTGATTTTTGATTACGAGTTAGGACGCGTAACTAACGCTGTAGAAAAAGCTCGCAATATCAACGTTGCGTTTGGGACTGCTAATGCTAATGAAAGCACCGTGTGATTTTGGTATCAACGCTTTCGTGATGGAAATTTTGATTTAAAGAACATCTCACGTGGATGACCGCCCACACATGTGAATAACAATGGATTGAAAGACATGGTGGAAGCCGATCCGAGTCAAACTACCCAGGAATTAGCGGCATGGTTTAACGTTACCTTACGAACAATCTTGACTCGTTTGCGTCAAATCAATAAAATAAGTACAGAGGCTATAGGTACACGGAAGTTCGTATTTTGATATAAAATATCGCAGTATATTAGAAGGTTAGTAGGAAGGTGCTTTGAGGGTTAACTTGACGTAGGGCAGACAGCTCTGTGACGTTGATAACAATAAAGGGTGGATTTAGTACACATAGCTAAACCAGGAAGAAAATTATGTTTCACAAGATTAAACTGAATGTGAATCATATTGGAAATAAATATTAGACCTACTTAATGTCCGTATGTACTTTCACGGTTAAACCGCTGCTGATATTAGATCAGTGACTTGTGGCATTCCGACACTTTGATTCGTCAGGATGAATAGCTAATCTTGACCGCGAAAACCGATATACACACTACAAGCTAGTAAATATATATTTCACTGTTAAATTTATAGGTAAAAGGTTAAAAGTTATTTTTAAATTAACCTAATGTAAATTTAAGCTTAGGCAACAGAGTAAATATGAAATGCTATATCTTTGCCATTAGATGAAGTAAACGAGAGCGTCAGGGTTCCTTGTGTGGGAAGATTTCGTGTCAAACAATATTATTGTATAAGTATATGTAAGCCTACTAAAATTATTCTACTCTGCCTGATTGAAAGTGTGAATAGAATCCAAGAGTAGGGGTCATAATCCTCATTGTAAGGTAAACAATGCAGCATAGTGACCATACCTAGACCCAATCATTCTGCATCATTCATAATAAATAAATAAATAAATGTGTGTGGACTGTTAAAGGCTGTTGATGATGATGTGTGAGGGTAGTAACGCCTAGGTTGAGACGGCCCGTTTGTGCTCAAATCAGCGTGGCTCTACTAAATTTTCATTAATCATTCTACAAAAATCCTTAGTCATATTAAAAACGCGAAAGTTTGTGAGTATGAATGTTTGTTGCTCTTTCACGCAAAACGTCCTGAATGAATTTTGATGAAACTTCATAATAATATAACTTAGGTACATATTGGAATAACACATAGGCTACTATAGGCTACTTCTACTACATAGGCTACTATAGGCCGCAGACAAAAGCTAGCTATATACAATGTTAGCAAGATAAAACAAAGAAGTAACACAAAAGAAATGTATTTATTTAACATTCTGTATTGTTATAAAATGATGATGATGATGATAAAACATTAATATGTATAACTTTACTAGGTTTTAATTATATGGAAGGCATATCTCTAAAACCTTAAACTGTAAATTTTTTATATGAATTTAACAGTTTTACACTTTCAAAATAATAAATACAACTGCGTTTTATTACCGAAAGCTAAACACACCTTTGTACTGGTTTGTAATATATTCTAAGAAATGAATGTTTCTTTCTTACTTTATCCTATTTATGAAAACAATACAAATCTGTAGCTTATCAAACAACTGGAATGAAGAATCAAATTACCCTAGTTTTAAGTGAACCCACTTTGGTCTTGCTAATATAGATATATGAACAAGAGAAGGAAAAGAGTACAGTTCTTTTTATTTTGAGCGCGAAGGCAGATAAATAAAACGTAAATACTAAATGAGAACGTCATTTCTAATTCTTTATTCTTTTCACTATAGTCAATCCGTTGCAGTCTGCTGGACATAGGCCTCTTTCAAGATACTCCACAGAGTCATGCCTAATACTTTTTGCATCCAGTCACCGCCGGCCCTCTTACGTAAGTCGTATCGCCACTTAACCAGCAGGTGCCCCACACTACGTTATATTTGATTGACAGAAGCGGTCTCCACTCCATAACTCGCTTACTCCAGCGGTTATCGGTACTGCGACATATATGATCAGTCCATTGCCACTTCAATTTAGTAACTTTCAAGATCACTTCGTGCCTGATTTTGTTCTTCAGATAGACCCCATTTTTTAAGTATCTAAAACCGTATATAAAACTGTTCCGTTACTGACTGACAGACAACGTAACACCTAGGCGCTTGAATTTGGCATGTGTGTTCCTCGAGGAGCGTAAGCAGTAAGAAAGGATTTTAGATAATTCCACCCCGAAGGGGATGAAAAAGGTAATCAAAGTTATACATCAGAATAATATGGTAATAAATATAACGGAATTTCAACCCTAAACTACATTAAAATTTTGATGTTTTTGTTATTTAGTTATTTGCTCAAATACCAAAAGATGGATGGATGGTAACGTTTAGAAATCCATTACTATCAAAGCGAAAACATTTCCAATCTAACGTTTTGGGACCGATACATTTGTTTCAATAAAAAAGGAATTTGAGATACAAACCGTGCCACGTCCATTTCACAAATAGTTCTCTCAACGAGAGTGATTCATGT
The DNA here is from genome assembly GCA_932526445.1 of Phragmatobia fuliginosa. Taxonomy (NCBI): domain Eukaryota; kingdom Metazoa; phylum Arthropoda; class Insecta; order Lepidoptera; family Erebidae; genus Phragmatobia; species Phragmatobia fuliginosa. Next base: position 4,968,825 of record OW052073.1, read on the forward strand.
ATTCAATTTTAGAGGTCTTATAGAGCTCGTCTCACTTCAATTCAGTCATAGCAATAAAAATGAAATGTATTACTTACTTCGTACTGAAGATATTTCAGTGTTCATGAGCGACAGTTAAAATATTTGTGGGTAAATTTTGTCTAAAATATTGAATTCTTTTAAAAGTCTTGTAAAAGTAGAATACGATAAAACGTAATGTATGAATGATTTTAATTGAAATTATGGATTGATTGTCACTAAAGGTGAAAATATCTATACAGTGAAATCATTATTTTCAGTTCATTGCAGTTTACTACGAGATAAAGGCTTCTCCTAAGGCATACCAGATTAGAATAGTAGTAAAAGTGACAGTATACTTTTAATTATAAAGCCTAAATCTTTTAATCACTATAAAATTACGTGATTAAATAATATAAAGAAATCAATATTGATGTCTCATACCTCATTTTTATTTACCAACATTTTTAGTATATTGTGAGTATGAACTCCTGACAACACTCCCCTAGAACGTCATTCCTGATGTTGACATTATTTTTGTCAGTTAACCTAGATTGTGTAAAATGAGAATTCCTTGAGACTTTATATTCAATATTGTGTGATTTTTACACCATTTAATTACACAAGATAGCATTTTTGAGATAAACTAACTGCATGACCTCTCGTAGGATACTAACGAAAAGAAGCGTAGTTTGATGCATGAGTGTGCGTAAGCGCGTGTATGTACTCGAACTTCAAGTAGCTGACTTTTGTGGTTTCAGTAATAACAAAGGCCGACAGGAAAGGTACATTGTCTACCTTTTTTATCGATCTAAGCACTATGTACACACATGTGTAACGTTATACAATGGAAGAAATACATTGTGTACAACTGTCTAAATTACAATTACTTTATTATATGTCTCAAGGTAGAAGTTGCTTCATCAAAAATAATTCTGAATATAAACTTGAAAGTTGCAAAGTAGATTAAAACAGGCTGTAAAAGATTTAATTTGTATTGAGGAAACTATGATAATATGTACTTGAAAGAAATATAAGCCAACTAAAACTCAAGGAGAGTAACCTTATCAGTAACTTATATTTTCATAAATTAAGATTGTGTAACTACCTAAATAAATTATGGCGCTAATTGTAATCTCACTTCGGTGAGCATAAATTTACTAAAGTTTATTTAGATTTGATACAATGAAAGTTTTGTGTTTAGTAAATTTATGGAAGTAGTAAACAAAACCTCAAGTATTAGGAGGTTTTATAGGCCCGTGGCGTAGTGGTGAGTGTATGCGACTGCTGTGCTTGTGGTTTCGGGTTCAAATACTGACTCGGACAAATTTTTTGTATGATCTACAGGTATTTGTTTCAGAGTTCCGTTGTTTTCTATAATTGTTATTTGTATGTATTTGCAAAAACAGTCTGTAAGTATTCTAGCTTTCATAGTACAAGCTCTGCTTAGTTTGAAACTAGATGGTTGTATATAACACGTAAAAAATTGTTATATTAATGTATGTCCAACAACGCAATACAGGACGGACTAAAGTTCGTTTACATTTTAAATGCTGATTTAAAAGAAATTTGATATGTGAGACAAAAACTGTTTATTTATTATTAAAGTACACAAAGGGTTTTTAAAAAATTACCTCATCCATACTTGAGCCTTGACTATTTTGACACTGCTGCAACCTGCAGCGAAAATTTTCAATGACGGCCTCACAAGGGTTTTATGAAACAACGGTTTTAAATTCCGCCAATTCATTTATTTAGCTGGTCCACAGCTTCGTCTTTTCTGTCAGAGTGACTCTGACAGAAAAGACGAACGCTTAGGCTACGTCTTATGGGACTAGAGGCATACTCTTGCCTACTGGTTCTGGTTCACGCTAGGTATTTGATTTCTCTATACTTACCTCCACCACCGGGGGACGCGGTCGATGAGAGTCCAGCAACTCTACACGACTTACATTTTGTCGACAGGAATTTGAATTATTCCACAGTAAATTAATTTTACCGTGGAATAATTCAAATTCCTGTTTCGGCTTGAAGTATCATTTTAAATTTCTGATTACGGTTTTAAATTAAATCACAATTTATGGTGGCAAGTAATTTTACAATAGTCTTCCTCGTAATTTAATACACCTTCTTAATGTTTTAAAAAGATGACAGGAGGTAGAAGTTAAAAAACTGTTTTAATGTAATTTTAAAGTTAAACATCGTATTTTTTTAGTTCAAATGATTAAACATGTTTTGGAGAATACGTCTCAAAAAGCATATAAATGAACACAATTAGTCGCTTACACTAACTTATGGACAAAAGAGAGTTAACGAGTTAACGAGATTTAATATGAATACAGATGTTAGAGTATTCATTGGCTTGGTTTGTCAAAGTACTTGTTTGCACAAAACTAACCATTGCCATTCTCGAATAGTGGAGTAAATAAACTTCAATTTGTAATGAAAAATATGATTTTATTTTTCTGTGTGCCAGTTGAAAATGAAAGTCAAGGCAAAGATTATTTTATATAGAGTCTTGAAGCATAATATCTAAATATAAAACTATTTGCTACATTTACCACTTAGAATACATTTGTTATGGCAGTTTTATTACTAATGTAATAAAACTGTCATAACAAATGACAGTCTAGGTCGTACAAGTCATGTTACATGAATAGAATACGAGTAGAAAAAAAAAATGCATCAATAAAGATCCTTTTGTTCCCTAATATAAAAATAGAACTAAAATGAAGAAAAATACGAAAAACATCGAAATGACGTTCTGTAATTTGATATCTAATTTAATATACATTATCTGATATGTACATAATGATAAGCAAGTAGCACTATGCTTTACATTAACTTCCACCTATAAGAAAAGATTGCTTAGTATGAGGCTACCGGCAATGTACATCATTACGTCCTTATATGGTCCATTGAACGAATATAGGCCTCTACCTAGCAAGGAGTTTATTACACTGGCAAGACGAGATGATGTTTGGTTTGTTTAAAGTTTTTTATTCTCATTGCAGTGCTACTTTGCATAATTTGCTCCCTAAGTAGCCTCTGACGACACCTATTGAACAGGGGTAGTAACACTCCGTGCTCTTAGTAGTTATTCTTCGTATCATTTTGTTATTTAAAAACATATCTCCAGACTTACTTTAGCAACTCAAATTAAAGATCATGCGCTTCCTTATTTCCTGTTAGTGACTTCCGTCCCTTTCCACAAAATCTCTTCCGTAGTATGCAAAAAAAAGAGGCCAAGTGCGAGTCGGACTCGCCCATGAAGGGTTCCGTATCAGCAAGTAACATCATATAAAAGTTCTTGTAGTTCGTTGTAACTTTGATCTATGTTTTTATAATAGTGGATTGATTGAATGAAAGGTTTTTTTGCGGTAAAGGAATTGCGGTTTACGATTTATGACGTATTAAAAAATAACTACTTACTAGATCTCGTTCAAACCAATTTTCGTTGGTAGTTTGCATGGTAATGTTCAACATATATTTTTTTAGACTTATCACTCTCTTATTTTGGAAGTTACAGGGGGGGGGACACACACATTTTTCCACTTTAGAAGTGTCTCTCGCGCAAACTATTCAGTTTAGAAAAAAATGATATTAGAAACCTCAATATCATTTTTTAAGACCTATCTATAGATATATACACGTATGGTTTTGATGAAAAAAAATTTTTTGAGTTTCAGTTCTAAGTATGGGGACCCGCAAAATTTATTGTTTTTTATCTATTTTTGTGTAAAAATATTAATGCGGTTCACAAAATACATCTACTGACCAAATTTCAACAGTATAGCTCTTATAGTTTCGGAAAAAAGTGGCTGTGACATACGGACGGACAGACAGAGACAGACAGACAGACTTGACGAATCTATAAGGGATCCGTTTTTTGCCATTGGGCTACGGAACCCTAAAAAGTCATTAATAAAATGAAGATAAAATAGAATTTAAATTCTATCACCGATTATGAATTCGGTTTAATAAATTAACGTAGGTAATTTCGCCTTCTACAATTTACTGTGAAATAAGTTTTTGCTCATCCTACATATGGTGTCTCCTATTTATTTCTTTTGTCAGACTTCAGAAGAAAGAATCTCTTAATCTAATTTATCTTGACCTGAATGTTACACAATATATTCGTGGTACAGTGGGCTATCATGACTCCTTTTATTAAAGGTATGTACTTTTAGATTTAATTGAAAGCAACTGATCATTCTGATTACTTCAACTGATGTTTTTATATCGCTTTTGACCAATAGTTATGTCTTTGTGCTCTATTTTAATATACTTATGACATACTTTATTGTCTGAAGTACACTTTTTTGGTTAATTTATTAAAAAAATATATTTGATTTCTTATACATCATATATTACTCTTGTGTCATGTTTTTGCTCGCGATGAACTCGATTTTAACGTTGTAAACATCTTTCATAAAATCACATTAATTATTCTCATTTGTAATCTTCCACATCGTTTTTAGACAATGGTTATCTGAAAACTTAATTTAGACATTATTTCTTCAACGATTCCTCATGTAACTTATTAGATCAAACTTTCTTTTAAATATCCTACTATAAGTGTGTCAAAAGGAGCAACCCCTCTAAGTTATGTTTTTACATGTAGGAGGGCTTAGTTTTTTAGCGGGTTTAACGTTGATTCATTCAATTATTTTCAATACATAACACATAATACATAATAATATTTGTATTTAGATTAAAAGCAAAATTGTTCCAAACAGAAGGTAATTGTGGAGATAGAAACAATCTCAGATTACAAAAGAAAGCCAGATAGACCGTAAAGAACACGACAATGAAGCTACAAAGCAAATATGAATTAAAAAGCGAATACATTCTCGCGCCAGTATTTGACAAACCGCCATATTGTGTACACGTCACGAGTGATTTTTTATTTTAACTTCAAAATGCCGTCTTGCATCATTAAACACTGTAGGAATGGTTCCCAGAAACAAAAAAAAAGAAGATGGAATATCTTTTCACATGTAAATACAGATTATTTAGTTGCTATAATTATTTATTTACCCGATAATTTTAATCTTGTGTCGGAACACAAAACCTCAACCGTAGTTCGACTGTGATGCCAGTTTTTATGATTTTTTTTTTCCCTTTAATTAGGGAAATTACTTGTTAATCTAGACATTAGTGGACCTCATTTCTATATTTAGGGACTTGGTTCCGAACCTTATCTGAAAGTATTCTTTGGAGATACAATTATTTCTGATAATTATTACATAGGAGGAACAATTTGTGGATGTTTCTACAAATTTCAACTTGTGCTTCACATCATAATTGAAGGCTTGAGAATGATCAATAGTACGAAACTTGATTCCAAGGTACTTACCGTATAACTGCAGAATATGAAAAAAATTACGTCACACGAATTTCATGATTTTTTTGCCCCTCCCCCGTCCTTGTCACAGTTGATCACATTTGTGAGACTCCCCCCCCCCTCCCTAGTGTGAAGTCACATTGCAAATTTATATTTAAAAATAGTTAAATGAAAACAGGTTCCGGAATCAGTTTTATTTCCATTAAATTACCTATTTTTTAGTAAAATTAACATCAAATCAAACAATTAACAAAACAAAAAACGATTAATTATCTAAATTAAAGAACAAAAAATCGGCAGAGTGCGTCTCAGGCCACGCATAGAATAGGGTTCCGTAGTTACCCATAACCATAATGATAGGTAGATTTAAAATCGTGTCCAATATATAATTGTTATGTTTACTTATTTTTCTTTATTTTTGTACGAAACGAAACGCAAAACGACAATATTATAAAAAGTTAGTGCAAAATAAAGGTTGCTAAGAGTTTGCACAGTATGTAACAGTAACTAAAATAAAAACCATAATTTTTAAAGATTTTTAATATTAAAATACCCTTTTTTCAATCTTAATGTTTATCAAAAAAAGGGAACTTTTTACAGCGTATGGTATCATTACACGCACACAGATGTACGTGTTCCTACAGTGTCTCTGGCGACTGTCACGCACACTAAAATAATCAATCGGCGTCATGTTATTTGACAAGCACGTTCCATCTGGCTTTCTTTTATAATCTGAGGAAACAATGATATCTATCGTCGACGACGATATGATACACGTGTAGCTTCTGTCAACTAAGTCTCAAACCGTTCAACAGACCTTTCAATTCGTCGAATCTGACATTGTGAGATTCAAACAATGAATATATTGACATTTTAAGCACACGCGTTGGTTGTTAAAGTGTAGTTACATAAGCTTATAAGACAATAATATGTTTGTGTTAAACATAATATAAGTCTTAAAACATAAAAAGGTGTCTGTGCGAATTAGATGAATATACGATAAACTACATACTCAGCCATAATTTTTAAAATTAAAACATTTGTAATTCATCCAATTAAAATAATGTGTCATATGTATATTCCAAAATTAATTAAAATCTGTTCAGCAGGATTAATGTCCTGCGCTGGAAGGGTTAAATAATGACTGACTTCTTACTAAAAAGCTGTAATACGCAGCCGCATACAGTGTAAAGTAGTACTTTTACACAATACTTTTTACATAATAATATATTAGGAACACACGGCACCGCGCACCGCCGCGGTGAGGTCGGCGAGCGTCAGTGAGAACACCGCTCGATCGCGCGGTCGGTCGGTGTACGTATGTTAAGAGCGCGCATAAAGCTAAATCGCCTATCTTATATTTGATTTTACATAAAAAGTTCCAGATTATTGTGAAAATAAAAATCAGTTTGAGTAACTACATTATATTTTCAAGGACTCAATGTGAACAAAAACATAAACTAATACACTTTCTTCGATAAAAAGAAAACACGAAGTAACCTCTAATTTTCTTATTTTTTCGATTTATATTCAATATGACTATGATTATTAAGATAAAAAAAATATTAATCATTGTAATTAGACATGATCAAGGAACGTGCTTATGCATTTCATAAAATTACTTTTAATTTTGGATTTATTAGGATAAAACACTTTTGGCGCTTACTACGCTATTATTCCGCGGAAGATTTCATGTTCCGTCGCATGTTGCGGGAGCTTCAAGCATATTTCTATTTCACAAATCAGTCACACACGCTCTGTTGAGACGAGTGGACTGCGCTCAACTTTTCGAATCGCTGTCGTAAATGATCGCGTGGTTTGAAATAAATTATAAGAAAAACAATTCTTGAAATTGGGAAACAAGAGAAGATTAATGAAGACTTCCGACACGACAACTAAAGAAATTACAAGAAGAAAAGATGAATATTTTTTTCCCAATTGAATATGAAACTTATGCCTGTAGATTAAAGTTGAAAATCGATCAAAAATAAATCAAAACATTATTCATTTGTGAAAGTTAATGCATGCAATTTTAGATTTTATTTCAAGCAGCATAGGGTCTAGATTAGTTTCTCCCTCCGTAGACAATTTTGTGATCACTTAATTGTAGTAATGAGATCTTTCAAAGGTCTGGATATGTTACAGAAAAATACTATGGATCTTATTAGAATTATATAATTATATTGCCGCGCTTTATTTTATACTCGAGTAGTAATACAAATACCTACGCGACACTACGCGTATCGTGTAGTATCAATAGCATACGCAAAATGAAAAGATGCTTTTAGTCTTTGATTATATACATGTCTAGATGGAGTGTTGCGCTGCATTCGCAATAAAAACAACAGGCCAGATTTGCAGGGCTTGTGTGCTTGTTACACACACATGCAAGCGTAGCCTACGGGCGCGCGCATGACGTGGTAGCGTTCTGAGTGATACCAGCCCTTGAATGTTTTCCGTAAAAGGAGGGAAAATAATTGTGTATTGATTTTGAGATTTATAAGTAATTTGTATCAAATTTAAAGTCAGTCAATATGTATTAGAGTTTTAGCTTTTGAGTTACTAGGTAAAATATATGTTGGTGAAAAAGGGAGTTGCTATTAAAGCTTGTTTATTCTTAATAATTAACAACAATTTGGTTAAAATATACCCTGTGCCTTAGAAAGTAGTCTGAGGTTCCGGTACTTTGAAAGGCGCACGAAGAAAAGCCAACTCACAGTACAACATCGTTATATTTAATTTAATTACTATATTTTTAACTAGATGCTTGCCGCAATTTCTCGTAAATCTTGTTTTTATATCGTTCTCGTTAAGAACTCAGAGAACGTGTAGCTTCCGATTAGTGAAAGAATTTTAAGAATCGGTTCAGAAATTCCGGAGATTAGCGCGTTTAAACTAACAAACAATCTCTTCAGCTTAACGTCGTACATACTACTTCCATTATCAGCATCCAAGGAGCGGCGAGATCGACACGCCTATCAGATTTTAAATAAAATAAACAATATATACCACCACAAAAATATATTATACATACATATATGATATGTATTATCCAGTACAATAGTTAAATTGAATTGGCTTGAATTCTCGAAATATACTTTTTCGATCATGATTGAACATTTTGTTAATTGGCTAACACTCACATGGGAAATTTAAATTCAATTACCAGGCTACCCTGTAAACATTCCGTCAAAATGGTGGTCGAATTTTGAAAAAATTTCACTGAGTTAATTTAATTGTTTCTTTACAATATAGTTATTTAAAGTTTACTTATCGATGATAGGTATTTTTTTTAGTTGATTTCAATCGCCCTAAGTAATTCCTGCACACTTTTATCATGCAAAACGTCATTTTTATACGCCACTCAATACGTGTTTACCGTACAATGACAGTAACGCCACTGATCGGCCGCGACGAGCTTAGTCTCTTACAGTTAAATACTATTTTTTTGGAAGTTTAGACGCTCGAACTCTCTATCTAGACATATTTATAATCAAAGCTTTTAGTAGATATATCTGTGTTTATTCTTATAAATCTGAAATATAGTTCATTGCTTGCAGATTTTCAGGGGACAATTTAGGAAATTTTTTTTTTTCAAATCTTATTATTGTCATAAATGAAAGGCCTTGTTATGAGGATTTCTATATATTTTTGTTAGTATTGTAAGATGAGTAGTTTTGAATTTATTGATGGAAATGAAATTCATTCTTTTTGTATTTTTTTTTGGAATTTTTCATGCTAGATTATTAAATTGTTTAATATATGAAAGAAAAATTTGACTGCAGGCAGAATTCAAATGAATGAACTGCAACGCATACACATAAAATTTAAGTATGTTAATTACAAAAACATAAATAAATAAGTACCTAAGTCTTATTTAAGTAATTGTGTGAGTCAATTAAACTCTGACTGGTTATTTATCCAAATTACGATTTCAAAAGGGGTCTGACCAGTTACAGTAAGTACCTTAAAACCTGGCAATTTCCTACAAAACGGAATAAAAATATTTGTATTTTAATTATATATTTATAAAAATATTATTTCATGCCTTAAGAAAGTAATTTCAATCTGATTTTTCATTTACATTTGGAAAGCTGGTGACAAAATTATGAGATTTAGTTATAAAACGTAGTGTGGAAACTTAGCTATTATAAAATTTACTTAAGAAATCCTATTACAAAAGCTATATTAAGAAAAAGAAGAGAATTATTATTAAGAATTTTTACAGTTTCCCTTTAGAATGAGTTATATAATACAGATATTCAGTACGAATGTGTGTTATTTCAATGGCTTGTAAGAGAGAACATTTCGAATTACTTGCTCGAGTTAACCACGTGCCAATTTAACGGTGTGTTCACATCCAAATCCACTTCCCAAAACCAGCATATTACCTACATATAAATTTTTTTTTTTATTTTTTTTTCCTCACTATAATAGATTTGAGTATTCGTAGATTGGAGCTTCGTGTTCATAAAAGTAAATATAATAGATGGTTTTAGTTTTTCTTTTTGGTAGGGTTTTTCGACTACCTACTTATATATCGGGGCTTGTGGCAGTTGATCAGGTTAACATATTACCAATTTAAGCTGTAGCTAGCTAGCTATCCAGCTCGGTCTTTGAATGTTTGAAGTTGTGACCATTTTTCAATCAAATCATATCAAACCATTTTTATTTCAAATACACCAATACAACGGCACTTTTGAAACGTCAAGTAGTCAGTCAGTAGTTAGTCGTGAAGCTAATTGTCTGTTCCAATTCGTAGATCCTATGGAGAAGAACATACAAGAAACACCATGGACACTCTTTTCCAACATAGATTTTACAATTTTTGGTTACACCGTTTTAGGCATTTTATTAATAGTTAGTTGTGAGGACAATGTAACGATGCTGAAATTTACACTGGTAGTGAGTCGTAATACATATAGATATTTTGAAATAAATATTTCGAACATTTACAAACAACGTTATCTAGTCCCAAACTAAGTAGAGTCTACATTACGGGTACTAGACAACTGGTATAAATACATAAACATATTTTTTTTGTTAATACATACATATTATAAATGGGAAACACCCAAACTCCGTAATAAATATTTGTGGATTACACAAATATTTGGTCCGACCTCAAGCACAGCAGTTGCATCGAGGCAATCGAACCTTTCGTGCCTTTCAATACTTACTGAACTTTTGAAGACTTACATACAAAGTTTTATAACTAAATGGTAAAAATAAGGTGTTAGTTGCCTATTTGTTTAGTAATTTTGTGTGTAATCAAATGTGTGAGGCAAATTGTTTTCAGTCTTCAATTCTACTTCCACAATTTGTCAAGCAGAAAGAGATAAAACTGTGCCAATGAGTAAATGAAGAAGCTCATGCACAGATGAGACATGTGTTTATGTGCTTGTGGAGTATTAGTTAGTATCAAATAAGTCAAATACTCCCCAGATTGTAATGATGAACTTTTCAAATTCAAATTCATCCGTTGGCAGCAGGGATGACCGGCAAGTTAGTTTGTTTTTCGGAGATGAGTCACTTTACACACAGATTTTAACAATTGACACTTCGCCCTCCCCACCGAATAATATCGTAATCGCAATTTCTAAATTTTACAGGAAAAATTAAATACTGTTTTTGAGTATTATCTCAGCAAGGGAGCATCGTAAGGTAACCATTTATGTATCAAAACAAAGTTAATTTAATTACTTTGTATTTTCTTTCGGTTCTTTTTTGTAATAGTTTTCAAAATAAAGTTATTGGCGAAAATAATAATACCGAAATTGTAGCTCAAAAGTATATTGTGTAATGCATCATTGCCATATTGTTCGCGTGTAAATCCAACAATTTTAGTCAGTATTAGTGCATTACAGTAATATTCGTTAAAATGTGCTGTTAAAAATGTTAACTGTAATATGATATTACAAAATTATTTGCGTGAAATCAAAGTGATAATTTAAAAACTTTATAAAATTTATCTATATGATACCGTTTTGAACAGCACTACGAATTTTCACAATTATCTATCATGTATTGTAAGAAATCATTACCAAATTGCGTAAATATAAATAAAACCCTAAAAGAATTGTTTTACACCTTACATGAAACACAATTATGTATTTTTTCCACGAATAAAATGGTAATAGCCACTTATCGAAAAAATTAACTATTGCATAATCAGTATTAACTTGTTTTGGTATTATTCGTGTAAAAGGGTATGTTAGATTTTAAACGAGTAATATTGTTATGTTCATCACGGGGTCATTGAAATTTGTGTACTTTTCTAAATATCCATGTTAAAAGTACAATTTTTTTTTATAAGGTGTAATTAGTGTTCCAAATACCGAATATGCAATAAAACGTAAACTATCGTAATAGCACATTATCATATTATTCGCTGGGGAGGGCGACTTATTTTTAGTTATTAATTATCACAAAGAACTACAATAAAGACTTATAACTAATTTAATTACAAATAAAAGTTAATTTTAATTTTAATATTCACAAAGTTACGTCTGAGATTTTACAGGGTTGCCAGACCAAAAAAAGATTTGATTTTAGACCTCCTTAATGTCAACCCTAAATAATCGACATCAGTCTCTTAGTAGATCTTCACGAAGGTCAAGTGAGGGTTGGGGACAGGCAAGACAAAATTGTTGCTAAATCATCTTGCCTTTGAATATTTTTAGGACGCCCGAAGATCTAAGAAACTAAGTTTACGACTGTAACCCATAATAAAAACCGGGAGCGACTGTTTGACGTAAACTTCGAAACACGCGGGGTCACCCATCCAGGTCCCCTGCTAAGAATGAATTAGATGCACCTTTTTTCTTCACAAATAGAAAGTGTCACTAATGAGGATATATTTATACTAATATTTTAATTCAAAATTTACTTTGTCTATTACGCTTTCACGGCTAAACCACTATTCTGATTTAGACACACATGGTATAAAGATATATAGGACCTTGAAAAAGGATATTGGTTACTTTTTGTCGTTATAATCGATTTTCACGCGGGTGATTTCCTAGAATAAAAATACTTGATTTGAAAACCGCTTCAGGGTAGAAGAAATACCCACTAGAACAAAACGGTTCGGCTCTTCCTTCTTATGCCGAGCATTCAAAAGCTGAAACTCACTACCAGCTCACGTGTTTCCTTCCCACTATGATCCCGGGTCCTTTAAGCGAGGCGTGAAAAAGCATCTCACTAAACCGCCATAGTGTGGGTCGCCATACTTTACTGTCTGCATTTGCAGCAATGATGTGTGGTTTCTATGGTTTCTCACACTCTTGGATTCTGCTCATACTTTCCACCAGGCAGGGTAGAGTCACTTTGGTAGGCTAAATAAATAAAAAAAAAACCTTTGACATCCTTTGGCCAGATTCTGTTCGGTGGATTTAAGAAACTCATATGCCTTAATAATAAAAGATAATCAAATATTATTTCAATACTATACTGAATTGTAGAAAATAGACAGGCGTGGAGATTGCTCCACCAACAAGGGCCGGACTCTTAAAAAATATACTGAAAAATATCAATGTTATCCTCATTTCATATGGCTTCTAAAAAGATGTGTGTGAGTTTTATTATTCTGATTTATTCTAACGGGTTTCATTCAAATGTAAATATAAACAAAGGTTCTGATTTGAATGTCATGTTGCTACCTACACATGTATATATAAAATATAACATTTAATGTCGAAAATTTTTATCTCATTTTAAGTATTCAATGGATGTGATGTAACCAGGTATTGTTTACATGCAGCTTTATGAGGATCACTTTAAATCTACTTAATATTTGCCGGTGAGAGAATATACGTTTGCACTCCCAAATGTAACGAAAAATGATACTGAATTTAGCTTAATGTTTCGTGACAAGGAAAATAAATTGTTTTGTGTATCTAAAACTATGGATATTATGTGAAGTAGAAATCATTATTTATTTGTGTAGAGTAAGAATGTATAAGGTTCAATTGGTATTTTTTTTTTATGATTAGCATAAAAAAATACCAATCTAATTTAGAACCTCTTCATGTTTACGGCCATCGCAAACTGGGCGACTTGTCGCCGCGTCTTGTCACCGTGACAAGACGCGTCGCTCTCGCTGTCGCGTGTCGCCTAGTGTGTGCGTTGTGTTAAAGTCTGTTAAAAATATATTTAAACAAAACATCAATTGTCTACCCTTTCTTAACAAACGTAAACGTATGTAAAATGACTGTATTATTAGTAAATTATTAAATAACTTCTTTTATTTTGGCCGCCGCCTGGTGTATAGTGACCGATTCCTTCGGGGGTTCCACAAACGTTTTTCGTTAACTCACGAAGAGTATACCGCGAAAAGCATTCCCCACTTGCAAAAAAATAATTGGCCAAGTGCGAGTCAGGCCACGCATAGCATAGGGTTCCACAGTGAACTATAATGGAACGACTAGCCAAATCATCTATACCATTTTAGTTTTCTTTTTTTAATAGATCTATCTAATGATAGCCCACTAGAGGGATACCTGCAAACGAAAACCCTACTTTACGTCTAGGGGAGGTACCATACATACATATTTGCTAATAACATCAATGTATCAATCAATGCGACGTCACTTGATAAACGAAATATATAAGGAAGTTAACTCACTTCCTTATACATTCTTTATATGTATATAATAAGCTATGTTTAGACATAATTCAGCCTCAGCAATTAGAACGCAAAATTGATCAAGTTCACATTTAATTTTTCGACTTCATTGGGTATGTTGTCTTGCGTTTCTGTGGTTTATTAAATAACAAGCAGATAATGTTGAACATGAAATTGATAAATAAACCGACCATGATGTCATGTCGACTAGTAATGTTATGGTACCAAAGATTCACAATTATTTAGTTTTATTATCAAGGTTCACCATATTTGGCCCCAAGTATTATAAAACTTTATAGCATCACATTTTTGTGGAGGATCATATCCACGGAATAGCTCCAAACATTTTTTGTACGATCATATCTTAAAGAAGCAAAAACCCGGTTCTATCAATAACGCAGACTACAAAAACCGATGACCCGTAAAAATGAGGTTATCCATCTCTGACTGATCCTTTTTATTAAGGACAAGACCAACGATCAATTACTTATATAATGTTTTGGAAAAACAATTGAAATTCTTAATTCTATTACATTTTTTATTATGTAAACACTGACTTGACTGTACATATGGTATAGTGGCTTAAGTGGTTGCCTCACCGCGCCTCGGGCTTCGTATAGTTTGTATTTTTTTCATATTTGGCATATCAAAGTGACTCTACTCTGCCCAATAGAAAGTATGAGTAAAATCCAAGGGTCACCATCCTCATTGTGAAAGCAGACATTGCAGCATGGTGACCCACACTATGGCGCCTAGTGAAATGCTACTGCATGTTTGAGTATAAATGCTGTCACTTATAGATTGGTCTTGTGTGTGAGGGTAGTACTGCCCCGGTCGAGCCGGCCCATTCGTGCTGAAATCAGCGTGGCTCTACTACCTTGTGTTGTCAGTTTGAATCCCCTTGATGTCAGTTCATGTGATCTAAATATCTAACTGTTGTCCTGAGTCTGGGTGTTCTTTGTGTTCATTTTATTTGTATTTGTAAAGTTCCACGCGACATATAGTATATTACTGGAGCTTGAGTGCTTTTTAAAACAAAGAAGATTTACTTGGGCTCTGAATGGGGACTGACTTGTTGTCAATTTTTAAACAAAAACACATGGATGGAAAAATTAATGGATGATTCAAATTATTACAGAGTGAATCATCATCCCCAACAACCCATATTGTCCCACTGCTGAATAGAATAGAAGTTCTCTAAATGAATATTTTTTCAATTGTTATTCCGCTTGTTTAAGTTATATTTTTTATATTTTTATTATTTTTAAGAATATTATACCATTCATTAATTTAAGTATGTTTATGTATTTATATCAGTTGTATAGTACCCATACTTAGGCATTATGGCATAACAGGTACAGCGCTTAATCTCGTTGATTCTTATCTTAGTGAGCGAATACAGTATGTTGATATTAATGGAATAAGGTCCTCCGGATCACCAGTGAGTATGGGCGTGCCACAAGGCTCAATTCTGGGTCCTTTTTTATTTTTGGTGTATATAAACGATTTGCCATTTTTTACTAGTAAGTTATGCGATATTGTTCTATTTGCTGATGACACTTCTCTCATATTCAAAACCAATCGCAAAAACGATTACTCTGACGAAGTAAATAGGTCCCTCGCATTAGTCCTTGACATCAAATAACTTGCTTTTGAATTCTAAAAAAACCAAATGTATTAAGTTTAGTTTGCCAAATGTAAGGAATATCAGTACAAATCTAGTTTTAAACAATGAAGTTATTAATTTTGTTGATTCAACGGTTTTTTTGGGAATTACTTTAGTTAGTAAATTACAGTGGGGCGCCCAAATATCGTGTCTCGCAGGGAAACTCAGTTCTGCAGCGTATGCTGTCAGCAAAGTCAGACAGCTTACGGATGTGGAAACAGCAAGGCTAGTATATTTCGGTTATTTCCACAGCGTCATGTCGTATGGCATTCTGCTATGGGGCAAGGCAGCTGATATTCAAACAATTTTCATTCTCCAAAAACGTACAGTGCGTGCGATTTACAAACTAGGTGCACGAGTTTATCTTAGAGAAAAGTTTAAAGAGATAGATATTATGACAGTTGCATCACAATATATATTATATTTGCAAAAATTATGTTTATAAAACAAAATATGCATTTATATCACAGGAATAGTGACGTTCACTCGGTGAACACGAGACATAAGCATAAATTAGTAGGTCAATATCATAGGCTACATTTATGGGTCACAAACGCACAATTCATTTATGGGTCTTTCCGTGCGATTTTTTAATAGGTTACCAGCTAGTGTTATGAGTCTATCAGTGGAAAAGTTTAAAAATGTAGTCAAAATTTATTTTTTACGTAGAGGTTATATTATACTTATTATTATACTTAGAGGTTATTTTATGTTCTAATTTTTAATCACTATAATTTGCATCAGTCCTCTAACATGGTGTATATATTATATATTATTATATATTATTATATATTAGTGGCAGCACCTTACCCCCATATCAGGTTTATAAACACTAAAACTATGTAAACATTGGCGATTTGAAAGGAGTGGCCGCGAGTTTTTATTGCCATGTTCTTTTCTCCGGCTCTACCTATTGTTTGCGAACATGGCATAAATGTACATGTAGAATCTTGACCTGTCACAAGAGATGTATTGCATCCTAAGTGAATAAAGAATTTTGAATTGAATTTGAATTTGAATTACAGTTGACGAATTTTTAAATGATAAAGAAAAATGGATTTGACTACTTGCTCCTTGTCATTTTATTCTACTCATGTGAATGTTGTTATCACATTGTTTATGAGCATGATTTTACTTTTGTAAGTAAAGATTCTACGTGACTAATAAAGGCCATTCTTCTCTTTCTTTTGATCTTAAAATTAATATTTTATATTTAATCTTTCGTTACCAGTAATTTGGCCTATATTTGAGCACATATAGTTTTTACCTTTGTTGTAAGTAGATGCTCCTACTATGTTGAACCCACTGAGGCTGTTGTTTTTTTTTTTTTTTAAATTAGCTTATGTTCTAATTTTTAATCACTATAATTTGCACAGTCCTCTAACATGGTGTATAGTATATTAGTGGCAGCACCTTACCCCCATATCAGGTTTATAAACATTAAAACTATGTAAACATTGGCGATTTGAATGGAGTGGCCGCGAGTTTTTATTGCCATGTTCTTTTCTCCGGCTCTACCTATTGTTTGCGAACATGGCATAAATGTACCTACATGTAGAATCTTGACCTGTCACAAGAGATGTATTGCATCCTAAGTGAATAAAGAATTTTGAATTTGAATTTGAATTTGAATTTGAATACAAGCTCTGCTTAGTTTGTTACTAGATGACATTGTGTGCAGGCTGTGAGTAATATTTATTTCTACATGTAGCGCACGCAATTGAAACTTTAAAAAAAAGCCAATGTCCATGAAACAATTTTATTGATAATCCGCTCCTACTGGTCGTAGCGTGTTGAAATATATTTATGTGTGTTAGTTCGGTAGAATCTACATCATCAACAGCCTTTAACAGTCCACTGCTGGACATAGGCCTCTCCTTAGAAAGGAGGTATTGGCCTACTATACCACGCTGGCCAGACGGGTTGGTATAGGGTTGGTTTCAAATTTTCCTTCTCTTTGCATTGATATCTTGCGTAGTTTATCCCTTAGTCGCCTTTTACGACACCCGCGGGATGAATAGGGGTGGTGACACTCTGTATTCTTAATCCGTCACCACACGGTAGAAGTACTGGTCTAATTTAGAAATTCCTTTAGTGTTAGATATCCCAGTTATTGAGGAAGGCTATAAGGTTATCATATAAATAACTCGAGGACGAAGCAGACTGGATAAGTCTGCTTTCTTCGAACTGCACAAGTTCCACAGTGACTTGTAACGTATACGATTTCTGTTTAAGACATTGTAAGAAACAAATATGGACGATTTATAGCGCCTTTGTTTGTAAGTATTTTTAAAGATAGTAAATTGTTAGTCGTTGGCACGACGCCAAGTTCAACTTTTCAACTAACTTTATGCCAAGCACAAATAACAAAATGGTCACTGCTGTTATATACCAATACAGAAGTCAAGAAAAAACTTATACCCTTGTGAAAATCTGGTAACACACGTGACTTTTAAGAAATGTAAGTGTAGACTCTGGAATTATTCCCAGTTTTAATGTCTTAACTATGTACTGAACGAGTTTTATTAAATACATCAATACAATTTTTTACGAACTACCATTAGTTAGCAAATACATATCAGACTACAAAAGAACTTGTAATTATTGAAATAATGTGTTTTTTTAGAGTTCCGAAGTTCATGACTCGGAACCATTATAGATTCCTCATGCCCCCCCCCCCTCTAAAAGCTAAACGGTTGTCTCAAAAAATCAAAAAAAAAAGATGGTAGTGCATATTAAAGAACTTTAAATGACAACTATGATGACCTTTTTTTTTTTTTTTTTGTTGACGCGGTGTAAAAAATCCTTACGGATCTCCGGCTCCTTGGGGACAAATGAGGAACCAGGAGTAAGTGGTGATTCCACTAAAAAAAACACCCCGACAGCCTATCTCAGGCACCCTGCTCTGAGGAGGACCCGGACCATGTTATTTCAGGTCCTCCTCAGAATCGGCACCACGCCTATCCAGGCTCTGTCCTAGAAGGAGCCACAGAGGCTCCCTCATGCCCATTGGCCGATCAAAGTGTATTTTGGCGGCCTGATCACATTAAGTAACCAGGCCACCCTCCTACCTCCAGCCGCAATAATTAAGAGCTTGCTACCCGAGGTCCTCTTCTCTGGTAGCTTGCGGCCTCGTCGACGGCTGTTGTCACCGCCGGCGTTCTCTACGCTCGGGATCGGCCCTCTCCCGATCCCGTTCAGCAGTCTCTTTCTGGAGCATTACAGCTTCACAGAAAGAGACCACTGCGCCTCAGCCCTCCTCACCCGCCAGCATGGCAGCAATGATTGCTGGCGGGGACAGGTCTCGTCCGATTTGGCAGACTAGGACTTCGCGTTCAGACGCCCAAGCGGGGCAGTCCTCCAGCGTGTGCTGGGCGGAGTCTATGTCGGCTGCGCAGTGGTGGCATTGTGCCGTCTCCTCGCGTCCGATCCTATTCAGGTACTCACCGAAACAACCATGCCCGGTGAGTATCTGCGTAAGCCGATAGGTGACGCGACCTCCCTCCCTACCTATCCAAGCTTCGAGGTTAGGCAGAACGGCACCGACAGCGCGTTGGCGCGCATTCTGCGGCTGTTCCAGCCGCGCGCGCCACTGTGCCAGTGTCTGTCGGTGAGCGTTCCGCCGCATTTCGAGCTCGTCCTGGTCATCCCGGCCTTCACCCCTGCGGATGGCGCGAGTCTGGTCATAGACCCTCGCGTCCATATCCGCTAGGATATCAAAAGGCGGGAAGCGTGCCAGGACTGTTGCCGCCTCCGACGAGATTGTGCGGTATCCTCTCACTATCCGGATGGCCGCTACCCGCTGCGCTTGGTTGAGCTTAGCTCGGCAGCGGGAGGATGCCGATAGGCGCTTGGCCCATATCGGCGCTCCGTAGAGGGCCATGGATCGGAGCACCGCACAACTATGATGGCCTAGAAGATAGCTTTGTTAGTTTAGGAGTTAAAGAGGTCTAACTTGTCAAATACGCTTACTTAAAAGACTTCGTACTCGATTTCCATGTAATAGCTTACCGTTTTGTAACACGAGTTGTTTAGTCAGTTATGGAGCAGTAACATAGTATTTCAGTCATTAAATACATTACACTATAAATAAATATATGCGGATTTATCATTCAGTACATGTTTTGCTTCTAATCCAGGAATACATTTACGATTTATCCCGTTAATTAACGCCTTAAAAGATCGACAAAAAAATAATGAACTTTACTTATTTTTACTTGTCTGATTTTTTAATATGTTATTATTGTTATTAAAGTAACTATTACAAAGTTACATTTCATCAGTCAGACAAATTCGAGTGACCAAACATCCCTTAAACACAAAAATTATTCAGCCGGGAGTGCGATCATCATGCTATTTCAGAGCGAGTGAGACGTCCACAGCAACTTGGATCCCGTTTTTAGGGTTCCATAGTCAAATGGCAAAAAAGGGAACCCTTATAGATTCGTCATGTCTGTCTGTCTGTCTGTCTGTCCGTCCGTATGTCATAGCCACTTTTTTCAGAAACCATAAGAGCTATACTTTTGAAACTTGGTAAGTAGATGTAATCTGTGAACCGCATTAAGATTTTTACATAAAAATAGAAAAAAAAACAATACATTTTGGGGGTCCCCATACTTGGAACTGAAACTCAAAAAAATTTTTTTCATCGAACCCATACGATACCCATATCTATGGATAGGTATTCAAAAATGATGTTGAGGTTTCTTATACCATTTTTTTCTAAATTGAATAGTTTGCGCGAGAGACACATCCAAAGTGGAAAAATGTGTCCCCCCCCCCCTCTAACTTCTAAAATAAGAGAGTGATAAAACTAAAAAAAATGTATGTTGTACAGTCAGCGTCATAATGATATTGGCGTTCAAAGTGGTCAAAATGATGTGAAAAACAATAATTCAATTTTATGTTGGCTCGCAAGGTGCTCAAATTGTTGTACGCATTCAGAGTGGTCAAAAGATCTTAGCACTCAGTTGTCAATAATATGTTAGCTGACAGAGTGTTCAAATTTATGTTATCAAATAGGTTGTTCATTGGTATCTAAGCATGCAAACTAGTCAAAAATATCTTAGCAATAAAGAGAAAGCAACGTTATCACCCACACATAGAGTATACTTTGCAGTTTCACTACATAGTATAAAACAAAGTCGCTTCCGCTCTCTGTCTGTCCCTATGAATACTTAGATCTTTGAAACTACACAACGGATTTTAATGCCGTTTTCTTTAATAGATAGAGTTCAAGGGGAAGGTTTATATGTCTAATACATGCTTAATGTAGTAGAGAAGCATTGATAATTTTAGAGGTTTCTAATGTGATGTCGTAAATAAACCAATTTTTTACGCTTACGTTGTAAACGCTGGCTTTACCCTACGAGATAGATCAAAATAATGTACTACAGTATTGTATCTTAAAAAGTCTAACGTAAATCCTATCCTATTACGTATATCCTAACGTAAATGCGATTTGGGAATCGTTACGGGATAATATGCAAGCTGTAATAAATGATAACAATAACTCATCTTCTGATTATAGTGATTATTATAGAACATAAGTCATCTTCTGATAATTCGGACTCTGAACAATCAACTAAGAAAAGCAACAATGAGGACAGTACATAGGAAGAACCAAACATAGACATTAGTCTTTCAGGTGAAACACTTGGCAGTGTTTGAGAGTTAAAAAAAACAGAGTACTAAGCCCGCTCAAGATGTTAGAGGAAGAAAGAGGTTTAGTTATAGTAATGTGGGTGTTGAAACCGGTACAAATCCATGTGTAGACCAGCCAATATAACATATAAAGAGGCTTTAAATGGCCTAGAATCAAGAGAATGGTGTAAAGCTTTACAGGAGGAATCGGAAAATCATTTGAAGAAAACGAAGCTTGGAAAGTAGTGGACAAGCCAAAACAAACAACAGAGGTTAAGTGTAAGTGGGTGTTCAAGAGAAAAGTGGACAGTTGTGATACTGTGCGATATTATGGTCAGTTAGTCGCCAAGGGTTTTACACAAAGACCAGGCACAGACTATACAGAAACATTCTCACCAGTGGACCGTCACTACAATAAGACTATTGCTTGTATTCAGTGTTAAATATAATCTAGAAATAACTCACCTTGATGTAACCACAGCTTTTTTGAATGAGCATTTGAAGATGTGTATATATGAGTTTACTATACAATTTGGAATGTCATAAACAGAAAGTATTAAAACTAAAAAAATCGGCTAAGTGCGTGTCAGACAGAAACCATTTCAACTCTAGAAGAAATGCAATTAGAAAACATACGTCACCCTCCGTATTCGCCAAACCTTGCTTCAACGGACTACCATTTTTTTCGTAATTTGGACAATTTTCTACGTGATAAAAAGTTTTCTTCCCAGGAGGCAGTACAAAATGCTTTCACACAGTTTGTAGAATCTAGATCACTAGAGTTCTATCACAAAGACATAAATGACCTTCCTATTAGATGGCAGCAGTGTATATACTCGTATATTAATGGTAGATATTTTGATTAAATAAATATGTTAAATAATAAAATCCCCCACGCACATAAAAGGGTTCCTCAGTCACCCATAATGATACGTGGATTTAAAATCGTATCCAATAGATAACTGCTACTTTTACGTATTAATGTGTTAATTTATGACGTTTTCCAAGGACGCTTCCTTGGAAAACGTTATAACATTCCTTTTACAACTTAAGCCTCTATAACTCCTGAACTAACAAAGTCATCTAATCTGCTACAGTTTTCCTTTAAAGTTCATTATATAGACCACCATCACGAATTTTTCCAGATTTTTTGCGCCGTTTAGCTTTTACAGGGGTGGGGGGGACGCCCTGTTTTTACAAAAAAGTGCCCTTTAAAGTGGAGTTTCTCGCAAACGGACACCTCAATCAAAAAATCCTCTTAAAAATCCATTATTGTTTTCAAAAGACCTATCTAATAATACCCCACACGATGGGGTAGCGGCGTGAAAAAAAATCATCTCCACTTTACGCGTAGGGGAGGTACCCCAAGTAAAAATATTTTTCATAATTTTATTGTAGCACTTTTTTGTCGTAATTACAACACATATTCATACCAAGTTTCATCTTTCTAGCACTTACCGTTTGGACGGTAAGTCGAGGACAGACCGGACGGACGGACAGACGGACATGACAAATCTTTATGGGTTCCGAGTCATAAACTTCGGAGCCCTAAAAGGTCATCTACGGATTGGAAGAATCAGTTAGGGCGTGGTATAAGCGTGTGGATGATTTTTACAAACCTTGGGGTATAGAAAGTCTATCAAAGAACCTTGTTTCTTTGTTAAACATATTGATAATTTCAGGATGATATATAGCCTTGTATGTTGACAATTTTATTTATTTTTTGTAATTGTAAACTGAATACCTTAAGACTAAGTTAAAATCTAAATTTAAATTAAAAGGCTTGGGAAATATTAGACAATGCTTAGGAATGAGAGTCAGATGAAACAATAATGAGATTTTTGTAGATCAGGAACAATTTGTAGATCATTTATTAGATAGGATTATCATGAAAAATTGTAACCCAGTCAGTACACCAATGGAAGTAAATTTGAAGGTAGAGAACGGAGACACTCAATGTACTCAGTATCCTTACCAGCAATTAATAGGAACTTTAGTTTATTTATCTATGTTAACCCGCCCAGATACATTGTATGATGTTTGTTACTAGAGCCAGTTTAATTATAATTATAATGAAACACATTGGAAACATGTAAAACATATTTTAAAATACTTGAAAAAAATCAAGCATTTTGGTTTTTTGGTTTATGGGTTATGTCAATGCTGAATGGGCATCATATTGTGTGGACCGCAAGTCTTGTACTGGATACATATTTAAGATGTGTGGTAGTGTCATGTCTTTTAAGTGTAAAAAACAACCAACATTAGCATAATCTAGCACAGAAGCTGAATATATGACCATAATATTTGTAAGGCAAGTAAATAAGCCATTTACTTGAGAAGCTTATAGTTGGAATTAGAATGCAGAAATGAGTCACCTATTCAAAATATGTGTTGGTATAATCCACAAATAAATTAATACAAAAATTTATATTAAAAATTTCTAAATCATTACTGTAGGTTATTTGTAGTTTATGTTACTCGTAAAATTTTGTCAGTATTGGCTATAATATAAAAAATATTATGTTTTTAAGAAACATTGACTTTATATGTGTTCCAGTAAAATAATCCTATTAATATTATAAACGTGAAAGTTTGTGAGTATGTATGTATGTATGTGTGTATGTTTGTTGCTCTTTCACGCAAAAACTACTGAACGGATTTGGATGAAACTTTACAGTGATATAGCTTAAATAATAGGTCTTTACCCATGAAATTGCCGTTTTGTATGCAATAAGTGAAAGTACTTATTTTATCAAACTTTTTTATTTCTGTTATTGGAAGTAATCACCCATGCAATCGACGCATCTTTGCCAATGCATTGGCTGTTTATTGATACCCTTCTTGTAAAAATCAGCTGGACGAGAGGCAACAAACTCTTCAAAGGCATTTTGTACTGCCTCTCGGGAATTGAATTTTTTACCCACTAAAAAGTTGTCTAAAACTAAAAATTGATTCGTGCGACGAAAAATGGATTCTGTTCGACAATCGAAAGCGCTCCGCAAGTTGGTTAGACCCTGGTTCTGCACCAAAGCAATGTCCTAAACCAAAAATGACGCCTAAAAAGGTGATGGTCACTGTTTGGTGGTCAAGTGCGGGTGTGATTCGCTACAGCTTTTTACAAAACGGCATGAGCATTAATGCAGATGTGTACTATGAAGAACTGGAGAGAATGATGGAGAAGCTTGCAATTCTGCAACCAGCTTTGGTCAATCGGTCGTCCCCACTGCTCCTTCACGACAACGCGCGACCCCATACTGCGCAACAGACAGTCTCCAAGCTGCAAGAGCTGGGGTTGGAAGCTCTCCCTCATCCGCCATACTCACCAGACCTTGCACCTACCGACTATTACTTTTTTCCTAAATTTAGACAACTTTTTAGTGGGTAAAAAATTCAATTCCCGAGAGGCAGTACAAAATGCCTTTGAAGAGTTTGTTGCCTCCCGTCCAGCTGATTTTTACAAAAAGGGCATCAATAAACTGCCAATGCGTTGGCAAAGATGCGTCGATTGCATGGGTGATTACTTCGAATAACAGAAATAAAAAAGTTTTATAAAATAAGTACTTTCACTTAATGCATACAAAACGGCAATTTCATAGGTAAAGACCTAATATCAGAATAACACATAGGCTACTTTTTACTGCAATAATCGAGATAAACGGGCAAAAGCTAGGTGATTATAAAAATACAATAAATCGTAGATGTCAAAATGCATCACTGTTTATTTCCTGTCAAAAATTCACAGGTTGCTAGGCATAACACATTTGCATAGCAACCATAATGATACGCGAGTAACACCGCGGGGCGCATCTAGTACAATAATATAATCACATTAATAAATCTTCCCTAAAAGATAACTTTAATTATGATGAAAACCGCGTTTAAATACCTTGCGTAATTTAAATGATCAGAGCGGACTGACAATGCTTTTTATTGAACTGCGTAAAAATTTAATAATATTTGACCGTTCAATTATAATAGGTACTTTCTGTACCCGGCGTGTAGCTTGAATGAATCCTACGAGCTTTACGATATGACAAGATACATTGCGTACATTGTAGGATATTAAAATACGTTCTACACAGCCGAACAGTTGATTAATATGTAACTTATACAAAAAACCAAAAACGCAACCACATCGACTCATTTGCTGAAGTTCCTATGGCCACCTTCCAGCTCCATCTTCAGACCCTGGTTACCATATGGTGTCAAAGTACTCGTCAAGCCGAATAAAATGAGCCCAAACTCGACGGGGTTGTGTCGAATTACGGAGTTCCTATGGCCACCTTCCAGCTCCATCTTCAAACCCTGGTTACCATATTAGAGTGTCAAAGTACTCGTCAAGAAGACGAATCAAATGAGAATTTTTACTCGAAAATAAATAATCGTATCATTAATTCCACTTTTTATCAAAAAAAATTCAATTGGTTTTATCTAATTTAAATACCTACATCCAAACTCCTTTTCTCAGTATAATATTGTAGATTACCTATGATTTAATAGAATATTGGACTATATTTTTTAATAACATTCGAAACAAAAGACATGTCAATTACGTCATGCAAGAAATGAATGAGAAAGGTATTCAAGACAAAAAAGGACAAACATTTAAAAGTATTAATGAAACTGCAAAGTATACTCTATCTGTGGGCGATAACGTTGGTTTCTGTTTATTGCTAAGATATTTTTGACTAGTTTGCATGCTTAGAAACCAATGAACAACCTATTTGATAACATCAATATGAACACTCTGTTAGCCAACATATTATTGACAACTGATTGCTAAGATCTTTTGACCACTTTGAATGCTTACAACAATTTGAGCACCTTGCGAGCCAACATAAAATAGAATTAATTGTTGAGATGTCAAAACAGTTGCAATACAGACCTTGTGAAGTACACACGCATTTTATTTATTCGCTAACTAGACAGACGATATTCAACCTTATTATCAGTACAACATGGTCCTTCGAGCCGGATTCAATTTAAAAGAACTGGTTGATCGAAGATAAGTTTTTCTGTATGAAGATAGTTGGCGAATATAATAGACAATAGACGACCGGCCGCTGTTATACAAATTGCAGTTATATGGTGTATTGTGCATTCCTGTGGTTACAATAACGAAGTGAACGTTTTAAACGCATTATATTAACTTTCATTATGGAGGCAGTTGAACAACAATTAGAACTTTTAGAACATTTGTCGAATAGTATCGTGAAAACCAAAACAAACTTTAAAAAGTCACCTAAGTCAAGAATTACTATAGGTTATGTTGAAGCGAGATTACAGTGCGTAGAAGACTATTGGAATTCGTATCAAAATAGTTATCAAAGTTTATTGAAGAATACTAAGAAAGAACAAAGGAATACTATTGACTATTTTACGCAAGATTTATACAGTCAGTGTGAAGAAACTTATGTAGATTTAAAAGCAGATATTAACGACACGCTTCGATTATTAAAGAGAAATTTAGAAACAGTAGGAAACTCAGCACAAATATCAGCATCATATACACAGAAGGAATGTTCGAGCAGCGCAGAGGTCAAACTTCCGAGAATTAATCTACCTACATTTTCGGGGACGTATGAGGAATGGCAATCATTTGAAGATACATTTACGGCGTTAATATCGAACAACAAATTATTGAGTAATGTACAAAGGTTTCATTATTTGAATTCGTGTTTATCTGGCGAGGCAAAAAACACTATTAAACATATTCAAGCGACAGAACAAAATTATGAGAAAGCTTGGGAGACTTTGAAAAATAGATATAGCCACAAGCGGCTTATAGTCAATGCAATATTAAAAAGATTATTTACATTTAAAAAGGTTAACACCCAATCACCAGGCCATTTAAAGACATTGATTGATACTACTAAGGAGTGTTTGAATAGTTTAGAGTCTATGAATCTTTCAACATCTACCTGGGATCCTATGATCATTTATATTACAGTGCAAAAATTGGATTATGACACGCATAAAGATTGGGAATCCCATGTGAGTCGTGAGTACCAAACTGAACTACCTACTTTACAAAATATGATTACCTTCTTGGATAGTAGAATACACACATTAGAGTTAACCTGTTCGCCTTCTTCAAGCTCTCAAAAAGCAATTAAGATGATAGAACGTTCGTGTCATTCGTCAGCCGTAAATATCATTTGCAAGTTATGTAAAGGCCAGCATCTCCTCTGTCACTGTAAAGAATTTGTGAAACTTGAACCACAGAAGAAAAGTGAAGTTGTCAAGAGCAATCGATTATGCTACAACTGCTTGTCACCAGGCCACCCAGTGTATTATTGTAAGCAGAAGACTTCTTGTAAAATATGTGGAAAGCGACACCATTCACTTCTTCATAGCAAGAAGAGAGAAGATATTCAGGATACAGAGAAGAATACAACAACACCTGAAATCTCAATGCACACGGTGAATGAACAACAAGAAAATCTTCTGGATGAGTCTATCATAGTGAACTTCGCACACAAGCAGAGTAGAGCGTTATTAGCAACAGCGTTGGTTCCGGTCCGAAGTAAATGTGGCCGTGAGACTACGTTAAGAGCACTAATTGATCCTGGCTCACAAGCGTCATTTATAAGCGAGAATGCAACTCAACTCATTAGACTAAAGAAAACCCCTGTCCAGTGCTCAATCACAGGAATTGGCAGCACCACAACTCCAGTGCGTTATGTGGTACAGTTGGAGATATTATCACAGTATGATACTCAATTCAGTCTCCCTCTGAAAGCATATGTTTTAAAATCACACATAACATCAAAGTTGCCCAGTTCCACAATAAAACCACAGTCAGATTGGTCACACTTAGAAGGTCTAACACTAGCAGATCCACAATACTACATGTCAAATAGGATTGATCTATTGCTTGGCATTGATGCATACACTGAAATTCTAAGAAACAATTTAATAAAGGGGCCACCAGGCTCACCGTCAGCCCAGGAGACAAGTTTGGGGTGGATTTTGTTTGGAAATATTTCTAAACATGAACACACTACTCAAGAATTAACAGTCATGCATCAACAAATAGACATAGATATGGATAGTCTATTAAAAAAATTGTGGAGCATAGATGAATCAGCTAAACGTACACTTACCTTTGATGAGAGCGTCTGTGAAGATATTTATAAAACCACACATAGGCGAGATTCAAATGGAAGATATATTGTTAAATTGCCTTTTAAAATAACACCTCAAGAAATAGGATCTACTAGAGAGATAGCACTGAAGAGATTAGAACACTTAGAACGACGATTAGAGAATAAACCTGAATTAAGAGAAGAGTATAGCAAGGTTATGGAAGAATATATACAGCTTAATCACATGGAGAAGGTCCCAAAGGAAGAGATAAATAAAGTGTCAATTTATCTACCACATCACGCCGTGGTACGAGATAGTGAAACCACGAAGGTGAGAATTGTCTTTGACGCGTCATGTCAAAGTTCAAAGGGAAATTCACTCAATGATTTACTATTAGTGGGACCTCAATTACAAAAAGATATACGAAACTTAATTATGAGATGGCGTTTAAAGAAGATTTGTTTTATAGCAGATATTCAGAAAATGTACCGTATGATATTAGTCTCAAAAGAAGACACAGACTATCAACGATTATTATGGAGACAGAATCCTACTAAAGAAGTTGATGACTATCGTATGCTCAGAGTAACATTTGGGACAGCCTCAGCACCCTATTTAGCAATTAGGACCCTACAACAGTTATCGACGGATGAAAAGAATAAGTATCCTATTGGGGCTAGAATATTAGCCGAAGAATTCTATGTCGACGATTGTATTAGTTCCCATGATACATTAGAAACCGCGATAGAAGCTAGTCAAGAATTAATAAAGATTTTAGAAAGTGGAGGATTTACATTACAAAAATGGGCATCGAATAGCAAAGAGTTTCTAGATACAATTCCACAACCATTGAAAAGTGTAAGTGTTGATGCGCAAGAAAACTTTATAAAAACATTGGGTTTAATCTGGAACATGAAAACAGATACATTTCACTATCAAATAAAATTACCACCTAAATCAGCCTTAATAACAAAAAGAATTATTCTGGGAGACATACAACGTTTGTTCGACCCTCTGGGGTGGATATCACCAGCAATCATCACTGCTAAGATTTTAATACAGAATATTTGGAAAGAGAGACTTGGTTGGGATGAAGAGGTTGGAAAATCTAATGAAGTAGAATGGAGTAAAATAAGAGACAGTTTTAAACATTTACATCAAATAAAAATACAAAGATGGATGGGTAAAGAACATAATGATGAGATATGTCTGCATGGGTATTGTGATGCCTCCATCAAAGCATATTGTGCAGTAGTTTATTATAGATTAGAAAAGAAGAACGGTGAAGTCAGAACAGGAATAATTGCATCACGGACTAAAGTAGCACCGGTTAAAGTAATTTCTCTTCCACGCCTGGAACTGTGTGGGGCGGTACTATTAGCAAGATTACTGACGCAAGTAAGAGAGGCTCTCAGACTACCAGAAAGTAAAATCCATGCCTGGACAGACTCCACAGTTGTTTTATCTTGGCTCTCAGGCGACCCTAACAGATGGAAACAATTTGTCAGCAATCGTGTAGTCGAGATATTAGACAACGTTCCCTGCTCAAGATGGTATCATGTCAGGTCAAAAGACAATCCTGCCGATATAGGTTCTAGAGGTGTCTACGTAGGCAACCTAATAGATAATAAGCTATGGTGGGAAGGACCAGAAAGCCTTAAAGAGAGGGATTTTAAGTTTTCTAAATTTACTATTACTCCTACTGAGATAGAAATGAAAAGAATACCAGTCAATTTTAAGACATTAAAAATGAAATTTGAAGATTATAGTACATTACAAGAGCTTTTAAAAACCATTGTTTATAGTTTAAGATTTCTAAGATATAGAAAACTGTCTGTAAATACTAATATAACAATTACCACACTAGAAGTAGAGGAAGCATTAACAAAATGTATTAACATAGCACAAAGGGAAGAATTTGAAGATGAAATAGAAAGTTTACAAAAAGGGAAAAATGTCAAGAAATTAAGTTGTTTGAAAACGTTAAATCCATACCTAGATGAGAACAATATTATCAGGGTGGGTGACAGACTGCGCCACGCAAGCCTAAGCCATGATCAAAAGCATCCCATAATATTAGGCACAAACAATGAACTTTCACAACTGATTGTAGCAGAAGCCCATCAGAAGACATTGCACGGAGGGATTCAGCTAATGCTTAGTTATATTAAATCAAGATACTGGATTATTCGGGTCAAAAATCATATAAAGAAATGTATACACAAATGTATTATCTGTGCACGACA
This sequence comes from Phragmatobia fuliginosa, assembly GCA_932526445.1. Classification (NCBI taxonomy): domain Eukaryota; kingdom Metazoa; phylum Arthropoda; class Insecta; order Lepidoptera; family Erebidae; genus Phragmatobia; species Phragmatobia fuliginosa. Next base: position 4,999,442 of record OW052073.1, read on the forward strand.
CCGAGCAATATCGAAAACGCAAGTTATGGGTGATCTTCCCAAAGCTCGTATCACTCCTGCTCGTCCATTCAGCAACAGTGGTGTAGATTTTGCCGGTCCTTTGCAAATACTGACGTCAAAGGGCCGTGGTACAAAAACTCGCAAGGCCTACATCGCCATATTCATTTGCATGGCCACCAAGGCCATACATCTTGAGTTGGTTGGCGATCTAACCTCAGAAGCATTCATCGGAGCATTTAATCGATTTATTGCACGAAGAGGCCGATGCACACATCTATGGAGCGATCATGGTCGTAATTTCGTAGGTGCTAATAAAGAGCTACAAGCAGCTTGGAAAGAAGCTAACTTAAATTTACCTGGTCATCTTGCAGATATTCTTGCAGCCGACGGCACCCAATGGCACTTCATTCCACCATATAGTCCAAACTTCGGCGGATTGTGGGAAGCCGCCGTGAAGTCCACAAAATTCCACTTAAAAAGAATCCTAAGTACCAACCTAACATTTGAAGAATTATCGACAATATTGTGCCAAATAGAAGCCTGTTTGAACTCGCGCCCATTGACCCCCATTGATACTGCTGACACGGAATTAGAAATATTAACTCCTGGACATTTCCTCATCGGAGAAGCCCCTGTCACCATACCAAAACCAAGTTTAAGAGACGTTCATACTAACTATTTATCGAGATGGCAGCTTTGTCAGAGGATGGTAGCTGATTTCTGGCATCGTTGGCAAAATGAATACCTGACACGTCTACAAACTCGACCAAAATGGATGAAGAAGCAGAAAGAGTACGACATTGGTGATATAGTTCTATTGAAAGAGGATCAATTACCACCGGGGAAATGGGCCCTGGGTCGTATTGTCGCTAAACATCCAGGAGAAGATGGTCTTACTAGAGTTTATAGTATTAAATATAGAAATAGTATCGTCCAAAGATCTTTGTCAAGAATTTGTGCATTGCCAATAGATAAAGATTGATTTTGTTAAGTTTAATTTGTACTTTATCTCTCTTAAATTTATATTCTGATTACTATCATGTTGTTATCATAGTATTTATTACTAAGTTGAAGTTTAAAATATTTTTGTTAATATTTACTTAAAGTACCGATTTTAGAGTATCTTATCTTATTGTTTATTAGTCATTACTGTTGGCTACAAATTAATTTGAGTCATTCTAAGTTTAGTTATTTTTGCATTAATTTAAATCACATACTGTTCACTATTGCTTGAGTTACCGATTGTAAAATTCATAGTTTTATATGTATCATTTTTTAACATTATTCTTTAGTAAAGGACTATATCCTTTGGTGGGCGGTATGTTGAGATGTCAAAACAGTTGCAATACAGACCTTGTGAAGTACACACGCATTTTATTTATTCGCTAACTAGACAGACGATATTCAACCTTATTATCAGTACAACAGTTTTTCACATCATTTTGACCACTTTGAACGCCAATATGATTATGACGCTGACTGTACATTACCATGCAAACTACCAATGAAAATTGGTTTGAACGAGATCCAGCAAGTAGTTTTTTTAATACGTCATAAATCGTAAACTGCAATTTACTGCAATTTTTTTTTTAATTTATTTATTTATTTATTCTAATGACTGCGTCGATGATTGCGATGATTAGGAGATATTTGCTATAATTAATCATAGTGATATTTTTGTGGTAGTGGTAATATTTTGTTTATATCTTTTTCTAACTGGTATCTTTTTTACAATAAAATAAAGATATTTCCTTATAAAATAAAATAGATCCTCATATATTCACCTATCACAAATACATGCAATTAATGAATTCACTTTAATATTTAATAATTAACAACTTTATGTTGAAGCCCATGTTATTGAAACAAGAATGCGGAAATCTTAGATTGAAATTAGTAAGTATTTTCATTACATTTAATTTTTTTAATCGATGGTTTCGATGAAGAAAATTTTTTGAGTTTCAGTTCCAAGTATGGGGACCCCCAAAATGTATTGTTTTTTTTTTATTTTATGTAAAAATCCTAATGCGGTTCACAGATTACATCTACTTACCAAGTTTCAAAAGTATAGCTCTTATGGTTTCCGAAAAAAGTGGCTGTGACATACGGACGGACAGACAGACAGACAGACAGACAGACATGACGAATCTATAAGGGTTCCGTTTTTTGCCATTTGGCTATGGAACCCTAAAAAACGGGATCCAAGTTGCTGTAGACGTCTCACTCGCTCTGAAATAGCATGATGATCGCACTCCCGGCTGAATAATTTTTGTGTTTAAGGGATGTTTGGTCACTCGAATTTGTCTGACTGATGAAATGTAACTTTGTAATAGTTACTTTAATAATAATAATAACATATTAAAAAATCAGACATGTAAAATTAAGTAAAGTTCATTAATTTTTTGTCGATCTTTAAAGCGTCTGACACAAGCTCTGGTCCATGAAAAGTGTCTGACACTTTATGAAACTAGTTTAGAATAATATTCTACAAAATATATATAAAGCTCAGCCATACTAATTTAAGTTAGATAACTCTTATTTTTAGTTACCTTTCTCACCTGATATCTGCCCAGGTGTCACAGGGCTAGTTCCACAAACACGCAGGTATTTAAAAGTACACTAGACTCTACTGAGTAGATAAGGTTTCATCCATGTGAAAATAAGTTATGTCTGATCGCTCTGGGCTCTTGGACCAGTATGTGTCAGTGAGTTATTCATTCAATCGTTCACTGAGATTGAATGAGGTGTCATTGAGTTATTCATTCACTCGTTCACTATGAATGAATGAGAACGAAGCATTGTGTCATCTCGAGAGTACGTGCGGATAACACAGTTCAGTCGATTATTAGCAACGATAGCGAGTGGACGCGTGCAACTGTGAGCCGATAATATAGTAGGATATACTACAACATGCGGGCGGAGTCACACGCAATTATGACGTGTGTATCCTTTGTTGGTGATTCAAAATAAATAAATAAAATCTCCAAAACAGCCTGACTGATTAAGACGGGAGTTTCACTGGTAGGTAATGATGACATAAGGAGTAATTTAAGCTATTTATTTAGGCTAGCTTCTCTCCGCGGCATTACGCGTGCAACACTGCGGGACTTAGCTAGTAGTAAATAAAGTTAGTACATTTTACAACCTCGTATCAAACCATTTCATCTTAATTCAAGATTATAGACTCATTGGTTCGGAAATGCAGTATTGACATATTTGCGCTGTAGATAGCACGCTTCGGTGGGCAACGAAAATTAGATCGCTATACTTGCTATATGTGTGTCACATGCGGAGGTTTTAGAGTTCCTGCTTAATTCTAAAATCAAGGGCTTTATATTAGATAAACTTTTGTTTTCTTTCCGCTAAGAAACAGTCTCATGAGTGTCTCATGCCCGCTTTCAACAACTATACATGAGCCGTCTCCTTACTAGCTGCTTTAAAATCACGATATTTTAAAAAAAAATACACTTTTTCTCTATGTATCTTTCACAGTTAAAGCTCTTTTCTCATTAAAAATATTCATTACAACCAGAGATATGAGTTTTTAAACTAAAAAGTTTAATGTTCCACTTCCTACTAGTTTACATTTGAAAATTGAGAACGTAAAATACCGTCGCCTAAAATTACTACTAAACTTACTAAATTAAACTCAATTCAGAAACAATAAAATTAATGTCAATCATCATCATCATCAACAGCCTTTAGAAGTCCACAGCTGGACATAGGCCTTTCTTTAGAATGAGGTTTTGGTACTTTTGGTCTACTATACCACACGGCTATGGCCAGACGGGTATACACATCCGGTGAGGCGATGTGAGGGGGTTACACTTTTAACTTTTAACATGTAGGCTTTTGAGAAAGTTTAAAAGATTATATATATATATATGGACAACTTACACACAACATCATCTAGTCCCAAAGTAAGCAGAGCTTGTGTTATGGGTACTAAACAACTGATATGAATACATAAACATACTTTTTTTTAATTTTTTTTAATTTTTTTTGTAAATACATACATATTATACATAGAAATACACCCAGACTCCGAAACAAATATTTGTGGATCACACAAATATTTGGTCTGACCCGGGAATCGAACCCGAGACCTCTTGATCAGCAGCCGCATACGCTAACCACTAGACCAACAAGGCAGTCATTTAGAGGATTAGAGGAAGGAAAAACAGTTTTTTTTAGTTAAATGTAAAAAGGGATGATTTATGTTTTTGAAATCCAAAACCAGTTAAAATTATTAAACGTCATAACGTCTGTACTGCGTCTTAATACAGTTGTAATAAATAATATAGATTCGTAGTAGCAACGAGCATCTTATTGTAGTCCTACTAGAGATTGAGACAATAAAATGAAGAACAAATATAAAGTAAAAAGCCGCATAAATGTTTATGAAATTCATACGCAATAATCTTTTTTTTATGGCTTGTGTAGTAGTTAGCTTTTTATAATTCATATCTGGATAAATATAATTTATATTCGTCTCGCGAATTTTACCTCACACAGAAAATTGCATTAACCTGACATTTCTATTCAGTTTCTTTCTTCTTTGTATATAACCTTTACTGTTTTACCATGCATACTAAAAAACATGCAGATATACATATATAATTCCAGTTTTTGCCCACAGCTCCACCCGCATATATGTCTTATAGTAACCTATGTCACTCACAAATTCATAAATAACGTGGTTCACTATTGGTAAATAATGATTAAAATCGGTTCAGTAGTTCCAAAGATTACAATATCATTATCCTTAGATTAAACTTTGCATGGCAATTAAACTTATTTATTTCAGAAATGTGCTTAAAAAACAAGTAAGTCTATTTCTTTCGGAAAATATCAGTGTAAATGAAACAGAAAGAATAACTGTTGATAGGAATCTAAACACTAATCGCTAGACTCTTAATATGTAATAATATGTAATGTATATGTAAGGCAAAACCAGTAATTTGGAATCCACGAATTGTCAACTATGTGTTATATTTCTTCATGGCAATGGAAATGGGACATTCATACAGCTGCCTATTAAAACGTAGTCGTGAGCGACAAGATGATTGTTAACCCAAGTATGTTGTACCTGATCTTTTAAATGAATGTAATTTTGAGAGGGTGACTCCTCTACAGTCAATGCTCCATAAAAGCGGCTAACCGCTGCAATAACTGCATGCCCGATAAATTTTTATCCTAATTTAATTTTCGTATTTTTAATCCATCACTTCAAGAATAATCTTTTAATTATCAAATATTTCATAAATGTTATTAGTTATCAAGTTATTATTATGTTATAGATATTGAGGTATTAATGACACTTCAAAACTTATTTGAGAATTCCAAAATTCGGTACTTGAATTCGTCCTCAAATTTTCTATTTAAAATTTTATTCATGAAATTATTACATCTACGGTCCGTCTATTTCTAATATGCTACTAGCTACTCATCATTTCATCTACCGGGTTTAAACATATACGCCAAATAATTCTAATACAAGAAACTTTGTCTTAGTCTTGTCAGAAACTTGGGAATCTTATGGTTTAGAAAAACTTATTT